>CAWUFW010006598.1:0-600000 GCA_963921515.1 Calotriton arnoldi | reverse complement strand
CATTGCCCTGAGACGACGCTTGGCGGAGGAAAGAGTTCTGGCCGGACGTCATGGATCTGAGGCCGGACTGGTGATGTAGCCTGTGGCGGCGCCATAGACAGACTCATCGAGGCCTCTATGAGCCCGCGCTGCGGGTACTTCGGGGCAGAAGTGACTACCAGTGCAGCGGACCCTCGTGAGGACCCCGGAGCGTTGCGGGGGTAAGAGCTGCTACGCACTGGCGTTGCGATGCGCAGATCGAAAGAAGTGTCCCGGTGCCGCCCGAGGTGCCCGGGTGAGCGGCGATCCCTGCAAGGTGGAGGTTAGTGCGAAGCCCCCAGTTCAGCCCCTTATACGGATGGATCACGAGAGCCACAAGCCTGGGCTCATTGTCGTGGTTGGACGCCCGCCCTCTTGTTGGCATCTGGGCGTACGTGAGCTGTGGGGGACAGTTTGCAGCAATCGGCGCTGGACCTAAGTGCGCCATTTTTGACCTGGGCCACAAGAGGCTCCGCATTGTGCGAAACTTCAAGCACTGCGAGGGATAGAGTCGTAGCACACCGGCGCTGTGGTGCGGAGACCGACCAAAGTGGCTCGGCACTGCTCTTTGAGATCGTGTGAGTGGGGTTGTCTACATGGCGAGGGTGAGCATTGCTACTCCACTTGTGCCCCTTTTGCTGATGGGATGTGTCGGCTGCGTATCTGAACTTATTGTTTTTGCCTGACCTCTGCCCTATCCTTATCGGCACCAGTGAGCTAACGAAACGTGGCTGAGAGGCTAAGTCTACGAGCGCTCGGCCTAACTACGCCATTTTGACTGGGGCTGCGGGCGGACATACTGAGTGCTATTAGCTTGGCCCTAATGATTTGTGTCGCGAGTTGGAGATAGTCGTTGGTGCGTCAGTGCTCCCTGGATTGGCGGCTGCAGGGTCTGCACAGAGGCCTGCACAGAGGCCTCCCCTGTTTCTCTGCTGCTGGCCTGCATGGGACATGCGGCCTTTCCTGCCCTGCTGAGGAGCCTCCGGTGCAGCAGTTGTGCTACCCCTTATCTTCTACTTGCGAGTGGCGCTGAGTGCTGGTTTCAGGCGCTCTTAGAGTGTCGGCCCTAGCGCCTTTTTGTTTCTAACCCCATGGCCTACTTCTGGTGAGTTACCTACAGCGCTATACCTCAGTGGTGAACGGTTCTGCGTGCCGCCCTGGGTAACGAGGCATAACGGTCCCACTGCACCCGCGGAGCACCTCCTTGATTCGCTGCTATCACGAGGAGCTGCTTCTTTCATCTCTCACGCACTGCTGGCTAAAGGATTGTACTCTGGGCTGTAATCATGGGGAAGGTGGACAAAAATCAACCTAAGTTCCACTTAGAACAAAGAAAATCCAGGCTTCGCGATCAGACACCAGAAGAGGGCCAGAATATTCAGTCTGAATCGCCGGAACTGATGGAGGGTGATATCCGTGTCATTTTGGCTGCAAAGCAAAAAAGCTTAACTCTTATAGATAACAAGATAGACTCTTTATCCTACCGAATGGACTGTATGACAGAGCGCATGGACAAGCAAGTGGAGAGGATGGAAATGACGGAGCGAAGAGTCACGGAAGTCGAGGAAGCACAGACAGAAATGGACTCAGAACATAAACAGATGGGCAAGCTATTGCTTACGCTACAAGACAAGGCGGAGGACCTTGAAGCGAGGTCCCGCAGAAGCAACATCCGAATTACAGGTCTGCCGGAATCCACAAACGTAGGGAATATGGAGCTATTCGAAGAGCAGCTGTTGACGACGATGCTGGCCCGTGATACGTTCTCCACAATGTTCGTGGTTGAGAGAGCACATCGCTCGCTGGGCCCAAGACCCCCGCCTGGTGCTCCTCCTAGGCCCATCATTGCCAAACTGTTAAACTATAGGGACAGAGATGCAGCTTTGAAGGCGGCCCGGGCGAAACAAACACTTCAGTACGAGGGATCGAACATCTCTCTCTACCCGGACTTCACAGTCCGTGTCCAGGAGGCACGCAGGCAATTTGCTCCCTTGAAGAAGGAGTTGCGGGATCAGAATCTCGATTATGCCATGTTGTACCCGGCACGACTTAGGGTGAACCGACAGGGCAGATCCCGCATCTTCACAGATCCAAAGTCTCTGCAGAAAGCTTTGAAAGAATGGTCTAAAGAAAAGCCTCCTGGCACGGTGTCGACCACCCTCGAGGGAGCTACGGGCGGCAGCCTAGACAACCAGGACTGATACCCAGGATTCCCTACATTGCAGATAAGACTCTATGTTTGCATGGGACACTGCGGGATCTGTTGTTTATTGGGGCCTTGAACTGATAGTTATAGTTGAGGGGGGGCTTAGTTTGTGATTCCTGCAGTAGTATAGACGCTATGCTGAAGTATTGCACGGTTTTGATATACTAAGGGGTCAATTCCATGAAGATTTGCATGCTACTGTTGAATTCAGATGTGGAAGCGACTGGAGGCAGTTTGGACGACCAGGACTGATCCCCGAGAAGACCTACACTGCAGATAAGATTTTTTCTGATTGTAGTGATGCTGTACTTGTGGCTCTCTATTGCCTCCTCTCAGGGGTCTGGATTGTTGGGGGGGGGGGGTGTGACAGTGCCACTGGCTGAATTATGGACGCTATGCAGAAGCACTGATATGATTAGCCACTAATGGGGTCGGTGTCACTGCCCTTTTTACACGCTATGTTGTCTCCCGAAGCAATTTGTTGTTGATGGTATGTCGATTGATGCACGATATATGCTGGATGGCGGGCGGAGGGGGCGTTTTTCCCGTTGAGCAATAATAGGTAGCGGGCTTGGGCTACATTTGCCCACGAGTGTTACCCACCACCTGAACTCTTTTTGCCTTAGTTCGTTGTTGGGGATAGACGTATTGTTTTTTTTTTTTTTCTTTTCTTTTGTTTATTGTGGGTGGGTCAGGGTGTATTTGCCATTGCAATGTTGGGTATGTATGGCGTGGGTGGGGGGTGGGCGGGTGCAGAGACGCTATAGAGGATTTATTATCATGGAAATGTTAACCGATTGCAGCGTAGACAACTCATATGGTAACAGTGCTAGGCAGGGCAGCACTTATTCACAACCTCGGGTTGCTTCCCGACAAACCACTGACACACATGGCATAGACACCAGTGAGTAAGCTCAAGGTACTAACCTGGAATATCCGGGGCCTGAATGATTTTAGGAAACTAAGAAAGGTCCTGTCATATCTTCATAGGCACGCTGTAGATATTGCACTACTGCAGGAAACGCATTTGCCCCTTAAACAGCAGGATGGTCAACTGCAGAGGGCTCCAGGGGAACACACATGTGGCAGGGTTCACGTCTAATGCCCGGGGAGTGATAACCTGGGTTAACCCGAAGGCGGGCCTTAAATTGGTACCGATAGACTCTGACCTCGACGGGAGGTACGTCATCTCGAGATGCAGTGGGAAGGGGCTGGACCTCACTTTAGTCAACATATATGGTCCGAATTACGATGACCCTAAGTTTTTTCTTAAGTTACATCATAAACTGCGCAGTTACGTGGGGGCACACCAACTCTGGGGAGGGGACTACAACTGTATATTAGACCCGCACTTGGATAGATCGGGAGGCCCTGACAGGCGTCTCTCAGCAACAGCGCGTGCCATAGTAGATGTGGTGACGCAACTGGAGCTATGCGATGTCTGGAGAACACGGTCTCCAGACAGAGGAGGGTTCACCCATTATTCCGCATATCACGACTTACATACCAGAATAGATTACTGGTTCGCCTCCAGAGACTTATACACCCAAATCCAGGATTGTGCGGTACTCCCTCGCTCTTTCTCGGACCACTCGCCGATACTGTTGGTTCTTGACTGCCCGCACACTCGAATCCCTCCCTTCACATGACGCTTTCCCCATATTTGCTACTGGACACAGTCTTCAGGTCGGAGCTATTGGATGTAATGGAAACCTTTTTTGAGTGCAACATAGGGTCGGTAGACACCTTTTCTACGGTGTGGGAGACTTTTAAAGTTTACATCAGGGGGATTGCCATGGCAAAGCACTCAGGTGTCCTCAAGGCATTGCGTAGGCGGCTTTATGATTTGGAGCAAAAACTAAAGTCTTTGGAACGTAGGTTTCTCTCTGTCTCTGCTGACCAAGCGTCGGAGGAGTTTAAAGAGCTGCTCAAAGACTACCACGAGACAGCGGACGCAGAACTCAAACATCTGGGCAAATATGCTACGGCTCGCACCTATGGTGAGAGTGAGCTGCCGGGCTCGGTACTGGCCTCATTGCTCCGGAAGCGCAGGGAGACAGCTGGGGTGACTGTGATCAATGATGAACAGGGAAACCCGCAGACGGAACTGTCAGTTATAGCTAACAGATTCAAGCAATATTACTCAACACTTTATTCCACTAGAGCTGGGTGTCTAGACGACAAAATGTTGGACTATTTGGCTCACATTAAGCTACCCTGGCTAACAAACGCCCATCGGGAGTACCTCATGCGCCATCTGGAAGCTGAGGAAATTACTGCTGGTCTATCGGGGATGAAATCCCCGATAGACCTGCAGGGGTGGATGGACTTACAGTCTCCTTTTATAAGGAGTACAAAGATATACTGACTCCTCACTTAAAAACACTGTTTGTGGAAATGGGAGCTAGCGGCCTAATGCCGCCTTCGATGAGGGAGGCTCTCATCGTAGCGATCCTGAAGCCCGAGAAGCTGCTGACTGAATGCGCTTCGTATCGCCCTCTGTCGCTCCTAAACGTTGACACCAAGATCTATGCCAAGATCTTAGCGAATCGGTTGTCACCGCTCGTGCCGATACTGGTGGCGCCGGTGCAGGCTGGGTTTGTCCCGTGTAGAAATTTTACCTATAATTTGAGGACAGTATTTGGCGCAATCCAGCACACGAGGCAGGATGTATAGGCTGTTGCTGTTTTCCTCGATATGGAAAAAGCGTTTGACTCGGTGGAAAGGTCTTTCATGTCTCAGGTACTGACGAGATTAGGTCTGGGAGGCATATTCTTGCAAATGGTGGGCGTCTTATATAACTGCCCGTCGGCTCGGATAAAAATTGGGGACTTGGTCACTGACAAGATACACATTACTAGGGGCACACGAAAGGGGTGCCCACTTTCCCCTATTCTTTATGCTCTGGTGGTTGAGCCACTGGCCTGTGCGTTGCGGGAGTACCACAGATACAGGGGACTTCGCTACCCGGGATATCAGCTAGTCGTCTCCACTTACGCTGATGACACGTTACTATACATCAGAGATCCAGAGAGTAACCTGTCTCCCGTTTTACGCGAGGTAGTCAAGTTCGGTGCGATGTCTGGCCTCCAGGTCAACTGGACCAAATCACTTATTTTTCCGCTTACCCCCATCACAGTTCTCTTCACCCCTGATTTCCCGCTACAATGGACGACCGAGCCGGTGCGATATTTGGGTATTAAGGTTCATACCGACTCGGAGGTTGTCCTAAAGGAGAACTATGGGACGGCAATCAGTAAGCTGGAGGAGGACGTCGAGCGCTGGATCCGACTGCCATTGTCTCTCGCTGGTAGAGTTTCAATTATGAAAATGGTAGTGCTGCCTCGATTTCTGTTCCTAATTACTAACATACCGTTGGTCCTCCCCAGCTCCTTCTTCAGAACGCTTAAATCCCTGCTAATCAGGCTAGCTAGGGTGGGCAAGCACACTCGCGTCCGGTGGGATATCCTTACGCTACCATATTATACTTGATTTATACTATAGGGTGGCGCAAAGCACGCACTCACACTTTTGGATCCATGGCCCTGCTGATATTCCGCACGTACAGATTGAGAAAGAGGTAGCGACGCCACTCCCTCTGCCAGCACTGCTATTTAACCCACCTGACCGTAGGACTGGGATCCTGGACTCCATTAACACTACGGTGCACGCCTGGCAGCATCTCCTAAAACTGCAAGCGGGTGCTATTTTGTACTCCCCCCCACACTCCGTTGGAGTGGTGCCTTTGGCTGCCTGCGTGTGCTGACAGAGGGGTTCCCCGCGCGCTAAGTGCTCTTAATATTAATATAATAGGTGATATGTTGTCTGCTGGCAAAGTTAAGTCATAGGGCGATGTGGAGTCGGCGGGGCAACACTATACGTTGCTGTCTAAATTCCAGTTTCACAGAATGAGGCAATCACTAAAGGAGATCCTGGGCAGTGACCTTGCTGAGCCGCCGGAAGTAGCTGCCCTTACATACCTGATAAGGACTGACTCTCCGACTCACATTGTCTCCAGGCTATACAACGAGGCGCAGAGCTACCGGGACAACCACTACACGAAGGCTAGATTGGCGTGGCAGGCCGACGTGGGCAATGTGATAGATGACGCGATGTGGAAATTCTGCTGTGAAAGCACGAAGCGCATCTCTCTGAATGGGCAAAACCAAAGGGGATGATGGACGGAGTGTTGAACATTGCAAGCACTCACCCCCAGTCAACTGATTTGGGTTTAGTCCATCATCATTCTTTAGCTCACTCTGCCACCCCAGTTCAGACATGGCCATATGCAAATCATTCTGACCCTGTGCCTCATCAATCAATCAATCACAGAATTTGTAGAGCGCACTACTTACCCGCGAGGGTCTCAAGGTGCTGGGGAAAAAAAAGGGGGGGTGCCGCTACTGGTCGAACAGACAGGTCTTGAGTAGCCTCCTGAAGGTCAGCAGGTCTTGGGTCTGTCGTAGGCTGAGTGGAAGGGTGTTCCAGGTCTTGGCGGCGAGGTGGGAGAAGGATCTGCCGCCGGTGGTTGTTCTTCGAATGCGAGGGACGGTGGCGAGGAGAGGTCGGCGGAGCGGAGCTGGCGGTTGGGGACGTAGAAGAAGAGTCGTCTGTTGAGGTAGGCTGGGCCGGTCTTGTGGAGTGCCTTGTGTGCGTGGATGAGGAGTTTGAAGGAGATTCTCCTGTCGACGGGGAGCCAGTGCAGGTTTCTCAGGTGGGGGGTGATGTGGCTGTGGCATGGTACGTCGAGGATCAGGCGTGCAGAGGCGTTTTGAATGCGTTCCAGTCGCTTGATGAGCTTGGCCGGGGCTCCCGCGTAGAGGGCGTTTCCATAGTCGAGTCTGCTACTGACGAGGGCCTGGGTGACTGTTCTTCTTGTATCTTTCGGGATCCACCTGTAGATCTTGCGGAGCATGCGGAGGGTATTGAAGCAGGAGGAGGAGACTGCGTTGACTTGCTTGGCCATGGAGAGCGTTGAGTCGAGGATGACTCCCAGGTTGCGTGCGTGGTCGGTGGGTGTCGGGGCTGACCCCAGTGTCGTTGGCCACCAGGAGTCGTCCCAGGCTGAAGGGTTGGAGCCGAGGATGAGGACCTCCGTCTTGTCCGTGTTCAGCTTTAGTCGGCTGCTCTTCATCCAATCGGCGACGGCCTTCATTCCTTCATGGAGGTTGGATTTGGCGGCGAGGGGTCCTTGGTGAGGGAGAGGATCAGTTGAGTGTCGTCGGCGTAGGAGATTATGTTGAGGTCGTGTTGTCTGGCGATGCGTGCGAGCGGGGCCATGTAGATGTTGAACAGTGTCGGGCTGAGGGATGATCCCTGGGGTACGCCGCAGATGATCTCGGAGGCTTCGGATCGGGAATGGGGGAGGCGGACTCTCTGGGTTCTGCCGGAGAGGAAGGAGGTGGTCCATTCTAGGGCCTTGTCTCGGATCCCTGCGTCGTGGAGGCGTGCGCGTGAGAGTGCGGTGGCAGACAGTGTCGAAGGCGGCAGAGAGGTCCAGCAGGATGAGGGCTGCGGTCTCACCGTTGTCCAGCAGGGTCCTGATGTCGTCGGTGGCAGCGATGAGGGCAGTGTCGGTGCTGTGGTTGCTGCGGAACCCTGACTGGGATGGGTCCAGGATGCTGTTTTCTTCGAGGTATCGGGTTAGCTGTCTGTTGACGATCTTCTCGATGTCCTTGGCTGGGAACGGAAGCAGGGAGATGGGCCGGAAGTTCTTGAGGTCTCTCATGGGAACAGTCCAGCCCGAACTGCCAAGCCATGTCTTCCCTGGACCGGAAACAAGTATCCTGGGACCGGTTTCGGGTTCATAACCCTCATCAGCCAGGCTATCTTGAATCCAGTGGCAAAGTGAGCAAGGGACCCACGTCTGGGCATACCCTGCCAACTTAGGGCGAACTTAGCAAAACCAAGGGGATGATGGACGGAGTGTTGAACATTGCAAGCACTCACCCCCAGTCAACTGATCTGGGTTTAATCCATCATCATTCTTTAGCTCACTCCGCCACCCCAGTTCAGACATTGCCATATGCAAATCAGTCTGACCCTGTGCCTCATGGGAACAGTCCAGCCCGAACTGACAAGCCATGTCTTCCCTGGACCGGAAAGTGCGCCAGGTATTCCCAGACGTGGGTCCTGGGCTCACTGTGCCACTGGAATCAAGCTATCCTGGCTGAAGAGGGGTAAAACCCCGAAACCGGTCCTAGGATGCTTGTTTCCGGTCCAGGGAGGACCTGGCTTGGCAGTTCGGACTGGACTGTTCCCATGAGGCACAGGATCAAGACTGATTTGCATATGGCCAGGTCTAAACTGGGGTGGCATGGTGAGCAAAAGAATGATGGATTTAACCCAGTTCTCTTGACTGGGGGTGAATGTTTTGATTTGTTCTGCATTCCGTCCATCAATTGTGTGTCTTTTGCTTTCTCGCCCTAAGTGCGCCAGGTATGCCCAGACGTGGGTCCTGGGCTCACTGTGCCACTGGAATCAAGCTATCCTGGCTGAAGAGGGGTGAAACCCGAAACCGGTCCTAGGATGCTTGTTTCCGGTCCAGGGAGGACCTGGCTTGGCAGTTTGGGCTGGACTGTTCCCATGAGGCACAGGGTCAAGACTGATTTGCATATGGCCAGGTCTAAACTGGGGTGGCATGGTGAGCAAAAGAATGATGGATTTAACCCAGATCTGTTGACTGGGGTGAATGTTTTGATTTGTTCTGCGTTCCGTCCATCAATTGTGTGTCTTTTGCTTTCTCGCCCTAAGTGCGCCAGGTATGCCCAGACGTGGGTCCTGGGCTCACTGTGCCACTGGAATCAAGCTATCCTGGCTGAAGAGGGGTGAAACCCCGAAACCGGTCCTAGGATGCTTGTTTCCGGTCCAGGGAGGACCTGGCTTGGCAGTTCGGGCTGGACTATTCCCATGAGACACAGGGTCAAGACTGATTTGCATATGGCGAGGTCTAAACTGGGGTGGCTTGGTGAGCAAAAGAATGATGGATTTAACCCAGATCTCTTGACTGGGGGTGAATGTTTTGATTTGTTCTGCATTCCGTCCATCAATTGTGTGTCTATTGCTCTCTCTGAATGGGCGGCACAGGCTAATCCATTTCAAATTTCTTAATAGAGTGTACTACACACCCGAGAGGTTGTACAGATATGGGTTGAGGGAATCCGCTGCATGCGAGCGCTGTGGCGAGAGTATGGCAGACTTCTTTCACCTGGCCTGGCTATGCCCGGGGATTGCCAACTTTTGGTCTCAGATATTTAAATCACTGGGTGATATTACTGATACACCACTCACACCTGAGCCTATGGTAGCCCTTCTGGGGGTTTCCAAACACTTGCCTAAAACTATTAGAAGACTGGTGGATATGGGGCTGTTGATGGCTCGGCGCAGAGTGGCTGTTTGCTGGTCCCGGGGTCCGACTCCTACGGTTGCCAGTTGGTCGCAGGATATGCTCTATTGTTGTACTCAGACCGAGAATTATAGAGAACTCCTCCCCCCTCGAAATCGTCCCAAAAACTTTTGGGAATTGTACAGAACGTTCCTGGCTACTAAAGATAATGATGATGGAGGTGATGACTCCTCTGCACGACTGTCAGTTGAGGCAGAGAATACTTGATAATTGTAACTGCTACATGTACCTATTGCAAATGTCTTTGTGCTCCTATCCCATACAGACATCTTTCTTGCTGAGGCTCCCTGCCTCGGTGACTATAATGTTGATGACGCCTACAGATGCTATATATCATTTTTCGGTTTTACAGGTCTCGAAGCTGCGCACAGCACATCGTTGCCTCGCTGTGCTGGTGCTCGTGCTATGATTTCTTTTGATGTCTATTGAAGTATGCTGTCTTATTTGTAATGCCAGTAGTTGGTCTCTGCACTTTGTGTTTCTTTTCTTTTGTATTTTTAAAATTTAATAAAGTTTAAAAAAAAAAAACCTCACCTCTGCTGTCGTTGGCCTTCCACCTACAACCTCCGTTGCAATGCCTGCAGCCTGTTTGTCGAAAACAGAATCTTCATTGAAAAGCATTGGCCGCCCGATGCTGAATTTGCACCCTGCACCCGTCCGCCCCTGTGTCTCTGATGGTGTATGATTGGTGCAGCTTTGTGGCCCCCGTGTGCTTGATCTTATGCACAAAGCTTGACCCCTGCAATCGATTTACCTACCTGCAAGCAGTTTGGCTTCGAGCACCCCCAGTCACCATTGAAACGCTTTGGGCCGAACTCCAATTTTGACCTCTGCACCCAGCCGCCCCTGTTCGTGCAGTTTTGATACTCACCTGACCCTTTCCTCTTGCTGGCCTTTGGGCCCGAAGACTGGAATTGTAAGTGTTGTACTTACCTGGAAAACGCATTATTGTTTTCCTCCGTAGGATATCATTGAACTGTTCAGAAATTCCGCTGTTGACTTTTTAAAGTGATAAGTATTTTTAGTTAAATACGTACTTACCTTATTGCTAAGATCTTGGTCTTAAAATAAAATGCAAACAAAGCTTATTTTTCTAAAATTGATTTGGTTCTCCATTTTGAGTCGTGTATCCAATATTGATCAAGGTTATGCAATAAATGTCTTACACTCCTCTGTGTTAGGCCTAAGGCTGCTCGCCCACACTTCCACTAATAGAGCACTTTGGGTTTTACATCCAGCCCCGTACCCTTTTGGGGAAGCCCTGAACTCTGTGCACGGTATAACTACCAAGTGATGTACCAAATACAGAGTCAGCTTCCTACAATGTGCACCTTTGAAAAAGAGCTTTTAGAGATATCATTTTCATACTGTACAATATCAAATGCATCTACTATGTCAACAACAGAAAATATTTAGCTATCCATATTTTTTAAATAGATTCAAAGAGAATTTTGGTATTAAGCACATATTTCATAAACATTAGTGCATCTCAGACCATCTGCGTTTCTTAACACTGGGGCCAGGCAAATCGCTCTGTTCTATAGTAGGAATTAAAAAGAAAAAAAACAATTCTTTCTAGGACTGCCATGTTATGAATGTAAAATGCATGTAGATTAGTTTAGCCTTGGGCATCCCTTATTGCTGTCCAACACACAACTTTAGTCTGAAGTCTAAAGTTAATGATGGGATGGGGAGGGAGGGTGCTCATGCTGGAAACAGCAGTGCACTCCTTCTGACTGCCCTCCTCCTACCTCTGCTGCTGCCAGAGAAAAACAGACACTGTAAATGATCTACTTATCTAAGACTTTTTTAACAGCATTACAGTGCCATGTGTGTGCCCCAAAAGGTCAAACTCAGTCCCATTGTAAGCTTTCAATAGGCAACCATTCTGCTGCTGGCTCAGGCAGCTGCATATACCGGCAAAATAATCACAGCTGCCTAGAGTGGACGCACTACGCCTATGGAAGCATACATCTGCCCATTCAAAACATGAACTTCTGTCCAACGTGGGTGAAGCCAAAGCCTCTCTCTGTAGTACTCCCGGAAGCTCTTTTTTAGGTTCATCACATAAGGTCTGACTAAAGCTGCGCAAATCTAAAAATATGGGTCATGGCCCAGTTAGATTCATGATGCACTCTGGGTGAAAGTATTGTAACATTCATTTGTCTGAAACAAGGATGTATTTCACTACCTATTTTATGTACTCTTTATGTGGCTAAGCTCACTGTTCAATTCCTGGATGTTAACTCATCCTCAAGCATTAGGTGGAGAATGCATTAATTTACTACGCTACACTGAAGACCTTATAACTTTCTGCCAGACTGCTGTTTTCATGCATAAGGCACTTGGCTGCTAAGCAATTTATAATGACTCCAACTATACCTTCATGAATGCAGATAAAACCAAGATTGACCCAAGACTAGATGATAGAAAGCATACAGAGTGTGAATCTAAAACTTAAGTAACCTTTTTCATACTTACCTTGGAGTTATGCTTAGATCCTAACTGAATTGGAAATACTATATTCGAGAACAAGAGAGGAAAACTGCTACTCCCGCTCCTTACTTGATGAGTTTAATATCTACAGGGATGCCTCTGGTGCCCCACTGCTCAAGTATTTACTTCTAAAGTAGGTTTGTCCATGTTGTATCGTACTCCAATTCTTGCAGACTCCTGCACCATTCTCTCTAAGAAAATGTTTGATTCTGTTAGAATTGGGGAGAGTGGCTCTATCCAAATTGGCAGTGCAGACCATGGGCATGCATTGCTACTACTTTTCAAAGCTTTGCTAATTCCAGGGCTATGCCAGTGTATAGGTAATGCAGCAGGTAAAAATGACAGGCACATTGTTTAGGAAAGCACTGCATGAATATATCTCCCTCATGCATGGGATAACATTACATTTCCTAGATCTAGTTCCAGAGCCATTGTTGATAATCAAATCAAATTTAACAGCAGGGCAGATGAAATGTAATCATTGGGAAAACTCAAAATTGTGATGATCTTACAACTGCACTATCCAGATGTAGCTTTGCAATGTTAATTGAAAAGACTGCTTGCATCTTCAGAGTGCTTTTGTTAAGGATAGCCTACAGACCGCATTTAATTATCTGTTGTCGAAGACCTATTGTGGACAATATCAGTATTAACAGTGGGCTTCTGGCCATTGTTTGACTTTCTTGTATATGATATTTTCTTGCTTATTCAATGGATTTCCTTCCTTTTCACGTTTGTTCTTTCCCTTGAGCATAGCTTCTTTCCATCCTTTTGATTGAATGATTTATATCCTTCCACTGTTTACATTCAGGGAGCTACTACATTCTCCCTCACTCAAATCTTTACTCTGGCGCTCATCCATCACCTACCCCACCCCATCTCACTTTTTTAACACCCCTTACTTCTTGATCTTCCATCTCCTTCTGCTGGTAATGCATGTGTGTGTTTCTTTTTCAACCTGCATAGCCCCCCATGCCACCCTGTCATTCATTGCTCTCTCCCACCTCCTTAAGATGTGTTCTTAATTATTTTGAGTGCCCAGCAGCTGCCCTTTGCTACTAGTGGTCACTCCTTTATTTTAAAAAATGGACTTCGGCACGCTTTTTAAAAATACTTATTTTTAAATTTACCACTCCAAGATGGGCTCCCGCTATTTTGGAATGGCCACCGTGTCATGACAAATGCATACACACGTGTCACCATGCTAGAGCAGTCATAGTATGATGACCCATACATATGCATGCACGCGTACACCATCATGCTTTTTTTCTCTCTTGCCAGTGCTGTCAGCATTGACTATGATAAAAAAAAAATATTTTCCAAATGCTGAGCACCTTTGGCAAAGCAAAAAGGTGAGACCTATTCAGGGCCGGTCCTAGGACTGTTGGGGCCCCGGGTGAAAGGCAAAATGTGAGGCCCCTCTAATTTGCATGTGACATCACAAGTAGTGACATCACAGAAAGTGACATCTCAGGACTATTAATCTTCTTTGGCATTTCTGAAGTGGCCTAGTCCTTTCATTTGGAACTTGCACTGCTGCATTTATGATGGAAAAATGAAAAGGCAAGTTCCAGAATGCAAGGAAATAACAGCAGGATGAGCTACTTACATGTGGTATAAAGGAGCAACTTGAGACCCCCTCTGGTGAAAGTCCGTGTTAGTGAAAGTTACAGTGTTCATATACATGCCTTTTACTGTGACGGAAAAGAAAGTTTGATGATGCACTTATTTTAGAAACATTAGTGAAGTCAGTTGTGAGGATAAAACAGTGGACATCCTTGGTGTGAGTGTATTCACTCAAGTGTGTGTTTGTTGCAGCAGTATACCAGTGCTGTTTATTCCTGTTGCTGCTATGAGATGAGAGTTTAGGCCTTTGTATCATCTGGACTGAGAAACAATATCAGCATTTATGCAGCACACATAGAAGTTGCAAAAAGTCTTTTTTTTTTTTAAATGATTGTTTATGTGCTAAATATAGCATGAAAGGGGGCCTTATTTACAAGGCAGCGTTAAGCCACGTTAAGCGGCTTAATGCTGCCTTATAAATAAGACAAAGCCCCTATCGCCACCACAATGTCCAAAAAAGTGACATTGTGGTGGTGATAGGGGCTTGTAAATATGCCCCACAGTCTTTCTTGAATGAAAAAACTGCAAGGGAATTCAAAGGCATTGTTATCCAATAGGCTGCATTTAAAGCATAACAAGTAAATACTGGCACAGTGCCTTTAAGACCTCCAGAATAACATAACATAACAGGTGTATTTGTAAAGCACACGATTACCCGTAGGTGTCCTGGCGCTGAATAACAGATGTTTATTGTTACCCAACTCAATGGTACTCATTTTATCGACCTCAGATGGATGAAAGGCTGAGTGGACCCGCCGGGATTTGAACCTGTGACCATGAGGTCGAACACAGGCCCCTGCAGTGGCTGCTTTAGTCCACTGAGCCACCAGACCCGGATGTGCGGTATCCCATCATGCCCCAAAGGTGACAGTTAGGTCAGCTCTTTTTTCCGGTTCCTTCAGTGAGGATCCTTGAGAACTGAGCACTCCTAATATTTTGGCTTTCTGTCAAAAAGTTATTTTCAAAAGAGAATTTTTCTTGCTTCACTCAACGTCTTTCTTCATTTAGAGTGAAGAGTATTAGTTTCCTGACAGGAAATTTTATTTTTTTCTGTCAAAAAACGCCTTCCCTTTTTGTCAAGTGTCCTGCTTGTGGCAAAAAGGAGGCACAGACTGACCCCCGTTCAGTCTGCAACATATGTCTACCTGACACACACATCTGCCTGATATTTGCCATCATTGTAAGAGACTCTCAAAGAGAACTTTAAAAGACAGAGACAAAAAAAATCCATCTCCATGGTTTACAAGAGAGAGGAAGAACTGGATCATCTGGAGGACTTGACCCATCTTCCTCCAAGAAGACTACCTCTCTCTCCAAGACAGTCTCCAGAGGCAGATCTCCAGAAAGGTGTCAAAAGCGACAGACAAGATAAACACCTAGAGGTAGGAAAATACCTCTCTATTCCCCGTTGGCATCAAGATCGATCAATTGTGCCTTCAGCTACGAGGCACACTTCGCTTTCAAGACCTCCATCGTCGTTGAAGCAACGACATCCAGTGTCGAGAGACAACATCTATAGGGTCTCTGTCGATGGCAACACACCACCGTAAGACACCGAAACATACGTTGCCGAGAGGGATACAGTCGTCAGCTCACCGCCACTCGGCGTCGAGACAAGCATCGAAGGAGAAGTCGGTACATCACCGGTCAATGTCGAGAGAGACTCCGTCAACAGCCACACACCGCCGTTCGATGTCAAGACACGCTTTGACGATACCACATCGCTGTTTGACGTTGAAGCAGACATCGCCTAGGCAGACTCCGTCAACAGCAACACAGTTGACGGAGTCTCAGGGTTCGACGTCAAGGCACGTGTCACCAGCGATGTCTCCATCGATAATGTCACATCGCCACTCGGCGTCGAGGCATACAATGCCTATGAGGCCTCCGCCGACAACAGCACCTCGCCGCTCAACCTCGAGGCAAGATTCAACCACTGTTTCATCGGCGTTTCACCACCAATCAACGTCACAGACCATGCCAGTGTCAAAACACCACTCCACGTCGAGACAATTTTCAGAAGGGTGAGCTTCAGCTAGACGCACAACATCAGGGGCTTCCTCTCATTCATCTTCAGAGGGGCGGATGTCTCCTCATCAGCCAGAGGTTTGTGAGACCTCGATAAACCGGTCACCATGCTGGCTAGAAAGTGTCCGCAAGTGGCCTATACAACATAGTCCATTCTTGCAATATTCACAGACTTACTGTCTGTCACGGTCTGCTCCGCAGACACCATCTCCAAGGTAAATCCTACAGACTGCTGCTCCTCCAGCTAGTGCAAAAACAACAGTTAATGGACAGAATGCAGAACAATGTCATACATTCACCCCAGTACAGAGATCTGGGCCTAAATCCATCGTTTTTTTGCTCACCATGCCATTCCAGTTTGAACCCAGCCATATGCAAATCAGTCTTGACCCTGTGCCTCATGGGAACAGTCCAGCCCGAACTGCCAAGCCAGGTCCTCCCTGGACTGGAAACAAGCATTCTAGGACCGGTTTCGGAGTTTCACCCCTCTTCAGCCAGGATAGCTTGATTCCAGTGGCATGGAGAGCACGGGACCCACGTCTGGGCATACCCGTCCCACTCGGGGTGACAAATGCAAAAACAACAGTTGATGGACAGAATGCAGAACAATGTCATACATTCACCCCAGTACAGAGATCTGGGCCTAAATCCACCGTTTTTTGCTCACCATGCCATTCCAGTTTGAACCCAGACATATGCAAATCATTCTTGACCCTGTGCCTCATGGGAACAGTCCAGCCCGAACTGCCAAGCCAGGTCCTCCCTGGACTGGAAACAAGCATCCTAGGACCGGTTTCGGGGTTTCACCCCTCTTCAGCCAGGATAGCTTGATTCCAGTGGCATGGAGAGCACGGGACCCACTTCTGGGCATACCTGTCCCACTCGGGGTGACACATGCAAAAACAACAGTTGATGGACAGAATGCAGAACAATCTCATACATTCACCCCAGTACAGAGATCTGGGCCTAAATCCATCGTTTTTGCTCACCATGCCATTCCAGTTTGAACCCAGCCATATGCAAATCAGTCTTGACCCTGTGCCTCATGGGAACAGTCCAGCCCGAACTGCCAAGCCAGGTCCTCCCTGGACTGGAAACAAGCATCCTAGGACCGGTTTCGGGGTTTCACCCCTCTTCAGCCAGGATAGCTTGATTCCAGTGGCATGGAGAAACACGGGACACACGTCTGGGCATACCCGTCCCACTCGGGGTGATAAATGCAAAAACAACAGTTGATGGACAGAATGCAGAACAATGTCATACATTCACCCCAGTACAGAGATCTGGGCCTAAATCCATCGTTATTTTGCTCACCATGCCATTCCAGTTTGAACACAGCCATAGGCAAATCAGTCTTGACCCTGTGCCTCATGGGAACAGTCCAGCCCGAACTGCCAAGCCAGGTCCTCCCTGGACTGGAAACAAGCACCCTAGGACCGGTTTCGGGGTTTCACCCCTCTTCAGCCAGGATAGCTTGATTCCAGTGGCATGGAGAGCACGGGACCCACGTCTGGGCATACCCGTCCCACTCGGGGTGACAAATGCAAAAACAACAGTTGATGGACAGAATGCAGAACAATGTCATACATTCACCCCAGTACAGAGATCTGGTCCTAAATCCATCGTTTTTTGGCTCACCATTCCATTCCAGTTTGAACCCAGCCATATGCAAATCAGTCTTGACCCTGTGCCTCATGGGAACAGTCCAGCCCGAACTGCCAAGCCAGGTCCTCCCTGGACTGGAAACAAGCATCCTAGGACCGGTTTCAGGGTTTCACCCCTCTTCAGCCAGGATAGCTTGATTCCAGTGGCATGGAGAGCACAGGACCCACGTCTGGGCATACCCGTCCCACTCGGGGTGACAAATGCAAAAACAACAGTTGATGGACAGAATGCAGAACAATGTCATACATTCACCCCAGTACAGAGATCTGGGCCTAAATCCATCGTTTTTTTGCTCACCATGCCATTCCAGCTAGTGCATTACAGAACAGTCCACCTAGGTCCCCAAGAAGATCCTGGTTACCTAGGGAGAGTATACCTCGGCGCAGAACCAGGTCACCTACGAGGAGTAGATCTCGACGCAGGACCAGAACAAGATCCTCCACACCAGCCCGGGGGTCTCGGCATTCTAGGTCACTTCAGCACAGACTTAGATCTCTTACCTGGTCTACATCAACAAGATCTTCAATAAGGCATTACTCATCCAGGTTTACGGACAATCCACCAGCGAGAGTGTCCCCAATAGATGACCTGAACACTTTTAACGAGGTGTTGGTTAGGGGTGCTGCTAAGTTGAACATTGATATCCCAGCACCCACAACATCCTCATCAGTCATCTTTGAAATTTTGCACCGTAGGTCATCATCGAGGTCACTGCTTCCTTTGATCCCACGTCTTCTCCAGCCATTGATGGACCTATTTCTCACTCCAGCCTCCCTCCGAGCGGCTCCAGCTAGGATCCCTTAAAAAATACATGGCTCCAGATCAGGACCCTTCATTCCTGAGAACCGACTCACCACCGGACTCGATCATCATAGCTGCCACTAGGAAGATGCACTCCATTGCAGCTTCCTCATCGGTACACCCGATAAAGACAGTAAGCAGATGGATGCCTTGGGAAAAAGGATGTGCTGCACATCTGCTTCTTTTATGAAGGTGGCTAGCGCATCAGCATTGCTAGGGAGATATGACAGGTCTCTCTGGGACGTGTTGTCCAGATTTACAGAAAAGTTACACATGGAAGAGAGGCAGGACGTACAGGAGATACTACAGGAAGGGGGCCTTGTCTTTAACAAGGTGATTAGCGTGGCCTGGCTGCACATGAATATTCTCACGGAATCTGTGCCAGATGTCCATCATGCCTTCGCCTTACAGGCCTTAAGCCAGAGGCACAACAGCGCATCCTTAAACTTCCGTTCATCGGCAATTCGCTATTTGGTTCTCACACAGATGCCAAAATGGCCAAAATGAAAACAGAATTAGACACACTCAAAGCCATGGGTCTAGAAAAGCAAAGGACTTTCGTCAAAGGTACAGGCCATATGACTGGCATCCCTACCAACAGAGGGTTCAGGCCCCTCACTGGGTTCCGCGTAAGCAGCAGCACCAACAAACCTGGTCTCAGTACCAGCCCCACAGACCAGCGCAGGGATGAGGAGCTAATGGTCAACCAGCAGCTTCCTCCACAACGCCAACCAAACAGTGAGTTATTGCTCCCCCAATCTCTGTTTCCCACTTCTATGGGGGGAAGTATCACCAGGTACCTGAACAAGTGGCGTTCCATCACCAGCGCCAACTGGGTCTTAAATATTGTGTAGAATAGATACTCATTACGGTTCAAGTCCCCTCCTCCCGCTGTTCCACCTTCAAAAACCTCATGCCACCAGAGAAACCTTCTACAGAGCAAAGTCTCCAGTCTGCTTCAAAAGGAGGCCATAGAGGAGGTCCCATTCGCCCAAAGGGGACTAGGAATATACTCTTGTTATTTCCTGGTAGGGAGAAAAGAACCAAACAGAGAATTCAGGCCCATTCTGGACTTACAACTGCTAAACAAAAACATACACCAGGAGAAATTCAGGATGCTTGCCCTCCACCAGATCTACCCCAAACTCCATCAGGGTGATTGGATGCGTTCCATCGATTTCAAAGATGCCTAATTCCACATTCCATTCGCCAAGAAACATCGGAAGTTCCTGCGATTCCAAGTGGCATCTAAGCATTATTAGTACAAGGTGCTGCCGTTCGGCCTGAAGTCAGCCCCATACACATTCTTTAAGTGCATGGCTGTAGTAGCAGCAGCCTTAAGAAGGAGAAGAATATTTGTCTACCTATGCTTAGACGACTGGCCTATAAAAGGCTCCTCCCCAGATCGGATGGAAAAACATTTCCGCATCGAGACCCTCCAATATCTAGGTCTCCAGGTCAATGTCGAAAAATCACTCCAGATTCCAACCCAGAGACTACCCTATCTGGTGCAACCGTGGACACAAAATCCGCAAGAGTGTGTCCTTCGGAGGAGACACTATCCTCAACCACTCAGAAGGGTTACAACCTCCTCCACACTACGGACCCAGTCACCTGATGGATGGCATCTCTCCTGGGATAGATGGCCTTGTGTATTTTCATTGTCCCCAGTCCCTGGCTGCACGAGACCTTTGTAACAGATTCTGGAGGACCAGTGGAATCCATTTTCAGGCCATTGAGATGACAAGCTGAGCCTCTGGCAGGCTGCAAGACAATCGCTACCATGATGGTCTCTGTAGGAAAGTGCCCCTTTTTGCCTAGGTACGCCCCACGTTTTTGCCTGACATCTGATGCAACTTGACTTGATGTGCCCTGGGTCCCTGCCAATCAAGTTCCCAGGGCCTGTGTTCTTTCCCCAAAACTGTACCTTTGTACCCACATCTCTGGCCACAAGTAAGCTCCTTGTAAAAGGTACCATGGGTACCAAGGGCACTGTGACCAGGGAAGGCTTCCAAGGGCTGCAGCACCTAATGTGCCACACTTCTAGGCCCTGCACCTTGACACCCACACACTGCCATTGCAGGCTGCATGTTTTGGTGCACAGAAAAGTGACATGGTACACATCCCTGTGTGCCATGCCTGCAACTCACTGCCTGGGGCGTAGGTAAGTCACCCCTCTTGCATGAGCCCTGCACCCCTACAGTGTCTAAGTCCATTCTTAGACATTGTAAATGCAGTAAAGCCATAAAGAGTATATGGTCTGGGAGTTGGTCATTACGAACTCCATAATGGCTTTACTGAAACCTGGGAAGTTTGGTAGCAAACTTCTCAGCACATCAAACCCACACTAATGCCAGTGTGGGAGTTAATGTAAAATGTACTCAGAGGGCATTTTAGAGATGCCCCATGAAATACGACCAGGCCTGGTGTGGATACTGAATGGCTGCCAGTCATTTGGCACCACCAGACAGGTTTCTGGACCCCTGGGTATAGGGCCTCTGCTCTCTGGGCCCAGAAACAAAGCCCATCCTGGGCAGAGGTGTCTTGCTTCCTCCCCCAGGATGGGCTGGGTCCACAAAGGGGAAGCTTCAAAGGCCTGCTGCCTTTGTAAGCTGTCCCTGCCTTTTGCTGCCCCCAGCAATCGGCTCCCATCAGTTCTGACCCCCACTTTGGGCAGGAGAATTGGTGGTAAAACCAAGTTAGGAGGAGAGGTGTTCCCACCTTTACCAACCCCACGCCTCAGGTGGGGGAGGCGAGGTGAAGCACACATCTCAGTCCCCTCCATCTTGAAGATGAGGGGACCCAGCCAATTAGGGAGAGGCTCATGCCCCTTCCCACTGGAGGGTGGCATAATAGGGGGTGTACCCACTCCAAGGGAGGGACCCATTGGTCCAGATCTGCACACCCCTTTAACGCCCCTAAATTTAGTATTTAGGGGCAACCCTGAACCTTGCCGCTTCAGATTCAAGGAAGAAAGAAGAAGGACCGAAGAGCTGTGCTGACCCAGGAAGAAGAGAACACCAACTGCTTTGGCCCCAGATCCTACTGGCCTGTCCCGACTCCGACCTGACTACAGCGGAAACCCCGGCATGTCCAGCAGCCCCCCAGAGCCCAGAGGACCTGCACTGCACCCATCTTAAAGACTCTGTCTCCTGTGAGCACCGGATTTGCTTAACAAAGACTCAACCACAGAATCCGAAGCCAGGCGGCTCTGCTATTTTGCACCACTATGCACACGACACCCACGGCCCGAGTTCAAGTGGCCCAACACCACGAGGAGGTCTCCCCAGTGATCCAGACCTGGGATCTGGTGATCCCCGACCTCCCTCAAGCTGACGCCTGCAGCCTTAACCTGAAGGGTCCCCCCGACCGTGACCGGAGCTGGTAAGAAGACCTGATGCCAAAAGATACCCCTGCGCCCGACGCCCCACGGCCTTTGGTGGCCCAACCAACGGTGTCCAGGCATCCCCCAAGAACCCAACTTACCTCTCCAGCTGGTGGTCGCCTTAAGGAAACCTCCCTGACAGAGCCTGCAGCATCTTTTCCAAACCAGAGATCTCCATTGCAATCCACAGGGAGCCCAACGCCTCCTTGGCACACTGCATCCGGTCGCCTCCGTGCCGCTGGTAGTGCAGCTCCTGTGCTGATTGCTGGCCCCTGCAGTGCTGATTCTAACCCTAGGAGCTTTGCTCTCACAGCCGAGTGGCCGGCTCGTAAGCAGTCCCTGACTGAAAGCCCCCTTAGCCCCATTGGCTAACATTGGGCCCCTGCACTCTGCACCTGGCCACCCTAGTGCCACTGATGGTGCAATTTCAGTGCCTAAATGGACCTTGGGGCATTTCATCTTGCTGTATCATACCTGTGATGCAAACTATATGATGGGATATTTGTTATGTGCTGCAATGATACCATCCGATTACCTGCACTTACCTGTCAACATGTGTTAATGATGAGGCACAACTATGTACCATGTAATGAAAAACTCCCAATAAGAAAATGTAAACAAAAAAAAAAAAAATGGACCTTGGGGAACCTTGGTCCTAACCCCCAAATACTTGCAGGTCGTTTACTTACCTGTAAACAGTTAACACTCTTTCCCCCATAGGAACCAATGTTACGAGTTTTTGTTCCTAAAAATGTCCGTGTTGACCTGTGTTTTGTATGGAAGAAAAAGTAACTATCTTTTAAAGCTGAAAAAGTCTTACTTACCTTTGTATTGTAGGATCCACGGTGTGATATCTAGGTATATCACCCTGAGTAGTCAGTGTAATCCAAAAGTAACGCAAAAGTAATCAAAAGTAATTTCTATGTAATTTAAACTGTTTTTAAGACATATACAAACCTGTAACGATTGCAAATCCATTCCCAATTGCATTTCTTTGTAAAGTTTTCCACTTGAAAGTACATTTTACCTACTTGTACCAGGTCCTGCTTGGTTCTAGAAATAAAACTTAAGTATACCTTTTTTATACTTACCCAATTGGTCTGGATTCTGTCTCTGAGTGTGTGTAACCAGTCCTTGATTGTGTGAATACCATAAATGCTTAACACACCGTCCTGATAAGCCTAACTGCTCGACCACACTACCACAAAGAGAGCTGTTAGTTATGATCTAATTTAGCCTCTGCTATACCTCTGGGGATCCCCTGGTCTCTGCACACTATACCTTACTTTGGTATATTATATACAGAGTCAGGTGTCTAAGACTTTGCATTTGTTGGACTAACTTAGTCAACACCTGATCACATGACAAGAATCCAATAATTTACTCTAGTACAACTCATTTTTGGAATTGACTATTTTCCAAATTTCTAAAAGTCTTGTTAGGGCCTTGTATTAAGTCCCTGTAGCAATTGTTTTGTAGAAACTTAAAAGTCACTGAAGTTAGGGGAGGAAGTACTGAGAACTTGTTTTAGGTCTTCTAAAAAGAACCCCACTTTAGTAAAACAATGAACAACCCAGAGAAGATGGCGGAGGAGCTCGACCTCACCCCTTACTCCAACTTAGAGAGTTAAGGCTTCTCTGTAAAGCTAAACAAATAAGAACTGGGTCCAACCCTACCAGAATACAACTCCAGGAGTTCCTGGCAGGGTATGCAAGGGACCACCTCTCTACTGAAGGTGAGGACATTCAGGGAAATGGGGAAGTAGTGAGGATGATGAGGCCTTAAACCACCCACCTCAACTACTTAGGGAGGATGGGAACTTTGTGCCCTACATTCCAAACTCAAGGAGTACAGGGTCTAGATTCTACAGAGGTAGGGCTGGCTCTAAACTGTCTTGTGGTTTGTGGCCTCCTGGCCTGCCTGGACACGTTGGCATAGGCCTGGCTGCCATGATGACTTTTGCGCACCTTACTCTTAAGCCGTTGTTCTGTCGCCCTCTGCTCCTGCCAAGTTATTTTACAACTGTCTGCATTTTCTGTTTCTCACCTTTTCGCCTGTTCCTTTTGGGCTCAGTCTGAACAACAGTTACAAGGTCGAAAAACAAGTCCCTGGTTCTTGCTGATATGGCCAGTCCCTCGCACCTAGACATAACACTATGTACAGCTGCCTTGGGGAAATTGGTGGGCTTTTATTATTGCGTTTTTCCCTCTTGAGAGGGACTTGAAGAAAACCTTTCCAGGGAGAAGAGCTGTGATTGTCTACTGATGTAGTGCTTGCATCTAGAGACTGAGGTATGGGGGTTCGCTTGTCACAGCCCAGAGGTCTTCTATTTTTATAATAAAAAGCTATTAGCACGGGGAGGGTGGTAAGGTCATTTAGCCCTCTATCCACTGCTTTATGAAATGTTTTCCCGTTAGTATTCTATGGAGTTGTAACTATGCTGATTATATTATTCTTATGCATTATGCTGATAGTACTGTCACATGTACTGTATCTTAGAGCACGTATGTTGAAATAAACATTTTAACCTATACTGTGTCTCTTCTTACGCCGGTTGTGGACAGGTATGAGTGAGTGACGAAAGGGTGTTCTTGCTACTGCGAGTCCTGAGAGAGAGAGATACCGTGTTCTGGGTTGTCTAATCATTGGTACATTGTTGCTAATGGGACGCTAAGGCTAGTTGGGTTGGGGTTTTAGGTGCTAAGGTTTATGTTTGGCTCACCACAATATTCCGAGGTCCTATTATCCTGTGCATAGCTCTGTGTGTGTGCAGAATCCCTATAACATGGCGTGACCAACGTGGGGCATGCTTATCTGCGAGACGCTTGAGTAGTGCTTGTGCTTGTCCACAATACCCCTCACAGACGCTTCCGGAAGCATGTGTGACGGTTATACCTCCTATATTGACGTTTTTATAGGTTATTTCAAGCTTGAGGTTGTTAAAAGGTTTCGTAGCTAAAACCCTATTTGTGCTGCCTCATTTTAGATTGTCGACTATTTCTAGCCTACAATGGCGGTTCAAATTGCGGCACATAGCCGTGCAGCGCTCCGGACACACTTAACAGTGTATGGAGTGCCTGACGCGGGTGTCGAGCTGATCTTTGTGGTGCAGGCCGATCCGGCTTTCCACTTTGAAGTGTTCTACTCTTGGATCACGTTTCCGGCGGTGGATGGGACGGACAATCTGTTCCATGAATATACAGCCACCGTAGTTCCTAATCACTATAGACCGTATAGGAATCTTGAAGTACCGCTCACGGCTTGGCAGCACCGTGTTTGGTTTGATGGCGCCCTCCCCCAACCAGTTACCACTGTTCGTTTAGGCCCCTTGTCTATTGACGGGCCACTTGGCCTGTTTTGGCCGGGTACACCCCACATCCGCAATATATGCAAATACCAGTCGCTGACCTGCGCAATATGTATTCGGCTTTGGTGCGAGTGCATCGCGCTTTAGTGCAATATGTTACAGGCAACATCCAGGGGGCCCCACCTGGAGTTGCGGGCCATCCAGCTGCTGCAGGCGGAGTGACCATAAGTCCCGTCATGGTGAACTCAGTGATGGGCAAACGTCCACAAAATAAGGATGATTTACCTTATTGGCTTGCAGAAAAATTTGACCAGTTGGAGGCAGTTTTTCCAAACACGACACCAGTGGATAAACATAGAATTCTTACAATTAGTTTGCCAAAGACTTAATCCCGAGTTGACAGCATGCAACAACTGGGGTAGGGTATTCGCAGCAGTTTATTCGAAGTGTTTCGGCACTCCTTCCATGACGGTTCTCCCCTCTGTAATTAAAAAGTACAGGATGAACATGGCCCTGAAGCGGCTGTGGAATTAGGGATGAGACTGGTGGGAGTGTTCGAAGTAGTAGCTGAGCTGATCCTTGCAAATGTCAAGGGCGATGCAGTGAACTTTCAAGTAGCTAATGCTTTGGCTTTAGTCCCAGAATTGGACAAGCCGCGCGAATTACCGAAAATTATAACCCAGGCTTATAAAACTATTGGCCGAAATAGCCTGGGCAATAAGCCTTTTGCAAAACAACAAACACAAACACAACAACAACAACCTAAAACTCAATCTGAAAAAGATGAGAAACCAGTTTTTACTAAAAAGAGCTGGAGGTTGAAAAAACAGGGTAAGCAACAGAAGAAGCCGGGGTAGCGAGGCGCATCCCCTGTTTCTGTCTCTTCTGAACGCACATATGATTTGCGCGATAGGGCGAGACTTAAATCTCCGGATAGGTTTCAGATCCCTGATACGCGTTCTCCTCGTTCTTCACAGGCACAGACAACTTCTCAAGCCAGTGGAGGGGATCGTCAGGATAGAGGAAGGGGTCGAGAGGCTCCCCAGGGACGAGATCAACCTCAACAACAAGTCAGAGGGAAAGCAGAAGACTTTCAACGTTCTCGCCCACAATTTCAGAAGAAGAAAGTTGCCGCTGTAACAGCGAAATATGCCACAGACGGTGAGAACGAGACTCCTGAATTGGACGTGGGTAGTAACCCTCCTAGACAGCGCCGCGGAAGTTACCATAGTGCTGGAGGCGCTACGTCCTCATATGGAGGCAACAGCAACTGAAACATTCATTACTGTTGAAACAGCCGACACCAGAGTGGCACCCCCTGACAGACTATTTAATATCGCCATTCAAATTGAAGGTGATATACAGCGTGTAATTAAAGGGATTTTTGGGAACATCTGACCTCTTCATACGACATTTTGTTAGCAGGGCGGATTGGCCACCCCCATTCGTACTTGCTGCGCGTAAAGGGGAGGAGGCAATCCTTCCGAGCTTTTCTCGACATGTCCCAAAGGACAAAGCGGAGGCTCTTGCAGCTGAGTGGGCTGTGTCCCTGGCTCCTGCGTTATACCGCAACCACGTGGGTTGGGATGAAGATTCTCCCCCATGAGATACCTTTACGGTCCCTACCGCAGCCACAACCCCAATATCCCATTAAACATGAAGCCAAAGGCCCCGTTTCTGAAATTCTGACGCAGTTAGAATATCAGGGAGTAATAGAAACATGCGTATCACCCATGAATAATCCCCTTTTCGCGGTTTCTAAACCCGATGGATCGTACCGCCTAGTATTGGATTACCGGCATTTGAACTCTCATTGTCGGACCTTTGCGGTGCAAAATACCCACAGTTCTGCGCTTGTAGACAGTCTTGTTCGTAAAAAATATAAAACGACACTTGACCTATCCAATGGATTTTACACGCACAACTTAGCCACGGAGTGTAGCCAATGGAGCGCTTTTACCTCCGGTGGTAAACAATTCAAATTAAGGCGACTCCCTATGGGCTACAAAAATAGTCCAGGTGTGTTCGCAGCCCGTGTTGTCTCTTTGTTAGACGGCATAGACCCAGATGCATGTTCGTACGTCGATGATATTTACCTGACAGACGACGAGTTATACCCGCATCTTTCCAGAGTGGACCGCATTATTCTCGAGTTTGCGGTATTAGGTTATAAGTTTAACTTTGCCAAATCACACATTGCTGAATTAACAGTTTTGTTTTTGGGCTACGAGCTCAACAATGAAGGTAATGGCTTAGCCCCCCACTTCTTGGAAAAATTTGCACTTTTGTGCCCTCCAACTACTCTGAAAAAACTTCAGTCTTTGCTGGGTTTTCTGAACTTCGGGCGGACTTATAGTCCCGAATACGCCCAGCGTATCAAGCCATTATATGCCTTGATACAACCAAACTTTTCGAAGTCTTGTTGGCTTCCGGAGCATTCCTCCATTCTGCAGTCTTTGCAGACAGACCTTCTTGAGTCTAGGTACCTGTTGACGCGTGATAACCACACAAACCTGGTGATTAGAATAATTCCGGGGGCAGTGGGTTTCACGTATTTAACCTTTAACGAGGGTGACACAGTACCAATCGCATACAAGTCACATCTGTACACGTCCGCAGAACTGCGCTTTTCATCTGTGGAGAAAGTTCTGACTGCAGTGCAAATGGCGATTCTGAAGGAGCGTGCACTGGCACAGGGAAAGCGCATTCTAGTGGTAACACCCTATCCTGCTCTAGAAGCAGTGACAAAGGCAAGTGTACCGAACTCTAAAGCTTTGCATCCCCGTTGGATACAATGGGCAACTTCTTTGACGTCTCCGGATGTCACATTCATTTTCGATGCTTCTCTACAGACTCAGGAGTTTTTACAGTATGAATTCGTTCATCCTCCTCCTCTATCTTTACTGCCGCTTGAGGATTACGACTGTGTGATCTACACCGATGGTTCGGCACAACCGGCCACGGGGTCCAAGCATGCTTATTCAGCCGCATGTGCTATTGTTGCAGGTACCTTTGTGAACAGAGAGTTCAAGTCCACCGTAGTGCATACTCAAACACTCGGGGACAGTACTGCGCAATTGGCCGAGCTGCGCGCATTGGTGCTTGCGCTTGAATTCGTAAATCCGGATGTGACCACACTTATTGTATGCGATTCTTATTACTGTGTTCAATCATACAATGACAATCTATTCTTTTGGTCACAAAACGACTATAGAGACGCTAAAGGTAGCACAATCAAGCATAAGATGCTTTGGGTTCGGATGGCAGAATTGAGACAACGTTTGCCACTCACACAAGTGGTTCACACCCTAGGCCATCAGCGGGTGAGCGCACACGCTGTTGGTAACGGTCTGGCAGACGAAGCAGCCAGATCAGCAGTAGTCACGTGTTCAGTAGCAGCAGTTACCAGATCCATGTCAAAAATTGACACCGATATTTTGGCCGCTATTGCTGCGACAAAGGAAGGTGCTAATTACCCTAGGGGTTTTCCTTCCAAATATTCTTATCAGTTAGGTCCCGAACAGGCTCCTTATGTAACAATACCAAACGTTGGTGATCGGCTGATACCCAACGCGGATCGCAGACTTTCCTTGATAACGGCAGCACACGAAGGCATGGCTTCGGCTCATGCTGGAGTGTCTGCGACCGTTTCCATCTTGCAGCAGCGGTACTGGTGGCGTGGTTTATATAAAGACACCCGTACTTATGTGCTTTCTTGTGACGTGTGTCAACAGATTAAGCCTTCTACGGTTACCACGACCACCACAGACCTCGCTCTACATTTCTAACAGACCCTTTGGGTGTGTTTACTTGGATCACTGCGGTCCATTTTCCTCAGACACTGCCTATAAATATATCTTAGTGGCAGTGGACTCGTGCACACGTTTCATCTGGGTCTGGCCACAACGGAGTGCTGACGCTCGAAATGTCATCAGGGATTTGCGTGTCTTTGTGGGAATCTTCGCATGCGGTACCTTCCATTCTGACCAAGGTCCAGCGTTTGCCTCTAAGGCGTACAAGGACGCAATGGGTTCACTGGGGGTACGGGTGAAGTTTTCGTCTCCATATAGACCTGAGGGTAATTCAATTGTGGAGCGAATGAACCGTGATTTAAAGCAATCCTTGACAGCCAGGGTCTTAGGTACTGGCAGGAACTGGCTGGCCCACTTGTATACCGTACAACGTGCACTTACTAATCTCCCTAGAAGATCTCTGGGTGGGCGGACCCCATAAGAAATGCTCTTTGGCATAAGAATGTTTGTGCCTGACCTTGATGGTCTAGACATGGCGGCGCAACCCGCCAAGTTTGATGTAGATAACCATTCTACTATGTTACAGGACTTACAAGAAGCCCGAGACAAACTTGCAAACGCACATTTACCTTCAGCCACAGATACTGCTCTGCAGATTCCGGTTGCCGGCTGGCTTCCGAAGATTGGAGACCTGGTTCGGGAGAAGGTGGAGAACAAGAAAGAATTCGGCCCCTCTTATCGTGCACCGGTTCCAGTCCTGGGTTTGAAGGGAACACGTACAGTCATCTTACCACCGCTTCCTGGTCGCAAGGAGAACAGATACATCTCAGTGGAAAATGTCAAGCTACAACAACTGGCCGATCCTAAATAGTGTTACACCAGCGGTCTCTTGTCCTGCAATTTACCGGACTTGCGTTCGAGGCCCGAACGGTCACTGATGTTACAATTGAGATGATTGATTTGCCTGAAAGTATACTCGAACCTCCAGATACCCCCTGCATGGACGAGAGCAGTATACCTATCCCAAAACAGAATCTGTGGCTCATTTACCAACAACGCCGCTGAGTCCGACACGTTATTCCTTTGACTCGGATTCCACCACGTCGATTGTCCCGTCCAAGTTCAGTATTTTTGTATCCTGGTTTAGAGACAATTTTTTGATTCCCCCTTGGACATACATTTGGTTGGTACTTTTCTTGATCTTTTTGTTCATGTCCATTGGCTTTGTCACAGTGTTTTTCTACTGATCAATGGTCACTATTTGCCTGAACGCTCTGCTGTGAACAGTGTTGCTGGAACTTTGGCTCCACATTCCTCATCTCACATCATGAAGCGTGACCACACATTGGTGAATATTTCACCTTTTCCAGTTGCTGATGGCATCGTATGGGATGCGGTAAATTTTCAAATTCATGGACCAACAGAAGTTATTAATGTACCGAATGTTCTTCGAGTTTCCATGGGTGATGTAGTAAAAAGTAATATTCATTCTGATGATTGGGATGTGCATGCAGTTGAAGCATTGTTTGCTGATTTGAAATATTATGCTTCATTTAATGCTGAGGATTTGTATATGAATTCTGTGAATTATGCCGATTTATACTGTTACCAGCATTGGGGCAACCATTTTGTCCATAAACCGAGTGCACTACGTAGCCCTGTGACCTACACTCAATGGGAACATTACCCAAACCCTTTATCGGGTAGCTCCCGGACTCTTCGAAATAAATTTACTTATTTCACTGATTTTAATAGATCGAACCCTGGGTCCTATTATTTCAAATTACCTGCCCCTTTCACACAGAAATTCATGTTGACCCACACTAAATTGCTTTATTCGAGTTCCTTTTTAAAGGCCTTGGCTGTGGGTGGTTATGAATACTGGACGGAAACTGTGGATTTAAAGTCAATCTGGGGCTCCAAGCCTTGGCAGGTGCAAGGCACCGAGGCCTTGCACCGTGCCTGCCTAATCCCAGCCCAAATGGTGTTTTTGAATGCTTTGATCTATCAGACTACGTGTTGGGGTCTAGCCACTACAAAACAAATGAATGCACCATCAATTCCATCACTGTCTTCCACTCTAAACCACAGCTCGCACTTCAATATGTCCCTTTCGACTTTACAGTTTTTGTTTCAGAACAATTCGTTTAATATGTCTACGCTTGTTCAGTCACCTTGGTTGTCTTGGCCCATATCATCTAACGAGTGCCAGATGCGTTTTCATGACACAGTTTCTGGCTATACTCAGGATAAGCCCGATCCTAGGTTTTCTAACTCCCGTACTGTCACCACCTATTCTGTTGGTAAATTATGTAAACAATGGTTGCAACATTCCTCCCTAGACTCTGTTAAACAACATTTGTCCCTCCTTTCAGGCAATATTGATCTGTCCGACTTTATATTGGGACCTCGTGGTCCACGACCGAAGAGGTTCATTTATGAAGCTTATAATGAACTCTGGAAGCTATCGCAAATGGAGGCTGCTTCCCGTTTACGGGAAATAGACCAAGCAAATCTGGAAAAGGTGCTTGCTGTTGTCAACAATAGTATTAATACCCTGTCTTCCCGCATTTACACGTTGGAGAATATTGTGTCCTCTGTTGTTGATATTGTACACGATGATGTTTCTGTGTTGTATCATGGTCAAAATCAATTACGTTCAGTTATGCAATTTGCGTGAACTTTGCAAACACTTAAGTTAGGTAAGGTTCCTTGGCACTTTTTGAACACCACTGCCTTATTTCTGCCTTTTAATTTAACTGACAAACAGCAGTTCATGTCCACGAAAGATGCAGTTTACACTCTGTTACATATCGAGAAAGTGGAGCCCTTACCATTCTCTGTAGCGGAAATAGATTCTGCTGTGTGGCTAGTTCATGGGGTTATCGCATTGCCTTTTTCCTTGTTTGAATTTAGTTCATGCATGAAACATTATCCTGTGGGCCGTTTCCAGCCTTTGGGTAGTACCTTCCTGCATGAACTTTGGTCCCTCCCTTTTATGTATAAATGCCTTAGAGATGACAAGGAAGTTTTTCTCACGGGGGAGTCATGCGATTCAACAGTGGGTCATTCCCTTGTTTGTAAACATATTAAATTGCACGGAGCTTGTCATGTTTCCGCTCCGAATCTTGCTTGTGTGTTAAAGGGCATTCCTGCTCCTACTATTTCTCCTACCTTTACTTTGCTTACAAATGGTAGCTATTTGCTTTTAAATAACGACTATTGCTGTGGTATGCAGGCCGGCATCCCTTATATTGTTACTGTATCACACAGGGTTGTCTGCTGCAAGAATGTGCTTTTTCCTCCCCCTCACGACATCGTAGATAACTCTATTTGGCCTTCCATTCCTACTATGGAGGCGGATTTCAATAAACTGAGCAGAATAAAGGCGCTATTATTGAACGAGGAGGTTATGCTCACTTCCGCCCGGGAGACATTTGTTCTCCAGGTGGCAAGTACCCACAGTGAAATACAGGCCCTTTTGAACACTAACCTCCCACAACATTTCGGTGAATTAATTCACCGTATTTTTAACGCATCTAACACTGAAGGTCTAGTGCATTTTTTAAAGTGGTGGGGTCTGGCCTAGTGTCCTCGTTCCAAACTATTTTGGGGTGATACCGGCGTTTATTCATTCTATTTTTTCCAGTGTCTTTGGTGGCTTTCCATTAATCCTTGCTTTGGCGGCTGGTGTACTGCTGTTGATCTGCTTCCTTCGCAATGGCTGCTCGCCGATGGGCCCTTCTCGACCCCGGACGCCTACTGCTGCTCCGTGAGCGCATTTTATCTGGTTTCGGAGTTCTGCCGTTGGCGACACTGAGTGTGTCCTATACCCTTTCTTTTCGCTTTGCGTGTTTCACTTGCGTGCAACCTGTGATGTCTTGCATTCGCTGCCCTTTCACCTGGGCCATGGATTATTGCCTCTCCAATACGTCGTTGTCTGTTCCGGATTTCGTTCGGTTGATGGGTCCCTTAGAGGCCCATGAGCGGGACTGTTCCGTTGCAGGCTGCATGACGCGTGCGGCTGCACTGGGGATTTTGGCACAATGGGATATCTGGGCGGCTGCTCAGAATCTCCTACAACAAAGCTATATTGAATATCACGCAAGCTGTCCCGCATTGCTTTTGGATGCTCCGTCCTCTGAGGAGCATTCCTGCAGTTTTGACCTGTTGGACTGGATGGCGTCTACGTTTTTTGAGGATTCCAATGATGTCCTCTTGGACGGTATAGCATATTTCTGCACTTCCACGTTTTTGGATTGATTTGCCGTTCACTGTCCGTGGACTGCCTCGCTTACTGTCCTTTTGCTACCTTGCCGCGTTCCACTCCTTCCACTGTGGACGCCTCTGTTCTGCTCAGGTGTTTTGAACTCTGTCTTCGTCCGTAGTCTTGGCCGATGGACTGTCCAGGGGAGGGTGTCTTGTGGTTTGTGGCCTCCTGGCCTGCCTGGACACGTTGGCATAGGCCTGGCTGCCATGATGCCTTTTGCGCACGTTACTCTTAAGCCGTTGTTCTGTCGCCCTCTGCTCCTGCCAAGTTATTTTACAACTGTCTGCATTTTCTGTTTCTCACCTTTTCTCCTGTTCCTTTTGGGCTCAGTCTGAACAACAGTTACAAGGTCGAAAAACAAGTCCCTGGTTCTTGCTGATATGGCCAGTCCCTCGCACCTAGACATAACACTATGTACAGCTGCCTTGGGGAAATTGGTGGGCTTTTATTATTGCGTTTTTCCCTCTTGAGAGGGACTTGAAGAAAACCTTTCCAGGGAGAAGAGCTGTGATCGTCTACTGATGTAGTGCTTGCATCTAGAGACTGAGGTATGGGGGTTCGCTTGTCACAGCCCAGAGGTCTTCTATTTTTATAATAAAAAAGCTATTAGCACGGGGAGGGTGGTAAGGTCATTTAGCCCTCTATCCACTGCTTTATGAAATGTTTTCCCCGTTAGTATTCTATGGAGTTGTAACTATGCTGATTATATTATTCTTATGCATTATGCTGATAGTACTGTCACGTGTACTGTATCTTAGAGCACGTATGTTGAAATAAACATTTTAACCTATACTGTGTCTCTTCTTACGCCGGTTGTGGACAGGTATGAGTGAGTGACGAAAGGGTGTTCTTGCTACTGCGAGTCCTGAGAGAGAGAGATACCGTGTTCTGGGTTGTCTAATCATTGGTACATTGTTGCTAATGGGACGCTAAGGCTAGTTGGGTTTGGGTTTTAGGTGCTAAGGTTTATGTTTGGCTCACCACTATATTCCGAGGTCCTATTATCCTGTGCATAGCTCTGTGTGTGTGCAGAATCCCTATAACAAAACCAGACACTGAGGACAACTTCACTGAGGAGGACCACCTTATAGCAAGGATGGCCAAAAGACTAGCGCTAGAGACTAGGCTCCTGGCTCTAGAAAAAGAGAGCGAGATGGGCCTAGGACCCATCAATGGTGGCAGCAATTTAAAAAACCAAGAGAAGGAAGGATCTTATGATCCTAAAATCCCCAAAGGGATTGTCCCTAAATTTGAGGATGGTGATGATATTACCAAGTGGTTCACAGCCTTTGAGAGGGCTTGTGAAGCCAGAAACGTGAGGAAGACTCACCGGGGGGGCATTCCTTTGGAAACTGTTCTCTGGTAAGTGCAGAGACAGACTCCTGACCTTTAATGGGGAAGAAGCTGAGTCTTATGAACTCATGAAGGGTACCCTGATTGGGGGATTTGGACTCACAGCTGAGGAGTACAGAATTCAATTCAGGGGGGTTCAGAAATCCCAGAGTCAGTCTTGGTTGAAATTTGTAGACCACTCAGTAAAAACACTAGGTGTCTGGTTGACTGGAAGTAAAGTGCAGGATTATGAGGGACTTTATAATTTGTTTATGAAGGAACACATTTTAAGTAACTGCATCAATGAAAAGTTGCATCAGCATCTGGTAGACTTAGGTCCAATTTCTCCTCAAGACTTGGGAAAAAAGGCGGACCACTGTGTCAAGACAAGGGTAACCAAGACAGCCACTGGGGGTGACCAAAAGAAAAGGGCTACAAAGCCTCCCCAGGGGAAAGAGGGTGAGAAGCCCAAATACAAAAACCAAGAGTCTTCTAAAGGCCCTCAAAATCCTGTTCAGGGGGCCGGGCCCAAGAACTCTTCCCAGCCCACTAGTGGGTATAAGGGAAAAACTTTGATCCTGCGAAGGCCTGGTGTTTCTACTGTAACAAGAAGGGACACCGAACTGAAGATCCTGCCTGTCCCAACAAACCAGCCCCTAGTCTACCTCCAGCTAATCCTGGAATGGCAAATATCCAGATGGGATCAATGGTGTGCCCTGAGCAAATCAGAGTGCACACAGAAACTACACTAGTCTCGATGGGTGGGGTAGATGTGGCAACCTTAGCTGTCTGGCCCCCTAACTTGACCAAGTACTTGCAGTACCCCTTAGTGAATGGGACCCAGATAGAAGCCCTGAGGGATACAGGTGCCAGTGTCACTATGGTGAGAGATACACTGGTTTCCCCAGAGCAATGCCGGACTAAAAAAGGTCTAACCAGCCACCAATGCTGACAGTGTCACTACTAATCATGCCATGGTGACATTAGACTGGGGGGGGGGGCGGTTTACTGGCCTGAAACAGGTAGTGGTCTCCCCAAAGCTACCAGCTACCTGATCTGGAAACCTCAGCATGGACTGAGGTAGAAAGGAGAACACATGCAGCAATGCTAAACATCCCTGAGATAGTGTGTGTGAAAACAAGAGCATAGTGCCTAGCACTGGGTGAAAAAGGAGAGTTGGAGCCTGAAATGATGGCCCAACCTCCCAAGAGAAAAGGTAGGAAGACTGGTGAAACAGCTTCAACACAGCAAAAAAATCAGGACCCCTCTCCTCAGGGAGAGGACTTGTCAGCCCCAGAGGGAACTGAGCCATGGAACGTGAACCTTACGAGGTAGAGCTCTTGGGCCCAGGGGGACCCTCTAGGGAACAACTGTGCCTTGGGCAGCAGGCCTGCCCCACTCTTGAAGGCCTGAGGCAGCAAGCTGCTGCACAGGAGCAGGGAGATGTCAGTGGCTCCCACAGGGTCTATTGGGAGGAGGGACTCCTGTACACTGAAGCCAGTGACCCCAAACCTGGTGCTACTAGGAGAGTGGTAGTGCCTCAGTTGTATAGAGAGTTTCTGCTCACATTGGCTCATGACATCTCCCTAGCAGACATCTGGGCCAGACAAAAAACTTGGGAAAGACTTGTCAACCACTTTTATTGGCCACAGATATCCCAAAAAGTAAAGGAGTTTATAAGCTCCTGTGTCACCTGTCAAGCCAGTGGCAGAAAAGGTAGACACCCAAAGGCCCCCTTAATTCCACTACCAGTGGTTGGGGTACCCTTTGTTCGGGGGAGAAATGTATGGTCCTGGGGCACTGGACCAGGGCAGCTTAATTTGTGGGGGTTCTTCTACAAAATATGAGAAAATACACGTGTAAACGATAGAAATTGAATCAGGTGTGTTTGAAGTTTATTTATTACAAGAAAATTACTTCTAACATGAAGTGTAAAGACACACTTTAAATGCAATAATGAAATACAATGTCTTAGCAAAGGTGGAACATGATGCGTGCTAAATATAGGACATGAGCATATAATGAAATAATTCAATGCAATAATGGAAGAAGAATGACATTCTGTGAAATATGACCACTTTAAAGCGTAATGGGAGGAATGTATAATTAGATAAATGCAATACGAAAATCATACATTTAAATTATACGTGGAGAGGAATGCATTGAAACAAGTGCGAGGAGAAATAGTATCTCAAAATACATTTGCAAATATTCAATATTTAAGACAAGAATTCTATAATGTGCACTGACTGACTGACGATCGATCGGGGACAGCCCACGTGTGACTCACGAGCACAGTAGGGCAAATCCAACGAGTGGACAGTGGTCAGAGGGTTTTATAGGGATTTAATGCAGAACAGTTAAACCGCAAGTTCATATTTTGACATTTCGTATACGTCAATGGTACGCAAATCCTGTCTCTATTTAGACATTGTTTTTATCGAAATCGTTTAGCATCATTTCTCAGAACCCTTAAAAAAGCGGAATAAATGAAAAGATTGCAGGTGTTATTGATATGCCAAGTAGCTGTCGTAAGTTTCGATAAGGCAATCTGGCGAAACTAATTCTAATAAATTGAGAAATTAGAAGATGTGAAAATGGCCTGTTGCCCCACGCTTTCCTCTTTCGTTATTAAGTTCCTATGTTCTTGTGGTTTTTGTGGGTAAGCGCATCGCAAGCTGGGCACATCGAGGGAGTGGGGGATTTTTGGGCAGCTGTTGGCCAAGATGAACAGAGTCTGTTGGCACAACGAAGGAGTGGGGGCATGGGGGAGCTGCGCCTCGCTGAGGAGATGTGTTGTGAGAGAGACACTTTGAGGCCTATCACAGAAAAAGAATAGCTGGGACAGTTTGGTCAAGTTAACAGATGGGCGGGTGGGGCCTACATGGAGGGTCTCATGTTTCTGATGTGGCAAGGTGGGCCTGTTGTGTTCTATATGGTACTTCGGGACCCTACTTAATTTCCCTCCTCTTGTTCATTTTTGAACAAATTTCTAACAGCATATTTTGCTGGCATGTCATCTCGCTGTATGATCCAGGGGGTGTCATTAACGTAGGGGCGCTTATAATCCCTATTTATCTGTGCTCTCAACTCAACGTATTCCCCATCCGATCTGTCAACCAGAGCATCATAAGGAGCAATGGTGTTGTCTTCCCCTGCTAAATGTCTACCTGGAGGAAGCGGGGGAGCAGTAGGAACTTGATAACCCATGTCTGCTGGTGTCTGCAGCAGGGGTGAACTGGGCGTTGTTATTTCTATTATTTTTAATAGTCTTAACCCATCCCCATCTCCTGGCGCATGGTCCTCATGTATTGTCTCGCTGTAAATCCCTGTATGTGCATTATTCATTCCTACAATTTTAGTGCTAAATCTTTTTATACAGTGGCTCCCTATCTGAAAGACGCAACACAGAAGCAACATTATTCCCACTATTGGAATTATCAATTTCAGGATTGCTGTCAGCCATGAGGGCATCCAGCCAAGAGCGAACCAGTCCGGAAAAATGTCAGCAGGGGCACCTCCTTCCTCGGCCATCTTCTTTCCCAAGTTGGTCAACTCCTCAATGGCCTTTGTGATAGATCCATTTTCCTCGTCGTTTCCCGGTATGAACGTACAGCAGGAATATTTTCCTATCTTGTGGCATACTCCACCATCTTTTGCAGTCAACATGTCCAGAACATATCGGTGCTCTAGAACCATAAGTCTCAAGGGGCGGAGCTCTTCTCTAATTGCATTTAGTCCATCCCTAGTGCTGTTGATGGCCTTCATTACCTCATAGCGTGTTACCTCGAGCCATCGGGAATTTGCTTTAGTCTGGAACAGTGGAACGAGCCCTCCAAAAAAGACCTGGGCATCGTTAAAGAGGCGGAATTCTTGAGGAATGTCATCATAGGGATCATTTGCAAAGTTTTGAGCTGATCGCCGATGGCGGTGGAGGAAGGTGACGTCCCCAGTCATGGGGTGCGAATTGATATGGGAGGCATTGGTGGCTGTGACGACCAGGTGCACTTCATGCAGAGTTACCAAGGAGCGGAGGCCATTCCATTGAGGAGGTAGTTGGAGATAGAGGCGTTCTCCGCAAGCCCAGTAGTAGTCCATCAGAGCGGAGGTGCCGAACTGCATATCAATATTAAAGATAGTGTCGTTGCAATCTGTGTTACGCCCGACAGGTACAGAGCCATTACCTAGGAAACAAAGGAGAGGATTTTTTTGTTTAAAAGCTTTTTTCCATTTGGAGGTTGTGTCTTTACCAAAGGTATACCTTCTAGTTTCTTGTGCCCAAACCTCTTCGCACTCAGTCTCAACATCCCAATCAACATCCTGCTCATATTCTGTCACTGCAAATGGTCTTCCTAAGGAAGCTGCCTTACATACCAGGGCGTCTGGGCCGTGCCACTTGTTGTTGAAATAAACATGGGCCTGTAAGAGTAGCACAGTCCTGTACTGACAGGGGCATTGGGCAGCGTGTGAGCTATTGTTGTGGTGCAGCGGGGGCTTGTTGTGGAGTTGTTTGTCTATTTTGGATTTGCATACTGCCGAGGGCGATGTAAAAGTGAAAGACCCAGATGCCTTAAACTCATGCTCATAATTTAGTACAAGAGGTGTTTCCCACCTATACAGATTCTCCATCTCTCTCTCAAATTCTGATACGTCAGTCACAACCCTGTGAGTTAGATAATTATAATCCCATTCTGTGGTGTTTACAAACACATTGTCAATTTCTGCTGACAGAAGCTGGATCTGTCCGTGTATATGGCAAAGAAACAGGTGGAGGAGACATTTGGCAGTTAGTGGTGGGACCTCTTTAGGAAAGATCAGTCTATCTGCGCCTACTGCGTGGGGGATGTAAGAGCACACGTAGCAGGAGTCATTTGTTACCTTTTTTCCCACTGCTGTCATATCTTTATACCACAAATTGTCTAATAGGGAGGAGTGGACCCAATGATCTGTTATTGACTGCTCTGGCCCCGAGATGGGCCCTAGACCCTTCTGTATCTCTACTAGATGTTGGAATGTCTTGTACCCGGTCCTCTGCCACACTGGTTTGTGGGGGATGAGGGGCTTTGTTCTGCGGGGAGCAATAGCGAATCGACGGACTCTGTGGTGGTGGGAAGGGCGTTGGCGGAGTGCTAGTGGGGTGGCTATGGTGAAATCAATGGTACCATCCCATTCTGTATTGTTGTCAATGGGTGAGGGTGATGGAGAGATGATGGACATGCTAATATTGGCTGTACTGGGAGGAGAAGTAAAACCCCTTCTGCTGGCGGGGATTCTTGTCTGAAAATATGTGGCACGGGGTTTGTTATCAGGCAAGGGAGAAGGCAACCTGGGGCGCACAGTGGTATTTGCATACGCTGTCTTTTTAATAACAGAGGTGTGCTTGGGGCATTGATAGGACCATATTGCAAACCAGTTGATAACTGCCACTATTCCTCCCACAAAGAAGAACAATATTAATATGCATGTACATAACGTAGCATAACTTATTTCTGTGTGGCGTGTTCTTCTGTTGCGGCTGAAACCATAAACGACCATGCGATCACCGTCTTCTTCCTCTGTGATAGTCAATGGAAACATGGTGCCTTCCTGGGGTTCGTCATTGATCAGTTCTGGGATGGCGCAGGGTTGAGCCTGAGGTGCGACCGGTGAATCCATGCTTTCTTCTCTTCGACACGGACAGCTGTGGGTGAAGAGTCTACAACGTAAAAGGGACCCTCGTATTTGGGGTCTTTCCACTTTCTAACAGCTTTTCGCACAAAGACCAGTGTTCCAGTACAGATAGGCGCAAGTTCAGGAGAGGTGGGGCCCTTGTTCTTTCTGTTTGATATCTGGGTGGAGAGGAACTGTACAGCACGTGTTAGTGCACACAAATATTCATATAATTCAGCTTTAACAATTTCTGAAGAGGCTTCAGAGTCAATTTTGGGTCTTGTTGAGGGAACTGTGACATTTATTGAGCGACCAGTAACAAGCTGGTGGGGTGTGAGATGGTGATCGGAGCTGGGAGAATTTCTGAGTGCAAATAAGGCAATTGGTAAACAATAGAGCCATTTCTTTCCAATTGTTGCACTAATCTTGCTTATTTTACCTTTAAGCAGGCCGTTAAGGCGCTCACAAATGCCATTGCTTTGTGGGTGATATGCTGAGGTCAATTTATGTTTGATCCCTAACATGGATGTGAGTAGGGCAAATATTTAATTTGAAAAATGGCTGCCATTGTCAGAGCGAATTGCGGCGGGCAAACCCCAGCGCAAGATGACCTCACGTAGCAGGAAATTAGCTGCAGCTTTGGCATCGCAGTGGACACATGGTCCAGCTTCGATCCATCGTGAGAATGGGCATACTACCACAATGAGATATCGATAGTTTTGGCATTGATCAATCATGTCAACATAATCAATGTGTAGTTCTTTGAAAGGGCCATCAGGTTTTGGTATTGTTGATGCAAATGTTTTCATGGAGGGATGTGGTGAGTATTGCTGGCAAATGAGACACTTGTTAATGAAAAGCTGTATTAGTTCATGGGCATTGGGGATGAACCAGTCTATTTGTAGAGTGGTAGTCATATTGTCTCGGGAACCATGTGTGGGAAGGTGTAACTGGTCTAGCGCTACTTGTAAGAGGGCTTGTGGCATGACTGGTTTACCCTTCATTACTTGTTTATAAATAAACTCTGAGGCATCCTGTTGTACTCCCCTCTTCTTCCACAGTTCTTTTTCTTGTGGTGGGGCATTTTCTTGTATCTCTCTGAGATGTAACTGTGCAATGTGATCATATTGCTCTGTACTGTCAATGACATATGGGGGCGTAATTTGAGGAGTGTCAGTATTTGCATCGCCTTTGTCCTGCTGTGTCACTGGTGGTACGTGTTGTGCAAGTAAAATGGGAGCGTACTGTCCTTTAGGGGGGCACAGAGGGGGTGGTACATCAGGTGGTGGTGGTGCAGGTGTGGGGATCCTAGCTACTGCTTTAGCTGCCCAGTCGGTAAACAACCTTTACTACGCATGCATTACATCGCATGCCATTAGTTCGCTGTTTTTACAACGCAAGTCGTTACAACGACTTGCGCTGGAGGGCGCTATAGGACAAGGAATAGTTTAATTTACTATCCAACACCTTCCCTACTGTACGTAGGCTGGAGTTGGAATAGTAAATTAAACTACTCCTAAGTCCAGCGCCCTCCAACGCAAGTCGTTGTAACGACTTGCGTTGTAAAAACCGCGAACTAATGGCATGCGATGTGAATGCATGCGTTGTATCGTCATACATTCGCCCAGTCTGCCAGAGCGTTACCTCTGGAGACAAAGTCTTGGCCATTGGTGTGTGCAGCACATTTCACAACAGCCGCCTCAGTTGGCAGTGTCAAGGCATCTATCAGTTCCTAAAGCAACTGCCTGTGCATTACAGGTGTGCCATCTGATTTAAGAAAGCCTCGCCTTTTCCATCGTAAAATACTGGAATGTGTTGTTGTGGTAACATAAGCAGAATCTGAATATACAGTGATGCGGGAATCTGCGCCTTCTTTTAAAGCAGCGATAAGTGCGACAAGTTCTGCCGCTTGTGCCGAGTAATGTGAAGGTAGTGTTATTTGCTGCACGATGTCTAGGGAATCGGAGGAGTCATGTTGTTGCGCTCGAACCACTGCAGCTCCTGTATGCCGGATCCCTGTTTCCTGATCGATGGTGGACGAACCATCAACAAAGTATACTGTACTGTCTGGCAATGGGTCTTCCTTTGCTGTCCCCGACTCACTGGACAGTATGTGGCACAGTCATGGTGATCATCATCTGTGCTGGCAATGGGGTGGGCAAAGAACGTGGCAGGATTTACTGTGTGGCATTTAACAACTTTCAGAGATGGTAATGACAAGATGACTTCGTAGCCTGATACTCTTTGTGTCGTTAGAGTTGTTTTGGCCTTCTGTATTATTGCAAAAACAGCCTGCTCTGTGTACAGTGTTAACGGAGAACCCATGACTTTGGGGGTGCTTTTTTCAACGGCAAATGCAGCGGCAGCCAATGCTTGCTCACATGGATAATGCCCTTTCATTACTGAATCTAACATGCCGCTGAAGTAGGCGATGGGCTTGTGGCCCATGGGGTATTTCTGAGTAAGGACAGCCGTCATAGCTTGACCATCACAGTGGGTGAAAAGGTAGAACTCTTTTGTGTAGTCGGGGGATCCTAACACTGGTGCATTTGTAATTTCATCTTTCAAGTGCGTGAATGCGATGGTCATTTCAGGTGTCCAGTCTATTTTGTTATGTCTGTCTTTGGCCATTTTAACAGCTTTTAACAAGGGGGCAGTGATGGTGGAAAAATCAAAGTCCCATTGTCGGACATAATTCACTAAGCCTAGGAATTTCTGCATGTCTTTGACTGTCAGAGGTTGGGGTGTACCCTGTGTAGCTTGTATCTGTCTTGGGTGACTCTTCTTCCTGACGCTGAGAGCAACTGTCCTAGGTATTGTACTTCTTTCTGACAGTATTGAAGCTTCTTTTTGTCTACCTTATAGCCTCTTTGTGCTAGTGTTGTGAGCAGAGCAATTGTATCCTGCCGGCACTGTTGCTCCGTTGGGCTACAGAGCAGTATGTCATCGACATATTGCAGCAAGGTACTGGCACATTGGAAATTCGATAGATCATCTTTGACAACTCTGTTGAAGACACTGGAGGACTCGCAATAGCCTTGAGCTAACCTTCGGTATGTCAGCTGAACATTTCTGAATGAGAATGCGAAAAGATACTGGCTTTCGGGGAGCAATGGGACACTAAAAAAGCGTTTTTAAGGTCTATGTTGGAAAAATACTGGGCATCTTGGGGAATGTTGGTAAGTATCACTGAGGGGTCTGGGACAATGGGAAACTCCGGAATTACAATGTTGTTAATGGAGCGAAGATCATGTACTAAACGCCATTCATTCCTATTGGCTTTGCGAACGGGGAAAAGGCACGAGTTACAACATGATGTGCAGGGATAGATGACCCCCTGATAGAGCAGTGCTTGAATGGTAGGGGCAATTCCCTCCTCTGCTTCCTTGGACAGTGGGTATTGGCGCATTCTTGGCAGTATGGCGCCAGGTTTTATTGTCACCCTGAATGGTGCAGCTGATCGAATGAGGCCTACGTCATTTGGACCTTTTGTCCACAGATTGTCTGGTACCTGAGCTAAGTCTAAGTCACGTATGTTGTCAACCTGTGCGGGTGGTGTTGGCGTCCTTATTTCCAGTGCTACTGAGAGGGGCACTTCATTTAAGTAGACAGTTTCTGTTTTCAAATACTCTTCAGGATCTCAAAAGAGTTGATCATCTGAAATGTTTCTCACCAATTGTCCAGGTTCAATGAAAATGACACAGGCCCAGGCGTGGGCATAGTCGTCAATTGCTAGGAATTCCCCGTATGTGGATGTAATTTCAAGAGCATGTATATCTAAGATCATATTTCTGCCTGGTACTGGGGAGTTCTGGGACTGGGGCGAAAGAGAAACTCTTTTGGGAGCTGGACAGTGCGACCGTGCAGTTCAGGTGTGTTGGCAACAATGATATGCACCGCAGTGGAGAATGCTTGTTCATCCACTGGGCGGGTTCTTATTTGATCTTTAAAGGAGGAGTCCACAGTTAGTGCCATCATCCTTGCCAAAGGTGTACCGGGGATGGAGCAAATCATTGTTCCTTTCTCATCAAAATGGATGGTCATATTTAATTTAGCCATAAGGTCACGCCCCAAGAGATTCACTGGGGACCGTGGGGAGTAGAGCAGACGCTGCTCCACACATCTACCTCCTACTTGTAGTGGTACTGGCTTGGTGAAGAGGATCCTTTCTATTGCCCCAGAAAATCCTTGTGTGTCCGCTATCTGATTTGAAATGGGCAGAGCTCCACCTGTAATACAGGAGTAAGTCGCACCAGTATCAATCAGAAAACTGTAGGTCTTGTTATTGATCGTGACAAACACAATGGGATCCTCTCTGACATTAGTTATGCACGATAACACAGGACATACAAGAGTTGTCTGTGGGCTGTCCTAACCGGAATACCCTCCAGCCTGGTATTGCTGGATGGTGCCCTGCGTAAATGTATTGGTAGGGGTCAGTACCGTCCCTCCCTGAGGCGTGAATGCTTGTGCTTGGGGCATCATTTGGTATACAGGCGTCTGTGGCTGTTGTACTTGGTGTTGAACCTGTGGGGTCGGTATTTGCACTTGTGTCATGGTAGGGGCTTGCAGTCGCAATTGTTGCTGCATGGGCTGTGGCTGTGCAGGTAGGAGGTAAGAGTATATCACTTGGGGCTGTGCCACCTGTGGCTGTACTTGCTGCTGTTGTTGGTACTGGATGGGCTGTATCTGCTGGGGTCCCCTGATTTGCACCATATTCTCATCCTGCATTCTTTTCTGGCATTCTCTTGCAAAATGTCCTGGTTGGTGACAGTAAAAGCATGCCCGTGGGTCTGTCTGTTGTGTGTATCTTTGTTGTCCCATTCCTCTACCGCTACCTCTGCCTTGCATGCCTATATTTCTAGGCCTCATCTGTTGGTTGCCATAATATTGTTGCTGCTGTGTATTGCCATATGGCTGTTGTTGTGCATAGTCACAGGGGGGCTGCAGGGGCTGTGCTTGTATGGGTGGTGTAGCTATCTGTGTGTTACCTGATAATGCATTTAGGGCATTTTGTGGAAAATTGTGGAAAATTGGTGACGGCCGTCATTTGGTTGACTGGTGAGGCGAGCATGACTGTGTCTGGGGAGTCTTTTTTCTTATTAAGCTTCTGCTGCACTAACTTTGCTGCGGCTTTTTCAATAGCTAATTGTCTATTCCTGTCCTTTTCCTGTTTTTTTTGCAGAAGTGGATAATGTGGTCCTGTATCTCAGGCCATGGTTTCGCTTCCATTGCTACGATCCCATCTAACTTGTCCTGAATGTCAGTTGGTAGCCCTCTCTTTACCACATGGTAGAAAAGCCTACTGTTCCCTCCTGCCGCGTTCCATTTATCTCCTATCTCTTGATGCCATTTTTCCTTCAGTTTTGAAATGTAATCGGCAGGGTCCTCATTTGGTTGCAGTGTCTGTGACATAAGTGACCCAATGTCCGGGATATCCGGAAACTTCCTACGCAATTGGGTCCAGACGTGTGCTCTTATTTTGTTAAATGTCTCCCCATCGTATTGCGTTTCTGTTATTGTTATTTTGTTATTGCTGACGCTTTTGAAAATGTCCTCTGCTTCCTCCCCCATGATGGAGATGAGCAGGCTCTTCATATCTCCTATTCCTAAATTGCAACCTGCAATGTTCTTTTCCAGGGCCGCTATCCATTTGCCAGCGCCCTCTGTCAAGGGGGGGAGCTTTTTCTTCAAATTGTCTTTGTCCATTTGGGTCCATGGAACATAGACAGGCGGGGCATTGGGGCGTTTGAACAGTAGAGGCATTTGGCGTGTTACTGTAGTGGCTGGTACGTCCAGGGATGTATACAAGGTGGGGTCATATTCACGTGCGCATTTCTGCCATACCTTGAGGCTGGCGGCCATATAGGCATAGTTCCAATCTTATTCTTCCTCTCTATGTATAATGTAGTCTTGGGCTGTGGCCAAATGTTGAGGGTGGAAGGACCCTCCTCTTGGCCATGGAAACGTCTCTTCGCTAGTGCAGTCTGCCAAATTATCAGAAAAGGGTGTGACATAAAAGTCAGAGTCCTCTCTAAGTATCTCCATTTCATTAGGTGTTAATTCGGTATATGGCGATGGCATGTCTTTGCTAAGCAACATCCAATTGCGTTTGTTTTTCTGTCTGATAGAGCGTAATGACGCCGTACCTGTGACATCATATAGTGTGTCATCCGGCCTACCATGCATCCCTAAAACTTCCAATTGTTCTATCTGTCTTTTTCCTCCTTTTAGGTTTCGCTCCCTCTCTGTCATGTGGCAGTGTTTTTTCGTTTGTTATTAGATCATGAAAGGGGTTCGTATTATTTGAAATGCGCTCTTCAGTCCTGTGTGTTCCAGTCGTACCCTGTGTCATTTCATGATTGTCTCCGTGCAGTGCCAGCTGTGACTGTGTGTCTGGCCCTGCACCATCCTGAGACCGGGGAGTTGTGATGGACACATCGTTCACTAGCTGTGTAAGGTTAGAAATCTGGTGACATGCTTGTTCCAGTTTCAGTGACATGCGCTTCATGGCGTCATTGTTACCAGGGGGGCTAGGCAACTGGCTCTCTGGTATCACATTAGTGCTTGGATCACTAAATGAGATGCCATTGGTACTTGCATTCATGTCTAGGTCACCTCTCCATGTAGTGAAAGGTGCCTGAGAAAATAAATCATCAGATAGGCCCTGTTCGTTATCCCTAGAATGCATGTTAGTAGTTGGATGATCCAACAGTAGGGACCTGTCCTCACAGTGGAAAAAGGCAGCTGAGGGTAGTTTCTTGTTCAGTTGACATTGTGGTCTTGGGTGGTGCTGTTCTTTAATACGGGACAAGGTGTGGGGGTGAGGGGGAGTCACTGGCTTCAGAACGGGGCAAGAGTCATGCACAGAGGGCTGCTGTGTTTCGTTCATCCATTGGGCCATTTCTGATTCTGTAACTATTTGGTGTTGGTCCTGCCTATCAGTCCCATGTTCCTTGTGAAGGACTGGCGTTTGGTCATTAGGTGGGAAGAGTTGTTGCTCCCCACTGAGGGATGTGTGAGAACCAGGGTGTGAGGTGTGCGAGTTGGAATGCGAAGCATTGGACATTCTGTCGCAGTCTTCATCCTCATCTAATTGCTGTGCTAGACTGTTGTTCGCTGGTGTCATTTTGAAAATAAAGTGTGCGTCAATCTGACCTGGCAATCCTGTTAAGTTCTGGGCGGTGAGGAATGGTGGTGTTAAGGTGCGATCCATTGATTGATCGCTTTGTGAAGGGAGGGTGTCCACCGGACATATGGCAGAGTGGCCCACTGCTGTTTTGTCATTGGATGTGGGCTCAAAATCTGCATTGCTGGTTGTTTCAGTATACATCCCCACTGGAGCTTTGGTATTTAATGCTGGCCCTATGTCTAAATCTACGGAAAGGGCAGGGTGCATTCCTCCTACATGATACGCTGGTGGAGGGGCGGTGGGCATTAAAGTGGGTTCAGCTGTTTCTTTGAAAATGCAAAATAATGCTAAGGTACTTTTACGTTTCTTGAGTTTGGACCCTGAATATTTTGCTTCCAGGAATGTCGTGGCGTGTTCTAGGGTTATACGATCAAAGGTACCTTCGAGCGGCCAAGGGTGGGTCAAATTTTTCGTGTACTTGTAGAGTTCTTTACAGTGTTTAATTATGTGTTGTTCTTGATCTGCAAAATTTTGCAATACGTATTGTAAGGGAGTGGCCATAGTAATATTTAGTATTTAGTATATCCCTGTAGAACCGGCTTGAATGGAGACAGGTGTATTACTGTGGGGACCCGCACCCTAATTATGCTCTGCCCTTCAACTGCTTTGATCAAGGTCCCTAACAAGTTCTTCTCCTACTGCCTGAAGGACGGTAAGGTATATGCTTTCTTTTAATTCCTGAGAGAAACCAGGAAAGTGAAGCTGGTTGCTAAAACAGGCAGCAGCTATCTTGCTTTGGAGTGGGTTTCTTGGCCACGAACTGGATAATACTGCCGGTATCTCCAAGCCTGGAGCTACTAAGACAATATATACCTTAATTTTATCCAGTGTTTGGTACACTGTACAACTCAAAATTCTGTTTATGTGTCTGCTAGTGTGGAACCTACCAACTGCGTGGTTATTTATTATACTGGTAGTAGCGGAATGTCTCCGTTTATTTCTTTGTGCTGTAGTACGTACTGTTTTTAAAGAGTAGTTGTAGGGTGTACCTGCGTAATATAATTGGGAATTACTGTGAGCCTGACTTGTCGTCCGTGGGTGACGTCAATGCCCAGGATGTTAAATACTGTTAAGAGGACAGCACTCGTTAGGGGTGTAACTGGAATGAAGGTGGCTGGGTAACCCCTTGATAGCCCTATAATGCGTCGGTTTATTAAATATACACTGATGTGCGGTATTGCAGGGCCTATTGGTGTTATGCTGGAGTTCTGTGTTGCACTACTCTTTACCTAGAATGGGGCAGTGTTGGATTCTGGGTCTCTTGGCGGGCTCCTTAAGAGAGCACGAAATAGCGGTGAGTGTGTGTCTCGAGAGTCTTCTTGGTCTGATATGGTGGCAGAGCTAGATGTGGGTGTCTCTGAGCGTACTATATCGGGGCTTTGAGCGTCCTCGGTGGGCTCTATTGAATAAGAGGAGTAGGCTGATTCAGTGGAAGACTCCCAATCACTAATTACCACTGGGGAGGATGGTGGCAAGAAAGGTGTATAGCGCGTGGCTTCAGGAAGATGAGGCAGGTCAGGACGTGTGGTATCTGGAACCTGTGGGCTGGGATGAGGGTTAGCGTGAGCTCTGCAAACAATGGGCAATTGAGTTAAATCAGTTGTGGACAGCCTTACTTCTACTGTGGGTGTGGGATGTACTCCCAATATTTTCCACACTATTGAAATAAGGTCACTGTGATTTTGGCTTATAGGGGACACTGTATCTGTGATGCTGTTGAAAACGGACACGGGCGGTCATTCAAAGTGTGCAATACAATTTCAACAATTTGGGGTGGGTTATCGTTCATAACGTTGTCAATTACCTGGAGGTGATGTGCATTAGTTAAAAATGGTGCTACGCCACTATGTGTCAGCGGTCAAGGAGGTGGGGTGGTCAAGCACAAGCTCGTCTCCTAGTGCCTCCTTAATGACAAGATAGAATGCCTCCTTAATTTCCTGTTTGTCTGAACCAGTGTAGACACCTTCTGGAGAAAAGTCAGGGAATTGGAGGTGATCGCCTAAACAAGCAATGAGGACTTTGCTACGCAAGGGATTTCGGGGCCAAGAACTTGTTACAACCGTGGGTATTTCTAATCCCGGCACTACCATAGAAACGTGTACATATATGGTGTCTGCAGTTTTATAAGTTGTGTAACCACGTATTCTATTCATTTGATTGACAGAATTGTGGCACTCAAATCTCCCTGTTGTAAAATCTCAAAAGCATACATTCGCAAGGTGTGCAAATGACAAAGGAGGAAGGCGTAGCTACCTAGCGGGGTTGCACGGCTAGGTGATAGAAGGTGTGTAATGGTGCAACCCAGTCAACAGTTAACTAGCGGTCCCCACACTCGGCTAGTGAGTGTGGAAATGTGGTAGCAGCAACTGGAGGGAGAGGAAGGGCACTAAAATGTATCTCTTTGATAAATGCAGTGAAAAAAGAAATCATACATTCACATTACACATGGAGAAATATGCATGAGAGGCAAATCAATATTGCAATATGCATGGAAACAAAAATTGCCTAGTTATTGAATCTTACTAATAAATCAACCTTGTTGGCCTCTGCACCAGGCATAGATACATGAAAAAGAAACCACAATGCATATAAAGAAATGCACACAAAAAGGATGAGACCACAAAATAATCGCACCTTAACTACACTATGCAAGATGTAAAGCCTAATATATATACGTTGACTTTTGTAACATGACAGAAAAATAATGTCGTTTAAAATAACATTGCTAACCTAAAAATAAATACCCTCACGTTTAACTTGAACACAGGAAACCAAACACTTTCTTTTACTGGTAGCTAAGCAGAATGGAAGGCGTCCCTTGTTCTTTAAAAATTTTAGTTTTCACAAGCTATCATTCACACAGTAAGCTTTGTGGCCATTATACACACAGTAGGCCCGCCACTCAGGCGTAAAACGAAATCTTCGTAACCACACAAACTAACCACAATGGCACACCGGCCTAAATATATATATATATATATATATATATATCCGTGATATGAAGCAATGTATAAACAGCGAATAACACCTGCCCCTGACTCAACGACTGTGTACACGTGTTAAAGATGATTAGTTCTTTTACGTAGCAAGATACCAGCAAAGCAAGGAGCTGTTACTAGGGGTCAGAGGGCACCCAGAGAGACAGACTCCGCTAAGACAGATGAACAACACTCCCCGGGACAAGACCAAAAGTACAAGAGAGAGATATACTCTTCACTTAGGCTTACCCGAGAGTGTTGTGCCCGCTCAGCCAGGAAACCTGGTCTCGGAAGGTAGTCACTCCGCCCATTGTCACAGGATGCAGCTGGAAATCTAGTACGTCCCTTCGAGGTTTGCCAGATGTTCGGGGGAGAAATTTATGGTCCTGGGGCACTGGACCAGGGCAGCTTAATTTGTGGGGGTGCTTCTACAAAATATGAGAAAATACACGTGTAAACGATAGAAATTGAATCAGGTGTGTTTGCAGTTTATTTATTACAAGAAAATTACTTCTAACATGAAGTGTAAAGACACACTTTAAATGCAATAATGAAATACAGTGTCTTAGCAAAGGTGGAACATGATGCGCGCTAAATATAGGACATGAGCATATAATGAAATAATTCAATGCAATAATGGAAGAAGAATGACATTCTGTGAAATATGACCACTTTAAAGCGTAATGGGAGGAATGTATAGTTAGATAAATGCAATACGAAAATCATACATTTAAATTATATGTGGAGAGGAATGCATTGAAACAAGTGCGAGGAGAAATAGTATCTCAAAATACATTTGCAAATATTCAATATTTAAGACAAGAATTCTATAATGTGCACTGACTGACTGACGATCGATCGGGGACAGCCCACGTGTGACTCACGAGCACAGTAGGGCAAATCCAACGAGTGGACAGTGGTCAGAGGGTTTTATAGGGATTTAATGCAGAACAGTTAAACCGCAAGTTCATATTTTGACATTTCGTATACGTCAATGGTACGCAAATCCTGTCTCTATTTAGACATTGTTTTTATCGAAATCGTTTAGCATCATTTCTCAGAACCCTTAAAAAAGCGGAATAAATGAAAAGATTGCAGGTGTTATTGATATGCCAAGTAGCTGTCGTAAGTTTCGATAAGGCAATCTGGCGAAACTAATTCTAATAAATTGAGAAATTAGAAGATGTGAAAATGGCCTGTTGCCCCACGCTTTCCTCTTTCGTTATTAAGTTCCTATGTTCTTGTGGTTTTTGTGGGTAAGCGCATCGCAAGCTGGGCACATCGAGGGAGTGGGGGATTTTTGGGCAGCTGTTGGCCAAGATGAACAGAGTCTGCTGGCACAACGAAAGAGTGGGGGCATGGGGGAGCTGCGCCTCGCTGAGGAGATGTGTTGTGAGAGAGACACTTTGAGGCCTATCACAGAAAAAGAATAGCTGGGACAGTTTGGTCAAGTTAACAGATGGGCGGGTGGGGCCTACATGGAGGGTCTCATGTTTCTGATGTGGCAAGGTGGGCCTGTTGTGTTCTATATGGTACTTCGGGACCCTACTTCACCTTTGGGAGGGTAGGTGTGGATATAGTGGGTCCACTTGAACCTCCCACAGCCTCAGGAAACAAATACATACTGGTGGTAGTGGATCATGCCACCAGGTATCCTGAAGCCATTCCCCTTAGGTCTACTGCAGCCCCTGTGGTAGCCAAGGCCCTCATTGGTGTCTTCACCAGGGTAGGGTTCCTAAGGAGGTAGTATCAGACCGAGGTTCCAACTTCATGTCTGCATACTTGACAAACATGTGGGATGAGTGTGGAGTGGTCTATAAGTTCACAACACCTTATCACCCCCAAACCAATGGCCTTTTTGAAAGACATTGAAAGGCATGATAATGGGCCTCCCTGAAAAACTCAAAAGGTGATGGGATGTCCTGTTACCCTGCCTGCTTTTTGCCTACAGAGAGGTGTCTCAGAAGGGAGTAGGGTTTCCCCCTTTTAACTTCTGTTTGGCCACCCTATAAGGGGACGACTCTCCCTTGTGAGGGATGGATGGGGGAAACCCCATCATGTACCAAAACAGGATGTGGTGGACTATGTACTAGGCCTTCGTTCCAGGATGGCAGAGTACATGCAAAAGGCAACCAAAAATCTTGAGGCCAGTCAAGAGCTCCAGAAGCTCTGGTATGACCAGAAAGCTGCACTGGTGGAGTTCCAACCAGAGCAACAGGTATGGGTTTTGGATCCTGTAGCACCAAGGGCCCTCCAAGACAAATGGAATGGCCCTTACCCTATCCTAGAAAAAAAGAGTGAGGTCACCTACTTGGTAGGGCTGGGCACTAGCAGGTCCCTCAAAAGGGTGATTCATGTGAACCGCCTAAAACTCTTTTATGACAGGGCTGATGTAACCATGCTGCTGGTTACTGATGAGGATCAGGAAACAGAGAGTGAACCTCTCCCTGACCTCTCCTCTCTTGCAGCCCCCAAGATGGGTCAGTGGATGGAGTTGTCTATTCAGACACCCTCTCTGTCCAACAGCACACTAATTGCCGGCAGGTCATGCAGCAGTATGCACAGCTCTTCTCCTTAACCCTTGGTCAGACACACTGGTGTACCCATGATGTGGACACTGGAGACAGCTTGCCTGTCAAAACCAAAATCTATTGCCAGTCTGACCAAGTTAAGGAAAGCATCACGACTGAGGTCAGCAAGAGGCTGGAGTTGGGGGTCATTGAGCCTTCTGAGGGTCCATTGGCCAGCCCAGTGGTCCTAGTACCCAAACCTCATCCACAGGGTGGAAAGAGAGAAATGAGATTTTGTGTGGACTACAGAGGCCTCAATACTGTCACCAAGACAGATGCACACCCTATCCCCAGAGCTTATCAATTGATAGATAAGTTAGGGGCTGCCAAATTACTCAGTACCTTTGACTTAACTGCAGGGTACTGGCAGATTGGCATGGCCCCTGGCTTTAGTGCAGCTTATCTTGATGATATTGCTGTGTTTAGCTCTTCCTGGCAGGATCACCTTGTCCACCTGGGGAAGGTTTTACAGGCCTTGCAACTGCAGGCCTAACTATCAAGGCATCCAAATACCAGATAGGACAGGGAACTGTTGTATACTTGGGTCGCCTTGTAGGTGGAGGCCAAGTTCAACCACTACAGCCCAGAATCCAGACAATTCTGTTTTGGGAAGCTCCAACCACCCAGACCCACGTCAGTGCATTCCTTGGCTTGATTGGATACTACAGGAGAGAAACTCTTTTGTGACAGGGCTGATGTAACCATGCTGATTGTTACTGATGAGGATCAGGAAACAGAGAGTGAACCTCTACCTGACCTCTCCTCTCTTGTAGCCCCCAAGATGGGTCAGTGGATGGAGTTCTCTATTCAGACACCCTCTCTGTCCAACAGCACACTAATTGCCGGCAGGTCATGCAGCAGTATGCACAGCTCTTCTCCTTAACCCTTGGTCAGACACACTGGTGTACCCATGATGTGGATACTGGAGACAGCTCTTGCCTGTCAAAACCAAAATCTATTGCCAGTCTGACCAAGTTAAGGAAAGCATCAAGACTGAGGTCAGCAAGATGCTGGAGTTGGCGGTCATTGAGCCTTCTGAAGGTCCATTGGCCAGCCCAATGGTCCTAGTACCCAAACCTCATCCACAGGGTGGAAAGAGAGAAATGAGGTTTTGTCTGGACTACAGATGCCTCAATACCGTCACCAAAACAGATGCACACCCTATCCCTAGAGCTTATGAATTGATAGATAAGTTAGGGGCTGCCAAATTACTCAGTACCTTTGACTTAACTGCAGAGTACTGCCAGATTGGCATGGCCCCTGGAGCAAAAGAAAAAATAGCATTCTCCACACCTGATGGGCACTTCCAGTCCACTGTGATACCCTTTGGTCTAAAGTATGCCCCTGCCACCTTCCAAAGGTTGGTGAATCAAGTCCTTGTTGGGTTGGAAGGCTTTAGTGCAGCTTATCTTGATGATATTGCTGTGTTTAGCTCTTCCTGGCAGGATCACCTTGTCCACCTGGGGAAGGTTTTACAGTCGTTGCAACTGCAGGCCTAACTATCAAGGCATCCAAATACCAGGTAGGACAGGGAACTGTTGTATACTTGGGCCGCCTTGTAGGTGGAGGCCAAGTTCAACCACTACAGCCCATAATCCAGACAATTCCGTATTGGGAAGCTCCAACCACCCAGACCCACGTCAGTGCATTCCTTGGCTTGATTGGATACCACAGGAGGTTTGTGAAGGGGTATGGATCGATTGTGACACCCCTCACAGAACTCACCTCCAACAAGATGCCCAAGAAAGTGAACTGGACAGTTGGCTGCCAAAAGTTCATTGTGCAGACTGATGCCTCTGAGCTAGGGATAGGAGCGGTCCTATCCCAGACCAATGATGATGGGCAAGACCAACCTGTTGCTTTAATAAGCAGAAGGCTACTCCCCAGGGAACAGCGTTGGAGTACCATTGAGAGGGAGGCCTTTGCTGTGGTCTGAAGTACTCACTTCCTAGTTCAAACTGACCACAGACCTCTCAGATGGCTAATGCAGATGAAAGGAGAAAACCTAAAACTTTTGAGGTGGTCCATCTCTCTACAGGGATGGTCTTTACAGTGGAACATAGACCTGGGACTGCCCATGCCAACGCAGATGGCCTTCCCAGATTCTTCAACTTAGACAATGAAGACTCTCTTGGCAGGCCTTGAAAAATCATAAAAATGTTACTAGACCTGCAGATCTAGTGACTTAAATAATCTACTCGACCTATTTGTAATGCTCTTGACCCATAAACTGGTTTCAAATTATGTGAACGTGGGCAACTATTTTAATTCATTGAGCCGCCATTTTCTTCATTATCATATATGAGCGCACCTTCAAATGTGCGAGTTCAGCATGTCTGCTGTACATAAAACTCTTTTGTTTGATTTAATAGACTAAACTTTTTTTCTATATATAATACAAATCTAGCCACAGGGTACACATGACCCCTGACTTGCCTTAGTTCATTAACAGCATTGTCATCAGGGCGGGGGCAGGAATGTTTCTCAAATCATGTTTAAAAACTATCACTTTTAATAAATACATAATTAAAGCATGAAGTGGTAGCACACTGTCATTTGTAATCAGCAGATTTTACATTGAAATGGCCACAAACTTTCCCACTTACATGCGGTTTTACTGAAAAAACTATATAGTGTACAAACAATAATGTTTGGAAATAGAGTTTCTGCAAATATGTGTCATTTGCATATCACCAAGTAAAGTTTTCTGGTTTGTTTTGCTCCTATTTAACTCTTTGTTTGCATCACACCTCTTAATTACAAAAATATGTGCTTTCATAATTCCTGATATATTTTGAAATATGTGTCATATTAATTAACAGGCTATTTATTTAAATGTTATGTGTTAGAGAAAAATAACTGACATCTTCAGACAGCTCACTTGACAAAAACATCTAACTCTAGTAAGAGAGAGAAAATAAACTAAATTTTACAAGCAGCAGTTAGTTAAAAGACAAACTGACATTTGACCTCTTTCCTTGAACAGACAGCAAATGTGTCAAGATAAAAACAAGATTTAATGGCATCTTTATTGCTCATTCACTTTCTGAATGAACAGAACACCTGCTTAAATTCACTTGCCAGATCGGACTAGTAGGTGCTAAAAATAGCTCGACCTGATAAAATTTTACTCGCATTTGCGAGTGGGCGAGTGGATTTTTCGAGGCCTGCTTGAGAAAGGTTAGTCTCATCCTCTTTCGTTTGGGTTGGGGGGGGGGGGGGGTTGTGTAGAAAAGTGCCCCTTTTTGCATGGTTATGCCCCACCTTTTCCCTGACATCTGATGCAACGTGACTTGATGTGCCCTGGGTTCCTGCTAATCAGGTTCCCAGGGCCTGTGTTCTTTCTCCAAAACTGTACCTTTGTACCCACAATTGGCACTTCTCTGGCCACAGGTAAGCCCATTGTAAAAGGTACCATGGGTACCAAGGGCACTGTGACCAGGGAGGGCCTCTAAGGGCTGAAGAACATATGGTGTCACCCTTAGAGGACCTGCACCTTAACACCCACACACTTCCATTGCAGGCTGCGTGTTTTGGTGCAGAGAAAAGTGAAGAGTCAACATGGCACACATCCCTGTGTGCCATGCCTGCAACTCACTGCCTAGGGCCTAGGTAAGTCACCCCTCTAGCAGGGTGCACTTTCACACAGATGAGGGTACTGTGGCATAAGCCCTGTACACCTACAGTGCCTAAGTCCATTCTTAGACATTGTAAGTGCAGTAAATCCATAAAGAGTATATGGTCTGGGAGTTGGTCATTACGAACTCCACAACTCCATAATGGCTTTACTGAAAACTGGGAAGTTTGGTAGCAAACTTCTCAGCATATTAAACCCACACTGATACCAGTTTGGGATTTAATGTAAAATTCACTCAGAGGACATTTTAGAGATGCCCCCTGGAAAACGACCAGCCCTGTCGTGGTTCCTGAATGGCTGCCTGCCATTTGCCACCACCAGACAGGGTTCTGGACCCCTGGGTAGAAGTCTTCCGCTCTCTGGGTCCAGAAACAAAGCCCATCCTGGGCAGAGGTGTCATGCTTCCTCCCCCAGGATGGGCTGGGTCCACGAAGGGGAAACTTCAAAGGCTTGTCGCCTTTGTAAGCTGTCCCTGCCTTTTGCTGCCCCCAGCAACTGGCTCCCACCGGTTCTGACCCCCACTTTGAGTGGGAGAATCGGTGAAAAAACCAACTTAGGAGGAGAGGTATGCCCACCTTTGCCAACCCCACCCCTCAGATGGGGGAGGTGAGGTGAAGCACACATCTCAGTCCCCTCCATCTCGAAGATGAGGGGGGCCAGCCAATTAGGGAGAGGCTCATGCCACCCTCCCACTGGAGGGTGGCATAATAGGGGGTGTACCCACCGCAAAGGAAGGGACCCATTGATCCTGACCTGCACACCCCTTTAACACTCCTAAATTTAGTATTTAGGGGCAACCCTGAACCTTGCCTCCTCTGATTCGAGGAGGAAAGAAGAAGGACCAAAGAGCCGTGCTGACCCAGGAAGAAGAGGACACCAGCTGCTTTGACCCCAGCCCTACCAGCCTGTCCCGAATCCGACCTGACTACAGCGGAAACCCGGCGTGTCCAGCAGCCCCCCAGAGCCCGGAGGACCTGCCTTGAACCTATCTTAAAGACTCTGTCTCCTGTGAGCACCAGATTTGCTCAAAAAGACTCAACCACAGAATCCGGATTCAGATTTTGCACCACTCTGCACCCAACGTCCACGGCCCGAGTTTGAGTCCTTCCAGAAGCTGCTTTTTTGGCCAATGCGTAGAAGATCTTAATGCAAAGTCTGATCCAGTGGGAGATCATTCTCTTCTGCATAGCCTTGCCTTTTTCACCGTGGAGAATCCCACAGAGCTGATCGTCCACCCGGTGTTCTTCGCACGATCTATGTAAAAGTTCAGTGCTCTTGGGGTCTGAGTAATGGTCTCTCCTCCTCATTAGAGTATAGATCATCGGCAAGGCAATGCTCTGACTGACATAGAACGGCATCACAACTTTAGGCAAGAAAAATGCCCCCATCTGCAATACCAGCTTGTCTGCGATGAAGGTGGTGTATGGCGGGTTGAAACAGAGACCTTAAACCTCACTCACATGCTGAGCCACAAATTCGTCCCAATAACAGGCATATACAGTTTTTGTGGTCGGCCACCTAGCCGCCAAGATGTCATCAATCACCCCCCAGAGGAAGGTCGAATGTGGTGAGCTGTCGCTGCTCAATCTCAGGAGTTCTGGATACCATAGTCTCCGTGCCCAATCTGAAGCCACCAGGTTGACTAGGGCACAGTCAGTCCTGCGCTTTTTGAGAGCTCGGGCAAAATGGTATCAACGGAAAAGCATACAGGAGTCCAGAGTTCCATTAAAGGCGGACATTGTGTGTTCTCGGTGGAGGCAAAGAAATCGAGCCAAGGTTCTCCACATTCACGGAATAGACCTTGCGCCACTTCCAGGTGTAACTGCCACTCGTGATCTGCTAGGCATTGATGGCTGAGTTCATCTGCCCTGGCATTTACAGAGCCTGACCGGTGATTCACCACCAGAAAAATCCTTGGTGGTTCAACTATTTCCAGAGGCGCAGGGTCCTTGACCCCACCCTATCCTGTTTGTTGCAATAGCACATGCTGTGGTGTTGTCTACGAGCACCTGAACTAGCCTCTCCTTGATGGATGGAAGGAAGGCTCGAAACATCAAGCTCAAGAAGTTTGATATGGAGCCGGGAGTCCACCAAAGACCAGAGGCCTCTCCCCGCCGCTCCCAGATGGCCATCATAACCCAAAAGTGACGCATTGGTCACCACTGTCAGCTCTGAGTGGAGAAGGGAGAGGGTTCTACTGCTGATCCAATAACCACCACTTCGAAACTTTTGCAGTCTCCGAATTTGGAACGTGGTCAGGGAGGTCCCCTTGAAGTTGGGCCCACTGAGGCTTCAGATCCCACTGTAAAGCCTGCATATACTATGTGGCGTGCTCAACCAGCAGAATGCAAGAGGCCATCAGTCCTAGCAGCCTCAGAGTTGACCTCACTGAAATCTAGGACCGAGGTTGAAAGATTGTGATCATAGCCTGAATGTCCTGAACTCTCTTTCCAGAGGGAACGGCACAAAACCGAATATTGTCCAGAACGGCAAGTTGATAGTGAACCTCACACATGACAGGAGGTTCGCAGTAGTCTGGAGGTGGGTGACGGCTGCTTGGGGCGAGCTCACGTTCAATAGCCAGTCACCGAGGTAGGGGAAAACTTGCACTACCACCGCCATCCCTTTTGTGAACACCCAAGGGGCTCTGGTGAGCAAAAGGGAGGCATAGCGAACTGAAAATGCTCCTGTCCCACAATGAATGGTAGGTAGCGCTGATGGGTCTGCAGAATGGGTTTATGGAACTAGGCTACCTGCACATCAAACACCACCAGTCTCCAGGGTCGAGGGCCGATAAGACCTGGGCCAGTGAGAGCATTTTGAATTTCTCCTTCTGGAGGAAGGAGTTGAGAGGGTGTGGGTCTAAAGTATGACAAAGGCCTTTGTTCTTCTTGGGCACCAGAAAGTAGCAGGAATAACAACCACATCCTACTTCTGGCAGAGGCACCCTCTCAATAGAGCCTTCGGCAAAATGGCTGCACTTCCTGCTGCAAAATGGAGAGAAGGTCCTCTGTCCATCACTGTGGTGAACGGTGAAAGGTGTGGCAGCAAGAGAATAACAGGTAGGGCATATCCTCGCTGAACAATTTGCAGGCCCTACCTGTACAATGGTATGGCCTGCCAACCCAGCACGAATAGTCAGATACTGCCTCCCACAGGGTGGCTGTGCTCCACTAAGGACACACAAAATGGTTTGGCAAGTGGGGGCTGCAGCGGGGGAGGGGGTAGTGGATTGGGAAACTGCTGGGCGCCTTTTGGGGGTTGGATTGGCTGACAGTATGTGGTACCTCTGCCAAAACTGCAAAAGGAGCAGTAGGGCTGATGTGGCTGGCAAGGTGGGGGAGATGAGGCCAGGAAGCGTGCCGTGGCCCTTCTCTCCTTGAACCACTCAAGAGCGAAGACTGCCTTGTTCTCAAACAGGAGTGTCTCATTGAACAGCATGTCCATCAGGGACGATTAACTATCGCCCGAAAAAAACGTGAACTGCAGCGAAACGTGGTGCCGAATTGAGACACTGGTACCAATGGCACGCCCGATGGAACTGGTGGTGTCCCAACCACAATAAATTGCGAACTTGGCCACGTCACAAACAACATGTATGGCCTGGGCGAGGACTGGTCGGAGATCTTCAAGAACCCTTGGGAACAGCTGAACTACCAAATCCCAAAGGGCGTGGGAATAGCACTGCAGCAGGCAGCTGGTATTTACTGATTGAAGAGCCAGGCTGGTAGATGAAAAGACTCTTTTCCCGAACATCTCCATCCATGCGGACTCCTTATCGGGGGGAGTAGTCGGGAACATAATGGGGTTAGTCTTGCTTGTAGGCGTCTGCACCACAGAGCTTTCAGGGGAAGGGTGCTGAGATAAAAATGCTGGGTCATCCGGGGCCGGGCAGTGGGGTTGTGCAATCTGGCTGTTTACCGGGGGCCCAAGCAAATGTTGGGCTATGCACCCAACAAAGTATCCATAGAGGCCTTGTTAAAAGGTAAGAGGGACTTAGTGGATACTTTCCACGGCTGGAGAACCTTTGCAAGAACCCTAGTCTTGATCTCCAAGGTGGGGAGCCGAAGGTCAAGGACTTCCGCCACTCTGAGTATAACAACCATGGCGTCATAAGCACTATCGGTAAACACAAAAGAAGGGCCTGGGGAGATTTAGAGACCATCAACACTAAGGGGTCGATTCCGATTCGGGCCGGAAATTTCTCCGACCGAGCCGGACCCGGAGAGATTTCCGACCGAATCGGACCCGTGCAGTCCGACCGAACGAGTACGATGCGGCCGTATGTTATCGGACACGAGTCGGTCGGACTCCCATTGAACTCAATGGGAGCCGGTCGTACAACGCGTACGCGGGCTCCCATTGCCTCAATGGGTGCGAGGCGGACAAGGGCGCCCCCTACAGCGAGTACGCCGCGAAGCGCTTCGCGGCGTACACGCACAGGTAGGGGGGACCCTTGGGTCCCCCCTGTGTGCGCCTCGCACGGGTACGCGTACAGGGGGGTCCGACACGGACCCCCAAAGTACGGCTCCGACAGCTCTTACGAGCCGGAGTGCGCGGCTCGGTCGGACTGCTCGCGGCGCGCATCGTACTTACCCGGCCGGGAAACGTCTCCATTGCGCGGTGCGAATCGGGTCCGACCGAGTCGGTCGGAGCGGTTCGAGTCCGAGCGAGTCGGTCGGAGTTGTCGGGACGCCCGGACGAGTCGGTCGGCGAGTCGCATCGTACTCGCTCGGCCGGACCCGCGTACGGTTCGGTCGGGAAACAGGCTTTCGCATGGCTTTTTTCCCGACCGAATGGTATTGGGTGCGCCTCCGACCGAGATCGGAATCGGCCCCTAAGAAGGAGTGAGAAGTAGTTATAGGGGTGAACCCTCAGCTTCCCAACCTATAATCTAGAACATGCTCAAAGGAGGGTTAACCCAATTCTCCTAAATCCTGTCTCGTATACGGTTGCATGCGTGACTGCTCAAATATCCCAATTCAGTGAGCGGATGGCACCCAGGTAAATTAGTCCCCACGCCACATTTCTTGGATATATTTGTAGGGTCCTCCCCCACAGGTACCACCTGTGGCTTGCTTCATCATTGGACCCACACCCAACTCACCTAGTGTGAATGGGTGGGCTCTATGCGTTTGTAAGTGGAGCTCTTAAAAGGTGAAATTGCAGGGGATTATGTGAGTGAATTAAAATTGCCTCTTAAATCCTAAAGCAATGTTTAATGAATAAGGTCTTGGGCAAGATTAAAAACAATGAGATGTTGTAAGGACTCAATGGTCCTTGACATCAGAAGGTCAACATGTTTCAGCCATGTAACTGCCCCCAAGAGTCAAATGGCTTTCTTCAGGACAAAGATCAATCCCTGTTTGATATGATTGGGCTTTCCAACCTAGTATAATGAATACATAGTACTTTTTAAGAAGCATGCACACGATATACAGACCATACTTTAGGACCTTTTCCTTGGTATGGCCATGGCTAAAAAGAGAATAAGTGACAAAGTAATGAGCATGAATGGACATTCCATATTTGGATGTCATGTCTTTTAGAATGTGGTAAAGCATGCCAAAAACGAGTGAGTTATATCTCAGTGAGTTGAGTCTCAAGCCACACAGTCGCAAGTATATACGCAATACTTAGAGAAATAAAGTTAAAAACAGACCTAAAACAAAAGTGCATGACATGCACACACAGAGTGGTAATGGTTCCCGTCTACATTCATGGCTTATCTACTCATATGGCATCATAGGGATTTGCGGAGGGGCAGCCCCTGTAGTCAAACATTGAAAAGAAAACAAACTGTGGTTTGCTTTTTTGTAAACCTAGTCAAATGGTCCTGCTAAGTATTTGGTCCTAGGCAATTACAGAACTTACTTCATCAAGGGAGCACGTCCATCTCATGACCTGCATCTGTCCCTGCAACCCTGAATGGTAGTTGGTCTTGCACTACTCAGCGATTTAGAGGGTGCGGCAGGTTACGTCACGTGATAACTGTGGCTGTCACATGAACGTGTGTGCCAAACATTTCATTCAGCTGGTACTATTCCTAGTTTAGAGGTTTTGATTAGATATGTGAAGCGCTCCTCATAGCGCTCAGTATTGGGAAGATTACAAAGTAAAACATCTGAGCTGACAATATAAAATCAGTCTTTTACATTGCAAAACAAGGAGGTACAAGACCAGCACAACTCTTGTTAGAGACTCAATAGGACTTTCAGCAAACAAATCTCACTGGAGTCTGAATATCTGCAAGTGGACCACCTCAGCTGAACGAAACCAGAAAGCAAGGAGAACACTTAAGAGGGTAAGCAACTTTACGTTCTGTCTCAAAAATGGTGCCTCCCAAGGACAGACTCTTTTGTGTCTCACCAAAACTCAAAATATCAATACTCGGAAAGCAGATGGTGGCACTGAGACAGCCAGGGAGGAGCACTGTCAAATGTCTGGAACAAAATATATCACACTGGTTCACAGAGTCCTGTAAGAGATTAGAAACAAACCATACACAATAGCCCTAATAGCCCTAGCTTGTGCAACACAATTTTGGGAGACAGATCTCTGCAACTGGAAAATAACAAAGCCTTACATATTCAGAGACTGCACCATTACTTAATTGAGATGTCAAGCATTAAAATGTATTTGGTGTTCTGTTTTCTACCTTCTCTAAATATTCTATTTTCCCCTCAAGCAAGAATGAGAGCTAATGAGGGTTCCATTAAGCGTTATACCAACAGCAATGGTTTTGCAGCACAGTATTTTTGGCAGTGCTCTCCCACAGTCCCTTGAGTAAAAGCATCTGCCTTCTTGAGAAAACAGATATAGGATTAGTCGATTCTTAAGTCTATAGGGCAGCACAGTATTGCACAATGATGAGTTAACCTAGGGTTTCTGTGTTACCTGTTAATTTATTGTAGAGGAATGTAAACTAGCAATTTTATTAAAGGTACTAAGCTTCAAAACAAGTCTTACAGATAAGCATCTTGCTAAATGTCGCTGGCAAGTGTCCCAGTTCTGTCCCATTGTCTGGGAGTTGGTCATTATGAACTCCACAGATTGATAATGGCGTTACTAAAATCTGGGAAGTTTGGTAGCAAACGTCTCAGCACATTAAACCTACAATGATGCCAGTGTGGGATTTAACGTAAAATGCACACAGAGGGCATCTTAGCGATGCCCCCTGAAAAGCGACCAGCCCTGGTGTGGTTCCTGAATGGCTGCCCGCCATTTGCCACCACCAGACAGGTTTCTGGACCCTTGGGTAGAGAGCCCCCACTCTCTGGGTTCAGAAACAAAGTCCATCGTGGGCAGAGGTGTCATGCCTCCTTCCCCAGGATGGGCTGCGTCCAAGAAGGGTATGCTTTAAAGGCATGCCGCCTTTGTGAGCTGTCCCTCCCTTTTGCTGCCCCCAGCAACTGGTTCCCACAGGTTATGACCCCCACTTTGGGCGGGAGAATAGGTGGGAAACCCTAGTTAGGAGGAGAGGTGTGCCCACCTTTGCCAACACCACCCCTCAGGTGGGGGAGGCGAGGTGAAACACACATCTCTGTCCCCTCCATCTTGAAGATGATGGAATCCAGACAATTAGAGAGAGGCTCATACCTCCCTCTCCTCGGAGGGTGGCTTAATAGGTGGTGTACCCACCCCAAGGAAGGGACCCATTGGTCCCGACCTGCACACCCCTGTAAACGCCCCTAAGTTTAGTATTTAGGAGCAACCCTGAACCTTGCCTCCTTAGATTCGAGGAAGAAAGAAGGATCGAAGAGCTGTGCTGACCCGGGAAGAAGAGGACACTTACTGCTTTGGCCCCAGCTCTACCGGCCTGTCTCGATTTCAACCTGCCTACAGCAAGAACCCCCGCTCTGTCTGCCGTTAGCACTGGATTTGCTCAAGCAAAGACTCAACCACAGAATCCGGATCCAGGCGACTTTGTGATTTTGCACCACTCTGCACCCAATGCCTGCAGCCTGAGTACGAGTGGCCCAACACCATGAGGAGGTCTCCCCAGCGATCCTGACCTTGGATCTGGTGATCCCAGACCTCCCTCAAGCCTCAAGCCGACGACTGCAGCCACAACATCAAAGGTCCCCCCGACCGCAACAGAAGCTGGTAAGAAGACCTGACGCCAAAAGACACCCCTACACCCGACACCCCACTGCCTTGGGTGGCCCAACCGACAATGTCCAGGCATCCCCCAAGAACCCAATTTACCTCTCCAGCTGGTAGTCGCCTTCAGGAAGCCTCTCTGACCGAGCCTGCAGCATATTTTCCAAACCGGAGATCTCCATTGCAATCCACAGGGTGGCCGACGTCTCCTTGGCGCACTGCATCCCGCCGCCTCTGTGCCGCTGGTGGTGCAGCTCCTGTGCTGATTGTTGGCCCCTGCAGTTGCTGATCCTAACCATAGGAGCTTTGCTCCCACAGCTGAGTGGCCTGCTCGTAAGCAGTCCCTGACCAAAGGCCCCCTTAGCCCCATTGGCTAACATTGGGCCCCTGCACCCGGCTGCCCCAGTGGCACTGGTGGTGCAATTACAGTGTCTAACTGGACCTCGGGGAACCCTGGTCCTAACCCCCAAAAGCCATACTTGCAGGTCGTTTACTTACCTGTAAACCGTTAACACTCTTTTCCCCACAGAAACCACTGTTACGAGTTTTTGTTCCTAAAAATGTCAAAGTGTTGACCTGTGTTTTTTATAGAAGAAAAAGTAACTGTTTTTTAAAGCTGAAAAAGTTTTACTTACCTCTGTATTGTAGGATCCACGGTGTGATATCTAGGCAATACAATATATGCTTAACACAACCTCCTGATAATTCTAACTGCTCGACCACACTACCACAAAGAGAGCTGTTAGTGATTATCTAATTTAGCCTTTGCTATACCTCTGGGGATCCCGTGGACTCAGTGCACTATACCTTACTTTGGTATAGTATATACAGAGACAACTTCCTACAGTCTCACCGTCAAAATCTGCTGGTAGGTGTCCCTTTTTACCAGGACCCCCCTAATCAAACACTCATCACAGATGCATCTCTCCAGGGATGAGGTGCTCATATGGGTTCTCTTCAGAAGCAGGGCCTGTGGTTGGACAAGGAGCAACAATACCAAATCAACATGCTAGAGCTGCAGGCAGTCCATCTAGCCCTCAAGCTCCTTTATCTGTCCAATCAAACCAGCTCTCTCCTACCTATACATAAGTCATACTTACAACACCTTACATGGAAAGCTGCTTTTCTTGTAGCTATTACTTTGGCATGCAGAGTCAGTGGGATTCAGTCTCTCTGTGCCAAAGAGCCTTACACAGTTTTCTGTGCTAAAAGGGTAGTGATGAGAACTCATCCGAGTTTTCTTCCCAAGGTCGTGTCTGATTTCCACATTGACCAGACAATTTTGCTCCCAACGTTCTTTCCGAATCCTTCCACACCAGCAGAAAGAGCATTACACGCATCAGATCTCAAAAGAGAGCTGAAATTTTACTTAGACAAGCCCAAAGCTATCAGACAATCTGACCATCTTTTTGTTAACTATGAAGACAGGCATTGCTTCCTCAAAGCAAACCATTTCTAGATGGATAGTTTCTTGTATTCTACTCACCTACCAGTTAGCCATCAGTTAGATAGTAGAGGAAGCAAAGGACAACAAATGGATCACAACCAAGGAAGCAGATTTCCTTGTCAATCCCGCGTCCAGGACCCCGGCATTTTACATCCTGCTGAAAATACACAAAGCACAAAGTCCCCCTCCAGGACGCCCAATTGTCTCCGGTATTCAGTCCCTGTTAGATCCTCTGTCCCAATTTGCAGACTTTTTTTAGAGAGACGGTAATTAATCAGTCCTCCTATGTACGTGATACCACGGACGTCTTTCAACATCTTGGAGGAAATTGAGTATGATCCTGAGACCCAGTTCCTGGTGACGATCGACATAGAGTCGTTATACACTAGTATCCCCCAAGATGCCACACTGGTAGTAGCAGCGCGGGCACTTGGTGCCCAGGAATGGTTTTATAATACTCCACAATCTTTTGTCCTCAAATGCATCGAGCTGACCCTTACAAGGATTTTTTTCTGTTATCGGGACCAGTTGTTTTTGCAGGTCTCCAGTACTTCGATATGGGCAACTTTTGCCCCATCCTAACCTGCATTTATGTTGGACAAGTTGAAGACAACTATATCCACCATGCTACCAACTCTTTTTTCCAACATATCCATCTATGGAAAAGATACATAGATGATGTTCTTTATATCTGGTCAGGGCCTGAGGAGACCCTCATGCAGTTTCGCCACTGGATTAACAGAGCAAATATGAGTCTTCATTTTACATCGACAATCAATAGGAATACGGCTGTATACCTAGATCTAGATAGTGTAGCAAAAGATCATAGGCTACACACAGCAGTCCCTCAAAAACCCTCGGATAGAAACTCTTTGTTACATTATTCATCTTTTCATCCGAGGGAACTTCGTGACAATCTCCATGTGGGACAGTTTTTTAGGTACAGGAGGAACTGCACAGAGGTCGGGACCTTTGTGGCCCAATCTTCTGTTCTTATAGAGCGCCTTAAGGGGAGAGCATACCCCTATAAAGTGATCAACGGGCACGCAAAAGCGCAACAAATACTGCATGTGTGGCCATGTTAGAAAAGAACATTAGAACCAACAATGCGTGCATTCCAGTGGTATCCACATTTGATCCTCTGTCGACGAAAATCAGACAGATCATACGTAAGAACTGGCATCTTCTGGATGTGGGCCCGAAAAAAATGCCACAACCAATATTTGCCTTCAGGAGGGCAAGTAGTCTGAGGAACCGTCTTGTTCACTCCCACCAGAATTCTCAACCTAAACGCGAGACTGTACCACCTGGCCATTATCCCTGTGGTGGATGTACGGTCTGTGGTCTCACACAGACATTGAGGAGCATTGTCCTGAATGATGGTCGTACATGATTTGAAAATAGGTTCAGTACTTTCAACTCGAATAATGTCATATACCGTTTGACCTGCAGATGCGGCCTGCACTACATTGGTTTAAAATCTAGAAAAGTCAAGATTAGAATGCAGGAACATATAAGTACGTTAAAAGCAGACAAACTTATGACACAACTGGTCAGACATTTTCAAGAGACAGGACATGGACCCAGAGATTTCCAGTGGACTGTATTAGAGAAGGTGCCCCTGGGGAGCTACAGTACTGACGACATCTTGGCCAGAAAAGAGGCTCGCTGGATCTTCTGAGAGAAGACCGATCAAGGTGGCCTGAATGATTTAATTGATTGGCATAGACTACGCAGATAATATTGGCAACGAGTGACCTCCGGAGTCTTTGACGTATGCTGTACCATACTGGGAAACATAATGTAGTGTGACGTATAGCTCTAGTAGGAATCATCTGAATATAGAATGAGGCATGAAAACATCCTCTTCTTTTTACCTTGTAAGATGCCTTATGAGCTAAATGATAGTGAGGAATTTATACACTGGTAGTACACTTTGGGTGTGATTAGGTGGCCTCTCAACCCTATTGGACCCAAAGGTTTAACCTCTAAGGTTAACTGACAAGAATGCTCAACGAAACAAAATAGTGTAAAAATTATGGAAAAAAAGTAGTAATTATTATTATTATTTTTTTTTAAAACTAAATCAATATAGAAGGCCAGCATTATATAGAGTGCATTACATGTATCAATCGAATGTTCAAGATGGTTCCCATTCTGACGGGTTATGTCACGAGTGGATTCCATACGTTATACAATATTGTGGCACTCACTTCAGTTCTGTGATTTATTACAATCACTGGCACATAGAACAGAGCATACAGTTTCCATAATGGAAATCCGGGGGGTCCTGTAGACTCTTCAGAGTGATTGGCTGTTTACGCAATAATTGCATCTAAAAGGTGCCATCTCTAATGTCGATCGACATTGATACCCAATTGAAATGAACAAACACAAGATATGAGGGTGGTGTTGTAGTTGGCTTTTTATAAAAATTCGAACATTGGATGTTTTTATAAAAATTCGAACACTGGATGCAGTACTGAATCCAGTGTTCCCCAGGTTGAGATACACTTTCTAAGATGGCGCCCACGCTGCTTGATTCAAACAGACCATCCCGTTTCCGATTCCTGAGTATCCCAGCTTCCGTCCGCACACCTGGATATGTAAATAGACAGGCTGGGCTGGAAGGAGCCGGGGTCCAGACGCGGAAGACGCCGAGCACTGTGGTAAGTGAGGAGGTTTCGCTGGGCTGAATGTTATGTCCACCCTAATATGTGGGGTGGGAGCTGTGATCGGAAGAACCATCAGACCTGTGCACATCTTTTTGAGTTTGTAAATTGAGAGGTGAGACTGGACGTCTCCGTGCGTTCGGTTTCGGAGCACGCCAACCCTGGCGACACATGATGTTGTTTAGAGGATTTTATTTTATGCCCTCTGACTATGTGGAGTGTGACTTGCAATAATAGTGCACTAGATAGTGGGGTGTGGGCTTCTCTTCTTCCCCCGTTAGCCATACCAGTCATAATCGGCAGGCGATGTCAGGCAGCTTTAACGTGGGTACCAGCATAAACATGCAGGTACATAAGTCTCTTTCAACAAGATGATCCACTGCAACGACCGGTGTGTATGAAAGCGGCGACTAGTACGCAATGAGTGTGTACAACAAGTGGCATTTAGAATAACCGTAAATATCTGGCTGTATACACTTGTTTGAGATATTGATTGTGCTCTATGGTCTAGATACTAAATACAGAGCGGAGGGGCACACAATACCATGAGATGGAGTGATTTGCACACTAAAATATCTTTGTATCTCCTCTATTGCACGCTGTTTTAATTCCTTAAAGTTGAACATGGATTACTAAGATTTATACATGTTCTTCACATTCATTTTTTCAGGCGACTGAGTGAAAACCTCTCCATACGCTTCTGCATGTGTTTTGCTGGTAGGAGTCCACCTGGTAGCCCCATGGTAATTACATTAAACACCAAATGGATCTAGGTGTTGGGTGATCTGATATCATACTCTGCAAATACAAACTCATTGATGGTTTTTATGCATTGCAGTCTCTTATGCTTTATGCTGCCCCCTTTTCTCTCCTTTTTTAATCTACAGGTTTGTTGCATCATAGAGTTGGAAAGGGGTCCCCGTGCCCTGATGAATGTGCCAAAAATGAATTGGCAATGAAACATGTCGTCCGTTCAATTTAAAACGGTCTAAACGTGGTATGGCGTTTTTACTATGAGTACGGGCACTACAAATTAAAAGACGAGTGCTATGTGCTTTTCCGTAAATCATTTTTAATTTGTTGATGAGGAAGATTCGCCTCCTCCTCATACGAGGATCTATAAGTAACACATATGTCTAGATGTGCATTTAAAAGCGTTTGTTAGGGCACACATTCCTTTCTCACTTATGGACGTTGTTTTTTGTTCCTTTTTAGGAAAGTGCTGATGATGAGACAGTGAGCAAATTGGCGAGAACCTGCCAATCGCTCCATGGTGGCTGCTTACGTGAGGCACTTCCTAAATCACATTTTCTGTACTTTTCTCTTAACACATGTGAGACACACCTCGTGAGCATAGGACATGCTTTTATAGACACACATGGGAGGATTCATAAGTAAATACTAGACCCTTCCCACTGGAATGAAAGCGGTGGAGCCCATGAAATACTGATATAATGTGTATGGTACAACAAGGACTTTTTTGTATTAGGTAGAGTTGAGTGGAGGGAGTCCTTGTTTGCCTATAGTTCCTGCTAAATGCTCCTTTTTGAGGATGAGCCATCAGTTACCTGCCAGACCCAAAGCCTACAAGAGGCAAGGTGGCAACAGCAGCCCTATTAAGAAATGTCCCCATCTCCTAAATCTGCAAAGCTGCTTCTTGGAGTTCAGTGCATACTTTCACAAGGCATTACTGTCTAGATACAGACACTCAAGTAGGGCAGGCCTCCTTAGGAAATCTATTTTGATGATGATTACAGCTGCTTTTGTTTGCTCTTGATTCGTCTGCAGGTGTGTGGGATGGGCGTGCTACTCTATTCATTGCTTATGACTATTGATGAGGATCCCTTGGAAGAGAAGGATAAGTTACTTACCTGTAATCCTAGTTCTCATCCAGGGGAATCCTCAACAAAGTCATAAGCAACCCGCCCACCTCCACGGATGAATCTTTCATGCAGCAGTTCATACATATCTTTGTTCTGGTCTTTATGTCACCGTAATAAAGTACTGACCTAACTGCCACCTTTGTGGCATGATGGGATACAGGAGGTCCTGGAGGTCTTAAAGGCACGGTGCCAGTATTTACTGTAATGCTTTAAATGCAGCCTATTGGCTAACTATGCCTTTGAATTCCCATGCAGTTTTTTCATTCAATAAAGACCGTGTTTGCACCTTATGCTCTCTTTTTCTGATGTACAGAAATTCTTGAGTCTGGTGATAGGTTCATTAAATGAAAACTAAATGTAAATGGGGCATTTTTAGCCTTGAATATAGGCTGCATTCATATATGTAAATATATAGGTCTAGTAAAGTACAACGTACATTCTTCATGATATATAATATGTACTCGAGGGTCCCCGCACGTGCTCATTACTTTGAGGATTCCCCTGGAAGAGAACTAGGATTACATGTAAGTAACTTATCCTTTTATTTTGCTCACTTACCTTTTGTCCTGAGATCTGTATTGTTGTTCTAGATCAACTTTCACAAATTGCCAGTAGGCCTCAGGGATCTTCCTCCAGTCCCACTCCCCAGTCTGGTAATGTCAGTAGGGAGGACTTCAGCTTTAATGACTGTCACTGCCAGGGCAAGGTTCTCTGAGGTTTTCTTCACTAGTGAAGGGAATGCCTACCAGCTCTTTCACTCTAATACTTTTCAGAAGCACCAGGTGGCTGTTTCAATGCTAAAACAGGACTACAAAGAAGTTTGAAGGATGCCCTTGCTGTAGCTGTCAAAGTGTTAACCAAGACAATGGATGTTAGTAAGCTTTCTGCTGAGAAAAGTAAGTAGATCCGACAAGAATGGTGGTACGAAGGAAGTATGGTAGGAGCAGATGGCAAAGGTAGGAGGGAGATAAAGTGGTTAGACGAGAGAGGATGTTTAACACGAGAGTTTGTAGGAGGGAGCAGATTCAGAAGAGTGAAAGGGGCCACAACAGGCTTGGAGAAGTTGGATGGGGAGGAGAAGATATAGTGTGGGATATGATTATTCGAATGAGTGTTAGGAGGAGGCAACTCGGGCCACTGGATTAGAAGGTTGAGAGGGTAAGAATAGGACAGAGAATTTACAGTGGTGTTTTGGGTATACTTCTCCTTTGCTCTTTGGTGCCTTCTGTTATTGTTTGGATTTCCTTATCTTTCCTGCCTCCCCGAATACCGGTCCTTACCGTTTTTCCCCGCGCTGCTCCGCTGCCCCTCCCTCCTCCCAGGGCTACTTAATGGAGGCCGCTGTGCCACTGGCGTGCCAATGCCAAGCCCGTCAGCATCCCGACCGCACCCAGCGCCAGAAACCTTGGCCCCCCCAGAACACAGTAGCTACACAGCAGCCGAACTCCACGTCCTGAAGCCCACTCGTAACAGCAACTGCTGCAACACATCAACGCACACTTCTGAAGGACCGTTCGCCTGCTCCCACTGCCAATTTGACACAAGCCTTCCTGTGACAGTCACCGCCGCGCCTACTGAAACCAATCCACCGGCGCACCTCAACTGCATACTTTTGAACGTCAGATCACTCTGCAAGCGTTCCACCGAGATCTGGGACACCATCACCAGCCTCGCCTCCAACGTAGCTTTCATCACCGAGACCTGGCTCATGCTGACATCAGCCCCCGACATTGCAATGGCAACCCCCACGGGATACAAGCAGAAACACTGAGACCGTGCCAACAAGCCCGGAGGAGGCATTGCTATCATACACAAGGAATCCATCACCTACACTACCACCAGACCATAGACGACGCCACACCCACCATGAAACACATGAACTTCCAGATCCGCCCGATGTCAAAACCACCATAAAAGGCACTCTTGCATACGGACCACCTGGACCCCACACAGGCATCAGCGACGAGCTATCCAAATTCATCACCCCACACACCGTCGACTCAGACAGCTACATCTTGACCAACAGAGTACTCGAAGAGCTTCTGTGATCCAGGGCTTATGTCTGTCTGACAGCCATTCTACCAAACGTGAAGGGGCATCACTTAAGTCTGTGCAGCTTGCAGGAAAGCTGTGACTATGACTAGTACCTAGAAGCATGCATGAGTAGAGATGGGAGGAGAGTGCCTGGCACTGCAGGAAAAGACTGTCCAGGAGGAGAAGCCCTGCTGTTTTCCTGGAGTATTAAGCACCCAGAAGAGTCGACTTGTTAGGAGAAGTGTAACAGGCACTGACCCGAGCTGTGAGGGGTTGCCTAACCTGGCTGTGAGGTTCATGTAGCGAACTGCATTAGATATCAAAAAACCCCAAAACAACAGCTTCCGGCTTCACTGTGGCATGACCAGAGTGACATTTTCTCCCTCTGCACCTAGAAGTGAAAAATGGTGTAATCCATATGAAGACTTTGGTAAAGGAAGCTGGAGATGGAAGTGAGATCAACCATTTGCTAACCCACAAACTGCAGAGTCAGAACAGGTATCTTAGCTTAAATGTTTGTGCAACATGTTCTCAATACCTGCAGTCTGGTATAATAATAATAATAATAATAATAATAATAATAATAATAATAATAATAATAATAATAATAATGATGATGTTGATAATGTTGGGGACATAAGGATACTTAATCATTGAGTTTGCGTACTCCAAAACAATTGGGGTACGTCCCCTGGGCACTGGTTGATGTGCTCTTGTTAGAGCCTTCTATCTTTACTTGCCAATAAAGTTTCTCCAATTTTTTAGTTCAGTGTATTGTTTTATTTCACAATATTTCATCGTATTTCTTCTTCCAAACTTTTTTTACTCATATACTTCATTTCCCAGAATGCATCTTAAGGCTTTATTTTCTCCCTCTCCCTATGCATTTCGGCCCATTGGCCTTCTTCCGGGGAGTACCTACAAATTCAAAAATAACATTTTATAGGCTGTTTTCTGAATCACCACTGAATATCAAGATGACACTGATTTAAAACTAAAACCATTATGCTGAACTGTGAATTAGTTGTTCGTATGACCTTAAACTCGGTCAGTCACTTCCCGCTAACCAGTTAATGCTTTTCAATTCCCCTCGCCTACCCTTGTGCTACTATTCTATTTCTGTGCTCGTTAGATCGACATGATTGGCAAATCCCTCTGCGCTTATTCACACAGCGTATACGAGTACTTATCTGTATACAATCCTCTACTGCTTTCCTCCCATCCCCCGCTTTGATTTTAAGCCCTGGCTTACCGTTTTACCGCTTCTGTTCGCTTCAAACAGCGTTTCACCGAGTGTGTACGCTCGGGCTGCGCCTAACGTGTAATAGTTAAAGTAACACGCTCTTTATCTCGACATGCTGTTAATAGATATAGAAAGGGGGTTGCCGCTTCCTTTACTGATACTTGATTATTATATTAACACGAATTTAACCTCCCAAACTCATATACCTGGATGTTTAAAAACTCGCCTTGAAACGTCATAACATTTCACCACAAAGTAGTTAGAATCTGATTTAGTTTTAAATCAGTGTCATCTTGATATTCAGTGGTGATTCAGAAAACAGCCTATAAAATGTTATTTTTGAATTTGTAGGTACTCCCCGGAAGAAGGCCAATGGGCCGAAATGCATAGGGAGAGGGAGAAAATAAAGCCTTAAGATGCATTCTGGGAAATGAAGTATATGAGTAAAAAAGTTTGGAAGAAGAAATACGATGAAATATTGTGAAATAAAACAATACACTGAACTAAAAATTGGAGAAACTTTATTGGCAAGTAAAGATAGAAGGCTCTAACAAGAGCACATCAACCAGTGCCCAGGGGACGTACCCCAATTGTTTTGGAGTACGCAAACTCAATGATTACGTATACGCTTACAATCAGGAAGCGGTACTCTGGAGCACGGTATTAAATTTGGAGATATGGTATAAAGGAGCTGTGCGCGTCCCAACCACATTACAATATAAGTCAAACCTGAACCTCGGACGCAGCACGCAAACAGCTTGAAATGGCATATGAAGAGATAACACATCTAACAGAATTAAGGGCGGAAACGTTCGCCTTCGCCGATGAAGAAGCATCAAGGATTTATGCTTTAATCCATGAGGTCACCACTGAATATCCCACAGATCGCACAAAGGAACAGCATGTGAAACAATTACTTTATCTATCAAGAAAGGAAATTAACCAGCGTTTGCATGCAAGTACTATGATAAAATACCACAAGGCGCAGAGGATTCCTAGGGGTTTGAGAATCCCCTTAAGACCATCATTGTGTAAAAACGTTCAAAGATTCAAAGATAAATGGTATGCAATCCTAAACAAGTGTTCACTAGACCTCATTCTATTAATAATTGAAGAACTATCAAGCATTTTAGAGGAACTAAGCAAAGAGATATCGACAGTAAAGGCAGAACTTGATAAAACTATGAGTCCAGAAGAGTTAGCAAAGACATTAGAGGATATTAACAATCAACTACAAAAACACACACAAGAAGTGAATGAAAGAAAAATTAGGAAGTTTCGTAGGGATACGATTGACTACAAATTGGGAGAAGTTTATACATGGGCTGACTTATACGCCAAAAGGAGACAGACTAAACCATACAGCGCTCATACGGATACCTCATCTTCAGAGGGTGAGACAGTAACTTCAGTGAGAAACCAAGAAAGAACAGCACCAACGGAGGGATTACCATCAGCATCCACTAGTAAAGCCTCATCCTCTTCTTCTTTTTTAGAAGTAGGCCGAACCGAACAGGACGACCCAGGCGGGGTCAAAGAAAAGGACAAGGAAAAAGAAAAGGAATTGCCACAAACTCGCACTGTAACTGGGAAAAAGGGCAGGGGCAAGTAAGAATGACATCAGAAAATCTTGTGATCAATATTTCTGATTCACATTTCAATGAATGTGAGTTACGCACGCTGCAAAAGGGAACATCGTTTGTACCGACAACACATACTAACCGGCTGGAACTTGAGATTAGCTTTTACAAATTAATGAGAAAGTTAAGACTCCGGCATTTCTTTAATAATGTAATCACTGAGCGTCAAGAGAAAGGAGAAGACGCATTGAAAGGTCTAAAGTCAAGAAGCACATACGTTGCGCCAATCAGCCACAAAAGTTTGGACACATTTGAACTTCTGGTCAGGCAGGACATAGGACAACTCAATTTCCATAAGAGGCAAAAACAAAAGAACTTAACAGTTAAAGAAATGGGAATTCTAAAATCTATAGCAGCCAACACTGAAGTCATATGTCAGAAAGCTGATAAGGGAGGCGCCCTAGTGATTTTAAACACCAGCTACTACCAAGAACAAGTGGAAACACATTTGTCAGATCAAAACACCTACATGAGTCTCGACTCAAATCCTACAGATGAATTTAAGAAAACTCTCCAGCACATCACTGAAAAAGCATATGGAGGAGGTATCATTAATGACAAGGTGAAGAAATTTTTAACTTCAACAAATCCCAGAAGTTCGACGTTTTATATGGTACCAAAGATACATAAAAATTTGGAGAGACCCCCGTGCCGACCCATTGTGTCGACAAGGGGTAGCATACACGAACCAGTAGGAAAGTACCTTGATCGATACTTACAACCATATGTTTCCAATATGAGAACCTATCTTAAAGACACGACAGATTTTATAAACAAATTGAGTCAAGTTATAATAAGTCAAGAGGAACAATTGGTATTGTGCACAATAGATGTAAAATCCTTATATACATCTATCCCGCATCAACTGGGTATTGAAGCAGTGGAGAAAGCACTACTAAATATGGAATATGAAGAAGGGATGAAAATATTCCTTATGGAACTTTTAGAATTTACTCTCATGCACAGTTACTTTAAATGGCAAGACAGGTGGTACCAACAAAAGACTGGAACATCTATGGGAAATTGTGCAGCCCCCACATACGCTAATATCTTCATGGATCAATATGAGGAGGATCACATATTCAACTCACAAATGTGGCAAACACATACTAAATTATATCTACGATTCATAGATGATATATTCATTGTATGGAAAGGAACGAGTGAGACGCTAAACGAAGAAATACTGAAACTCAATCGAATAGATGAGAGAATCCAATTCACATCAGAAACAAATGATCACACTATAACATACTTGGACGTAAGAGTCACAAGGACACAAACAGGATTCAATACCGATTTATACAGAAAAAATACAGACAGGAACAACACCTTGGCATACACCAGTTATCACCCACAATCACTAAAGAACCATCTTCCATACTCGCAATTGTTAAGAGTAAAAAGGATAGTATCAGACCCATCCAGAGAATCAGTACAAAGGGAGAACATGTTACAAAGATTCAAAGAACGAGGATATCCGAACAAGGTATTAACAGAAGCCACAAAACGCAGTGACAAGAAAACAAGAAATGATTTGCTGTCAACTCAAAAGAGATCAAAGGAAGAATTAATAACTTGCGTGTGTAAATACTCCTCAAAAAGTCAAGTGTTCAAAAAAATAATAAAAAGCACTGGCCAATGTTAAAGCTGGAACAGGAGTTTAATCATATATTTGACCAGGAACCTACATTTGCGTATACAAGGAATAAAAACATAGGGAAATAATAAAACAAACTACCAATAAACCCCTACAAACTACATACAAAGGCACATTACCTTGTTGGAATTGCAACAGTTGTAATAACATCATCAAAGGTTCTTTTATCACGCATCCGATGAAAGGATACAGAATTAACTTGCAAGTCAATGCTACATGTGACACATCAAATGCAATTTATTTGCTCAAATGCCCATGCGGAATGGCATATATAGGTCAAACTGAAAGAAAATTGAAAACTCGTTTGAATGAGCACAAAAGTAACATTAGAACTCATCAGAGGAAATCTACAGTAGCGAATCATTTTGATGAAGCAAGTCATAACACAAGTCAACTCAAATGGTGTGTATTGGAAGTCATCAAAAAACAAGAAGGGGTAGACAACCACAATAGACTATTACAGAGAGAAAATCACTGGATATATTACTTGAACACCTTGAAACCTAATGGGATGAATGATCGGGTTGAATTTTCATGTTATCTTTGACAAAAGAACCCTTCAATAATAATTGTAATCTTCAAGATAAAATGCATGTATATTGATTCTAACTACTTTGTGGTGAAATGTTATGACGTTTCAAGGCGAGTTTTAAACATCCAGGTATATGAGTTTGGGAGGTTAAATTCGTGTTAATATAATAATCAAGTATCAGTAAAGGAAGCGGCAACCCCCTTTCTATATCTATTAACAGCATGTCGAGATAAAGAGCGTGTTACTTTAACTATTACACGTTAGGCGCAGCCCGAGCGTACACACTCGGTGAAACGCTGTTTGAAGCGAACAGAAGCGGTAAAACGGTAAGCCAGGGCTTAAAATCAAAGCGGGGGATGGGAGGAAAGCAGTAGAGGATTGTATACAGATAAGTACTCGTATACGCTGTGTGAATAAGCGCAGAGGATTTGCCAATCATGTCGATCTAACGAGCACAGAAATAGAATAGTAGCACAAGGGTAGGCGAGGGGAATTGAAAAGCATTAACTGGTTAGCGGGAAGTGACTGACCGAGTTTAAGGTCATACGAACAACTAATTCACAGTTCAGCATAATGGTTTTAGTTTTAAATCAGTGTCATCTTGATATTCAGTGGTGATTCAGAAAACAGCCTATAAAATGTTATTTTTGAATTTGTAGGTACTCCCCGGAAGAAGGCCAATGGGCCGAAATGCATAGGGAGAGGGAGAAAATAAAGCCTTAAGATGCATTCTGGGAAATGAAGTATATGAGTAAAAAAGTTTGGAAGAAGAAATACGATGAAATATTGTGAAATAAAACAATACACTGAACTAAAAAATTGGAGAAACTTTATTGGCAAGTAAAGATAGAAGGCTCTAACAAGAGCACATCAACCAGTGCCCAGGGGACGTACCCCAATTGTTTTGGAGTACGCAAACTCAATGATTACGTATACGCTTACAATCAGGAAGCGGTACTCTGGAGCACGGTATTAAATTTGGAGATATGGTATAAAGGAGCTGTGCGCGTCCCAACCACATTACAATATAAGTCAAACCTGAACCTCGGACGCAGCACGCAAACAGCTTGAAATGGCATATGAAGAGATAACACATCTAACAGAATTAAGGGCGGAAACGTTCGCCTTCGCCGATGAAGAAGCATCAAGGATTTATGCTTTAATCCATGAGGTCACCACTGAATATCCCACAGATCGCACAAAGGAACAGCATGTGAAACAATTACTTTATCTATCAAGAAAGGAAATTAACCAGCGTTTGCATGCAAGTACTATGATAAAATACCACAAGGCGCAGAGGATTCCTAGGGGTTTGAGAATCCCCTTAAGACCATCATTGTGTAAAAACGTTCAAAGATTCAAAGATAAATGGTATGCAATCCTAAACAAGTGTTCACTAGACCTCATTCTATTAATAATTGAAGAACTATCAAGCATTTTAGAGGAACTAAGCAAAGAGATATCGACAGTAAAGGCAGAACTTGATAAAACTATGAGTCCAGAAGAGTTAGCAAAGACATTAGAGGATATTAACAATCAACTACAAAAACACACACAAGAAGTGAATGAAAGAAAAATTAGGAAGTTTCGTAGGGATACGATTGACTACAAATTGGGAGAAGTTTATACATGGGCTGACTTATACGCCAAAAGGAGACAGACTAAACCATACAGCGCTCATACGGATACCTCATCTTCAGAGGGTGAGACAGTAACTTCAGTGAGAAACCAAGAAAGAACAGCACCAACGGAGGGATTACCATCAGCATCCACTAGTAAAGCCTCATCCTCTTCTTCTTTTTTAGAAGTAGGCCGAACCGAACAGGACGACCCAGGCGGGGTCAAAGAAAAGGACAAGGAAAAAGAAAAGGAATTGCCACAAACTCGCACTGTAACTGGGAAAAAGGGCAGGGGCAAGTAAGAATGACATCAGAAAATCTTGTGATCAATATTTCTGATTCACATTTCAATGAATGTGAGTTACGCACGCTGCAAAAGGGAACATCGTTTGTACCGACAACACATACTAACCGGCTGGAACTTGAGATTAGCTTTTACAAATTAATGAGAAAGTTAAGACTCCGGCATTTCTTTAATAATGTAATCACTGAGCGTCAAGAGAAAGGAGAAGACGCATTGAAAGGTCTAAAGTCAAGAAGCACATACGTTGCGCCAATCAGCCACAAAAGTTTGGACACATTTGAACTTCTGGTCAGGCAGGACATAGGACAACTCAATTTCCATAAGAGGCAAAAACAAAAGAACTTAACAGTTAAAGAAATGGGAATTCTAAAATCTATAGCAGCCAACACTGAAGTCATATGTCAGAAAGCTGATAAGGGAGGCGCCCTAGTGATTTTAAACACCAGCTACTACCAAGAACAAGTGGAAACACATTTGTCAGATCAAAACACCTACATGAGTCTCGACTCAAATCCTACAGATGAATTTAAGAAAACTCTCCAGCACATCACTGAAAAAGCATATGGAGGAGGTATCATTAATGACAAGGTGAAGAAATTTTTAACCTCAACAAATCCCAGAAGTTCGACGTTTTATATGGTACCAAAGATACATAAAAATTTGGAGAGACCCCCGTGCCGACCCATTGTGTCGACAAGGGGTAGCATACACGAACCAGTAGGAAAGTACCTTGATCGATACTTACAACCATATGTTTCCAATATGAGAACCTATCTTAAAGACACGACAGATTTTATAAACAAATTGAGTCAAGTTATAATAAGTCAAGAGGAACAATTGGTATTGTGCACAATAGATGTAAAATCCTTATATACATCTATCCCGCATCAACTGGGTATTGAAGCAGTGGAGAAAGCACTACTAAATATGGAATATGAAGAAGGGATGAAAATATTCCTTATGGAACTTTTAGAATTTACTCTCATGCACAGTTACTTTAAATGGCAAGACAGGTGGTACCAACAAAAGACTGGAACATCTATGGGAAATTGTGCAGCCCCCACATACGCTAATATCTTCATGGATCAATATGAGGAGGATCACATATTCAACTCACAAATGTGGCAAACACATACTAAATTATATCTACGATTCATAGATGATATATTCATTGTATGGAAAGGAACGAGTGAGACGCTAAACGAAGAAATACTGAAACTCAATCGAATAGATGAGAGAATCCAATTCACATCAGAAACAAATGATCACACTATAACATACTTGGACGTAAGAGTCACAAGGACACAAACAGGATTCAATACCGATTTATACAGAAAAAATACAGACAGGAACAACACCTTGGCATACACCAGTTATCACCCACAATCACTAAAGAACCATCTTCCATACTCGCAATTGTTAAGAGTAAAAAGGATAGTATCAGACCCATCCAGAGAATCAGTACAAAGGGAGAACATGTTACAAAGATTCAAAGAACGAGGATATCCGAACAAGGTATTAACAGAAGCCACAAAACGCAGTGACAAGAAAACAAGAAATGATTTGCTGTCAACTCAAAAGAGATCAAAGGAAGAATTAATAACTTGCGTGTGTAAATACTCCTCAAAAAGTCAAGTGTTCAAAAAAATAATAAAAAAGCACTGGCCAATGTTAAAGCTGGAACAGGAGTTTAATCATATATTTGACCAGGAACCTACATTTGCGTATACAAGGAATAAAAACATAGGGGAAATAATAAAACAAACTACCAATAAACCCCTACAAACTACATACAAAGGCACATTACCTTGTTGGAATTGCAACAGTTGTAATAACATCATCAAAGGTTCTTTTATCACGCATCCGATGAAAGGATACAGAATTAACTTGCAAGTCAATGCTACATGTGACACATCAAATGCAATTTATTTGCTCAAATGCCCATGCGGAATGGCATATATAGGTCAAACTGAAAGAAAATTGAAAACTCGTTTGAATGAGCACAAAAGTAACATTAGAACTCATCAGAGGAAATCTACAGTAGCGAATCATTTTGATGAAGCAAGTCATAACACAAGTCAACTCAAATGGTGTGTATTGGAAGTCATCAAAAAACAAGAAGGGGTAGACAACCACAATAGACTATTACAGAGAGAAAATCACTGGATATATTACTTGAACACCTTGAAACCTAATGGGATGAATGATCGGGTTGAATTTTCATGTTATCTTTGACAAAAGAACCCTTCAATAATAATTGTAATCTTCAAGATAAAATGCATGTATATTGATTCTAACTACTTTGTGGTGAAATGTTATGACGTTTCAAGGCGAGTTTTTAAACATCCAGGTATATGAGTTTGGGAGGTTAAATTCGTGTTAATATAATAATCAAGTATCAGTAAAGGAAGCGGCAACCCCCTTTCTATATCTATTAACAGCATGTCGAGATAAAGAGCGTGTTACTTTAACTATTACACGTTAGGCGCAGCCCGAGCGTACACACTCGGTGAAACGCTGTTTGAAGCGAACAGAAGCGGTAAAACGGTAAGCCAGGGCTTAAAATCAAAGCGGGGATGGGAGGAAAGCAGTAGAGGATTGTATACAGATAAGTACTCGTATACGCTGTGTGAATAAGCGCAGAGGGATTTGCCAATCATGTCGATCTAACGAGCACAGAAATAGAATAGTAGCACAAGGGTAGGCGAGGGAATTGAAAAGCATTAACTGGTTAGCGGGAAGTGACTGACCGAGTTTAAGGTCATACGAACAACTAATTCACAGTTCAGCATAATGGTTTTAGTTTTAAATCAGTGTCATCTTGATATTCAGTGGTGATTCAGAAAACAGCCTATAAAATGTTATTTTTGAATTTGTAGGTACTCCCCGGAAGAAGGCCAATGGGCCGAAATGCATAGGGAGAGGGAGAAAATAAAGCCTTAAGATGCATTCTGGGAAATGAAGTATATGAGTAAAAAAGTTTGGAAGAAGAAATACGATGAAATATTGTGAAATAAAACAATACACTGAACTAAAAATTGGAGAAACTTTATTGGCAAGTAAAGATAGAAGGCTCTAACAAGAGCACATCAACCAGTGCCCAGGGGACGTACCCCAATTGTTTTGGAGTACGCAAACTCAATGATTACGTATACGCTTACAATCAGGAAGCGGTACTCTGGAGCACGGTATTAAATTTGGAGATATGGTATAAAGGAGCTGTGCGCGTCCCAACCACATTACGACATAAGGATACTGTCACTGCTGTAGGGTTCTCAGAAACAGTACCTTCCACACACCCACCTTCTAGCTGCACCAAGTCTGGTTATTACTTTATGAATTACTTATATAACTAGTGAGGGAAGGGTACTGCTGGGAAAAGAGATCTGGAACGAGATGATACAATCGGTTACTAGTGGATAAGAGAATTACAGTAAATCAGCTATAGATATATCTGCCTTTCTTTGCACAATACCTGTTTTCTCTCCAGCAAGTTAATATGGAATTCTGGTACTTTACAAAATGACGTGCTATTGAACAGTATTACTTGCCACCTTTTTGAAATGTTCAGAACGTCACACTGTTGTCTGTACTATCAGTTCACGCACGCCAACGTAATCCCAATGACACTAGGATTTTCTGTAGAGATCCATTTTGAACAGTTCTAGCTTTAGACTTGAAGCTTTACCGAAATGACAAACCAAGAATCTTCACCCTATTCTGAACTTGTTGTTCGAATAAGTTACTGTTCTACTCTAACCCTGATTGCACAACATCCCTTTTCTTGAAAATCCCTTGTTTTACTGGTCTTCACGATTAGTGATTTAAGTTCACCAAGTCCCTCAGTAGTCCTTAAAAAAATAAAGCAAGGTCCTACAGGTTCACTTCTGATTCCTCATTCCAACTTCTTTCTAGAAGTACTGGAGTCTAGACTTCTGTGAACCGTAGTGACTTCTTGGAATCCCAGCGCTGCAGCTCATACAGCTCCCATCCAGGCCCTCAAAATAACTGACATGGTCCATCCTATAAGATGACTGCCGAGAGTTCACTTAGTCTCGCGAGATGTCATTTTCTTGTTTCATCTTGCAAGATCTCGCTCCAAAATGCACTCATTACTGCCACCACCACCACCACCACTTAGGGCCCGAGAAATTGACTTGACCACATAACAAACCAGTGGGGGATTGTACTCCTATGTTCCAACGGGGGAAGATATGCACAAATGCTAGATTTAGCCTGCAAGCGCATGCCAAACAAACCTGAGTTTTAGGTGGGGTGACACGGGCACCAGCACAAGTACTTGCGTCGTGTGAGCGCCCACGGCACCTCACAGTTAGATGATCGTATTTTAAGTGCACACGTGTAAATAGCGGTGCAGCAGCCTCCCTCCTGTCCATATTATGTCCAAAGTGCCCCTCATTGTCTGTCATGGTTTCCAAGTAGGAATTGACAACGCTTGGAAGAGCGTAAAATGGAAATGAACATTAGTTGGATACCCATTAAAATATTAATTCAGAGGGATGCTTGTAAGTAATGACTGGGGAGAGAGATGGAAATGAAAGAGGATACAAGGGCAGGAGTTAGGATGCACAGTGAGTGCAGAGGTCATTGAACTCAATACCTGGGTGTTTTATGAGGGGATGGTTAAACCGGTCCCAGGAGGGCCATAGTTCAGTCATTCCCACCACCCGAGATGGTGCCATACCAGGTCAAAGATCACCATTTGGTCCTGTAACCCGTATATTAATTTCTTGCCCATTCATCACAATGCCACCCACAACTCCGCTTCCTTTCCTTTTCTTGCTGACGTAAGCTTGCCTTTGACCATATAATGCACTTTTCTGGCTTTTGGCTCCCTTAGAAAATAAATTGTTTCCAGCATATCGTGGAACCTCCAATTTGTAGAGCTACGGTCAACCAGATGACAATGACTCCTTTATGAAGGAGTGCATTAACTTAAACACTTGTAACTTACCAGTATGCAAAACAGGAGACTTTGTCAGGTAGACATATCTGTAACCAATGTCACATGGCAGGCTTATCAAGTCACATCCCAAGACTCCACATTGCACAGCAATTTGTAATCTGGGGGATATGTCGGCTAGATATGAGAGTTGACATGCTAAATAGTATGTTTCCAAGTGTGGCATTTCTAAGCTCCAAGACAGTTTGTCCCCGTGTAATATACAGACTTTCAAATGTGGTCTCAAGTCTCCCCATATGAAAGAAAGAGAGCACAGCGGTGTGTTTTCACCAGTAGCACTCGAAGAGTGGACATTGGTAATAATTGATTTGTGGCATTGTCACCATTTTAGGCCTGTCTCTCAAAGGGGCAATTAGAGTTGTGACCATTGGGCGTAATCTTTTTACCTTTCTATTAAGGGCATGAGATTATCCAGTGTGATGGGCTTAAGGGTTCTGTTGACCAGGGCACCCATATACTGTTTCGACTGAAAGGGGATCCCATTATGGAAGTTTGAGTTGTGTACATCAGCTTCACTAACACTTCACTCTTATCCCACTTGGCCTTGTACTTCATAAAGGAGGAGGAATACGTGATTAAGGAAAGCAAAGCAAAGCAGGGGATATAGCGTCTAGGGCTGTATCAGAATTATATCATCTGCATATAATCTCATAGAGGACCCAGTGCATGTGTGAACGCTCTTGGGGCCATATGTATCAAGCCCATTTCCCGTTCGCAAACGGGACGATTCTCAGAATCGGCCCGTTTGCGACTGAACTACTGCCTTTAGGATGTATCATCCCAAAAGGCATTCGCAAATAGAGAATCGCAAAAATTGCAATTCTCTATTTTGCGAATGCATTTAAGGAATCGCAAATTGCGATTCCTTAAATGAAATGTATGAAGCACCTAAGTTGTGCGATTATGGCTTAAGGAATCGCAAATTACCACCAACTACAGGTTGGTGGTAACTTGCGATTTCTTTGAGAAATGCATTTTTTGCATTTTTCAAAGTGGCATGTGGCGCACATACATGCCCTTAGGGCATGTATGTGTGCCACATGTGCACCCATGCTCATTTCAGGGGTGCAACAGGGTGTCCTTTGGACACCCTTGCAACCTTGAAATTGCATTCTCAATTTGCGATTCTCTAATTGCTAATCACAAATTGAGAATGTCCTCCCATTCATTCCTATGGGCCTCTAGGCCCATAGGAATGAATGGGGAGGGTTTCCTTAACTGCGATTCGCAATTTGCGAATCGCAATTAAGGAATATGTAGGATTCGCAAATTTTCTTGCGAATCCTACATACATCTCGTTTGCGATTCTCAAATAGCGATTCTCAATAATTCGCTATTTGAGAATCGCAAACACAAACTTTGATACATATGGCCCTTGATCTCTAGGCTTTGTCATATAACTCATATAGTTCTACCACAAATAATAAACGCGATGGTGTGAGGGGGTTGCTGTTAGAACTGGGGGTCTCTAGTTGGCAGAGGTAGGTACCTTTGACCAAGTAGGGACCCTTGCTTCTAGTCAGGGAAAGGGGGGTACACTCCTGGATAACCCCTGCTCACCCCCTTGGTAGCTTGGCACGAGCAGACAGGCTTATCTCAGAGACAGTGTGTAAAGCATTTGTGAACACATACAGTAATACAGTGAAAGCACTACAAATGGACACCACACCAGTTTAGAAAAATAAGTAATCTTTACAAGACTTAACACAAGACCAAACGACAAAAATCCACAATACTGTAATCAAAAATAGACTTTAAAATGGTAGAAATAGCTTAGTTCAATGTAGATGGTAAATGCAACACTTTACTCTCAAAGTACCTGGGATGCGTCACGCAATACAAACAAAAGGGTCGCAGGGAAGTTGATGCGCCGTTCCTTACACTCAGGGGAGTGGATGCGTCGGTTCCTTACTGCAGCGCAGGGGAGGTGATGCGTCGCTTCCTTACTGTGTGGGGAGTTGATACGTCGTTTCTTACTGCGGCCCGGTGACAATGCGACAAGATGGTGCCTCGATGCGACGATCCGGTGCGATGCGACAAAATGGCGTCTTTGATGCGATGCGACAACTTTGGATGCGATGCGTGCACGCCCGACGGCCATGTGGCGAACTCGGTAACTTCTGAGCTGCGACAGGCCCTGCGACACGCTTCTCCGGTGATGCGACGGTGACCTCTGCGGTGGCGACACGCTTCTCCGGTGATGCTACACGCTTCGTCGGTGATGCGACGGCAAACAGCTGTGGCGGCGACACGCTTCTTCAGCGATGCGACGGCAACTGCTGCGGCGGCGACACGCTTCTCCTCGTTGCGTCGCGCTTCCAGCTCCCAGCGACACGCAGTCTTCTCAGAGGGCCCAAACAACAGTAGGCACCTCTCTGCAGGTAGAATTCCCAACAAGGGAATTCAGGGGAGCTGGTGGTGAAGTCTTGTATCCCTGAGACTTCAGGCAGGAGTCAAGCACACTTCAAGCCCTTGGAGATTCTTCTTCAAGATGATGAAAAGTTCACAAAGTCCTCTTCTCCTTTCCTTGGCAAATAAAGTAACCACTGCAGGCCAACCCCAGAAATAGCACAGCACATGGGCAGTCTCCTCCTTCAGCTTCTTTGGTTCTTCTCCTTGGCAAAGGGTTCGTCTTGATTTCCAGGAGTGATCTAAAGTTCGGGGGTCTGGGCCCCACTATTTATACTGCAAAATCCTTTGTCCTCTGAAGGCAGAGGGTGCCTGTGCCCTGCCAAAACCAGTTCTGTGCAGCTTCCTGGCAGTAGGTGGAGACAGTATTGTTGAAAGCAGACCTGGCCCAGGTAGCTAAAAGGAAATCTCCTCCCCCTACTCTCTATTCTATGAAGGCTCAGGTCAGTGAAAGGAAATCTCCGCCCCCTACTCTCTATTCTATGAGGGCTCAGGTTGGTGAAAGGAAATCTCCTCCCCCTACTCTCTATTCAATGCAGGTCCTATTCAGCCCAGCCCTGACCCATCAGACTGCTGGAGCCAAGACCCTCTCCAGTCCCCTGTCACTCACAAACCAGACATGGAATACACAAACCTAGCAGAGGCATGCTGGATGGTTAGGCAAGAAAATACCTACTTTCTAAAAAGTGGTATTTTCAAACACAGAATGTAAAAATCACCTACACTAAAAGATGTGGTTTAACATTCTGAGTTCAGGCATACTAAACTTTATTTTCCTATCTTGTTCCCTGGGTCAGTTAGGATTATAAGATGTTATAATCAAACTGCCCATTCTGGCCTATGGGAACAGATAGCCTTGCAATAGTGAAAAACGAAATTGGCTGTAATTCACTATCAGGACATGCCACACACATCAGGGCATGTCCTACCTTTTACACACAATGCACCCTGCCCTTGGGCCTACCTTAGGGGTGTCTGATATGTAGAAAAGGGAAGGTTTAGGGACTGGCAAGTGTGTGCACTTGCCAAGTCGACATGGCAGTCCCAGACTGCACACAGGCTCTGCAATGGCAGGCCTGAGTCACATTTGACCGGCTGCTTCTGTGGGTGGCGCAATCAGTGCTGCAAGCTCACCAGCAGCATTTGATTTACAGGCCCTGGGCACACATGGTGCACTATACTAGGGTCTGACAAGTAAACCAAATAAGCCAATTATGGAGTCACTAATCCATTACAACAATTTACAATAGGGAGCACTTGCACTTTGGCACTGAATAGCAGTGGCAAAGTGCCCAAAGCATCTAGACCAGCAAAAACATAGCAAAAACACAGCAGGCAACAGCAAAAAATGGAAGGGAGACCCACGCCAATGGTGCCAGGTCTAACAGTTGCCCTGTCCTGTTCGTCTAGTGATTGTGAAGGTATGAGAAAGGAAGCACCACAGTATCATTGTATTAGCAACCTCTGAGTCCCACCCTCTTCAGGATTCTGAATAGGTACCCAGATTCAATCCTGTCAGTGGCTTTCTCTGCATCTAGGGAAAAGGCAATAGTTTCGTTTTGAGAGTCCTTCTTAGCCCACAATAGGTGATAGTGTTGCCATGCGACTGTGGGACAAAACCTTCCTGTCAGACATATGACACTGAGGAATGGCGCTCTTAAGTGTGTTCGCTGGGACCTTTGCCATAATCTTAATGAATGTCAGTATTAATCAGTTATTTAGGCCTATCACTTAAACTGTGGAGATGACCCCTTTCAAGGCTTGGTGAAAAGAGTAATCAGTGCTTTGTTTGAGAAAAGACAGTATTTTTGAGAGTTCAGCTTCCTGGAAAGCGTTGTACAATGTTTTATCAAAAGTGTCTTTCCTAGTTTGTCGAATTCTCCAGGGAAGAAGTTTTCATAGAGTATTTGTTTTACGACGGTCTCTTTGGATATTTCCTCACTGATCAGGTCTCAATTTATACATGACATGGCCAGTGAATATAGACAATCTTTTTTTCTGTGGTGCTGGCCTGTTTCTCTCAGAAGAGTACATTTTACCTTAAAATGTGGTAATGGGTTCTCTGTTAGCCAGGCAGGGGTTTTGTACTGTGTTTACCGTCTTTTCAGTTGGTCTACTAGAGTCGTCCCAGGTTTTTCCCCTCGCTCATAGTGGTGCTTTTGAAGAGGAGCCCGTGTATATTCAATGGGTTTTGTGAAGAGGGAGTCAAGAAAGATTTTTGTCAGCTTAGGTGACCTTATTTGGTCCATAATTTTATTAAATTTTTTTTTATATAGCGCGAACATGACCGTAGTTGGTATTCGAGCGCTTTACATACTAGTTGAAGAACCCATAGGCAGATAATTGTGGGAGAAAAGCAATGATATATAGCAATAACAGCCGGTAAAAAATGACAACAAAATGACATAAAAGAGGCAGGCAATGGGGCAATACAATTGCCAAGTAGGCCATTAATCAGGGGTACATGATAGGAGACAAAAGGACAAAAGTTTCTAGCTCAGCGAGGTGTTCATCAGTAAAGTTTTCACTTCCCTTTTGAAGGCAAGTGTAGAAGCAATCAGTCTAGTTTCCGGAGGAAGGGAGTTCCAGATTCTCGGAGCAATACCTGAGAATGTACGATTGTAGGTTTTAATTTTTTTTAATTTCTTCGGCTTGAGAAGCAAGGTGCTGGAGCTCCTTGAGGAATGGGCACCGCCCGACAGTTCGAGCTTATTTGCCAGGTACAAAGGAGTGTTGAAATGCAGTGCTTTATGAGTCCTACATGCAAGTATAGTATTTATACATAAGGGTTCCACATAAATTCTATTGAGAGATTTGACAAAGGGTTCGAGTCTGGATTGTTTGCAACTGTACTACTTGTATTTTGAATTATCTTTTATCATTAGGCTCCCTGTCAAAGACTACTATTTCCTTGCAGCGACTAAGAACTACTCTTTAAACAGTTTATAAATTTGTATTTGAAATGATCCCTCAGTTATTGAATTCAACAAACCTTTTACTTCTCTCATGTGTAAGTTGTTTAATGGTATACAGGATGGCTCTTCACTGCTACTGGAGGCAACGAAGGCCAAGTTAACAGTTCTCCTTAATCCGGACAAAGACCCATACAGTTTACGAGTTACATACCTATCTCTGTTAAACGTTGACATGAGGATTTTAGCGAAGTACTCTCCGATAGATTAAAAACGGTACTCCCTGAGATAATCTACACATAAGCCCTACTGTACGCAGATGACATTCTTCTGATGTTGTCAAAACCAGAAAGTTCTATTTCACTCCTCATAAACCTAATTTCTGCTTTCTCCACATTCTCTGGATATCAAAATAATTGAGGAAAGTGTAAAGCTATGTATCTGACAAGGACAACGAGGGCCATATGAGGGACACCCTGGTTTCATTATAAGGAATCAAACCTTAAGTATTTGGGAATCTTCCTTAATAGAGGTCTGGACCATATGGTGGAAGACAATATCCGTCCCCTGCAGAAACTAGACTGCAAAATGGCCAGATAGTTGGCCTTGTACTACTCCCTGTGTGGCAGGATGCGGATAATTAAAATGAACATAGCCCCGCATAAATTATATATTTATGATGCTGCCTTTGATCATACCCAAACACACACTGATGGACCTTTTGAGTGAGACGTGTATAGTGAGCAAAGCAGCGCAGTCTGGTTAATGCTTAAATGCTACCTACTTGGTGGTCTGGGGAGAGTGCGAGAGTTTTTTTAATTTTAAAGAATACCTTTTAAGCTCTGCTTTTATTTAAATATATCTCTGTTCCTACCTGCTGCTGCTGATTTTGAACTCTCCGGTCCGCCGCGGGGTGTTCCGTTTGTTGCGGAGAGAGTTGTTTTATCTTGTTTCTGCTTCCGGCTGGCCGCCATTGTGGGAGGTTGACGGTCCAGCCTTTCTCTGCCTTTCTCTGGCATTTCCGGCTACTTACTATAAACGGGATGGAAACCCGGGCTCGCAGCGGGCGCGACACTGGCGCGCCAAAAGCAAGCCCTTCTGCGCCCGTCTGCGGTCGGAGCGCGCTCAGCGCCAGTCACGCTGCCGGTTTTGAGCCAGATATCTCCCTCACGAAGCCTAAATTTCAGTATACTAGGGACACTATAATGGACTTGAAATTGTCAGGTAAGACCTGTCCTGGTCCGTGTTTTGATCCCTACTCAGCTCAGGGCACATCGCATTGCTCTCACTGTGGCCTTACTTTCCAGCACCTTTCATTGCCTACTAATATACCCACCACCTCCACCGCTCCTCCCAATGGGGAACCAAGACTTTCAATATCATGTGTTCTTATTAACGCGAGCTCATTAGTTAAGAATGCTATTGCATTCCGTGAGTATTTAGAATCCGATCAAATCGAAATTGTCTTTATAACGGAAACATGGGCAGATGCTTTCTCTGACCCTGATCTACTTCTGGCCATTCCGGCTGGTTTTAAAATTCATAAAGTTGACAGAGTAGGAAGAAAAGGCAGTGGCATAGCTCTTATTCTCAAATCAAGCTTTAAATCTTGTATCAAAGCGAATCCGGACAATCGGGATTGTGAAGCCCTGGACTTTAAAGTTGAATTAGATGGTCAATACTCCTTCAATGGCATTCTACTTTACCGTCCACCTAGTCCTAAGGCCTCTTTATTGACAATTTAGGTCTCCTCCTAGCTCGCAAAGCCGAACATTCCAATTGCTCAGTGTTAGGTGACTTCAATTTTCACTTAGAAAATGTCACCGACCCAGACACCAAAGTGCTTACTAATCAGATGGCCAGCGTGGGATTATGTCAACTTGTAAAGGGTTCGACACATATCGCTGGACACTGTCTAGATGGGATTTTCTCTGACAACCCTCATCTAAGATGGACTAGATCCCTGCCTATGATTTGGTCTGATCATAAGGCAGTCCTCTTTGAAATCTCACTGCCTCATAAGAAACGCCCAGGGAATCTTTTGTCAGTCGTTCATGGAATAAACTAGAGGCTAAATTGCTAAACCCTCTTCTTTTAGAAACTCTACAGCCTATGTCCACTGAACCTGATCAAGCGGCAGCTAACTACCACTTCTGGCTTGATTCAGCTATGGCGCAATTAGCCTCTCCTAAAAATAGTCGATGTTCCAGGTGCTCACCCTCTGAACCCTGGTTTAATGATATTCTTAGAGCTCAGAAACAACTATGCCATAAACTGGAGAATAAATGGAGACTTGAGCACAACTCACTCACTAAAACGGAATGCAAATCATCTCTTCAAATGTATAAGAAACTTATCCTCAGGGAAAAGGCTTCCAATTTCAACGAGAAAATCAGAGCGACCAATAGATGCCCTAAAGCTTTATTTACCACGGTAAAGAATTTGTCTAAGCTGCCAGCTACGCCTGACACTAATGCCAGTCAGGAGTTCTGTAACTCCCTAGCTGAATCCTTTCAGCACACGGTTAAGTCTGTTTTTGACACCTTTGTGCTCCAGGACAACTGTTTGGCTCAATTCAACAAGATACAATCCAGGGTAGAATAGATTACCCCAGTCCTCTCATCCTTCACTGCCTTGACTACCAAACAGACTACCAAAATTATTGGCGCAATCAAATCAGGTTCTCCCTCAGACCCCTGCCCCCCAAAAATTATACACTTGTCTCTGGAAATCATAGCTATTCCCCTCACGGCTATTTTTAACGCCATGTTTACATCAGGGCATTTTCCAATGGAGTGGAAGAAAGCCTCCATACTTCCCTTTCTAAAAAAAACTAATTTTGATGCTAAGGAGACCCTTAGCTACAGACCTATATCAAGACTCCCCTTTCCCGCAAAAGTGATCGAGAGAGCCATTAACACTGAATTGTCTTCCTTTGTTAATGATAATGCTATTCTGGATCCCTCCCAATTTGGATTTCGTGCTTACCATAGCACAGACCTGGCCCTTATCACAGCTACTGAGGAGCTCAGACAGACTTTAGATGGTGGGGGAGCGCTGCCCTGATCCTTTTGGACTTATCAGCAGCTTTTGATACGGTTCATCATGAGCTGCTGTTGGTCCGTCTAGCTTCCATTGGGATCAGGGATAAGGCACTCTCCCTGCTGGGCTCCTATCTGTCTGAACGGACTCAGTTGGTTGCGCTGGGAATCTGTTTCACCCTCCTTTTCGCTGCCGTGTGGAGTCCCTCAGCGATCTTCCCTGAGCCCAACGCTTTTCAATCTCTATGTCACTCCCATGGCCAAATTGATAAAAAGTTATGGCTTTGCCCTCATATCGTATGCAGACGATATTCAGATTATTGTCTCGGTGAGCAGCTCATCCAGCCCCACAGCCACCAGTTTTCATGACTGTATGAGCCATATAGCCAATTGGATGACAGACAATTGTCTGAAGTTACACTCATCCAAGACTGAGGTTCTGGTATTTGGCAACAACCCCTCATTCTGGAGGCCGGTCCAACTTTGTCCTTTACCTACACCAGTGCCTAAAGGTAAAAACTTAGGAGTCATCTTTGACACTAAGCTGTCCTTTGAAGCACAAACCAACTTCATCACCCCTGCTTGCTTTTTTATCCTTAAAATTTTGAGGAAGATACTTTCCTCAAAACCTATGGATTTAAGGAAAACAATGGTATCTGTATTGATATCATCTAGACTGGATTACTGCAATGCTCTTTTTACCAGCACCACCAAACGCAGGATCCAAACGCTGCAGACGCTCAAAACGCAGCAGCAAGAGTACTTGTAGGAATCTCCAAATTCGATTCTGTTTCCACAGCTTTATCCCATCTGCACTGGCTGCCGGTAGCTAAACGGATCCAGTTTAAATAACTTTGCATTGCCTTTAAATCATTTACCAATTTGGGGCCAACGCAGCTGGAAAAGTTTTTTACATATATTCCAGCAAGGTCCCTCAGGTCAGCCGAGCTTGGAAATCTTGTTGTTCCCAGAGTAAGTAGGGCTAGGTGGGGTGGCAGTAGCTTCACTACCACAACAGCTAAACTGTGGAACTCCCTGCCAACCTCGCTGAAAAAAGAGACTAACCTGTTAAAATTTAGAAAGGGCTTAAAAACATGGCTTTTGAAGGCATAATTCTTAAACTTACTCCAGCTAGATCTGTACGTGCTAAGGGCAGTGCCTAGACACCCTAGGGTATTTGTTGCGCTTTATAAATTCATCATCATCATCAGATAACACTGTTTTTGGTTGTAGGGAAGAAACCCTGACTGAAAATGGCCAAACGGCATGCGGGGGTGTGAAAAGGGGGAATACGACTACTATACTTGGAAATGTATGGACCCCTCGCAATCTGGGTCTCGGGCTTCACATAGCACCGAAACCGCTCTGCTGGAAATAGTCAATAACATTAGACTTTCTCTCGACGCCAGACAATCCGCCATCTTGGTCCTTCGTGACCTGTCGGCTGCCTTCGACACCATCTCCCACAGCACTCTTTTGAATCGTCTGTGGGAGATGGGTGTCGGGGGCCCCGCTCTGAACTGGCTCAGGGGTTACCTGACAGATCGAACTTCCAAAGTTCTGATGAGCTCATTTGCCTCCAGCAGCCAACTCTTAGACAAGGGTGTCCCCCAGGGCTCCATTTTCAGCCCCACACTCTTCAACCTGTGCGTGGCTCCCTTAGCCAGTGTGATAAAAACCCACGGCTTTGACACAGAATCGTATGCCGACGATACTCAGTTACTATTCACGCTCGGTCCTGACCCCACTGACACCAAACTCCGGTTCAGGCAGTGTATGTCTGACATACACTGCTGGATGTTAAACAATCACTTGCAACTCAATGCTAGTAAAACCGAAATTATTCTTTTATATATATATATATATATATATATATATATAATATATATATATATTGTAACATAATTAATGTTTTATTTTACATTGTATTATTTTTTTTAATATATTACTATAAAAATCATAAATTAATATATATTCAGAATAGATACACAAAAAACAACCATTCAAAATATAAACAATTCAATAACAATAAAAAGATATGTGAATGAATTTAGACAATAAATAAAAATGCTATAAACATTGAAATAAATAATATAAATATAAAAAACAAACAAATAATACTACAACATCTATTTAACCACTATTATGAAAACTATTGCAGTCTAAGAATATAAAATATACTATTTCCACTCCAGTGTTCAACAGTGGGGAAAAAGTTGGACTTTGGAGGCGTTGGATTAACTATTCCTACTCCAGTCAGTGCAACAGTAGGGAAAGCATTGGCCTAAGCTGGGGTCAGAATTACTATTCCTACTCCAGTCTACGCAACAGTAGGGAAAGTGTTGGACTTTGGTGGGGTGAAATGTAATATTCCCACTCCAGTCTAAGCAATAGTAGGGAAAGCATTGGACTTTGGCGGGGTTAGATTTACTATTCCCACTCCGATCTATGCAACATTAGGGAAAGCGTTGGACTTCGGAGGGGTGCTATTTAATATTCCCACTCCAGTCTAAGCAACAGAAGGGAAAGCGTTTGATTTTGAATGGGTTAAATTTACCATTCCTACTTTAGTTAGCACAACAATAGAGAAAGTGTTAGACTTCGGAGGGGGGTAGATTTACTAGTCCCACTCCAATCTTAGCAACAGTAGAGAAAGTGTTTGACTTCGAAGGGGTGAAATTTAATATTCCTACTCCAGTCTAAGCAACAGTAGGGAAAGCGTTGGATTTCGAAGGGGTTAAATTTACTATTCTTTCACCAGTCAACACAACTGTAGGGAAAGTGTTGGACTTCTGAGGCGTTAAGTTTACCATTCCTACTCCAATCTAAGCAACAGTAGGGAAAGTGTTTGACTTTGGAGGAGTTAAATATTAAATCAGAGTACACAAAAATAAAGATATTTATAAAAAAAAAGAATATATAATTTAAAAAATAAAATAAAATACATACATAAACTTAACTAACTATAAAAAATAGCTCATTACTGAATCACCTATGTATTTCATTAAAAATAATAGAAAATAATTTTAAATAAATGTCATCTCAGAATCAAAAAAAGAATACATATAAACTATTATACATAATTTCTAATTAATAAATTACATAAATATATAAAATAATATAAACAATGTTTTACATCTGTTACAAAATAATTAATAAATTAGGTAATACTCAATAAATAATCTTTTTACAAAAAATAACATTAAATTGAGAACCACTTAATTGAATTCAACTACTCACCATAATCTCCTACAAACCCAGCAACCCACAACTAAAATATAGCTTAAGTAAATCGGTATTAAATAATTTACATAATTAACAATAAATTAAATAATTAAGAATATAAAATTAATAATTCTTTACAAATGAATAAAATTCCCACCCTATACCCCTACACGCCAACAGTCCACTACTAATGTATAAGTTAAATAAATAGATGATAAACTATTTACAATTAAAAGCTAATTACCAATAAGTTGTAATTTTTTTTAACATAATTTACTTCCTATCCTATACCCCTACAAACCCAACAACCTGCTACTAAAATATAACTTACTATAATAAAAAAACCTAAATTTAAATTATAAATGTAAAATATAATCCAACGTGGGAAATGGCGGCTCTGAAGTAGCTGTGTGAGGAGCTCTCTCATGCGACTCCCAGCCAGACGGGATGATCGTTTGACACCATGAAGGTGTTCATTGATTGTGCCCCTCTCCCCCTTGCAATTGTGGCGGGTGTCTTGTATCCTCTACGGCACCTGTCGGAGCGATGGAGCAGAAAACATGCAAGTCGCTCTAGTCGCGGGGTCAAAGTTGTCGGTGATCTCCCGTGGATGGTTCTCCCAGGCACCTGTTGGGCTGGGCCTTCCATCCAACAGGGGAGGGCAGATCAGCGGCCCATGAATGAACACTTCTTTGCACAGAGGCACATCAGTTTGTGACCCTGCCAGTTTCCTGGGTCACATGACTGTGAATGTATCTGCTGTTTGGCTTTCTGGATTCCTCCCAGACAGTGACACAAAAGGGCACTTAAAGTGGGCAGGATGGGACATCCTGTCACATGGCTAGCGGTGAAGCTGTTCCCAACCCATTTACACTTCAAAGGGCTTGCCTCCAGCACACACAAAGAAACATGACAGTAGCATTTTGTCATCCCAGACTTTTCGGAGGCTTGACAGGGGGAGGGAAGAACTTTGCAGAAGCTGATTTGATGGTAGGACAGGGTGAATCCCCCCTCCACACACACACACACTGGCACCAGGTATAAATATTGGACACTCAGAACACTGCTGGACTTGTGGAAGACTCCAGAATGACTGCCCTGCCATCAGAGGACTCCCCTGCTGCTGCTTGAAGGACTGCTTTCTGTTTGAATGAAAACTGGACCTGCACCTTGAACCCAGGACCACCAGAAGTGACTCCAAGGCCTAGTTGGCTGGCCTCCTGTGTGAGCTACAGGGACATAACAAGCTCCTGAGGCCTTGAACCCTGCTGCTGGCCTCTGATAGAGTGAGTCCTAACCCCCTAGGTGGTGCCTCCCAGGTCCTGGAACCTTGATAGTGGTGTTGGTGGTACTTCTTCAAAAGCTAGGACTTAAAACATTTTTCTACAAAAACTTCCTGGAGAACCGACAGAAGACCAGGGATTACCTGTCAGGCAATCTGCCGAAGGTCCATCGCCAATTGGCCTGACTTCATGGAGGCTCCCGCTACGTTCTTATCCGCAGCAGCAAATTCTGCTCAGCAGCACCTCCCACCAAAGGTATCTGGCCTTGTTATTATTATTTATACGTTTTATATAGCGCTAGCTAGACCCGAAGGTAACAGAGCGCTTTACATGATCGTGAACGCATACAGTAAATCAGGAACGCAATAACATATGAAGTGAAACTCAATAGAAAATAGTACACAACAAAGCACAATAACAAAACCAAAACAAGAGAACAATTCGAGAGGATCAATAGACATCATAAGTAAACAAACAAACAGCCGACTATGACAGAGGGTCTAGTCCTGTACACAAGATAATAACCAAGATCAGTAGTCTAAGAATTAAAATATTTGTTGAGGAGGATGAGTTTCAGGTCTCTTTTGAAGCAAGGGAAGGAGGGGTTGCATCGCAGATCGCTAGGTAGAGAGTTCCATATGGTCGGAGCATTTCCAGAAAAAGACTTGGTAGATGATTTTTTTAGAATGGGAGGTAGGAGCAAAAGTGCGTTGGAGCTTCTCAAAGATCTAGAAATCCCTGCTTTCGTGAGCTTGTTTTCTAAGTAGTTGGGTGTGTGTGAGTGAAGGGCTTTGTGGATGATACAGGCAGTCTTGTAAGTACATCTTCCTTTGATGGAAAGCCAGTTGAGGCTCTTGAGCACAGGAGTGATGTGTTCAAACCGTTTGACATCAGTAATGACCGGCTGCCATGTTTAGAACTGATCTAAGGGGGGGTGAGGTGAGTTGTTGGCGTCTCAGTGAGAAAGGTATTTCCATAGTCCAGTTTGGAGAGGACCAGAGATTGCACCACAATTTTGAAATCATAAGAGGGAATGAATGGTTTAATTTTCTTGAGTTGTTTTAGTGCGAAAAGAGCTCCTTTGGCCGATTTTTTTTTTTTTTAATAACAAATTTTATTTGATTTTCCAGAGAAATCTGGGCGATCAGCCCCATAGTACCAATAAATGAAAAAGGTATACATATGCTCTTTGAATCCTCATTTTGTGCATATATAAACGCCTGCGGAACATGCAGGACCATCAACAATACAACATAGCAGACATCACAGTATCTCACGGTTGGTTCACATACACCATTTGGCAGGGCATCTATTTCAATCCTGTAGGATGAAATAGCAAGCATGAGCTCATTTACGGGTCTTCGGGTGGCAACGGGGGAAGCTCCATGCCACGGTACGTGGCCCATCGGGTCCAAATCTTCCTGTGTTTCTTGGGGCAACCTCGGGCTACAAAGACCGCCATCTCTGCCCCCATACAAGTGTTGAGTTTCCGTTTCCATTTACCAATCGGCGGGGGTGATGTGCTCTTCCAACACTGCGCTATGTAACGTTTAGCGACCGCCAGTGCCAAGAATAGCAAATGTTGCTTATATTTATTTCCCCCTATGTCCTCTGTGGCATGTAAGAGAAAGAGTCGCGGGTCTAAGGGGAGTTCTCACGCCAATACCTCCTGAAGGCAAGACCTAACCCTGCGCCAGTAGGGCTGCAGCGCAACGCAGGTCCACACCGTATGTATGAAGGTCCCTTCGGCGCGATCGCACCGTAGACACAGAGGGGACTGAATGACACCCATCTTCCACAGCCGGACACGCGTAAAATAGGCCCGGTGTAGGTACTTAAACTGTATCAGGCGATATCTGGTAGAGACCGCCGCCCCCCGTGGGCTACCCATGGCTTCGGCCCAGTCATCGTCCGTCAACTCAGGGATGTCGGCCACCCAGGCTGCACGTGTCTTGTTGAGCGTCGTCGTGGCGTGAGTAATGAGGGTCTGGTAGATTTGCCTGATTTTATGTTGGCCTAGGTCTCCCATCAGTAGACGTCCCTCAAGGGGGTGGAACTCCGGGAGGGCGTCCAGTGAGCGAATGAGGGGGGTGAGTGCATGGCGAAGTTGAAGGAATCTAAAAAATTGTGATTTGTGAAGCTGGTACTCGGTCTGCAGCTGCTGATACGATTTTAGGGTAGTGCCCAGCATCACATCGCCCAGGGTTGATATCCCCACCGTGTCCCAGCCCCGAAAACCCTGTAGGGCCGCCACCGGGCGAAGGTATGTTCCCTGCCATAGTGGGGTCGCCTGGGTAAGCCTACCACCCCAACACATCCGCTTCACCGTCACCCGCCACAGTGAGATCACCACTCTGCTCGCCGGAGGTAGTGCATCCAAGCGCGTTGCGCTATATAGGAGATGTAGGAGGGGGGTACGCACCAGAACGACCTGCTCGGCAGCATATGCCGGGTCGACAGGGGAGCCATACCACCACTCGTTTATTACTAGAATGTGGGATGCCACATAATACGCATATATATCTGCTGCCGCGATGCCCCCACAATATGTGGATTGCACACAGGTGCGAAGGGCGACTCTGATCGCACCATTATTCCAAAGGAATCTGTTCTGTACGGCATTAACTTGCGCAAACCAGGAGCGCGGAATCGGGTATGGGAAGTTTTGGAGACGGTAGAGAAGGCGCGGTAAAGAAACCATTTTAAAAATTGCCGAGCGGCCGTAAAGAGACAGCGGTAGAGAGGCCCAGACCGCGGTCTCGGTCTGGAGGCCGACCAATAGAGGGGTGATGTTGTGCAGCCATGAGATCTTGGGGCATGCTGAGATATATATCCCGAGATATTTAAAACCATCGGTCGCACTGGTGAGCTGTGACGCCCAGGCGTCTCGGCCCTGAGGGCCGCAGACCGGGAATAGGATAGATTTAGCCGGGTTCGTATGCAGCCCCGTGGTTTCCCCAAAGATTATGAGTATCTGGAGCACGCATGGTCCAGAAAACCATGGGTCTGTGATGAAAAATAGTGCATCGTCCGCATATAGTGCAATGCGATCGGAGCGCGAAGTCGACCAGTCAAAGCCCCGAAGGACCGGGTCCCACCGAACCCATGCAGCTAGGGGCTCGATTGCCAAGGCAAATAGAAGAGGAGACAAGGGACAACCCTGTCGAGTGCCCCTCCGGATAGGAAAGGGGGTCGAGCGGTGACCAGCTATGCGCACCGAGGCCGTCAAGTCCGTATACAACAGACGCACGTACGCAAGGAATTGGGGTCCAAAATTACATGCCTCTAGCAGTTGGAACAGATAAGTCCAGCTCAGAGAGTCGAAGGCCTTATCTATGTCGGCCAATAGAATTGCCGCCGGCCTACCGAGAGCTGGGGCTGCAGCCAGCGCATTATGTACCCGCCGGATGTTATGGCGTGTGGCTCTCTGCGGCATAAATCCTGCCTGATCGGGATGGATTAAGTCCGGGACGCAGGACCGTAGCCGGTCGGCGAGAACTTTCCCCAATAATTTGGGTTCAAAATTTATGAGGGATATGGGGCGATAAGAAGAGGGTAATTCCGGGGGCGCCCGGGCTTGTGGAAGAGCACGATTTCAGCATGCCGCCAGTCGCGGGGCAGGATAGCGGAGTCCCTGGCCTCCCGGATCGTCGCCAGAAGGTGGGGCCCCAGTCTTTGTGCATGTGGGCGTAAGAAATCCAGCGGAAACCCATTAGGGCCTGGAGCCTTCCCCGAGCGGAGCGCGCCCAGCGCACCCGTCAGTTCCTCCACCGTGATCTGTGCCTCGAGCTGATCCCGCAATTGGTCAGAGAGCCTCTTCGGCGGAATGTCTCGCAGAAACTCAGCGATGAGTTCAGCTGAGATTACTTCCCGCTCGGCATATAGGGCTGTGAAGTAGCGCGCAAACTCCCCGGCCACCTCCGCTGGCGCCGAAACTAACGACCCGTCCGCACCCCGGATTGTGGGAACGACCGCCGGGGATTTGTCAGCCTGACAAAGCCGATGGAGCATCTTACTCGACTTGTCTCCCCATTGGTATACCCGATGTTGGGATGCCTCCCATATTTCCTTGGCTTCCCCCAATAGATATTGCCGTAATTCTTGTTGTGCGAGAAGTAAGTTGCGCCTGAGACCGGGGCTCGGGTCTATAGTCAGTTGCTGTGCAAGGGTCAGTTGATGCGTTTCGAGAACCGCTAGCCGCTCACGTCGCAAGCGCTTTTCATTGGTGCAGTAGCTTATATCCGCGCCGCGGAGGGTGGGTTTTAGGGCCTCCCATAAAATACTACCCGAGGGGGCGGTAGGGGCATTTAAGTCTATGTAGGTGGAGACAGCTATTTGGAGCATTTCCTGGTATTTGGGGCATCGCATGCGCCAGGGAGACATGCGCCATCTGAAGGGAGGTCTACGGGATCGTGTGTGGAACTGCAGCGCCACTGGGGAATGATCTGACAATCCACGAGGATGATGTATTACCCGTGAAAAACGATGCAGTGAGGCCTGAGGAGCAAAAAAGTAGTCAAGACGGGATTGGGTCCCGTGCACTGTGGAAAGGAATGTATAGCCCCGTTCCGAGGGATGATACTCCCTCCAAACGTCCGCCCAACCCAGTGTGTGCGCAAGGGAATAGAGTTTAGATGTGCCAGCGGACTGTTGGGAGTCTGTGGATCGCAGCCGGTCCAAAGGGCCCATTGTGTCATTCCAGTCTCCACCCAGGAGCGTAAGGTCATCGTGTATGGCGCCCCATTCCGCCGTGATCTTGGCGATGAAGGTCGAGCCCAACGGGGGGGGGGCATAAACACTGCCTATGGTCACCCTCTCGCCACCAAGCATGCAGGTCAGGAAAAGGTATCTGCCTCCCAGGTCCGCCCGATGTGCTAAGTATTGGAACTGGACTCGACGATGAATCAGAATTGCCACCCCCCTGGAGCCCCTGGTGAACCCAGCATGATAAATATGAAAGAAACCGAATCGGGCTAAACAGGGGGCCTTGGTACCCAGGAGATGCGTCTCTTGGAGAAGAAGGAGGTCTGCCCCGTATCTCTTCGCCTGGCGCAAGACTGCGCCCCGTTTTACTTTATTCTGGAGGCCTCGTACATTCCACGAGACCACTGTAAGGTCCCCGGGGGAGGTTGTATCATTAGGTGCCATTTAGCCTGTGTCTCGGAAGCTGTGGGGGGAGAAACGTGATGATCTATGTGTGTCTGCAGAAAACAAATAAAACAAATGAACTGAAAAACTTCCCTCGGACCCCCCGCCCCCCACCCTACGCTGCCAAAAACAAGGAGCATCTGTCGCGGTGCAGGGGGGACCAGGCCCCCAACAGTGGAAACCTGGGCCCCGGCGCCAACAATACCCAACCCTCCCACCAAACATGTCAAACTTGGGGGTGCTCAAGAAGAGTCTGTGGCTTGGAAGTCCCATGGCATGCCCGCCACGCTACGCGGAGAAGGAGCATGCTGCTGTAGGCCCTCCCCGCTCGAGAATCAGATGTGTCCCTGCAGGTACGGGCAGTACCACGACCGGATGATCAGGAGAGTCGTGGTGGGCTTGCAGAGAGTCTGTCAGATCCTGAGCCGAGACGTTTCTTGGACTTTGTGCGCCGGGATCGGCTACGCCGCGACCCCCGGGAGGAGTCCGAATCACGGGAACATGGCGAGGCCGGCCGTATCTGAGGACGCTCCTCGGCCCATGCAAGGACAGCCTCCGGAATATCGAAAAAGAAGGATTTGGAGTTGAAAATAATACGCATCCGGGCCGGGTATAGCAGCATGTACTGCAGGTTCATGTCGCGTAGCTTGCGCTTGGCCGCCGTGAAAGATTGGCGCTGCTGTTGAACCAGCCGGGTGTAGTCCGGGAACACCATGACAGGTCGGGAAGCGTGTTGGAACAGATCCTTATGCTGCCGGGCACATCGGAGGATCGCATCACGATCTGTGTAGTTCATTACCCTAGCGATGACTGGCCTAGGGCTTTCACCCGGAGGTGGTTTTTGGGTCAGGGCCCGGTGGGCGCGCTCAATTATGAAGCAGGGGGAGAGCTGATCAGCAGGCATGAGGTCGGTCAGCCATTTTGTAATGAAGCAAGTCATGGAGGCCCCTTCGCACCCCTCCGGCAGGCCCACAAATCGCAGGTTATTTCGGCGTGCCCGGCCTTCCGCATCTTCGACCCTGGAGGCGAGTTCCCTGGACACCACAGTAAGCTTGTTTACCTGCTTTTGTAGGGTGGAGACCGTGTCCTCGACCGTGGAGACCCGAGTCTCAGCCTCCGTAATGCGGTCGACAGCCTTGCGGAGGTCTTGACGGAGGAATGACACCTCCGAGCCCACAGCTCCTATCTTGGCCTCCAATGTGTCCCTGGCGCCATTGATCGCCACCAGGAGGGCCGCGTTGTCGGGCGGCGGGCTCGCCCCACCACCCGCCGGGGGGCCGCCACCAGCCGGTGCAGTGTACTGATCCAGCGTAGCCTGTTTTGGGCCGGCTCCACCTGGTTTGTCCCTGCCCATCGTGTGACTAAGGGTCGGAGGCAGCCCCTCACCCAGGGGGGGACCCGGCGGCCCTGCAACCAGGATCCGGTCCGACCTGCCGCGTGGTCCGCGCCCCAGACCGGCGGCGCAGGCGGTGTTGGGGTCACCACTCCTCTGCACACAATCCGCCGAGCTCGGCGCCAGGCCTCACGGCGCATCACACCAAGCCCCGCAGCCACAGGTCACCGGTGCGCCGAAAGCTCCAAGAGTCCTGCCGGCTCAGCGCGTCCCTCCAACGCGACACACAAGAGGAGGCCGTCCAGGCAGAAGTAGAGGTGAAGGGCCCGGCAGGCCACCCCACCGGTCACCTGGGGGCAGCAGACCGCCCCACAACAGCCGGGGGCCAACAGAGGGGAGGCCGAGGTCCCGGGCCACGGGGAGGAGGCACCAAGAGGAGGGGGGGAAGATGACAGCTGTCCCCCACGAGGCCAGTCCTCAGGGGCCGAGAGCGCAGAAGCGCCCCCCCCGGCCTCACTCACCCGATGCCCCAGTCGAGTCTGGACGGGTCCCTGCGCCGCAGCGGCGATCCGATCTCCCAGTAGGGCGACGCCACCGACCAGGGGGAGCAGGTCCGCTGCCCCGACCGGGCCGCTGCCCAGTCAGCCGGTCAGCCGCTCCGCACCTCGGCGACCCGGCAGTGCAGTGTCCCTCGGGTCTCTCCGGCAAGATCCCGCACAGGCCTCAAGCCCCGGTGTCTCCTGGCGCGCTGCCTCCGGCGATGCGACGGGGCCGGGAGAGCTCGATGGTCGCTCAGGCACGGTCCAGCGGGGCCTGGGACGGTCCGCCGCAGGGCCGGCTGGTCTGATTATCCTCCGCGAGGATTTTAAGGCGGATAGTGGCACAGGTTTGGCGTGGCGACGCGGAGCGCGATTAACTTGCGTCCGCCATGTTGGCTCACCAAGCCACGCCCCTTCTTTGGCCGATTTTTTTATGTGCTCTTTCATTGACATGTTGTTGTCCAGGCAGAAGCCAAGGGACTTTGCAAAGTTGGATAGAATGAGAGCGCAATTTAAAGCGTTCAGGTCGCTGAGCCATTCGTGGATTAGGAGGTGGTTGCATTTGGGGGAGAATAGAATTATTTCTGTTTTGTTGGGGATTAGCTTTAAGTGATTAGAGTAGAACCAAGATTGTATCTTGTTCACTGTGGCGTTGTGGTGTTGAATGTCACTGGGTGATTTTATTTTTATAGTACAGTTGAGTGTCATCAGCATAAAGGTGATATTTGATTCCTTCCTGCTTCAAGATGATCGTAACGGGTGCCATGAAGAGATTGAAAAGGGAGGTGGAGAGAATTGAGCCCTGCGACACGCCAAGAGTGAGCCGTGTGGGTTTTGATTAAGCCTGGGCGGAGTTCACGTAGCAGCGCTACGTGGACTCCGCGAAGTTGCAAAAAAGTTCAGCGAGTGGGCAGAGTTGCTTGTCCCGCCCGTTCGCGTGACGTTTTCCGCCGTTCGTCAATGCGGATTGCGTGTTTGGGTGGAAATATCACGCGAACTGCACCACGTGGTCACACATTGGCGCAGCCATCTTGTTTCTTACTCTGTTTATGGTGCTTAGACCTACTTTTTCATCCTCCCTTAATCTCTGTAATCCTTGGCTTTTAAAACTTTTTTTCCCATCTTTTTTATTTATTATCTTACCCTTTGTCTTTCTAAGTGTGTATTTGTGGTTTTTTTCTACTTTACTGTGTGTTTTTGGTGAGTCTTGTACATTATTTTTTAGCTTTCCTACTTCCTTATTATTATGCAGTCCTTCCTTCTTTTTCCCCATTTCTTTTTTTTCTCTCTTTCCCCCAGCCCCATGGCAGATAAGGGCGCACCAAGGCGCCACCGCCACCTTGCAGAGGGTGGCACCAGGCAGGGGTGCAGCCCCGTGCCCTGTTTTCCGAGGTGGAGGTGGCAGCGCTGTTTTTTTATATCCAGCGCCAGCTCCCCTCCACCCTGGCAGCAGGCGGCAGGCCTGGGTCCAGGTACGGGATGCGGGAGCGCCAGCAGCGCTAGGTGAGGGTGCGCCGGGCAGTTTACCGCTGCTCTGGGGTCCGGCGCACCTATCAGCAGTTGACGCACCGCTGGTTCGACATCCTGGACCGAGAGCAGGACCTGCTGGACCTGCTAGGAGTTGAGATTGCAGGGCTAGCTGAGTAATTATTAAAATTATTAATTTTTATTATTACTTGTGTGTTCTATGCTATAGCTAATATTTTTTCCCCCAAATAATAGCAAGCATGCTGCTCACATGCAGGGAAGTTAAGTTTTCAAATATTATGTAATAATTTGTTATTCTAGACAGGCGCTTAGCTTACTTGGCGCTACCCACCTAACCTAGTTATTAAATCGTACTTGTTGCCACTCGCTTGGGCTCATGTGATTAGTGATGATTATGTAAGATTTTCTGTAATTAGTTATTTGTAATTTCGTAACCGCATGGTGCATGCCAATGCCACACGGGCGGTGAAGGGAGGTTTGTGACCAACAACATCCGTTTTTCAATGGAAGCTTGTGCTGCAGGCCTTTTTTGCCTGCCACACAAGCTTCCATTGACAAATGGAGGTTTGCGACCGCCCTATTGCCTATGGGCGATCGCATCGATTCGTAATAGACTAGTGCGGTCGTCGTGACCGTGGTGCCGGCCTAAGGTCGGGCGGTTCCAGACCGCAATGGCGTCCCCCCGACATCATTGTAATCATTATAATAACTAATAAGGCCCTTAGTGATTAGTGCATTGGCCCGTCAGAGGGGGTTGACTTGAGACTGAGAGATTGCGTATGAGATTTGTGAAGAAGCAAACATCATGATTTGTTGCAATTTATTTTTAGTAATTCCAAAATGCAGTTTACTAAATTTGGAAAAGGAGTGGACTAGGTTGGTAGGTGTTGGAAATTTTGAATAGGATAGGACGGTCCGCGATTTACTACAACTAGTTGATCTGATTTAAAAAAGTTCAATGTTATTGCGATTGCCTTTGCCTGTCAAATATATTTTGGGGAGATATTATTTATTACCACTAATCTTTTTTTGTCTTTATGTTTTACATCAGCATCCAGGGGCAAGAAGAGGGCTGAGACGGGTGAGGGTCCAGGAGCTGGAGCTGGAGGTGCCTCCCAGAGTTCCTCGGCCGATGTCTCTGCTGGCCCCAGTAAGTCCTCCTGGTGTTAACATTAATATATTTATTCCCCTAATTTTTCTGCTCCTTTTTGAATAATGTGACATCTACCCGTTTTATATTATTTTTCCAAATCCTCTTCGATGTATTTCTAAATTCTTGTTATCCCTGCATTATCCTATTTACTCATTTTCTATATTTCAAGTTTCTCTACTTTACGTCAAACTGTCTCTAGTTACTAGTCTGTCTGTAGCTTCCTTTCTTCTACTTCTTCAGTCAGCTTTCCCTCTGCCCTTTTGTGGACTGCCTAGAGGTGGTACTCTAAGACTCAGAGAACCCATTGGTCACAAAGTACTACTACTCCTCTGCCATGCAGATTGCATGCCCATTGCCCAAGTAAGGTATTCTATGCATGTAATAGATGAGAAGGCTTAATCACTAAAACAAGAGAGTGGCAATGGTCACGTTGGACACCCCAAAGTTGTGTCTTCTTATTAGCTAGGCCTAGTATTATTAGCAGCAGTTGGTGAAGTGATGACTGTGCACCATGTCTGGGAGGAAGTACGAGGAGGACGGGCCCATTGCATTTGCCAACCAAGGTGTAATAAAGTACGTACACTGGTAGAAGTTGGCGGAGGAAGGTTTATTCGAAGGGGAAGGAAAGCTGGTACAAAGGTACGTCCTACCCACACGGATCTCAGGGCAACTGACAACCGGAACCAAGCGTAAGCTCGAGGGAACCGGCGCTCTAGAATGGAGAACAATGACACCTCGTAACAAACAGGTAAGGTCATTACACATCTTCCCCCTTTTGGAGGACAAAGAGAAAGAAAAAAAAAATGGTCTGGATAGAAGATTGAGAGAAAGAGAAAGAGAGAGAGAGGTAGAATTTTTTTAAAAAAAATCCATAACACAATGCGTAAATGCAAAACATAGACATTTGGTTTCAGCTCTAAAGAACCCATAGCACAATGCGTTAATGCAAAACATAATAACATTTGGTTTCAGCTCTAATGCAAAACAAAGTCATTTAGTTTCACAGGGAGCTTTCCAACACGCACACTCTTTCTTAACTTTGGCAAAGCATCAGGGGGATCACGGCGAGGGACAAACAGATTAGGTGCAGGAGCAATCCTATTAAGGTTCCAAATGCGACCATCACTTAACTTGACAGCATTTAGGAAAACCTTTTTAACAACGTAAGGCAAGGAAAATTTCGAAGCACCAGAATACCTTTGTGGAAGACGAACTCGCACTCTGTCACCCACACGCACACGAGTGGTTGTGACGGCATGTCTAGAGTCAAAATATGTCTTCCTCTTAGCGATTTTCAAATCCTGACTGGCTTGCCAAGAAGGTAAACCAGGTGCTGAAATTATGTCCTGAGACCCTGCACTCCCACCTCTCATCCATGATTGAAACATACTGGTATTGGGTTTCCTACCACGACAAAGTTCAAAGGGAACCATGGATGTGGTTGAATGGGGAGTCAGTCGATAAACCATTACTCTTTCTTGGATTTCTGCTTTCCAGTCTTTGTTTTGGGATTTGGCCAGCTGAATGGAGTCTTTCAACACACGGTTGAACCTCTCTACCATGCCATTAGTTTCGGGATGGTAGAGAGCGCAGCGTTTGTGTCTGATCCCTTTCTCTGTAAGGTATGTCTCCATCTCCTTAGAAACTAGCTGAACCCCATTGTCAGTAAGGAGACAATCGGGAAATCCCTCACGAGAAAAGACCTCGTCTAAAAATGTAATGACATCCTTAGTCTCGATACTCTGGCAGATTTTAATCTCCGGCCACCTTGAGAAAAGATCAATTAATACTAGGACAAATGACTGACCAGAGTTACTAGAAACGGGGCCTAGAAGATCTAGAGCTACTTCTTGCCAGCAACGAGTGGGCCCCTCTCGTACAACCATAGGCTGTACTCTAGTTTTATAAATCTTGTCAGAGGCATTGCATTCTTGGCAGTCCCTCACCATGCGCTCAACCAAGAGATCAATTCCGGGCCACCAGAAGTGCAAACAAATTCTCTCTTTCGTTTTAGAGATCCCCTGGTGTCCCTGATGAGCTTGTTGAACAATTTTCTCCCTGAGGGAAAGAGGTGGAACTAGCCTAGTACCTCTCCGAAGTAGGCCTGAAGAGACAGACAACTCATGCCGTACATTCCAGAATTTCCTCGTCTCCTCATCAAGGCCCTTTATGCCCTTCCACCCTTCAGTCACCAACTTACAAACTTCAATAATGACGGGATCATTGGCCAAGGAGGATTTCCACTCATTTTCACTCAAAACACCACTCGTGACTTCGCAGACTTTATAATCTTCATCATCATCACATATCGCACGTGAACTATCACTCGTGTCAACAGAGTCATTAGTAACAAGGCGGGACAAACAGTCAGATACTTTGTTTTGTGCACCAGGTATGTGATGGACGACAAAGTCGTAGTCTTGCAAGGCCACAATCCATTTGGTGATTCTCGAGGATACAGCATCGAGACTCTTTTTCGTAAATAGGTCCTTCAAGGGTTTATGGTCGGACTGGACCGTGAAGGAGCTTCCCCAGAGGAATTTTTTAAGTTTTTTAATCGCCCAGAATATGCAGAGAGTTTCCTTTTCTATCACTGAATATTGTAGTTCAGCTCCAACGAGAGCTCTTGACAGGAACATTATGGTCGTTTCGTGTCCACCCTTGACCTGTTTGAGAACAGCTCCTAGTCCCTTTGAGCTGGCATCAGTGATGAGTATGGAGGATGCAGAGGTATCAAAGCTATGGAGTGAAGGAGCCTCGCCCAAAGCCTTCTTCACATCGTTGAATTCTTTTTGGCACTCCAGCGACCAAGTAAATCTCACACCTTTTTTGAGAAGAGTTCTGAGTGTGTAGGTACGAAAAGCAAATTGAGGAACAAATTTGTTGTAGTACTCTGCCATCCCTAGGAAGGTAACTAGCTCGTCTCTGGATTGGGGTACGGGAAGATCATCAATAGTTTTGATTAGCTTGTCCTTGGGTCTGACTCCCTTTTTAGACAGTTTGTGACCCAAGTAGTCAATCTCATCAAGATTGAATTTGCACTTACTTTCACGCAGTGTCAAACCACGTGATTTGAAACGACTCAGTACTGCTTTGAGTCTCTCATCATGGGTACTTTGAGATGGGCCATGAACTAAGACGTCATCCTGATAAATTTTAACGCCAGGCAAACCCTGCAAGACATCTTCCATGGCCCTCTGAAATACTGATGCAGCTGAATTGAGTCCAAAGGGAAGCCTAGTAAATTTATATGTGCCGAACGGCGTTATGAAAGCTGTGAGGTTTTGTGACTCAGGGTCGATTTTAATTTGATGGTACGCGGCCCTGAGGTCAAGTGTGGAGAAGACTTCAGCCCCAGCCAATTGCGTCAGCATCTCTGCAATGTTGGGGAGAGGGTATCTGTCAGCTGTGACAGCACGATTGAGAGAGCGCAAGTCTACGCAAAGCCTAACCTCACCTGAGGCCTTTCGGGCAAGAACCACGGGGGCTAGCCAATCACTTGCCTCTGATTCCACAATGATGCCTTCCTTGAGTAATTTTTTTAATTCATTCTCCATCGAATCTCTCAGAGCCAAAGGTACATTACGCACTTTGCAAGTTACAGGGATGGCATCGGGTTTCAAGATAATCTTGTGGATGTAGTCGGATAAACAGCCCAATCGCTCACTGAAGACTTCTTTAAATTCTTGGCGAAGACTGTCCACTTGTACGACATCTGTGAGCTCACGTGTACAGGAAGAAGCATGGGAGGACGCAGATACCCCTTTGAGAGGGTCAACAGGTGCTTCTCTCAAGACTATGCAAGGATTACCACCAGGAATTAACATGACGCCGAGATCAGCCTGATGAATCCAACTCACTATACTATCTCCTTTGGAGGAGATGTATATCTTCCCAGCTGTAAGTCTGTTCCTGAACTCAATGTGACCTTCGAAGTAGCCAAACAACTTAATGGGTTGCCCTCCATAAGCAAGGGGTCGGATGTCGGGCTTGAATACTTTCACTTTCCCGGAGAGGAAGGCGTCATAAAAGGACTTAGGGATTAGGGTGATCTTGGCTCCCGAGTCAAAGAGCATTTTGACAGGATGGCTATTTATTAGGACACTGTCGACAGGACTTGAGCACTTGGTTTGAGTAGTCTGTGACAAAATCTCACCACAGTGCAGATCATCAGAACTGGATTCGGAATCGTTTTGTATCCAAACTTCTTTATCTCGTTTGTTTTTCTTGTTCTTGTGAAGTCTGCAAGCTTTGGCTAAGTGTCCAAACTTCCCACAATTAAGACATTTTGCATTTATGGCAGGACAAGACTTGTCATCAGCTAGATGGCCAATATTGTCACAACGGTAACACCTTCCGGGAAAAGGTTTTCTTTGCCATGACGATTGTGGGTCGAAACGCCGGGAAATGGGTTTCATAGTACGAGGTTCCACGTCTTTTGATGACTTGGACTTGGCATGCGAGATGGCTTGAACTTTCTCATCCAAACTAGTTGTGGAGCCATTTTCTTTTTTTATGACTTCAACACAGGCTAAGGAGTGTTCGATTCGTTTTGCAATAGTGATGACCTCATCAAGTTTAGGATCATCCTTTTGCCACGGTTCGTCATTTACTTTTTCTATGGCACAACCAAGCATGAATTGATCGCGTACACGTTCTTCTAGAGCACTTTCAAATTTGCAAGTGGAAGCAAGTTTACGTAAATGAGACACATACATCTCTACAGTTTCCTTAGGTTGTTGTGTTCTTTTTCCAAAGTGGTAGCGCTCTAGCACTGTGCTCACTTTGGGTAAGAAATGCTTGTCTAATTTTTTTAAGCAAATCTCTAACTCATTGAGACCGTCGGATTCAGAACTGTCAAGATCCGGTAGATGTTCGAAAACTTCTTGCCCCTCAGTGCCTAAGCAGTGTAATAGCAAAGCTGATTTTCTCTCAGCACTGAGAGACACACCACACACCCTGGCGTAATTAATGAAGACCTTTTTCCATTTGGACCACCGTATTGTAGGTTCACCAGGATTAGAAAGGAAAAAGGGTGGTGGTGTGACGTTTTGCATACTTGTGACAGGGTAGAGAGCTCAGCGTGAAAGTGGTGAAAGGGAGGATAAAGTAGTAGTAGGAAGCTGTGTAGTTAACGTAGTTCACGTAGAGGGGTTCAAATGGATTAACTGTGCCTATCTTCGTGTAGTTACTGTAATGACAGGCAGGGATAAAGCCAAGGTTGTGCTTGTTGCGAAGGTTTTTTTAAAAGCTGTGCCTGTCAGCGAAGTAGAGCTTGGCAGGCGAAAAGTGAGACTAGGTTTCTTTTCCCGGTTGTATTTGAATAAGGGAGGCACCACAGTAGTTTGCTGTGCCAATCAGCGTAAAAAGCACGATGGTAGGCAGGCGATAAATTTTCAAGCTGTGCCTGTCAGCGAGGTAAAGCTTGGCAGGCAAAAGAACAAAGCTGCGCTTAGTGAAGAAGAAGTTTTACAGCTGTGCCTGTCAGCGAATTAGAGCTTGGCAGGCGAAAGGGGAACAGTTGCTTGGCACAAATATGGTCTATGATGTGTGGACGAGGGGCCAAGTTGTTTTAAACATCGGGGCTATGCAAAAGGAAGTTTCTGCCAGGCACGAATGAGTTATGTTGCTTGGCAAAAGCGTAGTAAGCGACACGGCTCGCTCCGTCTCAAGAGCTTGGTGGTTGCCTAGTGACGGGGTCTCTTGCCGCAGAAAGAACGTTGAAACGTTGACGTGTTGACGCATGAGCAGAGAAGAGGCGTCACAGGCAGCTCAATCATGGAACGTTGTGCGCCGGGAAGGAGGCACGAGCGTTGGCTTTATTTTACCAAAAGGTAGTAATGTCACAGAGTCTATGGGGATTTGAAGCGCAGGGAGATGAGGAGCATAGTCTTATAAGCGAAGCGCCGTACCTGAGTGAGTAACTCGCTGAGAGGAGATGATCCGGAAGAAACTTCTTTGGAGTGTTAGGACGTCTGTAGGTTGGCGGGGTCCGTTTCAAGCTCGTCGCCAGTGTAATAAAGTACGTACACTGGTAGAAGTTGGCGGAGGAAGGTTTATTCGAAGGGGAAGGAAAGCTGGTACAAAGGTACGTCCTACCCACACGGATCTCAGGGCAACTGACAACCGGAACCAAGCGTAAGCTCGAGGGAACCGGCGCTCTAGAATGGAGAACAATGACACCTCGTAACAAACAGGTAAGGTCATTACACAAGGCCATATGCTATATTTTTCTCAAAACATCAGATTCATCAGTCAATCAATAGCTCCAGCCACTCCTTAACAGCTTGTCTCTTGTCTTGATTTCAGGCTTTTTTTAAACTTTCCACCAGCAAAATGATGCCCAACCTGATATTTTTTAATAGACGATACTGTCTGTAATGTATCCAAATTTTATTTTGCTATAAAACAATTAATAGGGGGAGGTGTATCTGGCATCTAAGAAATGTGCAATCTTTTTTTTCTAGCTGCACCGACCACCAGCACAGACGGCACCAGCCAGTCTGCAGATGCGGCAGCAGAAGGGGGTGAGCCAGCGGCAGTGGCGGGCGGTGGTAAGTCATATTGCTTGCTTATTATTGACAACTAATTATAATTATAAGCTCACTGTAAAGGTGTAGTCTTGTTGACTTGTGAACAACAGATGAACACAGCAGGAGTTGAAGTTGAGCTGAGTAACTCTAATGGCCGCTCCTATCTTCAACTCAGCAGAAAACGTTTCATGAACAAGACCTTTAACTATGGGTTATTGGAAAAGGGAAGGATGGAAGGGGAAAGGTTGGATGAAAAGTATTATATATGACTGAAAGCGAAGGATGCCTGGGTGAAAGCCCCGGATGCATAAATAGTACTATAGGTGGCTGATAGCTAGGATGCATGGGTGGGTGAAAGATGGATAAAAGGTTGGTATACGGGTAGGAAGGTTGCCTGGGTGGGTGAAAGTGTATGTGTGAAAGGATGCCTGCCTGGGTGGGTGATTGGAATCCTGTGGTGGTTTCTTTTGATTGAAATAAACTTAAGGACACATGGGTGGGTAAATGTCAAATGACAAATGTATGTTGCTGAAAGGTTTGTACTTGAGATCAAGAGACTAGGGTGAGACAGAGAGCCATGTTTGGAACTTTGGATGGATGGCTATATGGATGGATGGGTAGTTTCAATGGTGAAGAGTGGATTGAGAGAATGTAAAAAAGCTAAATGGTCGTGAGTAGCAAAGCCAAGGGTGAAGAATAAAAAATAAAATACTCGAAGAACAATGCAATGATGAATGTAAAAATCCTTGAGAAGGAGAATAAGGAACTATGGTGCTCCTCTGTAGTGGTGTTCGTCTCACCTTTACTTGCCTGGAATGTTTTTTTTAATTTTAATTTTTTATTTTTATTCAAAGGGTTGAGGAGGTGGTATTTCAGACTCCTCCCTGGACTCACAGTAGTTTTCAAGCGCAACATTATATATCCTTCCTACCCACCCATCATCAATCACCTCCCTCCATACCCATGCCATAATATTCTATGTGTTTTGCTAAGAGCATTGTTTACAATTTGACTTTTTTCTTTCTTGATATGTACCTACTCCTGCTGCTCCAACCAGGCAGGACCCGGCGGCGGAAAATGGAGGCCATGAGGCCCGAGAATCAGCGGCTGGTGGCCGAGGGGGATGAGGCAGAAGCCGCTGCAGATGCCCCGGGCCCCAGCCAGGCCCCAACAACCACCACACCATCGCCGCGGTCCAATGGGCGCCCGCATGCACCGCCACCATTCCACCAGCAATGCTGCTCCCACTTATTTCCGCCAGTTTGAGCGCCGCATCATGCGAAGGCTGGCGGATATTGAAGCCAGGCAGGAACGGGTGGAGAGGCACCTCCAGAAGCTCCTAACCCGCCGTTAGTGCTCTCTTCAGCCCTCTTTTAATCTGTTTTTTTGGGAGTTGGGGGATTGTTGGGTTTTTCTTTATTTATGGACATTGCTTGGACACTACTTAGACATTGGTTGGGGTTAGGGAGAGGGGTGGGCCAGTTGTGTGTTTGGTATTTTGTTCAGGGAATAATCCATTTTTCATACTTTTACATTTTATGATTATGAATGATTTAAAAAAAATGTGGTGGGGTTATTGATTGTTTGTTTTACTTCTCAGTGCTGCCAGTTTTAAAAATCTGCTGATAGTGTAAACAAAATAGTGATGCGGACCCTCCCTTGTCCTACTACTCGCTCCTCCTAGTCTCTGCAGTCTACTTTGCTACTACTATATATTATTATTAACCCCTAAGGACTCGGAGGGGCTGCGGGGTGAATTACCATTGTATAGAATGATTGTCGTTCAACAATGATCAATCAACCACAGTTCACTTCTCTTACCTGATTAGATGAAGCGAGGGCTCAATTGTTTCCCAAGGTGTCATCATGGTGGTGGTAGTAGTAGCAGCATGCATTGCTAGTGTTTCTTTTGATATTGAAGGCAAACTCATCAGAACTAAAGTGAGGTCCCACTCCCTCCTAGGCGAACTAGAACTGTAGGATAAGGACTCAGAGAGTGGGGACTATTCATCGAAAGGGAAGTTAACAAACTGAAATAAAAAAAAGTTAATGCCGTTATTATTATATGCAAGCTTGATGACAGTCACCAGAGACTAGACTACTAGAACAGACTCAGTCTCAGACACAAGAAGAGCGTATGATAAGCAATGAAAAATTGAATTAATCAGAACAATGTTGAGCTACTATGAACTGTACGAAGTGGACAAGCTTAACCGGCTTAGATTCAAATTAATACAGTTCCTGAATGATGATGCTGGCAATGAGATGTTCCTCTGAAAAAAAATATCATACACTGTGCTGGGGTGGATAATGTATAATATATACTGCCAGTGTGGGCTATATGAGCTTAGTTAAGAATAAGATCCTCCTCACCCTGCACTGAGTTGTTGTGTTGCTTTCACCACATCCGCCCCACCAAGTGTGTGATCAATTAATGGTATACAAATTGTTGTCACACCTCAATAAATCACACAGCCTGGGGGAAGAGGGTTAGGGGTTTGATGAATGGTTGGGAAGGGGGATTTGAGGGAAAGGTTTGACAAAGACAAACACTACACATGGACAACACTCATCTTGGCAGCCGAACATCATAAATCTGTTATGGGAGGAAAAGGAAATGCATGCATGATGATCAGTGGTACTAGACAAGTATAGGGCAGTATATTCATTATGCAATTGTCTGTCTGCCCCCAGAGAGACCCAAGTTACATACATTATATTTATGGTCTGTTTTACCGGGGTTAGAAAGATAGCAAACACAATTAAATTATCTGTAGGAGTAAAATAAGCAAACATAAACAACACACACAGTCGTAATGATTGAAGAGAAAAAAAAGAAACTGTATAAATTGGGAGTTGCATCTCCGCATTCCTATTGGACTGTCCGCCCGTGAATCTTGGGTGCCTGGCGGATGCGGATTGGTATGGTAAGTGTGAGTTGTTTTTCCAGTATGGCACAGGGCAAAGGAGGGCCTGTAGATGGAAAAACAAATAGGATATTGAAAAATCAAGGAGAAAACAAAAAGTTAAACTGCATAAGGAGTGCAACAAGAAGACTTTCAGAGGCAGCATGGCTAAATCAGACTCTGTTTCCGGCAGTTACCTCCAACAGGCCACCCCCACCCAAACTCCACTTAGCTTCGGATTTGAGCCAGACAGCACTGAACACACATACATAGTATACACACAGCAACATAGCATTTTCCAAATAAAGTAAAAAATCAATGCACCGCTGTCAGTCACACGACACTCGCCCCCCCACCACTACTACACAGACATGTAGGTCTGGTCTGTGTTGTTTTTTACCTTTAGGCCACTTCAAAGTTATCATCAATCATCCAAATCGGTTGGTTTCAGTGAATTTGAAAAATTCCATCTCTTTCTGGTGGCATTTCTCTACGTAGTCACGCTCATACCCTGAGTTAATCCATCAATCATCTCTGATCCTCCTGACCTGACTCTGACTGCGAGTATGGTCATGGTGTCCAACTCCGAGTCCGTACCAACAGTGTCCGACTCCCGAGTGAGTCCTCCAGACTCGTCCACTCCCGACTCAAAATGCAATGGATTGGCCTGTAGTAGTACAATTTTGTTATTGAACAGCAAGAAGGGAAAGATTGACTTGAGTCACTTTGTAGAATAGACATTCACAACAAACAACAATCACTCATTGTGCAATGCATGCCATCATTTACGTGTTCTTCAGGGGCAGTACCTCTAGGTTAGGAAAGGATAGATAGATAGTCAGGGCCCAGGGTTGGAGGAAGGCACACATTTGTTTGAATTCTCCATCCAATGTCTGGCTTGAGGGAAATGGCTTTTGGGCGAGTCAGGAGTGGACTTTACTTCTTCATTGACTGCATACAGTTGTAACTCTGATCCGGCAATAAAAAGAGTAAGACGGTGGTGTTAGACTTGGCATCTTTTGGCGTGATTCCCCTGAGTTTTTACTTTCTGACCTCCCGGTTTTGACTCTGTTTGTGCTGGCTTAGTGTTTCTGCGCACTTTTCTCACTGCTGATCAGTGGTAAAGTGCAAGTGCTCCTGTGGTAAAATGTGTTATGGATTGGAGTTTCCATGATTGGCCTGTTTGATTTATGTGTCAGTCCCTAGTAAAGTGCACTGCGTGTGCCAGGGCCTGTAAATCAAATGCTGTTGGTGGGCTGCAGCACTGGATTGTGCCACCCACATGAACAGCCCGTAAAAGGTAACTCAGGCCTGCTATTGCAGAGCCCGTGTGCGGTCTGGTACTGCCATGTCGACTTGGCAAGTGCACCCAATTGCCAGTCCCTAAACCTTCCCTTTTTTAAATGTTAGTCACCACTAAGGTAGGCCCCAGGTCCCCCTGTGGGCAGGGTGCATTGCATGTGAAAGGTAGGACATGCCCTGGTGTGTGTGGCATGTCCTGATAGCGAATTACGGCCAATTTCGTTTTTCGCTATTGCATGGCTACCTGTTCCCCGTAGGACAGAATGGGGAGTTTGATTATAACATCTTATAAACATAACTGGCCCGGGGAATTAGATGGGAAAATAAAGTTTAGTATGCCTGAACTCAGAATCTAAAGATGCATCTTTTAGTGAAGGTGATTTTTACATTCTGTGTTTGAAAATACCACTATTAGAAAGTAGGTATTTTCTTGCTCAGTCATCCCGTGTGCCTCTGCTGGAATGTGGATTGCCTGTCTGGGTTTTGTATGACAGAAGGCTGGGGAGCAGGAGTGGCTCCAGATAGTCTAGGCGGGTCAGGAAAGGGCAGAATAGACCTGGGCTGCAATTGGGGAAGGGGGAGGAGATTTCCTTGCACCTCAAAGGGCCTGGTCTACCTCTGACCATGCCGTCTCCACCTCCTGCCAGGAAGTCACACCAGAGCAGGCAGAACTGGTTCTGGCTGGGCACAGACACTCTCTGCCTAAGAGATCAAAGGATTTTGGGATATAAATATTGGGGCCCAGACCCCTGAACTTTAGAACTCTTTTGGACCAAGAAGACTGCCAAGAAGAAGAGCTGGAGAAGCTGTGAGGAGGAACTACCACTTTGCTGTGTGCTTTGCTGTGTTGGCCTGCCGTGGCTGCTTCTGTCTTGGGCAGTGAAAGGACTGGACTGGACTTTCTGCAATCTATGTTTGTGAGTTTCTCCAAGGGCTTGAGGTAGAGCTTGCCCCCAGTTCAAGAGGTCTCAGGAACAGCAAAGACTTCAAGCTCTTCTGCCCTCAGCACTGGGGACTGTGTGTTTTGTGCTGCAACAGAAGAAAAAGCAACTCGACGACGTCTACGATGCCGCTGCTGACTTCATGTCCTGAAGGCACCGCAGAGGGCAGCGCCGCAATGCCGCACCGCGACCCTGGTCTCACCGACGATGCCTGCTGATGCCGCCACCGAGCCGCTGCTCGCACCGTGACCTGTGGGCACCGCCTTGCCTCACGATGACGCCTTGGTATCCCCAACGACGCCGCTCCATGCCGAAATCTATGCCGCTGCTTGCACCGTGGTTCGAGGGCACCGCTCGTAAAGTTACACGACGCACCGCCCTCATCCTGCACTGCAGCCTTGGCCTGCCGGCGCCATCGACTCCAGACAACAGCGCTTCAGCAACGACGACGATGCTGCTTGCACCGCGACCTGCCAGCACCGTGACGAGCACCGCGTTCACTTCGCACCGCGACCCTGGTCTCACCGACGACACCATCTGACGCCGCCACCGAGCCGCTGCTCACACCGCGACCTGAGGGCACCGCACGCCGCACCGCTGCACTTCGCACTGCAGCACCCGACGCCTGTCGACATCAGCGCTCCTGACTTCAACCGAGAAGAGTTCGATCTGCAACGCGTGTGACTTTGAGGGCCCGACGACTCCTGCACCGACCTCTGGAACCGACGCCTGCGGACGCCGTGCTTTCGGAAGCTCAATGAGAGGTCGCTGACGCCCTGCATTTCTAAAAGGTACTGTTTGCAGGTCTTCCCGACACCGTAGCTGGCCCGCGACGCCGCGGTCTGCCAGAACTGTTTGGATTTGTTTGCTCACGACGCCGTGATAGCCCCGGACGGAGCTATTGACATCAAGGAACTGTTTTTCAAGCATATTTTGATAACTGAAGACTTTTAAGTACTGTATTGTTGATTTTTATCGTTTTTGGTCTTGTCTTAAGTATATAAAAATATTGGATATTTTTCTAAGCTGGTGTGGTGTCCTTTTGTAGTGCTTACACTGTATTACTGTTGGTTATGTGCAAATGCTTTACACACTGCCTCTAAGATAAGCCTGACTGCTCGTGCCAAGCTACCAAGGGGGTGAGCAGGGGTTATTTTAGGAGTGTAACTCCCTTATCCTGACTAGAGTGGTGGTTTCTGCCTGGCTTTGGCACATGCCCTAGCCTACCAAAAATCCCATTTCTAACAGGTGGGGATGGATTTGTGAACCAGAAAGACAGTGACACACACAAAAAATAAAGTAAATAATGTTCCTTAGCTATATCTTTTTTTTGGGGGGCGTCAAAGAAAGAAAGAAAGTAACTGGAAATTGAAAGAGCCTAGTTGTCAGGGAAGTAGAGCTCGTCCTCAAACTCTGGTGGTTCTCCCAGAAGTAGGTCACCTAACACACTACTTCCATGACCTGAGTCGCCGTCATCATCTTCCTGCTGTGCTGCTTCAGGTATGGTGTAATCCGGTGGTATAAAGTGCTGATTTGGGGAGAGAGACTGGTCCTTCTCACTGTCAGAACAGCACCAGCAGCACTGAAAACACGCTCAGCAGAGACACTTGTGACAGGGCAAGCCAGATAGTTTATCGCCAGCCTGCTGAGCACTGGCCATTGGCGCCTTTTCCCATACCAATACAGCAATGGGTTTTGATCAAAGTAGACCTCTGATGGGTCATCCAGATAGGCCTGGACCATCCGCTCAATGCTCATGATTGCTCCGCTTTGCTCGGCCTCTTTTGCCTTTGCCTCAGCACTGGACTGAAGCCCTGCCTGTAGAAACCATTCCTGTGCCGATTTTGGGGCTGATGCTCCTGTTCTTGTTGTTGTTGATGTTTTTCTTGGTGCTGTTAGTGGTTTTGACTGCTGTGAGCCAACTGCACTACCCTCAGGCTCTGAAGTTGAACTTGAAGGCTGACCTGCAGTACTTTTTGTGCCCTGGAGGAGCGGGCCTCCAATTCCCGGCCGTTCTTTTTCTAGCAGACTGACGTGCACAGCTATCCAAGTTTTGTAGCTGGCAACATTCCCGTCTGTGCAGTAATGGTTTGTACTGTGGATCAAAAATTATGGCACAAATGTAATGGTTGGATGACACAATGCCTCTTTGCACCATTGTATTTTCAGATAAGCGAAGGGTTAAGCTGTCCACCAACTCATATGCTTCTTTTTTTTCCTCCACACCTGCATACATTGCAGACACCCCCTTCAGCTGTTCCTGTAGCATGTGCAACAATGGGATAGCTTGGCCCATAGTACAGTCCTGACCTACGTGTGAAGACCTCGAAAGGAAGTAGCATCTCTGTCAGGCATTTAACTAGGCTCCATTGGGCCATCTGATTGATCATGCCTTTCACAGTAGCATCCCCTCTTTGCATGACATATTTATTGATTGGTTTGTACTGCTCAAGCAGACGTTCAAGCATGTAATAAGTTGAGTTCCAACATGTTGGCACCTCCTGGATGAGTGCTTTAACTGACATTCTATTATCACATTGAATGATCCTCAGCTGCTTCCGGGCTTTAAAAGAATGGCTGAAATGTGTGCAGATTCTTCTGCAGGTGGTCAGTAAGTTGCTGACTCTGTCTTCTTTTTTCAGAAAGTCTTGAACAATGATGTTAATGCAGTGCGCCAAACCCAGAACCATGAAATAGCAACCATCGGCCATCACCTTAACTATATTACTGCCATTGTCCGTGGCAACAAAACCAATGTTAAGCCCTCTTGGTCACAGCCATTCAAAGACCTTGCTGTTAACGTCTTCCAAAATGTTTGCAGCAGTATGAGATTTCTCCATGGCGAACATGGCTACAGTTGCATGTTTCCGAGCGGCTTTAAAAATCTCATCAGTGTCAACACCTGCAGATATCTTTTCTCTAACCCCCACAAAAGAGATCCAGTGTGCAGTGATGCACATGTAATCAGTGGCTTGGCAGCAGGTCCACATGTCTGTTGTCAGGTGGACAGTGTGAACAACACTCTGCTGCATTGCTTGCGCAAGCAATTCCAGCACGACGTGATGTAGTGCTGGATCAGCAACTCTGGCGAAATAGGACCGGCTGGGAACCTTCCATTCCAGGCAGATGGCTGCCACAAATTCAAGAAAACCCACCCCTTCCACAAAAGAAAAAGGGAGGAGGTCCAGCGCTAACATTTTAGCCAGCTTCGCGTTGTACAAACGTGCTGTTGGGTGGTTGCGTTCGTACTGCCCCTCCGACCTAAACATGCTGAGAATGGTAGCCTGGATTTTTTTCTTTTCTGGGTCGACTGATGCAGGTAAGTAAGTAAATTTTATTGTATATAGTTAATTAAAACCATTACAAGTTTTGTACTAAAAATCATCCAGATAATATTAAAAAGTAAAAAGAGTTTACATGATGACTTGTGATATCATATTTACATATTTAGCATTGAAAAAAATTCTATATTGGGATTTACTCCTCAATTTTAAAATTATGTTCATTAAATATCATGCTCTACAGTATGTTGCATTCTAAAATAACGGTGTACCAATTGCATGATTAAACCTAGAATAAAACCCAATCGGTTTGGCATCACTCGTAGCCAGGGCTCAGGAATTCAAAAGTACTTCTTTTTCAGCTTTCTGTAATAATAAGCTGATTTTCTGCAAGAATTTGGTGGCCCTGCATGCTACCTGTAGCAGTTGACTGTTCAGTGCTAACATTACCGCTGGCCGACATGATCTGATTTGATGTGTGCGGAATGCCTGTAATAAATAATGCAGGTGATTTCTTGACCCCAGATGTTAGGCTAAATGCACGCTTTTCAGTTGCGGTACTATCTTGCCTTGGACCCCTTGGTGTCTCAGCCTGACTCTTGTGCCATTGCGATGTTACTGATGATGATGTGGGTGGTACCACTGCACTGCTGGGGACAGGGCTGCTTTGTGTAACAGAGAAAATGTCTGCCTCTTGTTCACCTTCCACCGTGATTGGATCTTCTTCTTCTTCATCCCCTCCACCAACAACACTTGCAGTTTTGTGGCCGCTAAGGTGCGCCTCCCACTGGATCAAGTGGTGTTGTCTCAGATGGGTTGTTTGGCCTCCGGTACCATAGTTTGTACTAAGCTTACCCCGACTAACACCTTCTCCACAAATGGAGCATATAGCAATGTTCACCTCCTTCTTGCTAACCGAAAAAAAGTCCCAAACTGGGGAGGTCAATTTTCTGGCGCTGCTGGTGCCACTTGCAATGTCAGATGAACTGGTAGGTGGGCGTGACGTTTGACTCTCTGCAATACCTATTTCTACTGACGTGGTTATGGTGGATGTAGGTCGCTTCCGGGCCTTTGCAAATATGGAAGCTGGAGGTGGTGTTGGTGGTATCCGTGCCACATCCCTCACAGCAATTTGGGATGGGGTAATGTAGGTCTCCACTGGGGCGGGACTAATGTCCATGATGACTGGCTCATCATCATCCTCCTCTTCTACATCTACCTCCATAACTCTAAGGCTTTCTGGAACCTTCCTTTTCCTTGTCTCGTGGCGTGTCTCACTCTCAGACTGAGGTGGCTTCCAAGTGTCTAGATCATCAGAAGGGGGGCTTGCAGAAGTAGTTGATGGACTAACCCTCCTTTTCCTTGCTGGGGATCTGGAAGACAAAGGATCTTCTGAAAGAGTGGCTTGCTCTTCTTCTTCCCCTGCAGGAAGCTCGAGCTCCTTAACTGCCCCTACTTTGGGAGGAACAACTACTATTGGGGATGGTTGCGGCTGTTGTTGCCCACTTATCTGAGTTTCTTGCATTGATTGGGTACTACTTTGCGATAAGTCAATTTCAACATCACTGCTCGTCGGCGTTGGACTCGTGATTAGACTGGCTGCCTCTGCGACAGACATGGGCTTGGGCCAAGGTTGGTGGGGTGGGTCCACTGATGCGGGGGTGCTGCTCCCAGCTTGCTCCCCAGACACCGCTGCTGCAGGCGCAATTTTTGGTTTCCCAAAAAAGGTCTTGGGCGACATACCGGTGGTGGTAAGTGGCAGTGCCTTCTTCTCACTGGCAACTTTCCTGGTACTGGACCTGGTACCTTTCTTTGGGGCCATCTTGAAGATGTCAGCAGCACGCAGTGGCACAAGTTGAAGAGATGTCTGTGGTCACACGTCATGTGACTGTCAGGTTACCAACACACTCTTACCTGCAAGATGTAGTTCTCTTACCTGTAAGGTGCTTGGCTGTGTTTCGCAGAGACGCTATGAGCCAACCTCCCAGAACCCCTAGAGTATAACCTGTGATTATGTGATTACACTATGGCTACAAAATAGAAACTAGGGAGGAGGGCCGAGCTCGGACGCTGATGAATTCCTGTTGTCGACCTGCGAGGCAACAAGAAGTCTTTGTTTAGGGACGTACTGTCTTATGACAAAAGCTATTAAGTCTGCAATTCCTGTCCTTTACATCTGGGAAATGAGTGGTGCAATCGTCCTACCTGCGAATCAACAAGAATGAGCCTAGCGTCCTGGTTGTCGTCGTGTGATGGATGTTGTCCTTTAGGTTGAAGTCATGATGGTGGTGTCCGTCAGGATCAAGATGTTATTCTTCTCTGTTTGTGATAAAAAACAAGATATGAGCTCTTCAATTCTTGTGCACTAAAGAAGCACTTCGCATGATGTTAATTGTTTCACTTTTATTCTTATTCTTAACACTTACTTCAATACTATGCTTCCTTCTTTACTCCATCACTCGATTCTGTATTGTGAGATAAATGACATGCACCAAACATAGAAACATACTCCTATAATTTTACCAACGTTCTTAATATTCTAAAGTTTTTTATACAATTGTGCTATACGAAATGTCTTTTTGTAATTCCAAAAAGAAGTTCCAAAAATTGTCCTTTCTTTCTGCGCGCTGTTAGTGTTTTCTGCTGTCTTGCGATGGGCGCCTTCAGTGCACAAGAATCAAGAAATTACTTAGCTTTCTTTTTTCTCCTTGTCCTTTCAGGAACCGTGGATGCTGCAGAAGCTGAAGTCCAAGCAAACCCGGAAACGCTCAGGTAAGCAGAAACGATGTCACCGCAACCGCAGACCGAAGGCGAAGCGCCTTCTGGAACTTGGGTGTGGTGTCTTATAGCCATGCCACACCCGAGCCGCACCCTAGAACGGCTGCTACGTTGCGCGCGTTCAGACGCGAGGCAACGTGCAGCGAAGGAAGTCTTTCCTTGACGTTGTCTGTACGCGTGTGTAGCGCGAAGCGTTTTCTGAGTCTTCTGTCCTTTGAAGGCTTTCACAGAAGCCTGTACAAGCGAGCTCAAGCTAGCACATGAAACGTTGAGATTACAATCAAACAAACATAGATAACCAGTGGCATACGGTAAACAAGCATTGGCCAAACCAGTGACATGTGATAAACACTTGATTACGCAAACAGAGACTTAATTAAATGTAATATACACTTTCACCACACCTAGGCTTACATAACGTGGAGTGCTGGATGCACGGGACAGGGGTGGGTTTTTATCTGGGAAAACGCAGACTCTATGTCTGTGCTGGAAAAGTCATGATACATTTCCGGCATAGAATCAGTTCAGGCATGGAATCATGACAGTACCCCCCTCGCAAAATCCCCCCTAAGACCGCTGGTATTGGTTTTGGTTTATCGGGGCACCGGAGATGAAAAGCTTTGACTAATCGTGGGGCATGTTGTAAATTAGCAAGTGGTTCCCATGAGCGTTCCTCAGGACCATAACCTTTCCAGTCCACTAGTTTTTTACAACTCTTGATGTGTAAGTTTTTGGTAGATAACCATACCTTGTCTCCTATGGAATATGATGGTTGCATGGTACGATGTCTATCTGTAGTTCTTTTTTGGGCTTCTTTTGCTTGTGCCAAATGATATTGTGCCTGGTGTTGAATGGATACCAGTTTATGTATATAGTCATTTACTGAAGGACTTGCCAAAGGAGAATTATCTTGCCCAAAAATGACTTTAGGATGAAACCCATGAGCACAAAAAAAAGGGGACATGCCTAAAGAGGAGTGGTCCATGTTGTTATAAGTGAATTCCATAGCCCATAATATATCTGACCATTCTTTTTCACAAGAAGTTAACATGCAACGTAAATATTGCTCTATGGTCTGGTTCGTGCGTTCCGTTAAACCATCTGTTTGAGGATGGTAACTGGAGGAGGTGCGTACTTCCATGTTTAATGATTTTCCAAGATGTTGCCAAAAACGAGAAATGAATTGCGCACCTCTATCGGAAAGCACGACAGAGGGAATTCCGTGTAGTCTAATTATGTCCTTCATAAAGATTTGAGTCATTTCAAAAGCGGTAGGTAACTTTCGTAAAGGTATGAAGTGAGCCATTCTTGTGAAATGATCTACGACAGTCAAAATTGTGGTGAAACCAGTCTTAGTACGTGGTAATTCTACGATGAAATCAAGAGACACAGTATGCCACGGTTGTGGGGGTAAAGGTAACGGTTGTAATAAACCACTTGGGGCATGATGTGTTGGTTTATTTTGTATGCATATGGTACATGTTTCTACAAATTGTTGGATATCATTGAACATAGAAGGCCACCAGAACATTCGTTTAATCAATTGGTACATTTTAGTAACCCCAGGGTGTACAGACAAAGGTGTGTCATGATGGGCTTGCATAATCCGATGTTGTAACTGGGATGTTGGTACAAAGGTTTGTTCGTTCATGAATAAAAGATCGTTTCTCCATTGCAATAAAGGGTACATCTTTTGCCATTCCTGTTTCTGTTTTGTCTTTATTTCTGTTTTAATGTCCGTGAATACATCAGAGTCGATAACACCCACCTGGAAACATTGTGACGGCAAAATGAGCTGTGGTGTTTCCGGAATTACCTTTGCCTCATCAGTTACTCCAATGCGTGATAGGGCATCTGCTTTATTGTTATCTTTCCCTGGCCTATAAGTGATGATAAAATTATAATCATTGAAGAACAAAGTCCAACGTAAATGGCGGGCAGAAAGGGCCTTGGCTGAACGCAATGTTTGCAAATTTCGGTGATCTGTGTAAATAGTAATAGGGTGACGAGCACCTAACAAATAATGTCGCCATTCTTCAAAGACAGCTTTTATGGCTAATAATTCTCTATCTGAGATTGCATAATTTTGCTCGGCAGGAGACAATTTCCTAGAATAATACGCTATGGGATGCATTTGACCAGTACTTTTGTGTCTTTGGGACAAGATGCCTCCGATGGCAAATTGTGAAGCATCTGCTTCAATTATAAACGGTTGGGAGGGGTCCGGATGCATAAGAATGGGAGCTGAAGTAAATTTTTCTTTTAAAGTCTGAAAGGCCTGCTCTGCCTCCTTATTCCATTCAAATTTTGTATTTTTTCTTAACAGCCGTGTAATTGGAGTGATAAGCTGTGAAAAATTAAGAATAAAACGTCTATAAAAATTAGCAAAACCCAAAAAACTTTGGATTTGCTTTACTGATGAAGGACTAGGCCAAGTACAAATAGCTTGAATTATCTTTGGGTCCATTTCAATTCCAGTTGGACTAATAATATAGCCCAAAAAATCAACCTTGGTGACATGGAACATACTCTTCTCCAACTTTACATATAATGAATGTTTTAAAAGCTGTTGAAGAATGGCTCTTACTTGTTTTACATGTTCTTCTGTAGATTTTGAGTAAATTAGTATATCATCAATGTATACCACGCAACATATGTCCAGAAAATCCCTTAGGACTTCATTTATAAAAAACTGGAATGCTGCCGGAGCGTTGCAGAGTCCGAAGGGCATCACTTGATATTCGTAAAGGCCGAATTTTGTACGAAAGGCCGTCTTCCATTCATCGCCCTCACGGACTCGTACTAGATGGTAAGCTCCGCGCAAATCCAGTTTGGTATAAATGGTCGCATCTTTTATTTGGTCTAATAACGTTGGTATTAATGGTAAGGGATACCGGTTTTTTATGGTCACGTTGTTGAGTGCGCGATAATCGATACACGCGCGCAAGTCCCCCCCTTCTTCGGTATGAAAAAAGAGGCGATGAAACCGGTGACTTGGAGTGTTTGATGAAGCCGTTGGCAAGATATTCATCTAAATAATTACGCAAGTGCTCATTCTCAGATTCTGTCAAAGCATAAATACGACTGCAAGGTAATGTGGCGCCCGGAGTCAAATCAATGCGACAGTCGTAATCCCTATGTGGTGGTAGGGTGTTTGCTTTTTTCTTGTCAAAAACGTCTTTGAGATCGTCATACTCTCGAGGAACTCCCTCCAAAACTAACAAATTTTTAGATTCCATGGGAAAGTCATAACCTTGGACTAAATGTTCCAGTACTTGGTGTTGCAGACATTCAGAACTACAATACTCTGATTTAAATAAAACAGTCTTTTGTGACCAGTCGATAAGAGGATTATGTAAAACTAGCCAAGGGACACCTAGTATCAAGCGAAATTGAGGGGCATCTATTATGTCAAAGAATATGTTTTCACTATGTTTTGTGGAACATGTCATGGTAAGAGTCTCGGTGTGATATCTTATGGGACCGGAGGTTAGTTCTTTCCCATCTACGGCTCTTACTATTTCGGGGTTTTTTTTTGGAACGCTTTTCCATCCTAACTCGTGCATTAATTGTGCATCGATAAAATTGCCCGTGGCTCCTGAATCAATTAAAGCATCTATGGACCAAGATCTGGTTTTGTCCTCATGCGATTGTAATAAAACTCGAATGCTGATATGACACTGAGGTAGCGTAGGAGTAGTGGAGGCCAAGCTAGATTGTTTACTCGAGAAACTGACCTCGTCGTTTGTCGAGCGATCTAGTTTTCCGATTGCTGTGAGATAGCCACTTCATTTACCTTAACTCTTGGTTCTGTAGGTCGACTGGGGCATTCTTTAACGAAATGCCCAGCCTTCCCACAATATAAACATTGGTTTAACTTCCTGCGTTTATCTTTCTCTTCCTTGGTGAGAGGACCTCTAATGGTTCCAATTTGCATGGGTTCCCCCAGGTCTGGTTTGGTAGCTGAATCTGGTTTACTACTGAACCTCTCTTTATATTGGAATACTTTATGCTCGATTTTCCCTTTCTCACCTCTGCGTTCAGATAAACGATGATTTAATTTCACTACTAGATCTATAAATTCCCCACAATCTGTAGGAGGGTCTAAGATTTGGGTGACCATATCCTTTAAGTCATCCCTAAGGCCCCGATAGAATAAAGAGACACGTTTCTCTTCTGGCCATTCAGCCTCAATCACAAGTCTGTTAAATACTGAAATATAATGTAATAGATCAGAAGAACCTTGCTTGAGATTCAATAACTCATGATCTGCTGACTGCACGAAGACATGTTTAGCAAATAACTTTTTCATTGTGTTTTTGAACCGCCTGAGGTCATAAAGAATCGGGTCATCCCGTTCGACAATCGGTACTGACCATAAGGCCGCATCCCCACCTAAATAGGACAGGATAAAAGCTACCTTGGATGAATCGTCCGGAAAAGAGGTAGGTTTAGCTATAAAATGAAGATGGCATTGATTCAAGAATATGGTAAAGATGTTATTCTTCTCTGTTTGTGATAAAAAACAAGATATGAGCTCTTCAATTCTTGTGCACTGAAGAAGCACTTCGCATGATGTTAATTGTTTCACTTTTATTCTTATTCTTAACACTTATTTCAATACTATGCTTCCTTCTTTACTCCATCACTCGATTCTGTATTGTGAGATAAATGACATGCACCAAACATAGAAACATACTCCTATAATTTTACCAACGTTCTTAATATGCTAAAGTTTTTTATACAATTGTGCTGTACGAAATGTCTTTTTGTAATTCCAAAAAGAAGTTCCAAAAATTGTCCTTTCTTTCTGCGCGTTGTTAGTGTTTTCTGCTGTCTTGCGATGGGCGCCTTCAGTGCACAAGAATCAAGAAATTACTTAGCTTTCTTTTTTCTCCTTGTCCTTTCAGGAACCGTGGATGCTGCAGAAGCTGAAGTCCAAGCAAACCCGGAAACGCTCAGGTAAGCAGAAACGATGTCACCGCAACCGCAGACCGAAGGCGAAGCGCCTTCTGGAACTTGGGTGTGGCATTTTATAGCCATGCCACACCCGAGCCGCACCCTAGAACGGCTGCTACGTTGCGCGCGTTCAGACGCGAGGCAATGTGCAGCGAAGGAAGTCTTTCCTTGACGTTGTCTGTACGCGTGTGTAGCGCGAAGCGTTTTCTGAGTCTTCTGTCCTTTGAAGGCTTTCACAGAAGCCTGTACAAACGAGCTCAAGCTAGCACATGAAACGTTGAGATTACAATCAAACAAACATAGATAACCAGTGGCATACGGTAAACAAGCATTGGCCAAACCAGTGACATGTGATAAACACTTGTTTACGCAAACAGAGACTTAATTAAATGTAATATACACTTTCACCACACCTAGGCTTACATAAAGTGGAGTGCTGGATGCACGGGACAGGGGTGGGTTTTTATCTGGGAAAACGCAGACTCTATGTCTGTGCTGGAAAAGTCATGATACATTTCCGGCAAAGAATCAGTTCGGGCATGGAATCATGACAGTGACGTCGTGCGCAGCAGGACTTCTGTCTGGCAGTACAATGGGTGATGTTGTCTCCTCTTTTGTGCACCTAAAAGCAAAGAAGCAAGAAGAACATCAGTGAAACATGGCATTCATTCATTGTTGTGGTTCAATTACTACTAGTACAAACAAACAAATATAATATATAACTTAGTGTGTGGTCACACTTGTTAGTGTTATTAATATTATTAAATTTATCACCTCAGTTATTAAAATAACATAACAATACAGTGTAGCCATTTGTGAGACTTTGACAACAACAAGGGCTTTCATAGTGTACTGTACAGTACACTCAGGAAGGATAGGAAAGAAGAAGAACAACAACAAAAATACAAATGTAACGGTTTGGCATTGTGCATCACGTGGGATACAGCATTCAGGGAGCTGCAGGTGACAATGGATTTGAAGCAATAAGCCAAGAGGAACAAAGAAAAGACATGCAGGCCTATGGCAAAAGCAGTAAAGCACACTAACTGCCACCACAAAATGGCCACCAGCCACATGGTCACTCATAAGTCACAACAACAACAAGGCCTGGAAAACAATGAACTCAAGCAGGCCTATACATGGAGTTGAACACAGACTTTAAAAAATAAATTACACCTGGCCACATGGGGAGGCTCACTATTACAAACACACTCACACACTGGCCAGACAAAGGAGGCATGCTAAACAACACAGCTTTAATTCAGCAATGCCAAAAACAAAACTCCACAGGGCTAAAAAAAGGTTTGCAAGTTGTTACAACACCCACACACATCCAAAAAAGGCATTTATTTAACACACATGAAAAAAGTGAAATACCAAAAAAAAACACATTTTGCAATTCAATCCAATGCCATCCATGCTCTAAATGATGTTTAAATTCAACAGACACCACAGAAACAGTTGCTTCATGCACCCATGAGTAGCTCTAGGCCTATTGGTTGGAAACCCCATTGGCAGACTAGGCCACATAGTGAATCAATTCAAATCAATAATATTGCAAATTTATTAGAAAATGTAGTGAACTGTGCTACATTTTTTGCTGGATAAAAGAAGAAAATATTGCATGCAAAACAACGGCCTATGGCAAAAGCACACTGGCTGCCTTCACAAAATGGCTGACAGCCACGTGGCCAGGCCACACCAACAAAAAAGGGAAGACAGACAATGCAGCCCTATGGCAAAAGCACAATGGCTGCCTTCACAAAATGGCCGACAGCCACATGGCCAGGCTACCACAACAAGAAGCAATAAGCCAAGAGGAACAAAGGAAAGACATGCAGGCCTATGGCAAAAGCAAACTAACTACCACCACAAAATGGCCACCAGCCACATGGTCACTCACAACAACAAGCAGGAGGCCTGGAAAACAATGAACTCAAGCAGGCCTGTATGGAGTTGGACACAGACTTTAAAAAATAAATTACCCCTGGCCACATGGGGAGGCTCAGCCAAGGCAAATGCTGGCCCACGTTTACAAACACACTCACACACTGGCCAGACAAAGGAGGCATGCTAAACAACACAGCTTTAATACAACAATGCCAAAAACGAAAATCCACAGGGCTAAAAAAGGTTTGCAAGTTGTTACATCAACCACCAGACACATCTAGCAAAGGCATTTATTTAACACACATGAAAAAAGTGAAATACCCAAAAAAAAACACATTTTGCATTTCAATCCAATGCCATCCATGCCCTAAATGATGTTTAAATTCAACGGACACCACAGGAACAGTTGTTTCATGCACCTATGAGTATCTCTGGGCCTACTGGCTGAAAGGCCTATTGGCAGACTACTGGATTAGTGAACTAAATAAATATTGCAAATTGATTTCAAAAGTTGGAGAAAATGCAGTGAACTGTGCAACTTGTTTCCTTTATAAAAGAAGAAAAATTACTTACAAAGAAACAACTAGGCCCCAACTGAAACTACAGGCCACCGACCACAATAAATTAAAAAAAACAATCAAAGTGCAAAAAAATCTAGGTGCATGGTCCCAATCAAACAAACAACATCAATTGTCCAACTTACTTGTGAAATCTCAAATTCATAAATCCTCAAATCCAATGATATATGATGCAGCAGACACAAAGAGTGATCCTTCCAGCTCCAATCCAAATGAAAAGTGAACAGGAGATGGACAAAGCACTGGGAGGAGCCTGTTGGACAGGAACAGGAAGTTGGAGACTCTGGGGCACGTCCTTCCTCTTTAAAAAAAAAGAAAAACAAAAAAGGACTCCTTGCACAAAAAAGTACAGCCAAATGTCAATCTGAGGAGTTTTTTTAATCCAAATCGTCATTTCGAGAAGGTTTTGATGCTGCTCGGGAGAGAACCTTCTCCTGATTGCAGATTTTGCGTGTTCGGGATCGCGTTCTTCACAAAACTTCCACCGGAAGTCGTTGGCGCGCCCGAATGATGTGTTCGCGATCGCAAACTCTTGCGGGACCGTGTAGCCGGCTAGCAAATCTCGTGGCGCTCGCGAACGGATGGGAAATCTGGTCGGCGATAGCAGGCACCCGGTAAGTCGCTCCTGCATGTGCGAAAACGCATTTTGGGCGCCCGATCACAAAAAAAGCTCCGCTCCGTTGCGGAGTGCGGAGTTTTCCGGCAATTCCGCGTTCTACTTGGAACGCGGAGTTGCCAAAAATCGGCAAACTCCGCGAGCGGAGCGGAGTTTTATGCCCAGGGCTAGTTTTGATAGACATGAGTTGATATTGATTTGTTGCGAACAGTGTTGTAGGAAAGATGTGAACCATTTTAAGACGGTGCCATTGATACCAAAGCGAAACTTCAGTGATTCAAGTAGGGCTGGGTGATTAACGGTATCGAAAGCCGCAGGTAGGTCAAGTAGTATAACTAGGCAAGCGTCTCCCTCGTCTAAGGATCTATGGATGTCATCAGATATATTTAGCATGGCAGTTTCAGTACTACAGCCTTTCCTGAACCCGGATTGGAAGGTGTCAAGGAGGGTGAATTTACGTATATGATGATTAAGTTGTTGTAAGACACATTTTTCCAATTTTTTGGCCAAGAGCGGGAGGTTGGAGATAGGTCAGATGTTGTTGAAATCATTTGGGTCAGCCCTGAGATTTTTGGGAATGGGTGTGATTTGTCCTAGGTGGAGAGAGTTCGGTACACAGCCCGTGGTGAGAGAAGAGTTGATTATTAGAGTCCAGAACGGGACAATGATGTGGTTGAGATTTTTTACCATCGTTGATGGGAGGGGGTCCATGGTGTGGGCCAATGGCTTTAAATTTGTGATTATATTGAAGACTTCCATTTCAGTCAAGGGTTTGAAGTCAGACCAGTTGGCATTATTTTTCAGTTTGGAGTGACTAAGGTAGCCGTTAGTACCTTTAGGGGTTGTTTGATCAATAATGGGAGCTGGAGGTGGAGCTGCCGTGAGCGGAGGTGGGTTGATGCGGGTGGTGAGGACGGAGGGAAGAGTGGAGACTTGTAAGAAGGATTGCTCTATTTTGGCAACTTTTTCAGAGAAAAAGCTAGCAATTTCTTCACAACGTTCGTTAGTGCCGAATATAGCATGAGGGGGAGAAGACGTGGTTTGACGTTTGACAATGTTAAAGAGCTCCCTGGGTCGATTCTTTGCACGGTCCAATTGGTTGCAGAAGAAGGAGGCTTTTCCTCTAAAGATGTGTTTCTTGTATGTATTGCTAGGTGTTTTGTCGAGGGGTTTTGTCTCCATGTCCTTCCAGCTTGTCTGAGTTTTCTTCTTTCGCTGATCAGATCAGAATTAAACCACAATTTAGATTTTATTGATCTTAGTTGTGTTAGTTTAGGTGGGGCTATTTGATCAAGAACATCCAAAATTGATGTGTTGTAGTGTGTAGTGAGGTCTTCAGCGGTGTACGAGAGGGGGGGACGTTGTCGTTATTCACTAATTTTAGATTTAAGTTCAAGAATTGGGGCTTGTTTGATATTTCTGGTTAACTGCTTAGGTTTCTTAGTAACATCTAATAGGGGTTTGACTGGGGTATTGCTATTGAAAAGATTTAGATAGTGGTCTGACCAGTCATTAGGTGAAATGGAGCTGATGGAGATCAGGTCATTATTAGTGATAATCGCATCTAGAGTGGAGCCTTTGATGTGTGTTGGTTTATTGCAGAGTTGATTTAGGTCGTTAATTTCAAGCAGGTTCGTAAGTAGTCAGACTGAGGTGTCTTCTGGGTTGTTCCAATGAATGTTGAAATCCCCCAGGAACACATCCTTCGTGTCAGTTAAGGAGAACCGAGTATTTAGGTCAGATAACTCTTCTGTGAAGAGGGTGTGATCACCAGGAGGGTGGTAGATGGTGTGGAATTTGATAGGAGGGTAGCCTTTGCTTATAAGTTCAGCCCCAAGGTATTCGAAGGACGAGTAATCTGCCATAATTAATTTGGAGAGTTGTATTCCTATTTTGTGAATTATGGCTAGACCTCCACCAGATCTTTTAGGTCTGTCCTCTCTAATGATGGTGTACCCGGGAGGGGTTAGCAGCTCAAGTATAGGGGAGGCGTGTTCATTTAGCCAGGATTCCGTGAGGAAAGCGTTATCTATTTCTTCCCTGAGAATAGATTCTGTGATATCAGTAGTGTGTTTGGCTGCTGATCTACAGCTGAGGAGCATGCAAGAGAGTGGGCAGGGCTTTTTTTAGAGGAAGGTAGTGTTTGAATGGTGGTGAATTGAGCTGGTGGTCTGGGCTTGTTGATAGTTATGGGGATTCTATTTGAGCTCACAATTACTGGGATTGTGGAGGGGGGTTTAGGAAACCTAGTCTGGGACTTAGTAAGGTAGGATTCGCTGAGAGCAGCGGCTTCGAGATCAGATATGGTGCAGAGGGCACGATGGGGTCTGTGGGATAGACGACATAAGTGAGTGTAGGGCCTGGGGATGTGTTTAGAGGCTGTGGTAGGAGAGCCTGTGTGTGGAGGTAGCTTATCACTCTCGGGAGTGAGATAGCTGGAAAGCTTAGCCTGTCTTGAGATGTCAAGCCTAAGGTGTGCTAAGTCGTTCACCAGGGAGTCAGGTTTCTGTTCCATTCGGGACAAGATCTGTGTGAACGAGTTATTGCAGCTTCCCACCTTGCGAGAGGGAGAATGCGATTCCAGTCCTAGGTAGAGAGGGGCAGAGCGTGTTTTGATAAGGGAGAGCTCCTTATCATTGGGACTAGGTTTGTGGACTGTCCGATCGGGTTGCATAGGGTCAGTAATGGTAGGGAAGGGTGTTTCGGCTGAGGGTGCTGGTGAAGCTGGTCTAGCGATGGGGCTTGAGAAACTAGGCTTGCGGTGACCAACGTTGCGATTTGAGACCCAGAGACTGCTGGTTAGGGTGGGCACAGGTGAAGTCCCACCGGTGATCGTTTGAATGCTGTGTGAGTTGGTGGGGGAGGTAAGATTGCTCGTCAGGTTAAGATGTGACTCCGAGAAGGATGGTGAATTAGAGGGGGGAGAGGGCGGGTAGGTTCTGGGGTGAGTGTCAGAGGTCGGGGGGATGACGGCGTTTGGGACAGATCGCCCTGAATAGTGAGAGGATTGAAAAATGACAGAAAGTGTTCATCGAAAAAGGAGAGGTGAGGGTCGGTCGCTTATATAAGAATGTTTCCTGTCTTGAAAATGGATATATCAATTTCACCTCTAAAAGATGAAGAGGGGGACGTTGTCAGTTTTGTTCCATAGGGTATCTTGATAGTCTTGGCCACCTGTAGGAGGAGAAGGAAGATGTTTTTCCATTTTGCCGGGTGTTTGGAATAGAAGACAAAATTCGTTTTCTTGGTGCCATTTGTCAAATTATGGTAGGTATCAGCAATTAGAGTTTCCAGGTGCTGTTTCAGTAGTTTGTGTTTGAGATGCTTTTTTGCATTCTTGGAGACATTCATAGGATAATTGATAGTCCATGAATTAGGGCCATACCAGTGTCGTGTTTAGAGGTTTGTGGGGGAGCATTGTAAGCAACATTCTTGTGGCTGGTTAACAGTTTATGGTTCGACGTATGGGCGTGCATTAAAGGCTCGAACCCGGTGTGGTGAAGGAGTAACAAAGAGTGGAGTGCAATTTGAAGTGGTGTTGTTAGGACGTAGAAGACAGCTGTACAGGACAGTTGAAAGAGCAGAGATAAAACTAGAGAACAAGGCGGTCAATTTCAGGCGTATGAGAGTTAATTGAGCAAGTCACCAATATGTCCGTCCACTGCGAGCAGAGTATTAAGGTTGGGCGGAGTTGGCAGAGTGCCACTACGCGGAGTTCCGCGGAGTTGGAAAAAAAGTCTGTGAAGCTCCGCTCCGTTCCACCCCAATTAATGAAATGGGAACCTCACACACCTTTGGTAAAGCAACTCTACCTTTAAATGCTAAAGAGCATATAATCACCTCACAAAAGTGATATTGGAAATATAGCAAGAAGTGAGAGAGGTGATGATTTTGGGGTTCCCCCTAACCTAGGGAGAGGACCAAGCAGTTGCCTTGAACACAAAGAGCACATCATGCTGAACGATTCGGTGGTGGTCCCATCCTCCTAGGACCACCCCAAGCAAAGTTATGGGCAAAAATACCATCCCAACCAAAGGCCCTGCAAAGCATTAAGGGACGAGATTCTAGAGTGCAGTAAATATTATAGTATCGGCTCTCCCACTGTGGTGCTTCCCGGAGATTAAGGACAGGGAAGGGCCGCTGCCTCTCCCGCGTGGTCCGCTCTCCCTGCTCCGCGTGCTCATGTCTGGGGGGAGCAGGAGGCGACTGCAGAGGGCTGCCATCTTCCAGCTGGAGCGGCAGACCTCCATACCTGTTGCCGGCTCCTGAGGCAGCACGCATGGGTGCTGAGGGGCAGTTAGCCAGCGAGGACAGCCGGGGGTGGGCTCCCCGAGCTACCCTCCACCAAGGATCACTGTTGAGGTGCCCGGTGGGATTGGCACCTCCATCAGACCCACCAGACTTAGAGGAAACCATTCCTCAAGCCGCAGCGGCTCTCCCGGCTCAAAGGGAGACCAGATACTATAATATTCACTGCACTCTAGAATCTCGCCCCATAATGCTTTGCGGGGCCTTTGGCTGGCATTGTATTTTTGCCCATAACTTTGCTTGGGGTGGTCCTAGGAGGATGGGACCACCACTGAATTGTTCAGCATGATGTATTCTTTCTGTTCAAGGTATCTGCTTGGTCCTCTCCCTAGGTTAGGGGGGACCCCAAAATCATCACCTCTTTCACTGCCTGATATGTTTCAAAGCTCACTTTTGTGAGGTGGCTATATACTCTTTAGCATGTAAAGGTAAAGTTGCTTTATCAAAGCTATGTGAGGTGGGTGCTAGTGTAGGTGTTAACTCCGCTACGCGGCGGAGTCGAGGTTTTTGCCTCAAATTCGTGTTCCCAATGGAATGCGGAGTTGGCAAAACTCTGCTAGTGGAGTGGAGTTCACCGTCCACCGCTACAGAGTATGAAAGTAATAGGCCCTTAGTCAGACACAGGGCTAATTAACCAGTAGGGGAGGTGCACAGAAATAATTCAATGAGGATGCAAAAGCTAGGATGTTCAGCTAAGAACCAAAACTCTGTTCGTCCGAAAAATAGGAATATTGAGCAAAGACAATATGATTCTGTAGAAAGGAGCAAGTAAAATGCAGTAGTAACATCATTACAACCAGAAACAAAACAGGCAGTGTAGCTCCATGCTCATGTAGAAAAGAGCCAGCATACTAGGTAACATCAGTTCTTATTGTGGCCACAAGGTGGAGCCCCAAGCTCAGACATGACTCAGAGTCACCTGACTAGGGTTGTAGGAGACAACAAGGTGAGTGGTGGCAGAGAGGAAGGGAAGATGGCTGCAATGATGGGGGAAGGTTAATGAGGGGCAGTCTGCACGAAATTGAAGAGCAGGCTGAACAAGAACATTGCGTGAACGGACGTTTAACATCCAGTAGGGAGGAAGAGAGGTGGGGGCCTCACCTTGGGCTAGGTAGATCCAGGAAGGCCTCACCTTGAGCTAGGTAAGTTCCAGGAAGGCCTGCATCTTGTGTTAGCTAAGTTCCAGGAAGGCCCTCGCGCCCCCACTCTGCTGAATACTAATTGACGACAGGCTCGTGGCTCCTCAGACAGATCAGCCGATTCCCGATCCACCCGCAAGCCAGCAGCAGCCCTAAAAGGTGGGTCTGATCACCTATGAAGAATAGTGAACAAAAACAGCTGCCGGGCAGTAGGACCCGCGACCGTGGACCAACAGACACACTCCACAAATGCCCCTGCAGCAGCTTTAATGCGGCCGCTCGTAAAGATCAGTCCCAATGTCGCACAGCGGCCGGCTGCCTCTCTCGTTGCAGGTGGCCCCAGCGTCACGGCAGGGGGACGGGGAGCCATGCACGATGTCCGAGCAAGCTGTCAGCAGCTCCCAAAGCGGGTCCGATCACCCCCACCGACAGCAACAAACATCCGCCGGGCCGCAGGACCCACGACCCAGAATTATGCAGATGAACTCCGCAACAAGACCTCACAGCCCTCCAGCTCAGCTGATGCGCGTCCACTCGTCCACGAACAGCAACCCGGCAGCTAGGGGGCCCGGTCAAGACAGGTGAACGTGGTGTGTGGCAGCAGCGGAACCGAGCTGCGATCTGGTTGGTAGAAACGCTCCCTCTGCACCAACCGGTCCCAACTGAGCCCCAGGACCTCGATGGCTCCCAATGAATGCTTGTCAACTCATCGTGGACACAAAGATCTCCCGACCGACCCTCAGCATACAATCAGAGTGTCAGTTTAATCTGTAAGTATGAATCCACAGGCGATGGTGGGGGATGGCTAGGCTAGGTAGGGATTTAAAACCGGAAGTTTATCCCAAGCCTGGAGAGTCCTAGGAGAGCTCCTCTCCATTCGGCGGCCATCTTGCTAACCCTCTTAGGCTATAGCCTGCAGCTTTGTCCCGCTGGAGATTTTCATCTTCCAAAAAGCTGTGTAAGTCCAAAGGTAAACATTTTCTCCGGGTTCGATGATGACAATGACAATCCCCTGGGCCTGGTAATCCAGCTTTCCCTGCTCCGAGCTTTTTCCCTTTTTCATCGTCGATGGCTTCACCGTCCAGAGGTTCCCTGGCATCGATGACTCCTTCTCAGACACAGACTGTTGTCTTGCCCCCCTCAACTCTACCTTCTCTAAGACTTTTCTTCAAAAACATTTCTACGTCCAAAGGTAAGCTGAGACCGGGCCCAATCCACCCCTTGTATCTAGCCCACGCTCCATCATGGTCCACCTTAACCTTTGATTTTGACCAGGTCTCGCTCGACAGATACCCACAGTTGGCACTTTGATCTTCTAGGCACTAGATTTCACTAAAAACTTTAACAATTCATAATCCGGTTTTAATGATGGGACTTAATTTGTTTTGGTGTAATTTTATTTATTAAAATTTCTTCTATTTTTCTTAATTGGTTTGGAATTTTTCTTGTGTTGTGTTTTCACTTTATTGTTGTTTGTATGCTGCATAAATACCTTACACATTGCCCCTAAGTTAAACCTGACTGCTTTTGTGCCACGCTGTGAGAGGGTTAAGCACAGGCTAATTTAGTGACTTTTGTGGTTCACCCTGTCAAGAATTGTGGTTGTTGCCTGAGTGGGGCTTCCTCCCCCTCAACCAATAATCCAATTTCTTACACTAATTCAATGGTGAAGTCAGATTTTTAATGAATATTATGGAAAAGTAAATTTTTTAAAAACTACGGGGCATATTACCAAGGATTTGCGATAATTATCGCAAAGCGCGCTTAGCGCTGTTTTTTTTATCGCCGGCTATCGCTGGATTTCACCGCGGAGATAACGTGTTATTATCAACGCTTATCTCCACGGCGATAAAAATCCAGCGATAGCGGCGAAACCCAGCAATAGCGCGGAAATCCAGCGATAAATTCACTGCGCTAATAAAAAGCTTGCTAATAGGCAGGTGAGGACTTAACCTTACAATCCACCTCCCATTGACAAGATGGTTAAGTCAAGTTTTTATCAGGTGTTAAATTCCAGCGATAATCGCGGTTAGCGCGACTTTTTTTATCGCTTCGCGGGCATTGCTAATAGGGGGAAGTTGTGTTTGCGACTGTTTGCAGTTGCTTTTATTTGGGAACGCCTACTTTGCATGTCATTAGCGATAATTATCGCTGACATGCAAAGCGGCAACAAAATGGCCGTTATCGCCATTAAGCTGTCGCTAACAGCTGTTAGCGACAGCTTGCTAATTGGGCGATAAAAATATCGCCGCTTTATCGGCAAAAAGTGCCGCTAAAGTGGCGATACTGCCCTTGGTAATATGCCCCCAAATTTTCCCTGCTTGATGTTCCTGAAGGCTATTTTGCATTAACTCTCCAGCTTCTCCGAGTCGTACTTGGCCTGAATAAGGTGCAGATGAGGTGTGAAATTCCACCTAGGAGCTACACAATAGGTCATTGTGAATGACAGATTGACCTGAATGGGCAGGGATAACATCTTTGAGCTCAGCAGAAGGGTGAGATCTGTGCCTCTCCTGTTGACACAATCTCATATCCTGCATGACAGACCTGTCTGAGACATATCTAAAATGTTTGCACCCTTCAAAGGGAGCCAACAGAATGCTGGGACAATTCTTGTGCATTCCCTCTCCGATTACTGAAGGACCCTGCTTTTGTCCTACCAGACTTCTGTTTCCTGATTGGATTTTAGTGTTGTGGGTCGACACTGGTGATTTCCATTGTCCACTCATCTATACACCTGGAGCTCTCAGGGCCCAAGTTTGATGTGGCAGAAGTCTTTTGCCATCTTGAAAATGCCCTGGCAGGTGGCATGTTTGGCCTGTTTGCAGTAAAGTAAAGAGGAGCTACTGAAAATGTAGGTAGGACAGTGCCTTGGAACATTTACTCCATTGACCAGAGAGGGACTAGGAGTGTCTTAGGGAGTTCCCCACCCACAGGCTGGTGAAACCTACAAACTTGAACCCTCATCCAGCCTTCCTCAGCACACTGCTGGCCCTGCGAAAGGATACCAGGTGACCATTGTGAAGGACCTGAGGAGGTTGAGTGCCCTTCCAATTAAAATCCAAAGAAAGAAAGATCTCCGAAGATCATAAGGCTGATCCCCTGGGTGGCTCCAGGAACGTAAAAAAGCTGAAGAGGACATTCCTATGAAGAATCCCAGCTCACCAGTGGCAACTGGACTTTGATGTGCCCTGTGCCTGACACCCTGAAAGTCTCTAAGTGCTCCCCGTGGGGTCCTGGAGGCCTTGGAAGTGTACTCCTGTGGTTATGTGGGCACCAGAATCAGTTTGGGAACTGCTCAAAACTTTTGCTCCAGAGTTTCTAGAGGACCGACATTGACAAGTAGCCGACCGGAAGTTCCACAGCTTCAGAGTGAGTTTCAGGTGTGTCCCGAGTGGAGAAGTGTATTTCGTCAGTAAAAGCAAAAAGTCCCTTTTCAGATTGGGACTTAGAAACTTTTTTGAACTTCTCTACTTCCAGGCCCTTGTGGGACCAATCGATTTGGTGCATCCAACCTGCACTCCATCGTGGTTGGCCTCAAATCGTGCCCAGTCCCGGCGTACTGCAATCATTGACTACCACTGGCACTTTGCCCTTTCTGGAGCTTTTTCTACTTATATTTTTAAAAATACATATATCCCATTCCCCTTTTGCATTTTTGCCATTTTTGTGTAATTTTGCTTAATATATTTTTTTTCCGCTTTCTATAAATTGGCATGGCATTTTTATTGTGTTGTGTTTTTTGACTTTTTAACTGTTTTGATACTTCTAAATGCTTTACACATGTTCGCTACGTTAAGCCTGTCTGCTTTGTGCCTTAATTACCAGGGGTTGAGCTCAGGTTTAAGTTATTGAAACCTTTAACTGGACATAACAGGATCGTGACTTTATTACTTGTGGTGGACACCAATCCGCCCCAATTAATAAGCCACTTTCTCACAGTGCAGAAAATGAAAAATTTGAGAATTACTTGCCTGGTCTGTGACAGTACTAAATAAGAAGCCTGAAGCATCAGCATATTTTTCAACATTCATTTTGTATCATGAACCTGTAGAAGCCGCCTTTATAATGTGAAACCAAATATCTACTTTAAATGCCTGTTGACACAAAATAATTAATTAAAAGTTACTGGAGCTGCTGAAAGTAAAGATGCTTTTGTAACGTAATGCTTTCTCAAGAACCACTTTCAGACAGTACATGACGCTAGCTTAGCGATAGGCGTATGGACACACATAATGTGGAAGTGGCACAGTCTATGTGCACGGTACTAGAACACTTCTGTAGAAATTACCGTTACTGGTACATTGCATTATGTTGGGCAGTCCCAAAATGTCACGAACAAAGATCACGTGGGTAGCAACAAGTCACAGCACCTCAGACCATGCAGGTACCTCGCAGTGTACACATCTTCTGATTGGCCTAGTATTCTATACTTGTGTAACTTGCTGAGGCTAGGCTACTGAAGTGTCATAATCCTGTACTTTTACTGAATATATTGCATGAATAGTGACGATTTTCCTTCTGTGGTTTGTACCATTAAAAGCTGTCAGAAACGTCACCTCTTCGGACACTCAGCGGCTATGCTGACTGTCTCCGTGCTGCACGTATTTATATTATCTTGTCATCTAGAATAAATGTTCTCTATCATATGTGCTGATTGCTATTATTTCATTTAGGCTACCACATTTGGTGAGAGAATGCGACTCCAGAATGCATGTCTTCTGCTGCGGCAGGCTGCCGCCTTCCCCTTCGAGCCGAGGTCCGACCACAACGCTTTCCCTGCCTTCGAGGTCTCTCTCTCTTCCTCCGCTCTGGGCTGGATGCTGCCAATAGCCGTGAGTAGTTGTCACATCTCTGGGCTGCTCTTGCTCCATGTTTCCCCAGGTTCTCTCAGCACATAATGATGGCTTTGTGAGCTAGCTTTGATGGCTGTTGTGCCTATTGTCGTGTGCTCTTTCTCCTGCCTCACACTCCTACTCGTTGTTGGGTTTTTTGGCATTGTGTGATCTCTGTGGTTGCCCTGCTGGTGGGAGTATTGGCCCGTCGCTTTCTTTTGTTTTCGGGTTTGTCGCCACGCTGTCCATGACGGCTCTGTTGGTGACTGTGTCTCTCTCTGGTTTGCACTTCTGGCGCTGGGCCAGTGCTGCACCATCTTGTTGCCTCTAGCCTCTGGCAGACACAGTTGCCGTCTCCCAGCATATTTCCTTTTGGTTGTCCCTGGCGGTGGGCCAGTTACAAAGGAGAGGAGTATTTGTTTTGGTCTCAGTTTTGGGTTTCCTCTCATGTGTATCCTCTGATTGTGGTGTCCTCTGTTTTATTCCCTCTCTTTTTCCATCTGCTGTCATTGCCACTGGGTGACCGTTGGGTCACAGGCCCCATTGATTTTGCGGTCCCTTGGGCCTTGGCCATCTGCTGCTGACCTTTGCTTCCAGGCCCCCCTTATGAGAGGGCGGATTTCTGCCTCCAGACCCTGTTTCAGCCTGCAGTGACACTCTGAGGACGGTTCAGAGTGGGCAAAATGCTGCTCCTCCTGGCTGCGTTAACTCTCTTAGCAGGGGGGGGGGGGTGGACGCTCCACTCAGCAATGGCTGGTCAACTCCTTGGTAAGATTTTTCCGCTATTTTATATTTTTTCTCCGTTCACTTCACCTGCTGCCTATGTCTCCACAGTGGCTCTGTGTATTCTTTTCACTGCCCTGTGTGTTGGCATTCTTTGCCAAGCTTTCTTTTCTGGTCCAAAGGGGACCTGCATCTGTTTGTTCCTGAGGGGACAGAAATGGGAAGATTAGGTTGCCGTCGCAGCTAGAGCACCCCTATTGGCTAGCCAGAGTTCTGAGGGAACTCAGTCATGAGTGGGCTGACGAGCCCCTTTGGGACCTTGGTTGGAGGGACTGGCGGAGGGTTGGTGATTAGCATCTCCTCCAAATTTACATATTAGTTAGAGGTGTGAACTGTTTGCAGCTGGTGCTTCATTCAGAATTTAGATTAGGGTTAGATTTGTGTTTCTAGGCAGCCAGTGGCGCTCCAACAAGACTGATAGGTCCTGGGACCCTGCTCGGTGGGAGCAGGGTCAGGAGGATTCAGTGGGAATTCTCGGTGGTGGGCCCACGGGTGCCGTCGCAGTTTGAGCACACCCAGCGTCGCGAGGGGTTGTAACTACAGATACTCCCCTGGTATTCTCTCGATGTCTATGATTCAGGGTTCACCTCGCTCCTTGATGATGTGGTTTGTACTTGGATTATACTTGCTGCACTGTCACCTTCACCACTGGGGTTCGGCGAGGGCAAACATTCGCATTATTTCCTTGACCACACAGTAACTCCCTGAAAATAGGCAACACAAGACTACTGATGTTTCAAGGAGGGTGGAATTCTGCAGTTTGCTGTCTTGCCTGCGGGCACTCACTGGCTCCAGGGGTGGAAGGTGTCGGATGCTGAGAAAAGGAGGTGGGGTGAACACCTTGTTTCACACAGGGGAGGGATATATAATTTATTGTTTTCCTTGATTTGCATTAATAGGTTTCTTGAGTTTTATGATTTTTGTTGTTAATACCTGTGTTCGTCAGTTATCACATTTGACTGTACATGTACATTTTTGACTGATCTGACTTTGACACGATGACACCGATTTATGTTACCATTTTCATACAATAATGCTTCTAGACTGCTCAAATAGACACTTTCCCATTGTTTTTATTTTGCACATTACCCTATTTCTGTGCACTGCTACTCATGAAATGACAGATTCCAGCTCTCCTTATGATTACACTCATGCTACTTTGGTATTAAATAACACACTGGGAACAGGTGCTCGGGTAGATTCGCACCACCTAGGGATAGACCCCGGCTATTTGTGTTATATGTGTGTGCCTGTGTAAGTGCAGAGTTCACCTGTTTTTGTCTCACCTTTTATGTGATTCTACAAATTTCGTTCAGCCGCTCCTCTGTGGGTCTACGTGGCCCAAGGAGAAAGGAAGGGGACGAAATATCTTACTCTACCTCTGTCTCTTTTCTTCCTATCTATGAATATTTTCGGTGAACTTGTAGCAAATGCCATTTCATGTCACGTTGTCTGATGAACGGCGCTTGCTCTGCTTCATTTAACGATGCGCAGCTGGCTGTTTGATCGCTGCATGGTTAGTATCTGTTATCCATCTGTATTATCTGTTATCCATACCCCCACACCTCAGGAATGAGCAGCCAGAAATAGTCTGCTGACTACCTTCTGTGTCACTGTATCGAAGTGTGTCTGTAAGTTTGTCTACTGCAATAGGGACAGCTGACTACTTCCCACATACACTTACAAAGAGTAATAATTGGGGTACAAGTGCCTTACAAGTAACACAACTGCATTGCTGTTTCCTATCTTTTGAAAATGGGGGATACAAATATGACAAAGGACTGAATATTGTGTTTTGTTTAGATTGCAATATCTTTCTTGTGACCGTGATTATTCTCCTGGAAGGAGGAGTATGGAAGATTACGGTGTGGAACAAGTTTCTGTTCATCAGGTTATTTCAGTGCATTGATAGGTATTTTTGCGCCGGTTTTTGTGACAATTCTAGTGTTGGAGCTGGTAGCCACACTATAGTGTAGCCAGAGAGCGGTCGGCTCTGGTGCACTGCCTCCTGCTGGACACCAAGGGTGGTCTCCAGATGTGAATAGGTGTCCACCTGCTCACAACAAGGAGGGGGTTGGTATTTCATTATATGCATTCATTTGAAGTGCTGTTATTATATTGTATGCATTTATTTGAAGTGCTTTAATTTGTTGATATGCTGTCTTTGATTGTCACATAATGTATTGTGATTCATTGAGATTCTATTGGACAGATGACCCTCTGCCTGTGTGATATTTCTCATCACACTTGAGGTCCAGATTAACCTCTTTCTGTTTCCACTATTATTATTTTGGGACTAGGTTGGGAGTACATCACTCAGCCATAGCGCACAGTACAACACAGCGCCGCTGCGCAGGGACTGAATTCCTGCTTCTGTATTTCATGTGTATGCCTGTCACCTTTTATACTGTCCAAGGAACGCCAGTACCACAGGAATCTTTTCTCTCCCTTTCCAACTTGTGAATGCTTTGGTGAACTACTAGCAATTGCATTGTCTGTTGAATGACGGACGGCTTCCTCTGTTTTTTCAAAGGCTTCAGGCTGGCCGAAAGTGTGTGGTAGCATTCGTCTTTCCCATTGTGTGTCCTGGCATTAACCTAACAAACCACCTTTTGTTTTTCCGTGTCCATTATAACTGAACTGTTGGTAACGCAAGTAGGGTGAGCGCTTTGGCACACGCTTGCAGAATGGGGAAGTTCAGGCTCCCCTGCACAACACACATTACACACTGGCATTCTCTGCCACAGGGGCACAACGCGCCGAGCTGTCCCATGATAAACAGACCTCTCGCGCACAAACTCAGAATGGGGAAGTTAACGAAAGAGAACTTTCAATACAATGTTTCAAATATTGCTTCTCTTGTAACAATGGGACAGGAAGCAGCCTTTGCGACTTCCAAGTTCTGTAGAAGGAAAAATGTGCTGCTAAAATTATGCACAGAAACACAGCCACTAACTCCAGATCATACCAGGATACAGTGCTCTCGCTAGCACGTGCAGAATTAATGGGCAAAGGTCCTGAGACCCACGGTGCTTATGAGCTGCAAGCCACGGCCCTAAGAAATGATGGATTACAGGAACAGCCCCCCACCTCCCTCCAGATTATAGTTGGAATGTAGCCAAATTTACGTTCACAGATTTCTTTCCAAGTGCCCACAACACCTACATTGATAATGCCCCTGTGAAATGTGTCCCCTCCACCTGGGGAGAAGGAAATTAAAGTGGCATATGTACATGTCTCGTGGAGAAGTGTGGCTCAATGGTTAGAGCGGCAGACCCTGATGCAGAGGTCTAGCCCGGGACCAGGGTTCAATTCCCGCCTCGGCGGGTCTTGGGCTCAATTTCCTCGGACCTGATAATTCTCGCCTTGGTGCCTATTCTGATCATGGGTCCCACTCTGCAACTCTGGGCAATAGCTTGCTTAATCTCCACAACGGCCCCCACAACGCTAGGATGCCTGGCTTCACCTTGGGGGTGCCCAGGAGTGGGCATCTCACAGGGAAAGGCCAGGAAGGGTTCCACAGCGGTATGCGTACAAGCGCCTGAGATACCCCTTCGGGGGTCGATTCGGGCGCTATACAAATACTACTACATTTACATTTACATGGTCCAGAGCACATCTCATGTCCTTTACCAATGACTTTCCGAAATTAAGTGAAGAACAAAGAAGAGGGTACACAGAACTAATGAGACAGGAAAGGGAGACAAATAGGTGGAATGGAATGCACACTAACTACACCCATTGTGCAAAAAAAAAAAAAAGTTACTGAGAAATGTTCTGCCAAGAAAGGCCTTTGATATTAAAATATATTGAAGGGTTAAAGAAACATTTTTGGACTGGCTTTGAAATAACGATCCTGGCTGGCCATAGACTCTGGGCATTGCGCCAAGACCAAACCACACACACCAACAGTTTCCTGTGACTATGAACAGAACTGAAAGAAACAGTCGGGTTATGCAAATAAATAATGTATTCTTCGCAGCGGAGAATGGCTCACTCCACAGACCGCCGCCTAACATATAACACTGCCATCCTCACAAGCACATATAGAATAGCACTAAGTATATTGAGTTCTTGAAGGGTTTTGCCTAATTAAATGGTGCAAGGAGAAGTACTATTTTATGTATGTATCTAAAAGAAATAATGTGTATGTATATTAATGTTTTTCATTTCTAGGTTCTTCAGAGTTGCCGAAAATATTATTATAACGAATTACATTGTAAGGTGGAATGTGCTAAAATGCATTCTAATGCAGTGCATTCGCCAGGGGCTACAAAGAATAGGATACAAAGTAGTAATATTATGTTTATATATTGATCTTTAGTAATAAGTATATGCCAATGCAGAAGGATAGTGTGCATTGAATAACTGTGCTTCGTATTATAATGTTTTAAGGATACAACGTTTACAGATTTAATATGTCTTAATATACAGGTGCAGTCTTTAAGGGTGTTTGCAAATAGGTTTCAAGATATAAGGGATTGGCACAGTTTGACAACTATGAGTATTTTTGATTCCCAAAGGTGTTACTGTGACAGAGATTTTCATCTGTGTTTGCTGTTGGGACAAGCTATAGTACTATGTTTTAATTCTTCTTTTGCTTTTGAAGATAATGTATTTTTTTTTTTTAAAGTCTTGTACAGGGATGACAATATAATGTTTAGGTTCTTTCCTTCATCCCCCTACAGAGTGTAATAGGTTTCCTGTTTTCAAAATGTTTGCATGCATGTGCTTAATGATTAACGTTTTCACCCTCTCATATCTGGTTAGAAAGCTCCACTGGTGCAAATGTGTTCTATAATTCTGACAATTTGGCCCACACATTGTGCCACTACTGATTTCTCACATAGCAATGAGTCATAGACAGGGAGTGTTTGGTAAAGAGTAATGCATGTGTGCTAGCCACAGATAAGTATGCAAATGTTCAACGTGATTTAAGAGACACATCTTTCCCCGATGGAGATATAGCTCTAATTCTGGTTCATGCTTCAGCATTAACACAGGCTCACTGCAAACTTCTTACACAGTGAGCACGGCACGAAAAGTACTGGAAGGGAGCAAGATTAACAACATCAAAAAGTGCTCAAACAGCAGAACTTGTTGCTTTAACAAGAGCATGTAGACTGGCTGAAGGAAGAATAGTGTACATCTACACAGGCAGCTAAAATGCTTTCGAGGTAGCCCATGATTTTGGCCAGCTGTGGGCCATGAGGGAATTCCTCACCTCAGCTGGCCAACATATACCATGCACCATTAATAGCACAACTATTGCAAGGCCTGTTGCCACCAAAGAGAGTTGCAATTGTAGAATGTGCTGCACACACCTCCTCCAGGACTATGTATGACGAGGTAAAGCCTTCATTGATGAAGAAAACAAAAAAAAGGAATAGCTTTAACTGATTGTGAGAACACAATGGTTCAAATTGCTTCTACTCCACATGATGTCATGATATTAAGATAAAGGATGATGATATGTATTATGACCCAAAGTATATTACTCAAAGGGCGGAGGTGGAAGAAAAGGAAGAATGGAAAAGGGGAGGATATAGGCAAATAGAAGAGGGAAGATGGATATGCCCAAATGGAAAAATATGTTTACCAACGATAATGCTTGCTCCCATGGGCCGACTTTTTTCATGGTCCATCACATGTAGGACGTGATGGAATGATCAGACTGTTTTCCCAATGCTGGTACATTGTCCCCACATGAAATGGACTTCATCAACATGCCCCCCTACTCAAAAGTACAAGTACGTGTTGGTTATTGTGTGCATGATCAGCAAATCAGCAAATGATCACAAATGGACGGAGGCATGCCCATCCAAGAACTGTGATGCACAAACTGTTGCCAAATGCCTCCTGAAGGAGTTCATTCCACGCTTTTAAGTGCCTATGCTTTTGGGTTCTGACAATGGACCGGCGTTCATCTCACATGTGATTGAGGGGTTGTGCAAGGGGCTAGGAGCTACACAGAAGATACATTGTGCCTATCACAGCGCGCGCTGGGTCAAAAGCCTCGCTGCTGCCTGATAAGACAGCTTTTGCTGCTGGTAATGCGCCGGACATGTTTTAAGTCTTTTAAATGAAATCCTGCTTTTAATGAAATTCATGCACTTTCTTCTGTTTTTGATTCTCCTGTCTTTGTCTCTGATTTAATTAAAGCCGCATTCCACCCATGCCGCCCGCCCAAAGCTCAGAGATACCCCTTCGGGGGTCGATTCAGGCGCTATACAAATAAATAAATAAATAAATAAATAAATAAATAAATAAATAAATAAATATCATCCACCAGCAGCGTGCGCTGTTGAGAGAAAGAACGGAGTGTTGAAAAATAAGATAGGGAAGATTTGTGCATCCACTAAACTGACCTGGATTGATGCACTAACACTTGCTCTGTTGGCCATGCTGTAGGGCCTTCCTGAAGAAGAGACACCAGCAGCCCACGGCCTCCAGCCAGGTGACTGGGTCTGGATAAAAGCTCACACCGGACGACACTGCCTCCAGCCAAGGTGGAAAGGCCCTTACCAGGTTCTCCTGACGACCGCAACGGCTACCAAGTGCGAGGGGCTGACATCCTGGATCCACAGCTCCCACACCAAGAAAGCAGCAGGGCCGGACCAAGGAGGGCAAGCCCCACCTGCACCAACAGTGTCATCTGAGGTACCCCGTAGGTACAATATTCGCTCCAGCAGACCAGCAACAACAAAGAAGGATTAGAGGAGAGGCAGATCCCTGCTTGCCGCAGGCCAGGCCTCCAACAGTAAGCTCAATTCGACAGAGGCAGATCCCTGCTCGCTGCAGGCCAGGCCTCCACCAAGACAGCACGACTCAACTGAGGCAGCACCCTGCTACGAACAGCAGGCCAGGCCTGTGCCTGACACCCTGAAAGTCTCTAAGTGCTCCCCTTTGGGTCCTGGAGGCCTTGGAAGTGTACTCCTGTGGTTATGTGGGCACCAGAATCAGTTTGGGAACTGCTCAAAACTTTTGCTCCAGAGTTTCTAGAGGACCGACATTGACAAGTAGCCGACCGGAAGTTCCACAGCTTCAGAGTGAGTTTCAGGTGTGTCCCGAGTGGAGAAGTGTATTTCGTCAGTAAAAGCAAAAAGTCCCTTTTCAGATTGGGACTTAGAAACTTTTTTGAACTTCTCTACTTCCCGGCCCTTATGGGACCAATCGATTTGGTGCATCCAACCTGCACTCCATCGTGGTTGGCCTCAAATCGTGCCCAGTCCCGGCGTACTGCAATCATTGACTACCACTGGCACTTTGCCCTTCCTGGAGCTTTTTCTACTTATATTTTTAAAAATACATATATCCCATTCCCTTTTGCATTTTTGCCATTTTTGTGTAATTTAGCTTAATATATATTTTTTCCGCTTTCTATAAATTGGCATGGCATTTTTATTGTGTTGTGTTTTTCGACTTTTTAACTGTTTTGGTACTTCTAAATGCTTTACACATGTTCGCTACGTTAAGCCTGTCTGCTTTGTGCCTTAATTACCAGGGGTTGAGCTCAGGTTTAAGTTATTGAAACCTTTAACTGGACATAACAGGATCGTGACTTTATTACTTGTGGTGGACACCAATCTGCCCCAATTAATAAGCCACTTTCTCACAGTGCAGAAGATGAAAAATTTGAGAATTACTTGCCTGGTCTGTGACAGTACTAAATAAGAAGCCTGAAGCATCAGCATATTTTCAACATTCATTTTGTATCATGAACCTAAAATAGATTGAGAAGGTGTCTGTCTAATAATGTTAAAACAACAGTTGATGGACAGAATGCAGAACAATGTCATACATTCACCCCAGTACAGAGATCTGGGCCTAAATCCATCGTTTTTTTGCTCACCATGCCATTCCAGTTTGGACCCAGCCATATGCAAATCAGTCTTGACCCTGTGCCTCATGGGAACAGTCCAGCCCGAACTGCCAAGCCAGGTCCTCCCTGGACTGGAAACAAGCATCCTAGGACCGGTTTCGGGGTTTCACCCCTCTTCAGCCAGGATAGCTTGATTCCAGTGGCATGGAAAGCACGGGACCCACGTCTGGGCATACCCGTCCCACTCGGGGTGATAAATGCAAAAACAACAGTTGATGGACAGAATGCAGAACAATGTCATACATTCACGCCAGTACAGAGATCTGGGCCTAAATCCATCGTTTTTTGCTCACCATGCCATTCCAGTTTGGACCCAGCCATATGCAAATCAGTCTTGACCCTGTGCCTCATGGGAACAGTCCAGCCCGAACTGCCAAGCCAGGTCCTCCCTGGACTGGAAACAAGCATCCTAGGACCGGTTTCGGGGTTTCACCCCTCTTCAGCCAGGATAGCTTGATTCCAGTGGCATGGAGAGCACGGGACCCACGTCTGGGCATACCCGTCCCACTCGGGGTGATAAATGCAAAAACAACAGTTGATGGACAGAATGCAGAACAATGTCATACATTCACCCCAGTACAGAGATCTGGGCCTAAATCCATAGTTTTTTGCTCACCATGCCATTCCAGTTTGGACCCAGCCATATGCAAATCAGTCTTGACCCTGTGCCTCATGGGAAGAGTCCAGCCCGAACTGCCAAGCCAGGTCCTCCCTGGACTGGAAACAAGCATCCTAGGACCGGTTTCGGGGTTTCACCCCTCTTCAGCCAGGATAGCTTGATTCCAGTGGCATGGAGAGCACGGGACCCACGTCTGGGCATACCCGACCCACTCGGGGTGATAAATGCAAAAACAACAGTTGATGGACAGAATGCAGAACAATGTCATACATTCACCCCAGTACAGAGATCTGGGCCTAAATCCATCGTTTTTTTGCTCACCATGCCATTCCAGTTTGGACCCAGCCATATGCAAATCAGTCTTGACCCTGTGCCTCATGGGAACAGTCCAGCCCGAACTGCCAAGCCAGGTCCTCCCTGGACTGGAAACAAGCATCCTAGGACCAGTTTCGGGGTTTCACCCCTCTTCAGCCAGGATAGCTTGATTCCAGTTGCATGGAGAACACGGGACCCACGTCTGGGCATACCCGTCCCACTCGGGGTGATAAATGCAAAAACAACAGTTGATGGACAGAATGCAGAACAATGTCATACATTCACCCCAGTACAGAGATCTGGGCCTAAATCCATCGTTTTTGCTCACCATGCCATTCCAGTTTGGACCCAGCCATATGCAAATCAGTCTTGACCCTGTGCCTCATGGGAACAGTCCAGCCCGAACTGCCAAGCCAGGTCCTCCCTCGACTGGAAACAAGCATCCTAGGACCGGTTTCGGGGTTTCACCCCTCTTCAGCCAGGATAGCTTGATTCCAGTGGCATGGAGAGCACGGGACCTACGTCTGGGCATACCCGTCCCACTCGGGGTGATAAATGCAAAAACAACAGTTGATGGACAGAATGCAGAACAATGTCATACATTCACCCCAGTACAGAGATCTGGGCCTAAATCCATCGTTTTTTTGCTCACCATGCCATTCCAGTTTGGACCCAGCCATATGCAAATCAGTCTTGACCCTGTGCCTCATGGGAACAGTCCAGCCCGAGTGTCTGAAAAGTTTCGGTTAATATCTGGGCAATAGCTAAAATTGTGTTGATCTTACGAAATCTCTCATTCTCACTATGACCTTTACTCAAAACCCACTATTCGCCACACTGTTGATAGCATGTTCAGATAGCTTATGCCATCACGTTTGAGATGTGTAACTCCACATCCTGATGCAACAAAAACACAATAAATACCTGTGCTAAAAAGATTAAAACCATTTGAGATCAGTTGGCTCCTTCAGTAGTTAGAAAATGTGGCTCTGCAGCAGTGGCACAATCTTTCAGCTTCAATTCAAGTGAATCCATACCTGAAGGGCTAGCTGGTGAAAGGGAATTATTTTTCTGCAATTATATAACAAACAGCATAATACAACTCTTCAACCTATTAAACTGATGCCATCACCTAATTTATGGTCTTAAATGTATTAACCAGTGGAAGTATTGAAGGCCTAGCCTGCCTTGCCTGGATTCAAACTCATGACCTCCGACAACACTGCATTTGTCAGCGCAAATGTTCAGCTTACTAAGCTATTCTCCTGGCCTAGATGCAAAAATAATGAAAGACATTCTGACATCTTAGTTTATCGGTGTCTGACTGAGAAAACAATAGTGCATTTTTTTGGAACAATGGCATCCTACATACACTTTGTAACACACACACACACACACACACACACATATCCCCCCCACCCCCAATACGGCCATTGACCGTAATGAAGTGTGTAGCAGGGAAGGTTATAAAGCGCTAAAAAGTAGCTAAACACACTACTGGGGCCGGTCCTCACAAAGATACTGTTTATCAGGTTCTGACAAGATTAACCCACGCTATGAGTATCGAATCGGTCCCCACATCGTAGGTTATACATGCCCACACACACAAACACATACACACACTCTCTCTCTCTATCCTGCCTGCTCAATCATTGACACTGCATTTCCATGATTTTCAAAAGTGTCAGGGAAGTAAATCTTAAACAAGGAGAGGTGGACTTAAGTATATTGTAGGAAAGGGGCTTGTGCCACGAATCACACTGCGACTAATACCAAGTAGCTGTTAATACTGCAGCATCCTGTATCAACTGAAGTCAGGAAATCACGTATTCATAGAGCCCTACGTTTAAAGCAATCCCTTGAGGAGAATGCCAGGTGGCCTGCAGTAGTTTTTTTGTGGCTGGGGTATGAGTAGTACCTAAGACTGCAGGCCACTATGCTGAGATCCAAACACGGAGGACGCCCACCCAAGACTAAAATCTCTGTTTTGTTTCATTTGAGCTAAATAGCGTTATCTGAGACCAACGCTGCAACTAATATCATGCTGCTCCGAAACCCTGCAATTTTTCTCTTCTGTATTACCATTAACTAGCTAATGAGCCACATTGCAGGACACATGCTGGACCCCATCTTTATCTCCAGCAACCGCATCATGTACAGCCAGGTCACAGAACTCACATGGTTCGACCACTCCATTGTCGACTTCAGCATCACCAGCCCACGCACCGCCACCCCCAAGTTGATCAGCCTATCTCCCCCCTCCCCCACCGCAGCTGGACGGTCGCCCTTAACACCTCCAACGCAGCCACCGCCACCAACCTGGAACAGGGAATCAAGAACTTCAATGCCTGGATCACCAACTGCACCGACAGCATCTACCCCAGCAGGAGCAACAATCGCAAAAGATCCTCTAAAAAAGCCAGCTTTTACATCGAAGAACTCAAAACAGTGAAATGTGACAGCAAACAGCTGGAAAAGAGATGGTGCGCAAGCAAGGACACCACCAACAGGGCAGCCTTCAAGACCTCCCTCAACCTCTACCACTGCCTGCTGAGGACAACAAAGAAGACTGCTCTAGCTGCATGCATCAAAACCAGTGCCAACGACAGAAAGGAACTTTTCAATATTGTCAAGGAGTTCTACAACCCAGCTGGCAGCTAAAACACATCACACCCCCACAGGAGCTGTGCGCAACCATATGAAGAAACTTCAAACCCCAACCTTCACCCACTGACTGCATCAAACGACACACATTCACCGCAACCGACACAAACCACAGACTGACCACCTTGAATCAGCTCTCCACCCAGGATACCACCGCCATCATGATATCCATCCACTCTGGAGCTCCCACAGACCCATGCCCACACAACATCTTCAACCTCAGAAGCCAAAAAATAGGCCAGGAACTCACCACCCTGCTCAACACCTCAGTCACCACCACAATATTTCCTGACGCCTGGAAACACGCTGAACTCAGACCACTGCTCAAAAAACCCTCCGCCGACCCCAGCGAACTCAAAAAGTACAGGCCAATCTCCTTGCTCTCATTCCCTGCCAAGGTACTGGAAAACACCATCAACAGGCAACTCACATCACACCTGGAGCAGAAGCAGCTACTCAACTCCTCCCAATCCGGCTTCCACAGCAATCACAGCACTGAGACCGCCCTAATCGCAGCCACCAGTGACATCCGAACCCTCCTCGACTGAATATTGAATTGAATTTAATTTTTGTTAACTGTTCAATTAATTAAAATGGTACATTAAAAAGAGCTATTTAAAACAATTCCCCCCTGCCCCATCCCATCCCATCCAATGTCTTAATCCTTAGATCAACGATAGTCCCCTATCTCACTTGTGCAAATTCTCAAAATTGATTACGATTACTTGCATGCTGGGAAAATGGATGTTAAAGCATAAAAGTCAGATTTGATGAGTTAAACTTTCATTAAAAGAAGATGGTCCCCTATAAAACCATAAAACCTTGCAGGGACCCACCCTGCAGCCCTCTTTGTGAAATAAAGTGCACTGTGCTGATAAATATGGATAATGGTTAGCTTGTCAGGGGGATAGCATTAAATTGTAACGCCTCATTAATTGCAGTCCTGATTGAGTGTGTAAATTTCCCCAGTCTTGCTAGGTTCCTTGTCGTAGATTCGGTGAGGCACAGGACCGAAGCCTCCCTGCAGGTCCTGACCCCCCTTTGCGATAAGTATCAGTCGTAGATGGCGCTGGCGCTCATTGTTCAGTTTAGGGCAGCAGCACAGGCGGTGAAGCCAAGATTCTTTGAGGTAGGAACATAGACTGCATGCAGCATTTTCCCCCTTGCGTGCCCAAGTTGGGTTAAAATCTGAAATGCGTAACATGGTAAGTCTCATGTAAAGTATTTTCCTACGGACCTGTGTTGTCAAAGCCTCGCGTAAATAGGGTTGGGCCTTCCCCGGGATGTATGTTTTATCCAGTGACTCTGTGATCGAGCTAGGACGGAGGGTTTCAATATCTTTTGCAAACAATGGGGGATTTTCTCAAGAACGTGCGAGAAACATCGCCAAAATAGCTTAACGCAAGTTTTCATATCGCCGTCTATCGCGGGAAAATAACGCTGTGTTAACGTCTTATTCTCAACACGGCGGTAACATGCAATAGTTTCCCGATAACGCGTCAAATGTCCGCGATAAAATTACCGGGACGGCGATAAAAATCCAAAGCCGAACGTGAACAAAGTGGCGATGGGCCCAACTGCGATAAAAAAATCAGTGATAAGCTGCGCCAGGCCTGCAATTCACACACGTCAGGCGGGAAAAATCCCTATAGAAGCAGAAAAAAAACCACAAACAAAACCAAAACAACTGCGAAGCACAATGGAGGTAGCCGGAGCAAGTACAGAGGACAACCAGAACCCCACAAGCCCCACGGAGGACCAGCCTGGGACCTCGGGGTCAGGGAAGGGCAAGGAGAAGAAGAAGAGGAAGACGCGGTTCAGGCCGGCGGGAAAACAGGATCCTGATAACGGAGGTAATAGAACACCATCAACAACTGTTCGTCACCTTCACTGTGTCATTGGCAACAAAAAATGCAACATGGCAGTCCATCCTGGACAAGGTGAATGCAGTCGGAGTGCTGAGGAGGACAATGGAAGAGGTCAAGAGGCGCTGGAATGATGTGAAGCGCAAGACCAAGCAGAAACTCGCCAACAACCAGAAGGCAGCAATGCAGACTGGAGGTGGGAGTCCAGCGCCACAGGAGGAGCTGGATGAGATGGAGGAAATGGTGTCCACAGTCATCAGTGGGGAGACGGTGGCAGGAGTTGGGGGACCGGACACTGCTCAACATGACCTGACACAACAGCAATGGGTGAGTAACGACCAGGGACTGGGGGAACGGGGGGAGATGGGCACAATGGCACACATGCACAATTAAGTACAGCACAGTACACACCCACAATGACTCTGGATCATGTCCCTGATCCCCTTGGCACACTGCAGCACACCTAGAAACAGCAAGTAGGCGCCCGTTGACTATGTGCCCAGAGGGGGCCCTTCTCACACATCACCAATCTCACAACCAACCCATGCACATGTGCTGAACCCAGCAAGGCTGCGGGTCCGTGAGCCACACTGACAATGCAAGTGACACTGCATGACGATTAGCATGGCTGCAGTCCGATCATCATGACATGGTGCACGCCACCACACTGAGGTGGCTGAGTGTGGACCACATCCATAAAGGAGCAGGTCACACTCTGACACATCCACCTGCACAAACAACCCCTGACATCAACAACACATCTGCGGACAAACCATGCCCCAGAGTCCCAACTCCCACCAAGACCCAAATTCACCCAAGTCTGCAACATCTCAGTACTGTACTGTATGGGCACAGAAGTCAAAGGCAAAGGGACAAAGGGCAGCAAAATCAGAGCTGCAGGGGCGACTCTCCCAAAATGCAGCACACACACATGACATTCAGAGCACATCATCATTGGCAACAATGTGGTACAAACTGCAACACGTTTACAACAGGACAGAGGACACAACAGGTGCCGCCTGTGTGTAGAAACTGGCCAATCACATTTGGCATAGCAGGGAAATGTGAGATGTCAATGTACTAGTACAAACACATATCCGTGATGTCGACGAAATGTCCACTGCCCCGCATCAAATAGGCAGCTCCTCCTAAACAGTCACAATGTACATTGTCATGCAGTCTGCATGTGAACTTGTACAATGCGACAACATACATGTGAACACAATGTAATACTGCATCTCCCCTACACATTGCAGAGGGAGCATCAACACCTCCTGCAGAGCAGCCCCAACAACTCTTCACTGATGACGATGAGGACATCCCCGACATCGACCCTGAAGCCCTCCAAACCCTCTTCGACAGCTTCGGCACCCCACCTCCAGGAGCAGGGCAGCCCAGCTGCATCGAGGAAACCCCACCCCCTGCACAGACCACACAGCAGGAAGCACCTACCACCCCGGCTGTCTCCCAGGACCCCCACGAACAACACATGGCCTTCCAACGCCGTGTGCTAGAGGTCCAGGAGAAGATGGCTGATCAGGTGCGGGTGGGGTTCGACCTCATGGCAGCAAAACTTGATGCCATACATGGGTGTCTGAGTACCATCAGGGACCACTTACAGTCCCTAACGGACACCCACAGTCCGCTCCATGCTCTCCAACGATCCATGGCTGACATCGCTGGAGTCATGATACTGAGACAAGAACAACTGTCCAGTCAGAGTGGCTCCAGCGATGTCAGCCGGGAGTTGGGACAGATGCGGGGGCTCATGGAGAACATGGAGCGGATGACGGCGGAAAGAATGGCTGCCACGGCTGCACACCAGCGAGATGTGGCTGGGACCTTCCATGCCCTGCAGCACATCGTCATGGCATTGCTGCCTCAAGGCCTTGCGCAGATGAATGCTGCTGCTGCTTCTACATCCACATCTCCGCCCCTGATGTGTCAGTGCCTCACAGTGCGGCAGGCAATCCACCACCACCCACGTGTGAGGCACATGTGACATCAGAGGACGAAGATGTGGGTGAATCAACCTTACTGGTAAGGAGGAGGCAGTAGCATTCATCTCCGCCATATGGCCTGTTTCTGCTTGGTTCTGCCCTTTGCATCATCACCTTCCACTGTCCCCCGATACACTCTACGACACTCACCTTGGACCTCGACATGGACTGCCATTTTCTGTTTGGTTACCAATGACACACCGATCAGACTGCGGACTGAACTCTTCCTCTTCCGATGAACTTGTCATTCCCTGAAGGACTCTGGTTGGCCCTCCACGGGCCAATAATGTGAAGTGGGGTTTGCATGGCCCTGTACTGCTCCAGCTGCAACACTCCACTGGATGTGAATTAAACATTCAGAATCGCACAGATGTTTCATACCTTTGATCATTCAAGTATGAGAGTATGGATGAATGTAGGGTCAGTGATTCCCCCTTACGTCCATGTTGCTCATGTCGTGGGACTTGAGTCACAGGGTGCAACATTGCCGATTGCGGTCCGGGTGGCGTAGACACTACAACAGAGACACAAGCATCAGTTACTTCCATGTCCAGCCCAGAACTGAAGCACACCCAGAGCCCCGGGCTCATTGTTCCCACCCCCCGGGCTTGCCATACGCCAGGCCAGTCCACTCCGCTTACACTCAGAGGGGGGACGACAAAGCTACATGTCCCAGGTCTTCCCTGTAGTGATCTGCTGATCACTGGTCTAGTTGTCAGCATGCCACAGCCACTCCCTGAAGGCTGGTTCACACCCACACCACACCCATCCAGCACAGGTGTCACAGGACATGTGACCCTGCCAATAAAAGGGGCCTAGCACGTCACATTCCCCAATGCCGGAGATGACATGATGGCGTCCGCACCACGCGACCCAATCATGAAGGGTCCATGACTTGTGGCGCACTGAGTTGGTGGCACCCGCTGCACTGCGGCCGGCATGGGCCTACCGCCACGAGACGATGACTTGCAGTGCACTGAGTTGGTGGCACTCGCTGCACTGCGGCTGGCAGGGGCCTACCCCACATGACGATGACTTGCGTTGCACAGGGTCAGTGGCACCCGCTGCACTGCGGCTGGCAGGGGCCTACCGCCACGTGATGATGACTTGCGTTGCACAGGGTTAGTGGCACCTGAAGAGCTGAGCGGGTGTGCAGCCTGCGATGATGCATAGGCCTCGATGAGCCGTCCTGCTAACCGTGGTTCGATTTGAATTGTGAGTCCTGCTGGACCGTAGTGCACGCCGAAGGCAGCAGTCAGCACACACATGACTCTGCGGTGCGGTGCCGCAGGGTGCGCTGGGGGCCTGTGGCGCCAAATCCAGCGATCGGCTGAGGAGGATGCCCGGCACGTGGTGGGCCCTCTTGGAGACACGCCAGTGGCGGCAGGTGAGCATTGAGGCCTGGGTGCGCAGGGGTGGCCAGTCATCGCTGGGCGGAGGACCGGTCTGGGGACCAGGGCTGGGGTGCATCAGGCGCACAGGATCGCGCAGGCACCACCGGTCACGGCGGCGGACTCGTGGCTGGGTGGGGGGCGCCGCCCTTGTTGACACGACCCTGCATGCGATGATCGTCATGTGCGCGGGTTGGTTTGGGACATAGCCACCTCGTCTCCAGTGTGAATGTGCCCGTTGAAGGTGGTCGGCCACCTGTGTGTAGGCCTATGGGCAGAATGTGGCAGAGACTGAGACACACGCAGTAGTCACTTTGGTGGTGGATTGGTGACATGTGCATTCCCACAGTTGTGAGTTGGGGGATTGTGGAGTTGAGGTGTGTGGTGTGTTCAGTTGGTACTTGCCGATGGGCAGTGCATTTCCATGGGGGCCATCCTCAAAGCGCTGGTTGGTGGCGGACTTGCGGACATGTGGGGATCATGCACACTGCCTGGGGAGTTTGCGACGACATTGGTGGACAAGCCACGGTGGTCCACTTTTGTATGCACAGTGATGGCATGCGTGTGGTTGCTGTTGCGGTGATTGTGTGCAGTGTCGGCAGGGGGCACAAGTCATACACGTGTGCTGTGAATTGCCCCCAACACATGCGTGACGCCAGCTATGGCGTAGTTCCATTGCGTGGTCTCAAGATGTTCCTGCGCAGTGTGGGGGTAGTGAGGGGCAGGGGTATCGAGCTGACACACACCGTGATGGTTTCAGGTATGATGAGTCCTGCATGATGTGACAGTAACAGCAGTTTGTGTGGTCGTTACCTTCCTCTTCATTCCTACGATGGTTACGGCCACACGTAGTTCTGTTACGGTCTTCTCATGCATGGTTTATCAGGCCTGTGAGCATTCCGGTTTGTCCAAGTGCAGTACACTGTACCAGATTAGGCATGTGACTATACGGAAGTTTGACCATTGTCACCATTTCTCCCACAGGTTTCTGAAGACACGTTGCCCTGTTGAGGTTCCCCGTTGGGAATGGAACGCGTTGGCTGAGCTTTTCGTTTTGTTGATTTATGTATTTGTAATAAAGTTCTGTTTTACACTACTGTTGACTACTGGACTTCATGACCTGGCGCACCCACATTTCGGTTACTACGATCTTGGGTCTGGGGCACGGAGGCGTCTAGCACGGCTGGCGTTGGGGTTGGTTGCGCAGGTACACTACGAATTGGAACTATCGTGTGGTGCGGATACAGGGGCCCGCCGTTGCTTTTGTGGACATGCATCCATGACATGTGTGAGGGAGTTTGATGGGGCTGGCTGTGTGACTCCTCCGACTCGGCAGTTGTTGGTTGGAATGTACCAGGGGCCAACAGGTGCAGCACAGCCAGCAGCTTTGTCTGCGGGGGGATGTAGGTTGTCCACTGTGTTGGTACCGTCAGCCTGTGGGCAATGTGGGTCAGGATGCGGAGGATGGTTCTCCTTTTGAGCCTGTGTTGGCCAATGGCTTCCTCTGGCATTGAGTCTCTGGGACTGGTGCATTTTAGGGTCGTCCGCTGTCCTGCACTGCCTAGGTGGTAATCCAGGAGGGGTTGGTCCGGGGGGGTGTGCCTGGGGGTGGTGGCGGTGGGTGTTGTGGCCCTCTTGGGTCTCCGAGCTGCATGATCAGTGTCTCCATGGCATCTGTTGGTCTTCAGATGTGGCTCTGGGCTGGGCTCCCTTTCTACTGCAGTTGGTCGTCCTGCTTAACACCAGTAAAAGGCAGGTGTTAAATCCCTGCTGCTAACGCGCCTTATCGCCTGTTCTTGGTTCGCATCGCAGATCTGACTGGTCGTTGAGAATCTCTCGAAGTGGTGTTTTCGTGTGTTTTTGCATGGGAACGCCTACTCTGCATATCATTCGCGTTAGTTGTCGTACTCATCCGTGGCGATGTTTTTAGCGGCAGCTATCGCTGGTAAACTGGCGATATCGGCAGTTTGCACCAGCTTGAGAATAGGGCGATAAATCTATTGCCACTTTTGCGGCGCTAAAGTGCCGATATATCGGCGATGAGTCCTTGAGAATATGCCCCAATGTTTCCCGTACCTGCACGTTCACCGCTTTTTTCCAAGCGGATAGAGGAATGTCAGGTAGTTGTAGACTCCTCAGGGTGACAATGGCCTGGTCAAGGCTGGTCAAGACTGGCGTGCCAGGCTGAGCCTATCTCCTCAAAAGCGAACCTCAGTTGATGTCTGAGTGAGTCTACTGGTGCCCTCAGGATCCTGATGTAGAGCTCGATTAGATCCCCCAGGCATGCCAGATCCTGCTTCCCAAGGCTGAGCTCCAGTCTCAGCCTTGATTTTCTGGCTTCCCGCGGTACGAGCATCACTGATTCATATGCCTTGGCCTGGGTTGCAATTAAGAACCTATCCAATGCTCCTGGGAAAGCCAAGTGACCATAACCGATGGCCGGAATCAATTTTGCTTTTAGCACTCTCACTATTGGCTCGGCAGAGTAACTTAACAGGTGATGGCTCAGTTGTTTCAATAAATGGATAACGTTGTTGGCCTTAGTGCTAAGATGTTTTCGTGGGTGTTTGAATTAGCCCTTTCTGAAACCCAGACCCCAAGATAGTTGTAGGCTGTCACTGTATCAATATGCAGTTCTCCCAGATGCCAGTGGGCTTGCCTTTTGTGTTGATGTTTCCCAAACACAACTACCTTTGTCTTACCCTGATTAACCAGTAGGTGATTGTCCGGGTTAAAGCGATCTAATGCATGTAGGGCTCTCTGGAGACCCACTCTAGTGTGGTCCATTATTACTGTATCATCGCGTATTGCAGGACCAGGAGTCTCACCCTACCCAGCCTTGGTGATATTAAGCTGGCACCTTGCAGAGCTGCCCCGAGGTCTGCAGTGTAGAGATTAAAGAGGAGAGGGGCCAATACGCAGCCCTGTTTGAGCCCATTTTCTGTTGGAATTTTGGAGGTCATTGTATTGGGGCTTGTTTTCACCTAAACCCAAGTGCCTTCATAAAGGGATGTTATTGCCTTTAACTGTTTGTGTGGAATCCCCCAGGTGGTTAACTTCCCCCACAGTCTTCTACGGTCCACCTTATCAAAAGCAGTGCTATAATCAATAGAGCGGAAGAACAATGGAGGGCTCTTCTTCTTGACTGGCTGTGTTGACATATAGGCCAAGGCTATAATGTTGTCCATGGTAGAAGAGAGTAACCTAAAACCTGATTGTTAAAAGGAATAATGCCTTTTTCTTGTGCCCATGACTCCAGGTCCTTCAAGAGTATTCAAGCGTAGGCCTTTGCTTCTGGGTCGAGAAGGGTGACAAGCCTATAGTTTGAAGGCTTGGAGCGGTCACCTTTCTTGAAAATGGGAAAAAGTATGGAGACCCTCCTGGAGCCGGGCGTCCTTGCTGTTAAAAAAGTGTAATTAAAAAGCAGAGTTAGAAACGCTGCCCAAAAATCCGGTGCTGTTTTGAATACCGTACTGGGATCCCGTTTGGCCCTAGTGCTCCATCGGTCCTCATTTTCATGATGGTCTTGAAACTGTGTCTGCTTTTATTGACGTGACCAGGGGCTGCAGTACCCCGCTTCCAAGCTGTTAGATTCTTTGGTTCCTTTGTCGAGAGAGTCTGTCGAGTACAGTTGTTTTACATAATTTGACCAGTCTCGTTCCGCTACCCCATTCTCCCTTGACACTCCTCCGTTGCTCAACTGATTAATGTGCCTCCACAGCCCGGTGTGATTCTTCTCTTTCAACAGGGAGAACACTTTGAGCCATATTTTTTGTGTGTGTTCCCTTTTGATCACCCAAACTTTCTTCTTGGAAGCTGTTCTCAAGGCTGTAATTGAAGGACCATCAGTTGGATTACCCCCTCTTTTCTTGGTTTTCAAGGCCCTTAGTAAAGCGTGTTTGCACTTAATTATAGCCTTTGAGTGGCGTGGAGCTTCGGGGGTTGTTATGTGTTTATTGCTCGAGCACTGATGTCGTGCGTTCCCCAGGTTTAATTGGAGTTCTCCTATGATGTTCTCCCAGTTATTTATTACTAATACATGATTTGGGGGGTTTATACCATGCTGTTTTTCTCCACCCATGCTAGCAATTTGTCTCCATTTTTTGCGGACCATTTTATCCTTTGGAGAACCTTGTGCCTCTCTTCTCCTGTGGATTCGCCTATTGTGTGGAAGGTGATTGCTGTTGGTACTGCGAGTTGTATCGTGGCCCTGAAGGGCCTCTGATTACTTTCATCCCTGTCATCGACTTCAAAATCTATCAGCCTAGCTGCGATGATTTCACTGACTAGAATGTAGTCAATTGTCGAAACATTCCGGAAGGTTGGTTTCGGGCGCCAGGATGGAGAGCAAGATTCCTTTAGTGAGTGGGTTGAGCTTAGGTTGTGGTTTTTTAAAAGAGTGAAGAGGGGTTCTGCCTGACCCCTGCACCTAGGTGTGGTTTTCATTTTATCAAGGTCCCTCAGATTAAAATCCCCTACTATAATTACTTGATGATTCAAGAACTGAGGAGGCGGTATGGATGTGCTGGGGCAGTTCGTTCCAGGCTTTAGGAGTGAGGTAGGAGATTTGTGGCATATAGTCCAGTCAACAAAGGTAAAAAAACACATTTACAACAAACCTCAGCAAATAGGTAAGGCAAGCAATAGCTAAAGCCAGGGGCGCTTTAGCAGCTACAGCGGGGTGAGGTTCTTGATGGACTTCTTCAGCCTGCAACTCGGCAGACAGTGGCTCGTAATTAATGTGAAAGGTAGGAGTGTGAGCCAGAGAAAGGATGGATGGGTGGATGGATGAGTGAAAGGGAGGAAGGGTGGATGGGTTGAAAGGATGGATGGATGGATGAGTTAAAGGATTGATGGATGGATGAGTGAAAGGATGGGTGTAAGGATGGATGAGTTAAAGGGAGGGTAGATGGATGGCTGTATGAAAGGGTGGACAGATGGATGAGTCAAAAGGGTAAATGGATGGACAGATGAGTGAAAAGGTGGATGGATGAGTGAGTGAAATGGTGGATGGATGTGTGAGTGGAAAAGTAAATGGATGGATGGGTGGATGTGTGATCGAACTGGTGGATGGATGGGTGAGTGAAAGGGTGGATGGATAGATGTATGGATGAATGAGTGAAAGGATGGATGAGTGAAATGGTGAAAGGATGGACTGAAAGGGTGGATGTAAGGATGGATGAGTGAAAGAATGGATGGATGAGTGAAAGGGACGGTAGATGGATGGCTGGATGAAAGGGTGAACAGATGGATGAGTGAAAGTATGGATGGATGGATGGATGGATGAGTGAGTGAAAGGATGGATGAGTGGAAGAGTAAATGGATGGATGAATGTGTGAGTGAAATGATGGATGGGTGAGTAAAAGGATGGATGTAATGATGGATGAGTAAAACGGAGGATGGATAATGATGGATGGATGGGTGAGTGAAGGGGTGGATGGATGGATGGATGGATGAGCGAAAGGGTGGATGGATGGAGGATGAGAGAAAGAGCGGATGGATGAGTGAGTGTGTGAAAGGAAGGATGGACGGATGAGTGAAATTGTAAATGGATGTATTGATGAGGAATGGATAGATGGATGGAGTGAAAGGCTGGATGGATAAACGGAGTGAAAGGTAGATGGATGGATAAGTAAAAGGATGGATGTATGATGGGTGATGGATGGATGAGTGAAAGGATGGATGTAAGGATGGATGAGTGAAAGAATGGATGGATAAGTGAAAGGGAGGGTAGGTGGATGGCTGGAGAAAGGGTGGATGAATGGATAAGTGAAAGGGTGAATGGATGGATGAGTGAAAGGGTGGATGGATGGGTGAGTGACGGAATGGATGAGTGAAAGGGTAAATGGATGGATGGGTCGAAGGGTGGATGAGGAGTGAAAGGATGGATGACTGAGTAAATGGGTCGATTGATGAGTGAAAGGGAGGATGGATGGATGGTGAAAGGGTCAATGGATGAGCAAAAGGATGGATGAAAGGGGTGATGGATAAGTGAAAAGATGGATGGATAGGTTTGAAGATGGATGAATAGGTTTGTATATGGATGGGAGGACGAACGTATGTAATGGGGACAGACTGAATGTTGGATGAAAGGCTGAATAGATGACAGATTGTAAAGGTGAAATGGTGCATATCAGTGAGTGGATGGAAGGATGAAAGGATGAATGGATAGATGCTTGTATGGAAGAGATAACCTTTTCTGGGGAAGGTCACAATTGCTTGCTTCGCTTGCTTAGTGCCATAAGAGCTTTGGTTTAAAGTGGTGGGTATTTTACTTCTCTGGCTACTCCCTTGGCTAAAGCTTACGTGTCAGTTGGTCAAGAAGCTCCGGGAATAATGCAAGAAAAGTCAACAAGGTCTATAGACATTAGATGGGCAAAAACACCTGGGGTTTCATTACAGTAAATATGTAGGGAAGTGATGTGATCTTTGCCGTATATTTTTTGTCTCATTATTAGTTGGATTTGTTTTCGAATGAGTGTGATAATTTGAGCATTTTTGTACTGAAATCTGCAATGAAGTCATTGTTGATTAAAACAATCGGTTAGCATCTCATAATAGTGTTTTGGGGTAAATCACCAAGTGGTTAAGTCTGTGAGGAGGATGACTGATGTTGGAGTAATGAAGATTACCAATAAAGTAATAGGTTCATTGTTGGTCTTATGCGTCTGGATCAGCGCGAGCCGCACTAGCAGTGTTGTCGCGAAATTAAGCTCAAGAATATTTTCCTTGAGGTAGAGAAAAAAAATCGAGCTAGTGAAACCGCACTGGGATTCATCAAAGTTTGCACCACCTTACATCTGACATCATCATGATCAGTGACATCCGTGTTTTACATCTGCCTTGTCTTCTGCCTGTGCCAGTGTAGTCCTGTTTGGTAATGCTGCCATTGTTGCCTTGCACGTCTACACCTGAACTGCTGTTTGAAAATCTGCCGTCCTACATAAGTAACGGAATGTAAATTTGCAGGGCAACTTTTCTGAGTAATGAAGTGAAACTAGGAAGACTTCGTTAAAGCTTTTCAGATTGTTGGGACACAGAACGCTAGAGATGCTTTTCAGCAAGTTACAATTGATGGACGGCAAAGAGTTAAACTCGATGACGCCTACGTCACGGAAGTCCATGAGGGGGCGGGGCCCTCGGACGCTCCGGTCTTCTATATCGGCAGCGATTGTAACCTGGACTCATAAACCCTTCCTTTGTTTGCAATGGAGCTGTCGGTGATGTCTGCGGTAACTTTCCTTCTGCAGCAGGTGACGGTGTCAAACGTCCTGCTGTTTTTAGCAATCTTCCTCTTGGTTGGCGATTATGTTAAAAAGAGGGCGCCGAAGAATTACCCCCAGGGCCCTTCTCCTGGCCCTTTATTGGATGTTTACCATCCCTGGACTTGGCTCAGCCTCATGTCTCAATAAACAAGGTAGGATTACAGAATTTTTTTAACAAACTGTGACAGACCCATAGTTTTTGTCTCTTTTGTATACAGAAAATGATTCTTTATGACGTTTCAATTACAAGTGGGCGGCAGAAATACAAGTTTATGTACTCCAAGGAGACCATAGAAGTGCAGCGCGAGGCGCACTCTCGCAGAGCAGACTTCGCACAGAGCAGCAGCGCCAGCTTCGCTCCATACTACCCATGTCCCAAGTGTAGCAGGGCAGCAGTATTGCCCAGCAGGCGGGCAACTAGAGCCAAATTTCGGGGGGGCTGAAAAAGATTTGGGGGGGTAATTCTTCCAGCCATAGGCAGAGTGGCTCTAAGAAGGGGTGAAAACACAACAAAAGCCTCATTAACAAGTAAATGGTCTTTTAAAGACCTGTGAAGTACTCAGGTGCGGCTGCAATTAGACGGCCGCCAGCCCGCGACGGGGGGGTGGCTGAAGCCCGGTGAGCCCAATGGGTGTTGCGCGCCTGTTGCTCAGCGTCATACATGCACTTAACATGTACACATGGCAGCAGTATTGCAAGCTTTCCTCACTCATGGAGCAGCGCGACCTTCCCTTCCTGGCAGTAGAGGTTAAACAAGGATAGGTGACACACTTCCGTACACACCTAGATGAGGTAACAGGCGCAGCTGCAGTCTAAAACACTGAGGGACATATGTACAAAGAATTGGTGTAGGGCAGCGCTGCAAGTCATTTTACTGTGCTGCCCATGCCAATTCGAAAGGGCAAGAATACATCGTATTTAGAAGATAAGCTTCAGCCAGCGCTGGCGCACAATTAGCTGCCATGTGCCAATGCAGGCACCCTTGAACCATGGTGCAAGGGTGTCTGTGTTGTTGGCATGATTGGCACCTTCCTGCACAAAAACAATCACAAGAGGCATTTTCCTCTTTCTGTGTGTGCTGCAGAATGCAGCACATGCAGAAATAACTCTGACTATCACATTGTCTATTTGGGCCAAAGAGGTGGCGCAGCACAGACCACCAAAGAGACTTGATATGTGTGAAAAAGGCTGCTTTATTGAAGACAGGTGCACCTTACAACACATTCTCCTTGGCCTTTGCCGTACAAAACTAAACCTCACTAAATATTTTCATCCTACCTTGCCCCCCACCCCCACCCCTAAAGTTTCCCCTTTTTCCTTCCCTTGCAACAATTTATAAACCCCCAACTCGGTCATTCCCTGCTAACCCATTAAACTTGTAACCTCTTACCACTTCCTAAAATAACTAATTTAACTAAACATTTCCTATGCTACTTCCCCTTCCTGCCTGCTCCCGGAGTAACATTTCCCAACCATAAACTTAACCTGTAAACAATCTAAACAACTATTTACCAAGAAAACGCCAGCACCTGCTTCAAGCGACAACCAAATTTACATAGCTCCCCAATCCCAGTGCACCTGTTCCCAACAAAAACGACCATAAAACGAGCCTACTAACCCCCTGTCCAATCCCCCTATCTCCACCCCTAAACATCTAAAAAATGGGAGGGCGGAAAAAACCTTGCAGCCCACGCTCCCTAAACCCAACCGGCTGTCGTGTCCCCCCACTGAAATAGTGGCTGGTGACCTAAAATGACCGGTAATATACCCCCCAGCCCAAAATGTAGCCCAACAAGCCCAATTGGGCTCTGGGCTGCACCAAGGCCCAAAAACCCCGGGGGGGGGGGGGCAGGCCTCCCGTTGGTCGGCCACCCCCCCCAAAGCCCTATTGGGCCAAAGAAGGGGCGCAGCACAGACCACCAAAGAGACTTGATATGTGTGAAAAAGGCCGCTTTATTGAAGACAGGTGCACCTTACAACACATTCTCCTTGGCCTTTGCTGTACAAAACTAAACCTCACTAAATATTTTCATCCTACCTTGCCCCCCACCCCCACACCTAAAGTTTCCCCTTTTTCCTTCCCTTGCAACAATTTATAAACCCCCAACTCGGTCATTCCCTGCTGACCCATTAAACTTGTAACCTCTTACCACTTCCTTTAATAACTAATTTAACTAAACATTTCCTATGCTACTTCCCCTTCCTGCCTGCACCCGGAGTAACTTTTCTCAACCATAAACTTAACCTGTAAACAATCTAAACAACTATTCACCAAGAAAACGCCACTCAAAAAAGTCTCTGTTCCTCCCTGACTTTTCTGACCCCCCCAACTAGGGCCTAGGGCTGATTTGGATACCTTCTAATGTCCAACGCTCTGTCTAGTACCTCCTTGATCTGTATGATATACAATTCCAGACCAAAACGTGACAAGTGTACCCCGTCCTCTCTGAAAAAATATATTGCTGCGTACTTAAGCTCAGGGTGTTCCACTCTCCCGATGCCTTCCTTGTCACAAAAACTTCTCATGTCCCTGTTAATCTTCCTCCTGGCCTTATCCATTGCTGCTGGTCGCTCCGCCCCCCTCCAATGTCTCCTCGGGATGAATTCAGACCAAATCACATAACACCCGGACCATTGCTGTTTAATCACTAATAAATCTCTCTTCATTTGCTTCAACAGGGCCAAACCCTTACACAACACCAGGTCATTCTCCCCCAAGTGAATAATCAAAACGTCGGGGCAAACATTACCTCTCACTAGCCTATTCAGGGATGTAAACAATTCATGCCACCTCATGCCACCCTTCCCGTGCCAAGAACAATTGAACAAAGTCGTGTCAAGACCCAGACTCAAACCTTTCCCTTTAGACAATTCGTAACGCTCAGCCCATTTAACAAACGAATGGCCCACAATCCAGCTGGACAACTCCGCCGCAGCTGGCCCAGCCACCGCACCTGAAAAGATACATATGTGAGACAGGAAACTGAAAAAAACTATGCTCCCCTCCCCAAACCCCGCAGCTGAATGTATGTTCTAAAGCAGTCCGACTTCCATCTTCCCAAACGCATAAGCTTGTCCCTCCCCCAACCTTGTTTCGCTGCATCTGTTGTTGCCCCTATGTGAAAAGAGTGGCTACCAAACTCGCCAGGCGATTCCCCCAAGAAGAGGTGAGCTCGTCTCATTATCCAGAGTAGCTGGGCCGCCGTCACCCGGCTGCCCGATTCCCTGCGGAAAACCTCTCCGTTGCCCAATACCTGCCCCCTGCTCACCAACCCCCTCCCCCAAAATACCGGACATACCCCTTTATCATCAGTGGCACCCATGACCACCCACTTCCCAACTCCTCGTTGGTCTGTTTTGGATTGTCTAATCCTCACTGCCACCCTCTCTTCCCGAAGTTCCACTTTGCTCCATTGAACTCCCTGCATCCCCTTCCTGCCCAGCAATTCTGAAACCCGAAACACCCCGAAATACATCCAAGACATGAGGGCGGAAAACAAAACGAACTCCTCTTTATTCCTGCATATCCTTGGCAAAACCCGAAGCAAGCCAGACAACAGCACTTTGGATAACGGTCTCCTCACCCGTGGCCTGATGCCCTTTTCCCTCGCCCAACCTTCTAATATTCGGCTGCCCAGCTCCCCTTCAGAAGGCGGGTAGCCCCACCATAGCTTGCCCATAAACGCGATGCCAGACAACTTGCCTGCAATAGTGACCGTTGACAAACCTCTGTCAATCATTGACAAAATAAACTGAACTACCTCGTCTTCTCTTGCCCAATGCTCTGCTCTTCTCTGGGCCCCACCCTCCAGAAATTCCTGCCAAGCCTGTTCATATGCCCTCCGCGTGGATGCTGCCAATGACCCTACCACCAGCTGGAACATCCTTTGTCTTCAACGTACCACATCCCTGCTGGAACCGGCGTCCTGCCCTTGTCCGCCTCCGTAACTAGACCATGGAACCTCTCCCACTGTGAACGAGACAAAGCGTCCGCAATGTCATTGTCCACTCCTGGCACATGCCTGGCTTGAAACAATATATCGTGTTTCAGACAGCTAAGCACAAAAACTCTCATCAACTTGAGTACCTGTGCATCCCTTGCTGATTACCTGTTTACCACCTGCACCACTGACATATTGTCTACCTTAAAAATCACTTTCTTGTGTGCCAAGTCCAGCGCCCACACTGTCACCGCCACCACTAGCGGAAAGAGTTCCAAAAAGGCAATGCTCCTCCCCCCATTCTTCCATTGTGGAGGCCACTCTTCTGCGTACCACCTCCCTTGCCAGTACAGTCCAAAACCCCCCGCCCCTGCAGCGTCAGACTAGATCGTCACATCCCACTCCCACTCTCCCGGCGTCGCCATTGGGATGCCGTTGAAATCTTCCAGGAATTTCCGCCACATGCGCAAATCTTCTTTAGTCCCTGCGGACAGCCGCATGTGATGGTGAGGCATTGTCAAACCAGCTAGTGACATCCCCAATCTCCTGCAAAAAGTTTGTCCTGCCCTCACTACCCTACAAGCAAAATTTAGATGTCCTAGCAGTACCTGCACCTCCCTGACTGTCACTTTCTTTTTGGCCAGTATGTCATCAATCAACAGCCGCATGTGCAGCTTTTTGTCCTACGGAAGGCGCGCCTCCATTGTCCCTGAATCCAATTCGATGCCAAGAAATGACAACACTGTACTCGGACCTTGTGTCTTCTCTGGCGCCAGTGGCACTCCTAAGTGACCCATGAGCTCTTGAAAACTTGTCAGCTGCTGCTGACAGTCCATTGAACCGGGCTGGCCCACCAGGAAGAAGTCGTCAAGGTAGTGTGTCACCGTCTTTTTACCGGTGTACCATGAGAAAACCCATTTAAAAAATGAACTGAAACACTCAAATAAGGTGCAGGATATCGAGCAGCCCATTGGCAATGTCTTGTCCACAAATATGAGCCCTTCAAACTGTATGCCGAGCAGCTAGTAATCGTCAGGGTGTACCGGCAGTAAGCGGAAAGCGGACTAGATATCGCATTTTGCCATCATGGCACCAGCCCCTACTTTTGCCACCAACTCTTTGGCCACGTCTACTGATGACTATGATACTGATGTCAAATCGTCAGCTATGAAGTCGTTAACAGACACCCCTTCTGGCCATGATAGGTGTTGTATCAACTGGAATTGCCCTGCTTCTTTCTTTGGCACTACCCCTATTGGAGAAATAATCAGGTTTCTGATGGGGCAAACTGTGAATGGGCCTGCCATGCGTCCTTCCGCAATTTCTTTGAGCAATTTTTCCCGCAATACTGCCCTCTGAGCCTGCACAGATTTCACATTTTCTGCCCACCTGGCGGACCTTGGCCCTTCATAACCTAGTCTGACACCTTCTTTAAAACCTCTTCTCAATAGCTCTGCGTCTTCTTTTCGTGGATAGGGCGCCAACCACTGTTCCAAACATAGCTGTCTAATGGGAGTATGAGCCTTTCCCCATGTTCCCCTGAGCTCCTCCACCACCCCTACCTCCCGCGTGCTGTTGTGCGCCTTGGTTGAACTGTTGTCCCTGTCCGTTAAAACCCGGCTCGTAGCATTGCACCAATGGGTGTCTGCCTGCGCACTTCGAGCATTCATGCCTAAACTTACAGTACTCACTGGAACAAGTGTCTTTGTTGAAATCCCAGCATGCTCCCTGTACGCTCCCTGTGCCTTTTGCTGTGTACCCCACCCCCCCTCGGGTGGGGCGGTTCTGAAAGGGGCGGTACACCAGCGGAAGACCGCTGGCCGTGTATGTCGTCTTCCCAAACTTCACCGCTCCCATTGTCTGTTGGTAAAAGTCTGAATCTATCTCCCCCCACTTTGCCTCTGTGTCCCTTGCCAGCCAAGCCCTAAATTCCTCGTCGTAGTGGGACCATGCGTACCCCCCGTATGTTAGTTGGGCTCTTCTGATTACGTCCATATATTTGAACAGTGCGACGGATCTGTCTGGGTATTTTTCGCAGTATACACTGGCGAATATCAAGAAGGTTGCCGACCAATTTTCAATGATCATGGCTACCCCGGGCCTCTTGGCCAACTCTAGTTCTTCTTCTTTTGACCCCTCTTTTGCTCTAAGCTCCCTATGTAGCAGCTTCAGCATGTCCACGTACTCGCCTTTCCAAATCTTTTCTTTAGTGGCTAACATGAGGTGTGCACCCAAGGGTTTCGTTACCCCCATGTAAGGCAGTCTCTTCAGCTTAATTTCGTGGCTCTCTTTAGTCTCTTCTGTGTGTACCTCTTCTTTCCCTTTGTCCTCTATGACTGCAACTTTGCTCGACCCCGCCGCCTGCTCCTCCTCCTGCCCACTTGCCGGAACCCCTCCCTCTTTTTTGTCCCCAACCGCCCCTAGTGACTCTGGCCCTACCCCTATATCCTTGACGTATGACCTTCTCAGCAAGCGCACCCCCCCTCTTCGCCCCCCACGCGTCTGTTCCCTCTGACACTCTACTCCGTATTTTACCGACATTATGCGTGTCTGTCGGCGTCAAGGTCGGCGTCCTCACCGGATCCTGCCGCCTAACCAGTTGTGTCGGAGGTGGCACCACGCTATCTGCAACCGTGCGCAACTGTTTCTGTTCCTTCTGCAAAAAAACTAGGCACATCGTTAATGAAACCCCCCCTATTCTTCCTGCCCTTCCTCTTCTTCCTCTAGAATTTCCCCTTCCTCAATACTATCCTCGTTGTAGTCCAACTGTAAATGGTCGTCCTCCCTGAACTCCCTCATTTGTAACTGTGCCCATTCTCTCCCGTTACGTATTAAGTCTTCTACGTCCAAATCTGCATGCCGCTGGCCTGACACAAGCCCATCTGACCTGTCCCTTAGTGTCTTCCCTGTAACTTGTGCCCCTGCCCCTGAGGCTGCATCGACCCTCCGGGGTTGTGGCACTATAGCTCGCACCTCCGTCCTACAGTGTGCTGCGTCCTGAAAGTCCCTCGCTGGGGTCCGGCTGCCTGCTCGTGACACTGCCTTCCCATCCTCTCGGTGGCGCGGAGCCGCATGTGACTCACCCGAGTATATAACCTGCTGCCCCTGCAATGTAAAAGCAAGGTCCGACATGCTGGGGTTAACACCCTCCTCTGCTCCTGTAGACCCTGAACACCACTGCCAATGACCCCCCCCCCGTTCCCGCCCCTCCCCGAAATATCCCCTACCCCGCAGCCTGCTCTGCACCTCCCGCCCTTTCCCAGCCCTGCCCTGCCGAGTGACCCACCCGCCACGCTGGGGACGCCCCGGCCCGCTTTCTGGCGCGAGTAAACTGGCCGGTACCCCTCACCTGTGCTGCCCCCCCACCGCCCCCTGCTCCTCCCCCTCACTCCACTCCAGGATGTCTATGAGCCTATTAGGAGCATGGCCCAGGCCCCCCTCCCACCCTGGCCGGGGGCCCCCCGTCCAACTCAGTACCTGCCCTCCCCAATGCCGAGGGCATCCCGTCACTGGCCCAACCCCCCTCCTCTGACCACTGGTGCCTGAGCCCTGCAGCCCTCTCCAACCACCCTCCCAAGTCCAAGGACGGCATTGGTGCCCACCTAGTCCCCACCTGCTCTGGCATGCTAGAGGGCCTGGCTGCCCCCTCCTTCCCCCACTCCCCCCAACCCACAAACTGTGTGATCCCCTCTCCTTGAACCTAATTCCAGGGCCTGCTGATCCCAAACCAGACCTCCCTGGGTCCCCTGCCAGGCTGGGTCCATCTCCCGCTTGCCCAATCCTCCCCCCCACCCCCGTCCGCCTGGTCAACATCAGCCGCCGGCAAGACCACATCCCCCCCTCAGGGAACCCTTCAAGCGCTTCACCTCTTTCGTGGCCCCGCCCGCCCCTGGCAGAAATGACAGAGCTGGACGCCGGGCGGCGCCACGCCCCTCCCATTCGCGGTGTTTTACCCCGCGCGGCCACTCTGACATTGCGGCAGCGCTCGCAGATTTTGCGGCCCTTGGCTTTCGGGTCCGCGGCGGCGAGCACGCCCATACTGCCACCGCGACCCCGTCTGAAGCCCGCCGTGGAGGCCTCACCTCAATTTTGGGCCTCAGCAGGTCCATGCGGCCCGCTTCCGCGAGCAGGCGCATGGCCTCCGCTACCCTCGGATCATCAGCGGCTGCACCGGACATCCCTGCTTCACGTCGATCTATCCCTCAAACAGCGCACAATGGCTGGACAATTCCGCGGCGCAAGACAACCTACACGGAGTACAAGTGATTAGGCCGAAAAAACCTTGCTGCCCACGCTCCCTAAGCCCAACCAGCTGTCGTGTCACCCCAGCGAAATGGTGGCTGGTGACCTAAAATAGCCGGTGATATACCCCCCAGCCCAAAATGTAGCCCAACAAGCCCAATTGGGCTCTGGGCTGCACCAAGGCTCAAAAACCCCGGGGGGGGGGCAGGCCTCCCGTTGGTCGGCCGCCCCCCCCAAGCCCTATAATAATGTCATTTATTGTAGCTCACAGTATCTGTTCTATAGTGGTATAGTTGGGTTCCTTATGCCAATATGAAAGGTCCTATGTAGATGGGTATTTTAGTTGAGAGTGATATTTGCACTTGTGTCATTACTTTGGGTGTAAATGGGATCATTGAGAGTTTCTGCAAGATTTGAGCACATGTTCAGTATCCACTACTATCAGAGTATGACGTGAAAAAAATACTGGGAGAAGTACAGGTATATTCAATTTAAAACATCACAGTTGAAAGTTTATAGAGATGTTTGCACATCCAAACTGATACTTTCAGTCTCACTTGCGCTGTAAATAAAGTGCATCTATTGTCACCAAATTCAAAATAATCCGATTTGTTGTGATAGATGTTGAAAAGCAACTCTTAGTGGAGTTAATATTGGTGAGCATTGCAGAAGTTCAGGCACGTTCCCATTTTGTTGTTATTCTTTACAGGTTTGTTATGGCAGCTACCCTTCCTTAGGCATATTGGTGAGGATTGCAGAGGTCCAGTCACCTTACCCTTTTGTATTTGTTCTTTAAAGGTTTGTTATGGCAGCTAGCCTTCCTTAGGTATTTTGGTGAGGATTGCAGAAGTTCAGTCACCTTACCATTTTGTAGTTGTTCTTTACAGGTTTGTTTTGGCAGCTAGCCTTCCTTAGGTGTATGGGTGAGGATTGCAGAAGTTCAGGCACTTCACCATTTTGTAGTTGTTCTTTACAGGTGTGTTATGGCACCTAGCCTTCAATAGGTATATTGGTGAGGATTGCAGAAGTTCAGACACTTCACCATTTTGTAGTTGTTCTTTACAGGTTTGTTATGGCAGCTAGCCTTCCTTAGGATATTGGTGAGGACTGCAGAAGTTCAGTCACCTTACCATTTTGTAGTTCTTTACAGGTTTGTTATGGCAGCTAGCCTTCCTTAGGTATATGGGTGAGGATTGCAGATGTTCAGTCACTTCACCATTTTGTTGTTGTTATTTACAGATTTGTGTTGGCAGCTAGCCTTCCTTTGGTTTATTGGTGAGAACTGCAGAAGGTCAGGCACTTCACCATTTTGTAGTTGTTCTTTACAGGTGCGTTATGGCAGCTAGCCTTCCTTAGGTATCAAGGCTAACCACTGGTACAAGGTGCCCATGCTCAATATCCACTTTCATGTATGCTTTAGGCTTGGGCAAGCACTTGCTATTTTAATGGGGTTGTGCTGCTATCCCCAAATGTAAATTAGTGAGCATAATGGAGGCCCTAAGGCCTTCCCACTAAGGATGCAAAGGGATGGAACCTACCCTGTATCTCCAGATGATCTAGGTTTCCTAAACATTCTTTGCCACAAATACGAGGTCTAGATATGGAGTCTCTTGCATGCTAAATGGAACTTAAGCTACATGTATTTTTATCAGAGGTACATTGTCACAAAGCCCACACACAGTGAGGTGCAATTAACTGTATTCAAAGCTGTGGAGCCCTTTATCAGTCTGTGTTATGCAACCACACCTAATCAAACAGTCAGGGGCATAGCTTCAGGGGGGCTGTTTGGGGTGTTACACCCCCTAATAAATGTATTATTTAAAAAATAGTTGGGTACAGGAGCTTTCAGTTGGGTATGGTAAGGTGTCTGTCGGATTTCACCTGGGATTTTTGAATACTCTCTCAAACATGGTTATAATACTGTGTTTTAAGTAACCCCTCACAATCAGAAATCTTTCCCATTCCACTGGCCCATAAACCCCCATCAAGCGCTGCTTCTCATATAATGATTAACATTATATGGCAGCATGATTGTTGGAAAATCTGAAGGTCACCCAACCAGTCTTACTGGCCAAGCTATGCTCCTGCAAACAGTAATGAGCATTCCCTCCTCCGGCCTATCTGGTCAGCCGTCCCTCATCAGACAGTAAATCCTGTGCGGTGCAGACCCCAGTCATTGGACAGTGTTGTGGAGCTCCCAGTCTAGAGCACTCCCCAAAGCATGTCTGGCCACCATCCCCATAGCTGCCATCTCATTTAAGATTACTGTCATTGCCACCATGCCTTTCTTTGGGAGCAGAAATCAATACCAACCTGAGTTAGCAAAAGTGGGACTGTGTTAGTCATTTTATAGTATGGGCTGGAACTGAGGGGGATCCCCTAAAATGCAAATGTCTACCCTTGACGTAAACAGGTCCTCTATGGTGCAGATCCTTTATACTTGATCTTTACTCTTAAACCATCATACTTACTAAAATATTTTTCAGCTTTCAGAAAAGTATGGAGATATTTTCAGTATGGACATGGGGAGTTTAAGATTTGTACTGTTGAGTGGATTACAGACTATTAAGGAAGCCTTTGTTCATCAAGGTGACATTTTTGCAGATCGACCACATATTCCTATCTTCTACGATGTATCGAAAGAATATGGTAAGTTTTATTTTATCTAGTTGACGATTAGTCAGTAATTTTTTTAAATAATAACTTTTAATAAATACACTTTGATTTTTATCATCACCAAGAGTATCTCAAGTATGAGTTTGAGTACAATGAACGTTTGTGGTATTTTCTGCATATCTGTGAATTTCTAATATTCTTTCATTAAATTTAATTTATAAACATACTATCTTAAAAGCAACGCATTGTGAATCAATAAAATTATTTAGAGACTATCTGTCAATTATGCTAAGATCACAGAACTATGACAAGTACTCCCACAAGACCTATATGCGTTCTCTATAGGCTCACTAAAGCTCTATGGGCTGCCTATTGCTAGACATAACAAATCAAGCAACTTGATTATATTTATTTTATCATTTTATTATATTATTACATTTATTCTTATTTTAATTTTTTTTTAAATTTCTCTGATTGTACAAAAGTTAAAAACATATTTGTGAAGCCACAAAAAATTCATAGGTGCAAACGTACAATGATTTAATTTAGATATACATGTCACAATTATTTTAGTGCTTTGTCATAATTTGTAAAAGGTGCATGTATATTGAACCTTCTGATATATCCCCTTAATCAACCACACAAACATCCTCACCTCTCACACAACACCACACTAACACTCTCACTTCACATACATAGCCAACCCAGCCTGAAATGGCATACACTGATGGAAATCACGGAGAGAACACTTCAGGAAATATCCGCGATCGTGTTGCAAGCTGGGATTTCACAACAACCAGCATGTTTCAGTGGAGAATTTGAATTATATCCACCTTCATCAGGACCACACTTTTATGTCTTTAAAGGTGAGTGGTAGGGGAATCATGAAAATCGCTGATGCTTCTTTAGGATGCCAATAAGGGCTCACAGGAGTTACATAGCTGCCAAGGTTTCAGATTGCCATGTGTGACATTTTAAAAATTTGAGTGAAATTATGAGTGACATTTCAATGACTATGAGTGACACTTTCTCGCGAGCAAAAATCATGCCTGGGCCTCTCTCATGTGGCAGGTCTCTCAGAGACCGTCCATGCCCCAACAGGATGTGTGAGCAGAGGAGCCACTAAAGTCAACACAGGTCTGTCTGTGTGTGACGTCAGCGTGTTGCCGGGCAGGGCGGCACAAATTAGAAAAAAAACCACTGTGAAGAACACTGCAGCGAGAGCCCTGTTAACGGTCACGCACTGACCCGACTTGAAGATAATACCCAACTACTCAGTGGTGCCCTAGATGAGACTCAGACAGAGCAGCTGCCTGGCTGCGGCCTGCTACTGTGATAAATCACGTGAGACTGCACGATAAACTAAAACCAGGAATCAGGCTCACTGACTCCGGAAGGATGATCAGACAGAGCAGCCCTGCAGATCGATGCTATTTTGGTGTGAAATTATTTTTTTCAGATCATGACTCATGTAGTTAGTAATAAGTATTAAAACACTTACTTGTAGAGTTCAGAGACTCTTCCCCGGTCGTGATTGCACTGCTGCTGCATGAATCGATGCACTCTGCAGCAGCAGCAGTCTTCTTCTTCTCAATCCAGGCTGCTGACTCACTTGTCCCGGCCCCCGGTGCCGCTGGCCAGCCTGAGCCGCAGTAGTAGTTTTGCGCCGCCGGCTGCCCGCCGCAATGCGATCGATCATGCCTCTTGCGCGGCGGGCGGCCACGTGTGCCACAGTGTGACTGACAGCAGTAGCATCGACTGCTGAGAGTGCAGCCCCCCCCGTAATTGGCAGAAGTGAGTGAGTCGAGTGTGTCAATTAAAGACGCACCGCGGCGCCGCAGCCAGAATAATTGCCGCATTGTTGCCAGGCGACACAGGCTGCAGATTTGATACATTGTAGCGCTCTCAGCTACTCCAGAGCTGAGAGCAGATGGATTTAACTATTTAGGAACTCAGCCCAGCAACGCAGCACGTCTCTCGGGAGCAGCAGAGCCCGGTGCACAGGCGCCGCTGGTGGCGCGTGCTGGCAGGTGAAAATGCGTGACAATGCATTTCAGTGCGGTGATGCGGAACACCGCACTGAAATGCGTTAGCGTCACACCTGATGCGTGATACTTGGTAGGGCTGGAGTTAGAGAGTGAACACTATAACTCTCACTCATGGGCTAAGATACAGTACAATGATTTAGCCAATAGCAATCTTATCCACAAAGGAGCAAAACTCCTTTGTGGAAATGGGCCCATTTGTGAACCACGTGCGAGACTTAGGATGCAGCCGGATTGAGCGATTGCTGCATTGACGCCGCCACTTGTGTGGAATGTGTCATAGTTCTGTGGTTTGTTTGTCCTTACTCCCAGACCTACAAATTAACTTTAGAGGGTGCCTTTTATATTTTAATCTTATTTACGCTAAGATCATCATTAACATCCACAGCTGTTTCTGACTATATGCTCCTCTTTTATTCCAGTGGTTATTTTCATACTTATATTGACATTTTATCTTGATATTTATTTGTTCATTATACTCTCATCGAATGTCACAAGCCAGTTTGTTGTATCATTCTATTTAGAATAGACGTCTTCAAACTGTGGGTCGCGTCTTGGATGTGTTCCCGGAAGGGGGGCTGTGGACGCAGATGAGTCTGCAATTACTTACAAATGAAGATAGTCGGGATGCGCGAGAGGCGCGTTTCCAGGCTGTCTTCGTTTACATGCAGCAGTTAAAGTGGATAAAAAGTGTGTGGGAACTGTACTCCTGAGTGGCATGGGGCAGGATAGACGTGGTTAAAAAGAAGAAAATATTCAGCATTATATTGTTTTTTCCCCCCTTCAGGTAACTGAATAAAAAATAACACGCACAACCCTCAAATAAAAAATAAATTCAAGTTGAACTAGTCAAAGAGAAATATACTGTTTACCTTATAAAACCTTCAGTTGGCTAATGCAAGCACTGCATATCTAGTCTTTATGTCTGTGGGCAGAGAGTCACAGAATTACATTCTGATTGGTGCTGTGAGGAATAGTGATTTGTATAATTATAGTACTATGAGTCTGTGAGTCTGTGATTGAAAGTACTGTGAGTGTCAATATTTTAAAATTGTATTACACAGTATTAAACAGGCTGCTGCAAAATAGTGTTTTTAATCAAACAAGTGCTTTAAAATTATACATTTAAGTAATAAGCATTCAGACTATGGGGCCGATTCCGATCTGGGTCGGAAAGCTCTCCGAACGATCCGGATTGTTTTCCGACCGAGCCGGACCCCTGCAGTCCGACCGAGCGAGTACGATGCGGCCGTATGCTGCCGGACTCGGTTCGGTTGGACTCCCATTGAAGTCAATGGGATCCGGTCGTACGACGCGTACATGGGCTCCCATTGACTCAATGGGTACGTTGTGAACAAGGGGGCCCCCTGTAGTGGGTACGCGTTGGTGCCATCCGCACCGTACACGCATGTATAGGGGGACCCATGGGTCCCCCCTGTGTCCGACTCAGTACGGCTATGGGTGGAGGGGTCCGGCACGGACCCGAAGTCCGCCTCCGAGAGCTTTTCGTGTCGGAGGCTCCGACTCGATCCGGCTGTCCGGATCGTGCATCGTACTGGCTCGGTCGTAAAACGTCTCCATTGCGCGGTACGAATCGAGTGCGAACGAGTCGGACGGAGTGGTTCGGACCCGGAAACGAGTCGGTCGGCGATTTCGCGTTCACTCGCATCGTACTTGGGCGTCCGGACCTCAGTACGACTCGGTCGGAAACAGAGCCTCCGACTCGGATCCGGTAAAGCCGAATCCGATTCGGAGCCCTACTGACTGAGATCGGAATCGACCCCTATATCTAGTGCAAATATTATTGAATGCGTCCATTAAAAGGGCGCCCTCCTTTTAATGGACACATGTTAGCTCTCAAAAATAATTAATATTTGGCACAATGAACTTCAAGTGATGCCTATTGTTTAAACTTATACTGCCTCCAAAGTAGTCCTTATTTTTGGTGATAAACAATTTGTACACATTTACATTCCTTTCAGGTAGCAGGAACCCTGGTGAGAAGGCATGTTTCTTCTTTAATTCTCTATCCCTCTCTCTCTGCTTCAGAGCACAGGAGCCCCCCCCCCCCACTCGCCTCAGTGAGTGACCACTGGACCGCAGTTATGGCAGTCTTACTATGAAAAAGGACGTGGGTAGTGTTTTCCTTGCTAGCATTAGAGGCTAGGTCGCCATTCCTGTTCACGGAACAGGGCCCAAGCAACACAGGAGGAGGGGACTAGATGTGTTTTTTTGTTGTTGTGTTGTTTTGCACAAAGCAGCAGAAAGCCTACTTTGGGCATCTGACCTAGACGTGTTAGCCCCATTGAGTGGACAGAGTTAGACAGCCTACTTCGCAGAGCTGTAGGTATCATTGGTGCTGCATCTACATTAGAGGCTAGGGCATACTCGCTGTGCCAGTGTTGCGTTTTTCCTCAGAGCAAAGGGCCAAGGGAGAGAAAAAATGAAGCAGTGGGACAACATGATTTGGGGATTAGATAGATGAGAGGGATGATGAGAGATGGGAGAGGAATGGTGTGAGATGGGAGGGAGAGGGATGGGGTGAGATGGGAGCCCATGTTATTAACAAAGGGCAGAGGCGACAGCTGGCTTCGCAAGGCTTTAGCTATCATTAGTGAAGTTGGTGCAGGGCCTGAGGGGCCACTGCATCATAATTATGAATGTTTTGCTATAAAAAGTGGGCATGGGGGCTCATTTTCCCTGATAGCATTAGGGCAGATGGCACCTTTGTCGTGAAAGGGGGGCAACATGCGATATCTCATTTTTTTGTCTTCAGAAAGAGACAGCTTGTTTCAAGATTGAAGTGATGGTCAGGCATGGTGGGGAAGGAGTGAAAGAAGAAGAAGAGGAGGTAGCCTGCTTATCTGGGATACAGCCATCATTAGTGCAGCAGGCTGTGTTACATTGTTGTCCACAGCACTCCAATTATGGGGAGTTGTGTTTTTGGTTAATTCTATTTTTGTTTGATGCCGTCGCTCTTTTATAAGTCTTACATTTAGGGGTCGATTCCGATCTCGGTCGGAGGCACACCCAACACCATTCGGCCGGGGAAAAAGCCAGGCGAATGCCGGTTTCCCGACCGATTCGCACATTCTTCCGAACGAGCAAGTACGATGCGCACAACTACATAGATACCGACCCAGTCATACTCACCCAATCCAGGTCCTGTTCTCCGACCGAGCCGGATCCGTAAACGCAGAATCGAGTCGCACGGAAGCCAAAAGGCAGCCCCGTCCGGCCGGACAAGTACGATGCGCTTTCCGTACGCGCCGAACCCGTCGCTACGCACGGCACGTCAAAGCATCCGGGAGAGGCGCACATAAGCTCCGATTCGCGCCACAACACGATCCACGGCTACGAAACGAACACGCCAGCGACGAGGACGAGGCGAAGCAAAGAGAAAGACGAACGAGACGAACCAACTATGAATCCCATCGTGCCGATCCTACCAATATTCTACATCTACTACCGGAACAGGCACGGACGCGTACGGCGCAGAAGGTAAGTCAGACACCAACCACAAAAACAAACTACACGTACCCGACATATCACACACACACAGAGGGATGCAGAAATTACTTACACCAGCAACAGCAGCACCATAGGGGCGGGATGGCCATCACCAATGCCACATATACACATAGGGGCCTGGATGCTCACCACCACTGCCACCCCTACTCAGGGGGTGCCAGATGCCTGTCACTACTCCCACCTCTACCCAGGGGGTGCCAGACACCTACCACTACTCCCACCCCTCCCCACCACTACAACCACCCCTCCCCAGGGGGTGCCAGATGCCTACCACTACAACCACCCCTCCCAGGGGGTGCCAGATGCCTACCACTACTACCACCTCTACCCATGGGGGGCTGGATGCCTGTCACTACTCCCACCTCTACCCAGGGGGTGCCAGATGCCTACCACTACTCCCACCCCTCCCCAGGGGGTGCCAGATGCCTACCACTACTCCCACCCCTCCCCAGGGGTGCCAGATGCCTACCACTACAACCACCCCTCCCAGGGGGTGCCAGATGCCTACCACTACTACCACCTCTACCCATGGGGGGCTGGATGCCTGTCACTACTCCCACCTCTACCCAGGGGTGCCAGATGCCTACCACTACTCCCACCCCTCCCCAGGGGTGCCAGATGCCTACCACTACTACCACCCCTACCCAGGGGGTCCAGATGCCTACCACTACTACCACCTCTACCCATGGGGGGCTGGATGCCTACCACCACTACCGCCCCTACCCAATGGGGGCTGGATGCCTGTCACCACAACCACCCCTACCCATGGGGGGCTGGATGCCTACCACCACTACCACCCCTACCCAGGGGGTGCCAGATGCCTACCACTACTACCACCTCTACCCATGGGGGGCTGGATGCCTGTCACTACTCCCACCTCTACCCAGGGGGTGCCAGATGCCTACCACTACTACCACCCCTCCCCAGGGGGTGCCAGATGCCTACCACTACTACCAACCCTCATGCCTACCACTACTACCACCCCTCCCCAGGGGGTGCCAGATGCCTACCACTACTACCAGCTCTACCCATGGGGGGCTGGATGCCTGTCACTACTACCACCTCTACCCAGGGGGTGCCAGATGCCTACCACTACTACCACCTCTACCCATGGGGGGCTGGATGCCTGTCACTACTCCCACCTCTACCCAGGGGGTGCCAGATGCCTACCACTACTACCACTCCTCCCCAGGGGGTGCCAGATGCCTACCACTACTACCACCCTTACCCAGGGGGTGCCAGATGCCTACCACTACTACCACCCCTACCCAGGGGGTGCCAGATGCCTACCACTACTACCACCTCTACCCATGGGGGGCTGGATGCCTGTCACCACAACCACCCCTACCCATGGGGGGCTGGATGCCTACCACCACTACCACCCCTACCCATGGGGGACTGGATGCCTGGTACCACAACCACCCCTACCCATGGGGGGCTGGATGCCTACCACCACTACCACCCCTACCCAGGGGGTGCCAGATGCCTACCACTACTACCACCTCTACCCATGGCGGGCTGGATGCCTGTCACTACTCCCACCTCTACCCAGGGGGTGCCAGATGCCTACAACTACTACCACCCCTACTCACAGGATGGCTAATACATGACACAACAAGCACACACCAACGTAAACAATGCAACATAAAGACATCCCCCCAACACCATGACAAGCGTGTGTAGACTGTGTCAAATGCCTACAACACTGAACATGACTTTGAACATACAATGTGACCCCCTATCACATGTGCCACACATAAATGTGTGTGGCCCCCACAATGCAAGCAGACCATGACCACTGTGGCAATGGGGTCCAACCCCCATCATCACAGTGACCAAAAGGTAAGTGTGCGGCCCATAGCTGAAGCACATCTTGAACATTGTGGCAATGGGGTACAAACCCCCATCATCACAGTGACCAAAAGGTAAGTGTAGGGCCCATAGCTGAAGCACATCTTGAACATTGTGGCAATGGGGTTCAAACCCCCATCATCACAGTAACCAAAATGTAAGTGTGGGGCCCATAGCTGAAGCACATCCTGAACATTGTGGCAATGGGGTTCAAACCCCCATCATCACAGTGACCAAAATGTAAGTGTGGGGCCCATAGCTGAAGCACATCCTGAACATTGTGGCAATGGGGTTCAAACCCCCATCATCACAGTGACCAAAGGGTAAGTGTGGGGCCCATAGCTGAAGCACATTTTGAACATTGTGGCAATGGGGTTCAAACCCCCATCATCACAGTGACCAAAATGTAAGTGTTGACATTGAAAAAGCTGCAACTGCCAAACTGCATGGATGATTCCTGGTCACAGAACAACAAACACATCAGTGGCAAAGTAGTGCTTGTGTCCCATAGCAACATAGATTGGGGGAGGCAAACACTGCAGTGCAAATAAGACATACCTTTGGCCATGTGCAGAGAAACATCACCCATGGGGACTGACACTCTCAACATTCATCAATGACACAATGACAGAAGTGACCATCATAATGCAGACCCACATATTTGCACCAATGGGCACACAAATGCAGATACCCTGTGGAGACTGTTGATGTGAGGTGAACAGATACCATACCATGGCAGCAATGGGACACACAAACAATGATCATTGTGCTGACTGATGACCTAGGAGTCCCAGGGACAGCAGGGGAAACCCACCAAACAACATACAGCCAATGGCACACTAAAGACATGCCAATGCAGTGGTGCAGATGCACAAACACAAACAGGCAGACCCACACTGCACATCAAACACAACAGGTGAGGGGGTGCCAGTGTCCCCAGGCAACCACACAACACATGATGAGGCCTGAATACCAATTACACAGATGTGCATACAGTGCCACACAAAGGTAACTCATGGATCCAAATCCCCTATGTGGGCAATCAGGCACTGTCAGATGAGAGGGAGCACAAATCACACATGTCACACAAGCATGTAGGAACAGCAACTGACACAGCAAGACACAGAGACACCACAGCACTACCCCCAGGGTCCCCACAATGTGGTGACCCTGGGCTGCATTACAATCCCACTGTGATGACAAATCTAGATGTCGTTCACACTGTGAACCACAGTCATGTGTCCTGAGCAACAAACTACCATCACACCTACACAAGCACAAATCAATCAGCACGGCCAGTAAGTCAAGGCCAACATGGAGGCAGGGGTCTAGCCGTGCAACAACTCTCATCTGCACACACTCAACACCACACACCTCGACCTCCAACAATGTGCAGCAGTGAAGCTCACATGCACTGGTGACATTGCACATGCACCCATGACAATCCCATGGGTGGTGGTGGGAACCAAACTTGCAGAAACATATCACACATGGCCACTCAACAAGACTCTTGAATGTCTGACACACTGCACACTACGCTGTACATGGACATGACGGCAATACCACACCAACCAATGGGATCCCAGCCACAGTCCCACACCAATGAAGAAGCCAAGGTCACCCACAAAGAACACACATAGACAACTACCAACATTGCAGCCCTGACCCTGAGGAGTGCCAGCAGTCACTCACACAACGTGTCACAATCACTGAAAGCTAACACAAACTGGAAATCACATGACAGGTGTAAACAACAAGTGCCAAGGGGAATCCTGACTGTGACCCATCTGCGTCTGCCCACAAACTCAGCCCTCACAGCCAACACACCTATGGGTGACACCCTGATGACCAGTAATGTGCCATGCACCCACATCACAGAGAACCCAGGGAGAAGACTTTGGGGGAACATAGGTCAACTCAGCAAGCATCACAAACAGGAACACCACTAGGGATCCCAGCATGCACAGCAAAATGGAAGTGAACACACAGACATGCTCATACAGCACACACCTTGGGCGCAGGCGATGTCACAGGAGTACACACTGCCATGAGGGGACTCCACTCCTGTGTGAGGAAAGCTGTGCCATATGTTGCCACAGTAGGGCTCCATCATGTCAGCAGAACACTTGGTCACACAGTCAACAATTTGCACCAAATGAAGGCTCCCGTCACATCAGCCTGGTCATGGGAGTGTCAACGAAATCATCAGCACAGATCCAACACACATGTATAGCAAGTTGCACTGACAACACAGATGAGTCCTTCCCCATTGATGCCCAAACCTGCATGTCCAGTGGAGATGGCCACACGGTCAGGGAAGTAGAATAATTGAACAATTGCAAGCACAACAGATGTGCAGGGGTGGAAGCCACAGATGTGACATTGCTAATGTAAGTAGGAAATCCCATTGCCAAATATTGAAAACATGACACCCTCAGATGCTGCTAAGGATGACATGGATACACCACAGGATAGGACACATTCCCCTTGGACCACATGGGTTCCTGAACAGTAACACTTCATTTTCATGAGACCAAATATCACCATCACTGCAGCAAGGGCATGGTTAGCATCATCAACATCATGTACATCAGAAGCAAAAGCACTAGAGAACAGAAAGTCGCTTTATTCAGCATATGTGGGTTCAAAAGTTGAAGTCCAGTAAAAAGAAACAGAGGCCAATGGCCAGTCCATCCTGAAAGTCAAAACAGGGTGACAGTGGCAGATGTCACCCTACGCATGCCTGCACTGATAAAAACCAGGGACAATCCCCTCGGAGGGGTATACGGGGGGCAGGCCAGGCACCGCAGGGACAGGATCATGGCTCACCAGAAGGAGGCAGGGAAGGGGTGGTGGGTGTTGAAGAGCCACTGACAACTGCAGTGGAGGTGTCTGACATGGTGTGTGCCGGCACAACTGGGAGGCATGACTCTGATGGTGTGGATGCCGGCACGACTGCAGTGGACCGTGCAGATGGAGTGGACAGGTTCCCCACTGCAGTGCCCAAGTCAGACAGGGTGGTAGTGGACTCCACTGCAGTGCCTACCTCCAGGGGAGGAGAATGGGGATCAGGTAAGGTGGGCAGGACAGAGGGGAGGACACCGTCTCCACACCAGTGGCACAGACAAGCGCAGCGGGGGGTGTGGGGCCGGAAGAGCAAGTGGCAGGGGAGAAGGCCGGATCTTTTTGGGGATGGTGTATCTGTGGGTGGGGGAACCTGGGGCAGGGTGTGGTGGGGGCACCTGTGGAGTGGGGGCTTGAGGGATGGAGGAAGGAGACTTGGTGCCTGAGCTGCAGGGCGGCGGCGGGGTCTTGCTCTTCCGGGTCCGGGGGGACTTGCGGATGGGGGCGTCAGTTGGTCTGCGCCTGGGGGAGGGTGTCCGGGGGCGAGGGGCACTCCGCTCCGTGTGGGTGGGCTTCCTCTTCCCCCTGAATGCTGGATCGGAGGGGAAGAGGCCGAGGTCACTGAGGAAGAGCCGCTGTGTCTTTGGGGTTGCAGGTGAGGCAAGGGAGGGGGCTTTGGAGGGAGAGGCAACTGAGGACTGCGCAGTGCTCGTGGATGAGTGTGTGTGTGCCTGGGCCCCATCCCCTGTGAGTGTGGTTTCAGTCCCCTGACTGTGCGTGCGTGTGCGTCTTGTTTGTGGTGTGTGTCTGTGTGCTGCTCATGTCTGTGCTGGTGTGTGCCTGTGCCGGTGTGTGTGTGCTTGGGACAGGTAAGGTGCTGGGGAGTGTGGATGGGGCAGAGGCAGGAGGGGTGAGGGACTGTTGGAGGAGGGACACTGCTGCCGTCAGGGAGGAGTCCATGGACCTATTGCCCCTCTGTAGGGCAGACATGCCCGATGAGATGCCCTCCATGAACGACACCAGCTGAGTCAACAGAGTGGTGTGTGCATGGAGGACACTCAGCATCGCTGTCTGCCCTACATGGAGCTGGCGAAGGAGGTACACAGACTCCTCACTCAGGGCAGCAGGGGACACAGGGGCAGGGGGTGCGGTGCCTGGCCCGAAGGAGACACGCTCCCGAACATGGGAGCCTCCACGGACCTCGGGAATGGGAGCCGATGGGAGGGCGGTGGTGGTGGTGGTGGCGGGGACAGCAACACTAGCTGGGGTGTGGTGGCTGCTGACACCCGCATCCACAAGGGAGTCCTCCGACGAGCTGCTGTGGTCCTCAGCTGAGGTGGATGCTGCTGAGGACTCCTCGGTGTGGCTCTCCTCGCCCTCCGTGCCACTGGGTCCCTCCGACCACTCCTCGGCTGCTGACCCAGTCTGGCTCTGCAGCTCCTCCTGGTCCGTGGAGCTGTCCCCTCCTGTGGCTGTGGATGTATCTGCAAACAATAGGGAAACAGACAGACATCAGTCACCTGCACCGAACGCACACACCACAGTAAGTACAGCACATTACAGAGCAAGCCCTGGCATCCTTAGTTGAACATTGCCAAAAGTGCCCAAACAGAATAGGAGTAGCCAATTGTCAGTCTGATGGTCAACCATGGCACTCACATCCCTCCTGGCCTTGCACCCATCTGTCTGGTGTCTGTTGGATGGCAATACCCCAGTGTGGACACATGCACCACCTACACAGTAGTTGGACAGTGCAGAAAACACGGTGAAGCATGTGAACATGCACACATCACAACTCTTGCCACTGAGTCAGTACAGGTGTCCGGATGAAAGGGATGCCCAGAGTCAAATATGAAATGCATGTGATGCATACCAGCGACAGACACCATGATGCACCCATGTCCTGATAGCCATTGCCACAATGGTGTGCATGTAGCACATGTCACTCCCCTGCAGGATCACTCATAGGAAGTTACATGCCATGGCACAGGCATGCCTGCTAAGTCATACATCACTGTCTCCAGTCACATGGGCAGGGCAGCCAGACAACAACAGTCTGCACTGTGTCACAATAGTAGGTCATGGGGAATGCAAGTCCTGGAGCTGAACAAGTGCACATGTACATCCCCCACACACCACATCATCTGAACCCTTATCTGTCCACGTCATACCGATTGGACATATGGGAGACCTGTAACACAACCCTCTGAACCTGAGCACCTCACAATCTGCTGTGAATGGGAAACAGCTGCCTGAACTTCACATTCGCATACCCCAGTCTGCACGGTCAGGTGATCAAACACCTATGTGTCACCCAAGTATCATCTCCTATGGTCACATCTCCGGTGGCATGCTGAGCCCCAACCGAGAGACACCCCAGCAGTCATGACAACGAAGCCACAGCACACTGACACAGAGGCAGACACCTGAGGGGACAAATCACTGAGCACAACGTGTCAGCTGATACACGGGAGTGGGAGTACAGAGTGTATTGTATGGCCTGGAGTAGGCATGACTGTACTGCCCCACATGAATGAGGGATGAGCCCTGGACAGTAGGCAGCTGGCTAAGTATGTGTGACACACGTAATATACACACTCCTGGGGCCCAAGCATTGTTCCCACCCGCAGCATGGGTGTGTGCCAGATACCCCAGGCACATGTGGTGGATCAGCTCAGCAATTGGACCACATATCAAAGTAACACGCAGATTACATGTCAGAACACAGGCATTGTGTAAGCAAAGGACCCACCCATGATGCCCACCACAGAGTTAGGGGAACAGATGCTGTCCCCCACCTTGAGTCAAGCAAACTGCAAGGACACAGTACCCAAGTGACACAATTCCCTGACTGCAAGGGCCACACCTGGGTATCAGATGAGGAGTGGGCAGTGCACAATCGAGGGACATGGGTCCTGGACCACATGACTGATGTACTGTGGAAGTTTAACCAGGCCAGAGGAGGGCACATTGCATGGCAGACAAAGTTCACAATGCAGTCATGGACTCACCCCCTCCTTGCTGCTCTCTAGCCTTCAGCTGCCCATCCAGATCAGGGAAGACCACCGCCAGGATCCTGAGCATGTAGGGGGTCAGGGTCCGGTGTCCGCCCCTCCTGCGAGGAGGCGACCGCTTCAGCTGGACCCGTGCGATCCTCCGGGTCCAGCCCCGACGGTCCTGCCACCTCTTCTGGCAGTTGCGGATCCGGCGCTTGTAGTCCCCCACGGATCTCACTGCCCGGACGATGGTCAGCCATATCTTCTGCTTCTGGTGGGCATCAACCTGTGAGGATGACAAAGTGAGAATGCCATTATTACACATGCAACATATCCGTGCATTACACAGTTGGATATACATGTCTCAATCACAGGGGCACATGATGTACACAGGCAGTGCAACGATGGCTAGGGACAGTATGCCAGCAGTTACTACATGGTATCATTGCCTGGGAAGTAAAACCTTGTTTAAATGCACTGTCACTGCACTATACCTGTTCAGTGCATGTAACTACACACTATGGGGGTGACAACTACTCAGTGAGCCTGCTAGCCAGTGGCGTGCAGACTGTTAGCCTTGCTAGTCAGACAACATGCACATTTAGTAAGGCAGTGGACAGCACACTCACCTGCTCCCCTGCTTTCCCATACAGCTTGCTGTACTGTGGAAGGAGGCTGTCCAGCAGGGCCTGGTTCTCCTCAGTGCTGAAGGCTGGGGCTCTCTCCACAGTACGTGCCATTGCAGGGTCCAGAGGGTGCAGATACAGCAGCAGTGGTGGTGGCAGATGTCGTCCTGGAGCATGTAGTGCAGGCAAGTGAGCTCTCAGGGGAACAGCCAGCATTATATGTGTGCTGCAGAGGCAGATACTGTCCCATGTGTCCAAAGTGATAGGTCCAAGTCTTTAGCATCTTCTGAATCTAGCCAATCCATGGAATTGCACCACTTACACACGCCCACAGCATCCTTCAAAAGTTCAACTTCATGACACCCATGAATTTGCAACATTGTTGTGGGTGACCAACTGAATTTCCAGCATCAGACTCGTTCAAGATTTGAAAACGCGTCCGTTGCCAGGCCAGGCCATAGCCAATGTGTGCGCACCGATCGGTCCATTGCTGTTCAACGCGTACCCGGGATACAACGCGTACCCGCTCACATTGAATGCAATGGGCCGGCCGGGCACACCGATCGGTCCATTGCTGTTCAACGCGTACCCAGGATACAACGCGTACCCGCTCACATTGAATGCAATGGGCCGGCCGGGCACACCGATCGGTCCATTGCTGTTCAACGCGTACCCGGGATACAACGCGTACCCGCTCACATTGAATGCAATGGGCCGGCCGGGCACACCGATCGGTCCATTGCTGTTCAACGCGTATTGCGGATACAACGCGTACCCGCTCACATTGAATGCAATGGCCAATGTGTGCGCACCGATCGGTCCATTGCTGTTCAACGCGTACCGGGATACAACGCGTACCCGCTCACATTGAATGCAATGGGCCGGCCGGGCACACCGATCGGTCCATTGCTGTTCAACGGCGTACTCGGGATACAACGCGTACCCGCTCACATTGAATGCAATGGGCCGGCCAGGCACACCGATCGGTCCATTGCTGTTCAACGCGTATTGCGGATACAACGCGTACCCGCTCACATTGAATGCAATGGCCAATGTGTGCGCACCGATCGGTCCATTGCTGTCCAACGCATATTGCCAATACAACGCGTACCCGCTCACATTGAATGCAATGGCCAATGTGTGCGCACCGATCGGTCCATTGCTGTCCAACGCGTATTGCCAATACAACGCGTACCCGCCCACATTGAATGCAATGGCCAATGTGTGCGCACCGATCGGTCCATTGCTGTTCAACGCGTATTGCGGATACAACGTGTACCCGCTCACATTGAATGCAATGGCCAATGTGTGCGCACCGATCGGTCCATTGCTGTCCAACGCGTCCCTGTACAAGTCACTGGCATATGTCACCATGCCTGTCACAGGTGAATATATGCCAGCAACATATACTTCCCAGGGAGTGAGGGGCACACCTACAACACCACACCCTGTCCACACTGTATCCTGAGGCATGTAAGGCTGCATTACCTATTCCGTGTATGGGGGTGAACATGTTGTTCTGTGGGTGTCACTTGGGGCAGCCACTCCCAGGCTGTGCACGTGTTCATGGGGACAGAATCCTTGGTGTTTCATGTACATGACCACTGTGATGTGCAACTGTTCATTTCTGTGCATGTGGCATGGTCACATTTCACGGTGGTGTATGTGTATGTCATGTCACATACCCCCTGAGTCCCATGTGTGACGGTATGTACGTCCCAGGGTGACCCATTGCCACAATAGTGATGGTCCTCCACAGTCTGTGTGCATGTTGTGTTTACAATGTCTCTGATTCCATGTGCACAATGGGAGACAGTCTCCACATCCACGTTGTTTGTGCATGGACTTTGATGTTGTACGTGTGTGTGTCACAGACGTCCATGTCTGTCCTGCAGAGGCAACATGGACCACTACCTGTGGGGGTCATGGTTGTTTTGCTGTGGTGTATTCATGATACACCATGTCATGCCAGTGTCCATGTGGCAATACAGGGTCCCTGGGAATCTACCTGTCGTTGAGCTGTGATGCCTGGGGCACATCTGTCCTCACATGTCACTGTGGGGTGTGTTTGGAACGTGGCAGCAGGAGATGGGAACTGTGACACGGCCTCATGATATCCCATGGCACAACCTGGGACTTGTTGATGCCACTTGTTGAACTGTGATGTTAGATGTTGGCCATGTATCTGCCATACATGTCCTTACGGAACTGCACACATCATGTACTTGTGCCTCATAATGATGTATCATGTGATATTGAGTATGGTCAATGCCACATATGTGGGGTGACTGACAATCTTTCTTTCTTCACCTATGCACTACAGGGCACCAGCTGTCCATAGACCATTCCCTGTCCTTGCAACCTTGGTGGAACGGGACTGCATCCGACGGTACCGCTTCACCAGGCCGCTGATTGAGGTATTGACGGTGGGTTGGCCCCACATTTGCAAGCTGGCCGGACATACCCTACAGCGCTGACCCCCAAGGTGAAGGTGATGGCAGCCCTACACTTCTTTGCCACCGGTACCTTTCAACACACTGTGGCGACTGCTGGTGGGATGTCACAGACCATGTTCAGCCGTGTGCTCCGCGATGTTTTGGAGGATATGTTGATTTACCTGAACCAGTACATCTATTTCCCTAGAATCCAACAACTCACTGACGTGAAGAGTGACTTCTATGCCCTGGGGAGGATGCCGCATGTCATTGGCTCCATTGATGGGACACATGTTGCTTTGGTACCACCACAGGCCCAAGAGCAGGCATACAGGAACCGCAAACACTACCACTCGGTCAATGCACTGGTGGTAGGTCTTGCAGATATGAGCATCTCACACGTCTGTGCCCGTTTCCCCGGTTCTGCACACAATGCCTACGTGATGAGGAGTAGTCGCATCCCGAGGATGATGTCACAGATGCGGAACCAGCGTGCCTGGCTTGTTGGTGTGTACTGATTTAGTACCATTGTGTGTGTTCTGCAATGTAGTGTTCCACCCTCTTTTCCAACTCAGCTAATGTGCAATTGTCTGTATGTAGGTGACTCCGGATACCCCAACATGCCGTGGTTGCTGACGCCCCTCAGGAACCCTGAGACACCAGGCCAGATGCGCTACAATGAGGCACATGGTCGGACCAGGAGAGTGATTGAGCGGACATTTGGTCTCCTGAAGAGCCGCTTCCGCTGCCTGGACAAGACAGGAGGGGCCCTCCCATATGCTCCAGCAAAGGTGTGCAAGATTGTCATCGTCTGCTGCATGCTACACAACCTGGCAGTGCGGAAGGAGTTGCCTCTCATCCTGGATGACGATGACCAACATCCGCCACCTGTGGAGGATCCTGGCCTGGACCACGATGCCAGTGATGATGATGATGATGGTGATGTCCGCACACAGCTCATCACCAACTTCTTCAGCTGAATGTGAGTATCCAGAGAGGTCATGTCAATGATGTGAGTATGCATGATATGTGTTGGTGGTGCTCTGGTGCTGTTTGAGTGTGTCCATGTGCTACATGACTGTATGCGTGTAGCGATGTGTCCTTACAGGTAGTCTGTACTCCCCAACAGTGTTGACATGCTAACTTGGTTCTGGGTGGGTATCTTGTGACATGTATTGGGCATGAGTATTGCAGTTCTGTCCTGTTCTTCAGTGCTTTTGACTGTGTTTCATTTCTGTCCTTCACAGGGTACTTTCAGAGTGGTTTGGTCAACTGTGATCCCCGACACCGTGATTCGACTTCCAGGGTGGTAGCTGTCGTGTCCCTACAGGTGATGTGCGCCACACCCATGGACTTCCTTCCTTCTACACTTGTTGACTGTGTGCCCGCTGCCAGGTGGGATTGCCTTGCATCTGTAGTGGTTACAACATGTTGCAAATGTGTAATAAACCTGTGCTTCACTTTGTGATGTGCGTTGTCTGTGGTCACACATCTGACTGACATTTGCTTACTGCACCAGTGGGCTAGTTAACAGAGACTGTGAATAGGTGTTGTGTCTGTGCATTGCACCGTATTTCCTGGCAACATCAGTGTAGGCGATGAGTCAGATGGCCTAGGTGTGTATATGTTGTGTAGCCCTGGTGGTGTGTATCCCTCATATGTGTCACGTTGCCATGACTCACATGCCTGTGTTGTACTTGCTGTAGCAGTTAGCATGCACAGTGTAATTTCGCAGGTCATCATCTCCATGACAGGAACCACGTTGGAATCACAACAGAGGCAGGTATGGTGTATTAGTGTGTTTATTGTCATACATGTGTGTGTATAGTGCACAGGATGGTGGGTGCTGTACATTTTGATTGCAATCCAAAGTTCCTAGATGAATTGGAAGTACTGGTAGCAGATATGTCCAGAATAAAGTCCACAGTCATCTGATACATTGGTCCAACTTGTACTCCCCATGTCATGTGGGGAGTTGTGTTGCAGTCAACAGGGTGAACAGTTTGCGCACAAAGGTGATTATCCAGAACAGGTTTTGGCTTCCTGGGGGTTGCACATGGCCATCAGCCTCTCACTTGCCCCTCCTCGGACGACCCCTCTTCTTTGGGGGGGACCCTCAAGTGCAGGCTGCTGCGGTGCAGGGGACTCTCCGCCAGAGTCATCCTCCCTCCCTGTGGCAGTTGCAGTTGTTTCAGCACCAGATGTTGTGGGCACACAGGGAGGTGTTGACTGGTTGCTGCTCATCTGGCGGAGGCATTGTAGTATGTCCCTGTGCACCGCCGTCATCTCTTGCAGTGTGTCCCACTTGGACTCCACGCGGGACATGTGCGAGTCCAAGCGGGCATGATGGGCAGCCTGCTGCTGTTTAATGTCCCTGAGGAGCCCCACTACCTGGCTGAGCTCTCCGGTGCTGGACTGGTACGCATCGGCTATGCGTACCAGTTGTGGGTCATCATGCAGTCCAGACCCCTCTGCGATCAGCGGCCTATGTCTCCCACCACCCCTGGCGACACGTGCAGTACCTGAGGTGGCACGCACAGGTGACCCTGGGCCCCCTTGGGGGTTATTGGTGGTGTTGGTGTCCATAGCCCCACGTTGGTCCAGGGTCCCTGTGCTGGTGGTGGTGGTGCTCCTTGGTCTGTCCGTGTCAGCAGGGGTGGTATGTGTGTTGACAGTCGTTGGAGTGGTGGGTGCAGGGGGTGCAGCTGGTGGTCCTGCTGGTGCTGCATGATAGTTGCTCCGGAGGTGCCAGGTAGGTCTTCGTCATCCGAGGAGGGCAGAGGCTGTTCCACACCAGTGAGCTCCGTTTCCCCTTGAGCCTGGGACAGGGACTCCTCAGCGTCTGCTGCTGTGTCCCCATCATCACCTGTTTTTGGGAGACACACACAATGTATGTTATGTTTCTGCAGGCATGAATGGTTGACACACATGACAGTTGTGACTGTACCTCTGGATGCGGGCCTGTACATTGCATTGTCCGAAGTTGTCACAGTCAGAGGTTGATATTGGTGTAGCACATTGTCCTGCATACTTTGGGCATTTCTATATGAATGTTGGGGTGTGTACATGGTCTGCATTGGTTGTATTTGGTTGACATCCGGCCCTCCTTCCCACCCAGCCAGATATTCCACCATGGAACGTGCTTCCATTGCAGGGAGTGCAAGTTGTCTTTCAGGATGTCAGTCAGTGGTGTCCTGCTGTTGGTTGGTGCACAGTTGCCAGCAGGGCCTTGTGCTCCCCACAGCAGTACCCAGTGTCAGCCATCTTGTCAGTTCTTTTCCACTCCCTGTGATGTGCGCATGGTTCAGGGTGGTGTTGATGGGACAGTTGTGGGGGTGACCAATATCTGTGACTACCACTCCCATCATGCTATTGCCTCCACCCCACTTCCCAGCATGCCCATACTTACTTGCTTTTGGGTGGACTTCACTGTGTGTGAGTGTGAGAGCAATGGCAAGATGGCTGACAGTGGTGTCCTGCTGTTGCTTGGTGCCCAGTTCCCAGCAGGGCCATGTGCTCCCCACAACTGAGCACCAGTGTCAGCCATCTTTGAAGTGGCTTTTGACTCCCTGTGAGGTGTGCATGCTTGGGTGTGAGCTTGCTGGGCCATGTGGGTGGGGAATGTTGGGCTGTGACTACCACTCCCATCATGCTATTGCCTCCACCCGACTTCCCAGCATGCCCATACTTACTTGCTTTTGGGTGGACTTCACTGTGTGTGAGTGTGAGAGCAATGGCAAGATGGCTGACAGTGGTGTCCTGCTGTTGGTTGGTGCCCAGTTCCCAGCAGGGCCATGTGCTCCCCACAACTGAGCACCAGTGTCAGCCATCTTTGAAGTGGCTTTTGACTCCCTGTGAGGTGTGCATGCTTGGGTGTGAGCTTGCTGGGCCATGTGGGTGGGGGATGTTGGGCTGTGACTACCACTCCCATCATGCTATTGCCTCCACCCCTCTTCCCAGCATGCCCATGCTTCCTTCCTTTTGATTCTGCTTCCCTGTGGGGTTGTGTGCCTGTGCTGACAAGATGGCTGACAGTGTTATCCTGGGGTTAGTTTTGCTGCAAGTCACATGTGTGTCCCTGTGCTTCACACTGCATGACCCAGGGTTGTGGTTCTTTGTGGGATATTTGATTAGAGTGTGAGGCAATGCATTCTCCCAGGTGAGTTGTGTGGTGTTTGTGTTAGGGGGGTGTGTGAGTGGAGCTGCTGGTAACTATGGTCAGTGCTGTCAGTCCTCCTTCCCACCCAGCCAGATATTCCACCATGGAACGTGTTTCCATTGCAGGGAGTGCAAGTTGTCTTTCAGGATGTCAGTCAGTGGTGTCCTGCTGTTGGTTGGTGCACAGTTGCCAGCAGGGCCTTGTGCTCCCCACAGCAGTAGCCAGTGTCAGCCATCTTGTCAGTTGTTTTCCACTCCCTGTGATGTGAGCATGGTTCATGGTGGTGTTGATGTGCGCATTGTGAGGGTGGGCAATGTCTGTGACTACAACTCCCATGATGCTATTGGCTACACTGACTTGACCAGCATACACAGGATTCCTTCCTTTCAATGGGCTTCACTGTGAGGTGGTGTTGTAGTGGTGCCTACATGTCTGGATGTGTTTGTTAGTTATATTACTGCCACTGCCTAGCTGTAGTTGTAGTTGTGTTTGTACATGTGATGACACAGTTACATATCACTATGAGATGGCATGTGTTGTGTTTATCTGACTGACATACACAATTTGGGATGATTCTGTTCTGGTTGGTGTGTATTTGCTAAGGGTGCATGGTTTGACTCTCCCCTTGACAGTGATGTGTGTGTATTGTCGCACAATATTGTGTACATTTGTTATGTACTCACCAGGCTCTGGGATGTTTTCTAGTCCATATACGCTCACTGGTGGTAGGATGGCCCGCACCTTCTCCTCCCAGGGCCTGAGGTATACTGGTTTGGCAGGAGGGCCACTGCCGGTGTGTTGGCTCAAGAGGTAGTCCTTCTTCAACAGCTCCCTGACCCTCCTGCGCACGTCATACCACCTGTTCTGGATGTCTCCCTTTGTGCGCAAACATGGTGATTGTGCGTTCACCCTGTCGACAATCCTCTCACACATCTTGGTTTTCTGCGACATGGGTGTCTGTTGGACCAGTGTACCAAACAGCTGTGGCTCTACCCTGAGTATCTTATCTACCAGGACTTCCAATTCACTATCTAGGAACTTATGATTCTTCTTTGGGGGCATGGTGATGAGTGGTGATGGTGAGTGATGTGTGTGTTGGTGTGCAGGTGAGGGTGTGTGAGTGTGTGTTTAGCTGGGTGTATGTGAGGGAGCTATTTGTTGAGGTGCTGATGGTGTGTGGCTTGTGTGATGGATGAGCTGTGGGTGGGTGTGTGGTTGCTGTCTGTTCAGTGCTGGCAGGTAGTTTGAATTTGCAAAGGATCATGGTAGGGATTTGGGTCCTTTATATGGGTGGAGTTGTGGGTGTGTCTTTGTTCCCTGTCCCCCCACCCAGTATTTATTGGCTTTGTAATTGCTTGTTTGGCCTTTTTTTGTGTGTTTTTCCCTTTGTACTTTTTGTGCATGTAGGAGACGTTCTTGTGACCGAGTCGGACCCTGCAGTTGTCTCGTACGAGCTTCTCCGAGTCGTTCACGCTGTGGTTGTGCTGTTTTCTATGCTGCGTACGCGTCGGTCGCGGTGTATTGGGTTGCTTCTGCTCGCAGTTTTGTATGCGTGTCGGTCGTACGGCTTGGGCTCCGTGCGACTCGGTCGTGTTTTCCACGCGTTGCATCGTACTTGGCGGGTAGGAGGTCGCGGGTACGTTTCGTTCGGGTTCATTCCTGGTGCGTGTTGGTCGGTTCGATTCGCGTGGTTTTCCGGCCGGATGGCTGTTTTCCGCGCGGCTCGGTCGTTCATCTTGTTCCGTACGAGTCGGTCGGATTTTGCACGCTTCTCATCGTACTTTGCGGGTCGGCCTGCACCTGTACGTGTCGGTCGGAATTAATTCCGGCTCCGAGTCGGTCGGTACGTTTTCCGGCCCGAATCGGAATCGGCCCCTTAGTGTGGATTACGAGCTATAGAAAAGCACCCCGAAAACGATCCTATAATACCGCCCCCTGTGATCAGCCCTCCCGCGCCCCAAAACCTTGCCATAAAGTTTTGGAGAGGGGCCTAACTTCAAACAATTTGCTTTTGGGGGGGACAGAGCAAAAAAGTTTGAAGACCTCTGATTTAGAATGTCACTTTCATGTAATCTTTATCTGTGTGACGAAGCAAGCAACTTTCTGTTTTCATATGAAAAATGAGGAATGTACTGAGAACGTCCTGGGGAAATAACAATACTGACTAGTGCCCTGTTCTCCCTAAGTGAACAAAAGCTGGGAGAAGCAGTCTTTCAGGAACACATCCAATTTAATACTTTAACACTGGTATACAAAGCCTCCTCGGTTCAGCCAAATAATTTGGGTTTAATAAAGGCAACCATTAGCACAACTAAGGCCTGATTTGGAGCTTGGTGGAAACTTACAATTCTCAATTTTTTGGAGCATATGCTAAATAGGAAGTGGGGGCTATTAGCAAAATTTTCTCCACAGTACTGTCCTTATGATGGAAGGAACTCAGCTAGTAGATTCTCGCCAGTATTTAGAATTGCCGACAAAAGATTTAGGATTTCCAGTTACCACTGAACTGTAAGTCAGAACCCAGTTTTTCAAACCAAAACAGTCCTGAGACACAATTTGAAAATCAGCTAAACTGAGAATTCCATCATAACAGGCCCCTTGTTGTGAGACGCCAACCAACACACCTTACTCAGGTACCCAAATCCTTTCGGTTTAGGAAATATACAAAACCTGGCTTTTCAAAAGTTTGTTTTTCTGAGTAATGGATATGAGAACCCTCATGCTCCTCAATATGCCCAATCCTGAAGACAAGGGACCTGTTGGTTTTAATATAATCCAGTGGTAGCAAAAGACAAGAAAGTTCTGCTAGGCTGGAAAAAGGGAACTAGGATGGGGCCATATTTCATCAAGCAATTCTAGACTATATTTTTCATTTGACTTAATGTACACATAGCATACTATTCAATGGCAGAAATCATGCTTTCCCCCAATAGATTTAGTAGATCTGGAAGCTCCTGACTGTCAGGATTCCATTCCATTGTAAGCTGCTTGATAGCCCTAGTCCCCTCCCAAGAACTTATCTTCACCTGGTTCCTCCGACCAGGGATATCTCTCACAGAACAAGCTAGTGAGACTACTGTCTTGGTCCACTCCGGTCTGTTCTCTCTCACATTCCCTCTCTCTTGCTCACTTTCTCATTCTTGCTTGATCTCCTCTCCTTCTCACTCGAGCATCTCGCTCGTGTGCCTTTCTGTTTTCTGGCCACCGTTGTTTTCTCTTTTGTCTTTCTGCTCCAGTTGTTTTTCTCTTTTGTGCCCATTTCTATTTGCTCTATGTACCTTATTTGTCTTCCTGCACCATTGTTTGTCTCTTTTGCGCCCAATTGTATCAGTTCTATGTACCTTAACTGTCTTTATGACCCCATTTCTGGTCACCGTTGTTTTCTTTTATGTGCCCATTTTCTATTTGCTCTCTGTGCCTTATTTGTCTTTCTGCCCCCATTGTTTGTCACATTTGTGCCCGCTATCTGTTTTCTCTCTCTGCCTTATTTGTCCTTCTCCCCACATTGTTTTATCTCTTATATGTCTGTTTTCTATTTACTCTCTGTACCTTTTTTTGTCTTTTGTCTTTCTGCCCTGCTGTCTCTCTCGGTTTGCTCCCCTTTGTGTGACTTTCCGTTTTCTGCCCCGTTTGTGTCATTATTTCTGTTTCCCCTGCCTATACCCATGCATCCCTTCCTTTCTCTCCCCCAGCACCACTTACCTTTCCCTCCTCCTGCTCTCCTACTTTCCCACCTCCCATGCCTCTCTCTGCCTCGTCCACCACACAACACCCTACCCTGAAGGTACACCAAAGGAAAGCCCATCTAAACATGTTTGTGCCTGGACCACGCCAGTACCCCTGGTCCTCCACTCACCCAATGCTTCCCCACCGCAGCCTTCCACTCGCTCAAACCTGGACGCTGCTCGCCGCACTGCTGCCATTTCGCACCACACAGCACAGAGGGAACTTTCTCCGCACCTCCTGCAGATTCACATGCACTCTCATCCCCACTACTCCAGGACCCCAACAACCACAACACCCACACCAACAGCACCCAGCACCCCACCCGCCAAGCACGTTTGAACCAGCCACAACCGATACCCCACTGGTCAGTAACATGCCACGGAGGTATGGGGTCTACTGAAAAACCACTCCCAGACCTTCTATTCCTCGTGGAAACCTGGCTTAACCCAGCCTCCACACAGCCATTCCCGCTAGTTACAAGATTATCAGACAAGACGATATCAAAAAAAGGGAGAAGGGGGGACCAGAAGCTGATTGTGGTTAAGTGCCCGAGCTCCACTCTCAAGTCGTTAAACCAAGAAGAGGGTCACTGTTCCGTAGGTGGGGGTGCTAAAAAGTCACCCTCTCACCTGTGAAAGAGAAAAAGGGAAATAGGAAGAGAGAAAAAGGGTAGACCTAGGTCTAGAACCCACTCTGTAGGGGGGAGAACAGGTCTTGTCTCATGTTGCCCTCACACACCCCGAAGGATGTCATGCTTCATCATCGGGCGTTTGCTCCTCATCGGGCCGGCGCTGCAATGCCCTACGGGTCCCCCGAAGGGTCACTTTGGCGGAGAACTTTTAGAGAACGGCCATTAGATGAATGCGGGTGTGTGGGGTGGGTCCTATGTGCACAGTGAAAGTGTATGTGAAGGATAAAAATGGCTAAGGGATACCAGAGGGAAGATATCTTTATTGTGACGGTACCCTTGTCATACTAAAAAACCCGAAGGTTGTGCATTACACCTATGGGCAATGATGTGCCCCTGGTAACTAAAAGGTCAGGTCGACATGTTTCGCGCCTAGATGGTCATAAAGATCTGCAGCGCTTCCTCAGGACCAGTAATAAATAGTGATGTAAAATGTGCAAGTGATAGAGGGATTCTAACCCTCAGTGTAGTTAGAGCGGGCTAGTGCTGTGAAAGACTACAGCTCAGCTACAACTAATTAGTTGGTCCGCTCCTGAAGTGACCTAGGAGAAGAGTGGAGAGAGAAGAGTAAAAAGACACACATAGAGTATGAATCGCAGGTTTTAATGTGTGCCTCTAAAGAGAAACATAAAACGCGCACTCTGCGCAAAAAACATGAAAGTAGAAGAACGTCTTCACCATGGGGTAGGTCCTCAGAAATGGAGGTAGCCCGAGTGTACACAGTGTGCTGACCGCCGGTTGCGCCAGGGTAGAGGCGAACACAGAGCTACCACTGGTACTCTGGACAGCCCCCATGCGTTGGACCATGCCATGTCTGAAGGGCCCAGGCTGTTAAGCCGAATTGCGAGGTAGTTACCCTTAGCCAGAACATGTTGGAATCGCCGTGAGCCAAGCTGAGCGGGGCGGCGTGGTGTAAAATGAGAGATATTTATCGAGGCAACAACACACACACACACATCCTCTAACAACCTGGCTGTACTTTCTCTTGTCAAGTTGTGGTGGCACTGCCGCATTAGCATAAACTGTATAACGTGAAAGAGTCCTTACCTAAAGTCACGTGGAGAATTACTCCATGGGCTAGGGCGTAGGTTAACCCGCACCTTGACGGGCTGCATAAGGAGAAAATGCGGGGGAACAGAGAAGTAAATAAAGTCAAGAGCACGCTCATGCCACAGTTCTGAAACAGCGACTTACTGTGATGGATTTGGACAGAATCCGATCGTAGGTACTCACAGTTTCCGTGCCAGTGCTGCGTCTCAACACCTACCCGACCTGGCGCCAGCCCGCATGTTGAATGGCTGTGCAGGTAGAGGCTGTAATATAGTGCTCAATGCAGCGGTTCGGGCGGCTCCCTCTTCCGGGTGCTTCGTCATGGTTAATCGAGGCGTGCATGCGTGGGGGTGTATTTTGGATCTCCATTGTGGCGCGCCTGCACAGAGTGCAGAAACAATCTCCTAGAGTCTGTGCAATGCGCATGCGTTCTGTTCGTGCAGCTAGTCTGATAAGTGCTGTATCAAAGAAAGTGTGCGGAGGGGCGAGTATAGATGAAAGCGTTTGAACCGGAGCCCTTACCACCAACAGATCTAGTGGTGGAAGTCTCGGTGAAGCAAGATAGTCTGTATAGATGTGAGGGGGGGAAGTGTAGCCACATGGTAGAGGTGAATAGAAGTGCTCCTCAGCCAGGGTATGCTCATCACAATTGGTTACGGCTATGAATAAAGGTGTGTGCCCAATCAGCGTTCTAAATTCCCAGAGAATGAATTCTAGAAGTTAATGGGACCTATGAGGCGCCAGAGTATATATCAGAGAGGCACAGTATATCACACATTCTAAATTGCAGGAAAGTGTTTATATGTGCTCTAAGACTACTTCTGTGTTAGCGGATATCACTGGGGTTGACCAACCCAAAGGCGTGAGAGGGTCATGGTTTATTGTTTGTAGCAGTGGGAGGTATTTTTAGAACAAGGGAGGGGTTTACGGATTCAATGTTTATAGTTCAACCCACGGTATCTCATCGTTGAGACCTCGTATGTGGGTGCGTAGGCGATGAACCCAACGTTGTTCACGTCTCAGGAGTGCGGAGTTGCTCCATATCTGATTTGCCTCCTGGACGGTCCACTGCATCTCATCACATGAATAACCTGTCTCGATGTAGTGGTTCGTCATTTTAGTTGCAGTGCGGCCGCAGCGGATAGTGCTCCTGTGCTCACTGATCCTGATCTTGATTGGTCTCGTTGTCATTCCAACGTATCTCAGTTGACAAGGGCATGTGATTATGTACACGCAGTTCTTGGTGTTACAGTTCGTGTGTGTGCGTTGTTCCCACGAAAAGTCCTCAATCTGGAGAGTTTTTGTGTGTTTGGTCGTGGGGCAGGCACTACATGAGCCGCATGGGTAATGTCCAGAGACAGGGGGTAAGTTCCACAGTGTATTGTTCTGAGGTTTTTTCTTGGGCTGTGGCCGAGTGTGGACCAGTTGGTCACGTAAATTGGCTGTACGTTTGAAGGCAAAACGAGGTTGCTCGATGTTGAGTGTGTCGGTGTTGAGGATACTCCAGTTACGTTTGATGATTTGCTTGATCTTGTTAGACAGTGGCGTGAAGGTAGTGACGCAGGTGATGGCATCACTCATCTGGTGTTCCCTGGTTTCAAGAAGGCCCTGGCAGTTGTTATTCCTGGCGCGTTTTCTGGCCTTCCGGATGACCTCTCCTGGGTAGTCCCTCTTATGCAGGTTCCTGGTGAGGGCGTTAGCTTGTTCTTCGAAATCCCGGACGTTGCTGCAGTTCCTCCGGATCCTGAGGAACTGGCCGTAGGGTAGGTTCTCCCGGAGTGTCTTGGGGTGGCAACTCTTGAAGCTCAGGAGGCTGTTACAATCAGTAGCCTTCTTAAACGTCTTCGTGTGCAGTTGACCATTCTCAAGTGTGATCAGCAGATCCAGAAAAGGGGTGGCCTTGTCAGACGACGTCATAGTGAAGTGTAAGTGGGGGTTCAAGCAGTTGATCCAATCGTGGAATTTGGCGCAGGTTTCTTCTGTCCTGTTCCACAGGATGAGGACGTCATCGATATATCTTTTCCAGGTGATGAGGTTTTCCTGGAACGGGTTCGAGTAAGAAGTGTGGAATATCTGTCCTCGCCATTTTTTCCAGAGTTTGAGGTCCTCCAAGGACATCAAATGTGTCTCTTCTAGAAACACTATCTGCGCCTTTATGGGGTTATGGTTGGAAATAGCACCAGGCTGTTTTCGGAGTCCGAGTGTGTTGTGCCGTCTGACGAAGTCTCGTCCTCTACCAGCATCCCCGCCTCTCGTAAAGTGGCCGCCTACTGGAGCGTAGCCCGCTGGCCCTCCAGAATCTGCTCCTGGGTGGGTATTAGATTATCGTCTCGGCTGCCCTGTGCTGGGTGTCGCTGTTTAGCGCATCTCCGCCATGTGCAAGGATGGGCGCCTATGCTCATCGGGAAGGCTAGGTCCGGGAAGGTGCTCTCAATTCAAGACCATGGCGCTTCAGGATTGTCAAAGAAATTACTTTTGTGTTCGTAAATAAGTTTGAGACAAGCAGGGTACAGGAGGGCGTATTTAAGATTCAGATGTTGGAGGTGTTTCTTGACCCCTTGATAAGATGCTCGCTGATGCTGGACCTTAATAGTATACTCCAGGAACAGGGAAACTCGGGCATTGGCGCATTGGATCGGTGCGTTTTCCCATGCACACACTAAACAACTCAGTTAGGCCTTCCGGGGCTACCACTTCTTGCAGCCAGGTGTCTATGAATTGAGTGGGATTGTTACCTTCACAGTTTTCGGGCAGGCCAAGTATTCTCACGTTGTTTCAACGTGAGTGTCATCAGCGTCTTCAACTCTGTCCTGTAGCACTGTTACTTGGTGCTGAAGTCGGGCAACAGCTTCTGTCTGCTCCTTCCGCCAAGGGGCGATTTCAGTCAGAGATGCCGTGTTGGCTTTTACCTTGTCTGCCAGTCTCTTATGGTCTGCCCAGAGGAGGCCAACATGAACAGTAAGGGTCCCCAGTTGTTGTTCCAGGACCGCCCGGGACTCCCTGATTTCTTTAAATATGAGATCCAGTTTGTCCTGAGTGGGGTCCACTGCAGTAGGAGGCACAAATTCCTCCGTGGTCAGTGGGGGGGAGCCGTCAGCTCCTCTGGGCAGTGTTCACCCAGAATTTCCATGGTCGGTCTGTTTCCCTTTGGTGCGGCCCTTTTTTCGCGGCGCCCTCCAATCTCCAATTACCTTTTCCCAGCACAGCGTAATCGGCCTCTGCCTGGTTGGGGGACCCTGCAGGGCTCCCATGCCATCTGCCTCTTCTCGTCGCACCGACCAGAAAACAAGCCAGATAAGATGGATAGGTGTTTTACCCCCTGGAATTTGTACTTGCATAAACCAGGGGCAAGGCAACACCATGGGCTCCAAGTGATCACTGGCCTCCGCGAGTCCCATTGCACTACCCACTGCCGGTTACAGCGCTCCGGGTGACGGCTTTGCCCCACCCCGTGCGCGCGGCCCGCTCCATGTAGTGGCCTTACCTTCCCGGCCGAACCCGCTGGGCGATCCCCAGTGCGCCGGTTCCCTCCTTCAGGGATCCCACTGGCCTCATCACAGAGCCCGGTCCCATCTGTGGGTGGCCTGCGCCTTTGTAGTGATTGTTCCAGCCGATTCGGTGCACTCCTGTCCCCACACCCTCTCAAATGCAAGACTGGAGCGGTTCGGGCCTGCCTGGCCCTACAGAGTTGTCGCCCCCTGGGGGCCTCTGGGGAAGCCAAGGCTGCGCCTTCTAGCTGTGTACAGTAAGGAGCAGGCCGTACTAAACCGCTATCTCCATGCAGAACTCTAGCAGTTTAATTCAGGCCTTTGAGACTGGCATGCTCGGCCGTCCGCTTTGGAGGGAAGGATGCACTCTAACCTGTATGGGCTCCGGTCAGTCCGCGCGCGGGTCTTCCCTCTATCCAGATCTCCAGGCAGCAAGCAATCAGGCCCACGTGGACCGCGCCACCCATGAAGCAGGACCCGCTATTTCAGAGATGAGCCCCGGTCTTCGGTGAGGGGGCACCAACAAAGTGGCAGTCCTTTCAGCAGCACAGCAATCCTTCTTTCTGGCAGAGTATCTAAAGGTCCAGAAGTGAACTGAAGTGGTGGTGTTTGAGGTCCAGAACTTATACCCAGTGGTGCCTTTAAAGTGGGGGAGACTTCAAAGACATGCCTTTGAAGTTGACAGATGTCCTCCCTTCCTGCCCTGGCTCCAGACCCACTACAGAGGGGTATGCAGCCCTTTGTGTGTGGACAGGACACAGCCTATTAAGGTGTAAGTGAGGCTGTGCCCAGATCCTCCCTCCCCTCCTGCTAGAGATGGCCCATTGAGACACACCTAAGCTCCAATTGTGTGTGGGTGTCTAGGAGGAATATACAAAGCCCAACTGCCAACTACACCCAGTCATGTGATCAGAGGCAGGCACCAAATGGTTAAAGCAAGAAAATGCCAACTTTCTAAAAGTGGCATTTTCAGAATTGCAGTTTACATTCTGACTCCACCATAAGTTTGGATTTTAAATTGTGTTTCTAGAGACACCAGACTTGAAGGGTTGATCTCTTCCCAATTGGAAATTACTCTTATAAAATGTAATAAGGTAATCCCAATGTTAGCCTTGCATTTGTGAAAAACAAATTTGAGAGTTTTTCACTACCACGACATGTAAAACTTAAAAGTACATGTCCTCCATTTAAATACATTGCACTCTGCCCTCAGGGTTGTCCAGGACCTACCTTAGGGGTGCCTTATATGTATAAAGAGGGAAGGGGTGGGCCTGGCAAAAGGTTTATTTTGCCAGGTCGACATGGTAGTGTAAACTGCACTCGCAGGCTCTGCAATGGCAGGCCTGAGACATGCTTAGAGGGCTACTTAAGTGGGTGGCATAATCAGTGCTGCAGGCCAGCTAGTAGCATTTAATTTACAGGCCCTGGGCACATGTACTGCATTTTACAAGTGACTTGTAAGTACATTAAATATGCCAATTGGGTATAAACCAATGTTACCATGTTTTTGGGAGAGAGAGCACATGCACTTTAGCACTGGTTAGCAGTGGTAATGTGCTCCGAGTCCTAAGGCCAATAAAAACGAATTCAACTAAAAGTAGAAAGAGGAAGGAAAAATGTTTGGGGGTGACCCTGCAACAAGGACCGTTTCCAACAGTGAGCCTTCTCTTTCACCACTCCTAAAGCATGGAACGAAGCATGGAACGACCTCCCACTACACATCAGAGCCTCCTCCTCTCTTCTTGAGTTCTATAAGAAACTGAACACCTGGCTCTTTGAACATATCCTCTTCTTGCCCTTGGGGTGAGGCTCCCACACTTGTGCAGTGCCAGGATGCCCTCGCGGGTGAAGTGCACTTTACAAATACACATAACTTAACAAACATGGGATGAGGCATAGAACGCTCGGGTTGGAGACTTTGAAGAAAGGGGCAATGGAAATCATAGGTACTTGAACACTAGACTGCTAAGCTGATGTTGGCTTATAGGTTTTATTCACTTCCTGGTTTCAATACCCTTCCAGATCAGAAGGGGTAGAGCCCTGTATTTAAGGGACTAACAAACATGGAGATAGTGCCTGACAACATGTAATTAGTTTTTGTGTCGTACTAGTTCACAACAATGATTGCATCGCCTACCTGTTTTCTTTTTCACTTTTTGGTTCTCTCACCCTCCTAAGTTTCCTTCCTTTTCCCATCTGCTGTCTGTATTGTTAACTGTGATACTTCCAGGTATCCTCTCTTCCCTGTTTGCTTCTTCAGCTCCAGTCTGATCTAGTTTGAGGTGGCACCCAGGGGATCCCTGGTCTGTAAAGGGTTCATCACAGCAACATCTGCCATCAAAGCCAGTAAACCTGAGTCTTGCTTGTACTAATGCTGTATTTCACCAAACGGTACTCCATACTTACATGTGGTTTCCTGCTTCACTAGAACAGGTCCAGCGAATATGCAAGCACCTGCCTGCAAGGCCTTTACTATTTCTTCCGACCCATTTAGAGTCCGCATCTAGAGTGAGCGCTAGTTCAGTATTTCTCTCTCTCCTTCTTCCCTGTTCATCCCCAGATTACTACATTGAGTGAGAAGTTCCCCATTCCTCGCTTGTACAGTAGTTCAGGGATGGCAAGGGCTTTCAGCAGGTATTCCAACCAGGAACCTGACACAAACAAACAGAAGCAAAAGAGTAATTTACAATTAAATGTACGTATCTTCACAACCTGCCAATTATTAGAGACCTTCTAGAATTATATTGCATATATGATACATCTATTATCAACATATCAATGCAAATCACAGACACAGTAGTTTTCGTCGCCCTTAACCGACCTCACATTTCTCACCTAAAGACTCCTCTCATAGATCTATTTTTGTTTATTAAGTTAGCTTTTTTATTTTTGCTGTGGGCTCTTATTTATGTTGTGGGGTTCACTGACAAAATATCGACCCCCAAAATATCCCCATACACAAATATCGAGACATAAATATCGATGTCAAAAATATCGACATTTTATATTTATAATTGTAAGTATAAAAATATCGGAAACAAAATATCGATGTAAAAATATAGATGTACAAAATATCGATTTTTTAAATTTATATAAAAAATAATGTTAAATATATTAAATAATAAAATTAAGTTAAAAAAAATTATTTACATTTAATATACATTTTAACAAATATAAGTGCAACAGTAGGGAAAATGTAGGATAGCAGAGGGGTAAACATTACTGTTCCCTCTCCAGTGAGTGCAACAGTAGGGAAAGTGTTGGATAGTGGAGGGGTAAAAATTGCTGTTCCCACTCCAGTGAGTGCAACAGTAGGGAAAGTGTTGGATAGCGGAGGGGTAAAAATTTATATTCCCACTCCAGTGAGTGCAACAGTAGGGAAAGTGTTGGATAGCGGAGGGGTAAAACGTAATCTTCCCACTCCAGTGAGTGCAACAGTAGGGAAAGTGTTGGATAGCGGAGGGTAAAAATTACTATTCCCACTCCAGTTGGTGCAACAGTAGGGAAAGTGTTGGATAGCGGAGGGTAAAAATTACTATTCCCACTCCAGTTAGTGCAACAATAGGGAAAGTGTTGGATAGCAGAGAGGTAAAAAATAATATGTCCACTGGAGTCAGTTCAAAATTAAAAACAAACAAAATATCAACAACACAAAAGATTTTTTAAAACAAATTAATAAAACATATATAGAAATATAAAAAATTACAAAAGATAGAAACATATTATAATGTTAAATAGATATAACAAATACCTAGAAATATTATATTAAAAAATTTAAAAAATAATTTACAAACAAATAACTATTTTTAAATACAAATTATTTATAAACAAAAACATTAATTATTACATAAATGTAATCTTTTTATTTCCTAACCTATAACACCACACAATTCACAACACACATCTAAATTTAAAAAAAGTACCTCCATAGTTAACATAATTAATTATCAATTAAAAAAATTATTAATTAAAAAACAAATTAAAACAAATAAAAATTAATTTACTCCCCAAACGTTACCCCTATAAAACAAAAACCCACACACAAAATAAAAATAAACAATTACCCTACTTAATTATCAATTGATGAATTAATAATAATAATCAACTAATTATTAAATAATTAAACATAAATTACTTTCCACCCTCTACCCCAATAAACACCCCAACCCACACCTAAAAATCATCAGACAATTTCCATAATTAATTTTAAATTAATAAATGAATATCAATTAACAACAACTTAATTAATTTAAAAGAATTTACGACACAACCTTTACCACTATAAACCCCAAAACTCACATCTAAAATTAATTACACAATTGCCGAATTTACATTTTAATTAATTAACATTAATTAACAATTAATTATTAATTAATTAAAAATAAATTACTTCCCACCCTTAACCCCTATAAACCCTACCACCCACTCCCCCAAAAAATGACACAATTGACATAATTACCAATTAATTAATTAATAATAATTAGCAACCAATTAGTAAATAATTATTAATGAATTAATTCCCAAAATTAACACTATAAAATATAAATTAAATAAATATTATTAAATAAAAATCTTAATAAATGTATTATAATTAAAATACTTCCCAACCTATTCCCCTATAAACCCAAAACCCTCTCATAAACAAATGACACAATTGACATAATTACCAATTAATTAATTAATAATAATTAGCAACCAATTAGTAAATAATTATTAATAAATTTATTCACAAAATTAACACTATAAAATATAAATTAAATTAATATTAAATAAAAAATATTAATACATTTATTATAATTACATTACTTCCCACCCTATTCCCCTATAAACCCACAACCCGCTCCTAAAAAAATGACACAATTAACATAATTACCAATTAAGTAATTAATAATAATTAACAACCAATTAATAATTAATCATTAATAAATTAATTCCCACAATTAACACTATAAAATCTAAATTAAATAAATACTGATAAATAAAACGTAATAATTAATTTCTTATAATTAAATTACCTCCCACCCTATTCCCCTATAAACCTACAACCCGCTACAGAACTAAAAAATGCAAAATTTAATTAAAATAAAATTAATAACTACTAAAAATTTAACACATATATTAAAAAACAAAAGCAATACTTATACAAAAATATAGATCACATACATTTAAAATACATACTAAAATACATAACACTAATTTAAAAATCTATATTTTAAACATCTATATTTTTGCAAACAATATTAATGACTTCGATAATTTTTAAAACGATATTTCTTACCTGAAAGTCGATATTCTTGACCACGATATTCTTGCTGTCGATATTTCTGTGTCACGATATTTCCAACTCGATATTGTTGCAAGTCGAAATTTCCAACTCGATATTCTGTCTCTACACCATGTTGTGGCTTGAAATCTGCTAGACATGCCTCAAACCCTTGTGCCTTGTAAAATATTATACCTTTGTCTCCTCACTGCTGTTTCTACCACTGTAAATCTTTAATGATTCCATATCATGGCACTAGGCTGCCATGTAAACCTGTCGATCTGTCAAAATAACAAAACTATCCACATGTAAGGCAGCAGTAGCAGTGCACATGCCCAATACATCAAAAACTGAGGATGTAGTTGACTGGATCTCAGTGACTTTGTTAGTATTCTTGTTCACATCTAAACCCTTTAAGGCAAAGATCTCTGACAAGCTTGCTATCCCCACTGCCCTGGAAACATCCTTGGGTAGAGCCATAAGATGGTGCTGGAATTTTTTTCAGGTGGACAGGCCTGAAATAGCTGGTTGTGAATGAAGTTGAAAGGGTATAAAAGTTCAGTGGGCACAAAGATGCTCTTAATCACCTTAGGTTTAACTTGATAAGGACTATGGAAGAATTATAGTATACAATAAATGATGGATAGAATGCCTGAATTAATCTCAGCCACTGGTAATTACTCATGGCCACATCCCAATCTATTGTTATTTTGCATATCATGTCACCTCAGTTTGGACCTGACCATATGCAAACCAGCCTTGACCCTGCTCCAGTCGGAATAGTCCAACCTGAACTGCCAAGCCAGGTTCTCCTTGGACCGGAACACAAGCAACCCAGAACCGGTTTTGCCCTAATTATGGGCTCACCAGCCGGGTGTGCACTGTACCCATGTCTGGGAATACCGTCCCACTTAGGATGACACACTAAAGTATACTAAAAAGTGATGGATGGAATGCTTGAATTTATTTCAACCACCGGTAATAACTTGGGGCGGCATCCCAATCCATCGTTATTTTGCACACCATGTCACCTCAGTTTGGACCCAGCTATATGCAAATCAGTCTTGACCATGCTCCAGTCGGAACAGTCCACCCGCACTGCCAAGACAGGTCCTCCCTGAACCGGAACACAAACAACCCAAGACCAGTTTCACCCTAATTATGGGGTACAGCTTAGTTCCAGTGACACAGTGTGTAATGGAAGAAGAATTATAACACCACTTGGCCCTGGAACTATGTTATAATATAGTAAGAATGTTATAGTATAGTAAGAATTACTGTGTTTAGTGTGAAAATGTTTTAAGTACTGGAGTAGGATCTCCTTAGTTCTCTTTTTATAAAACCCTTGCATGGCCTAGAGGCACTTCAGAACCAGCTTGAATGCAGAAGGACAAGAAAGACTCTATGCCTACTGCAAGATGATTTTCTAGTGCCAGTCAGAGGAATATTGAAAGAGCTTTTTCCTTCCTTTGTGTTTAATGTTACCTTTCAGGACTTGATTCCAATCTGGGAGACACAGGTTCCAGATTTGTTGCAATTGTAATATTTATTTGTTGAGAAGGCTGCCTGCTGCACATACCTGATTCAAGATGTCTGTTTCCTGAGTAGCTGAAAAGGTCCTGCAGCCTAAAGGAGGTGCTGGTCACAGAAATCTAGAAGAATGAGGCCACTGAAGGAAATGGGTTTTAGCCCCATTTGGACCTTTGGTTGATTGCCCTGTCAGAGGGCCTCTGAGGCTTGGGAGGAGAACGATTGAGGGAACAATCCCAAAAAGTCCAGATGTGACATGGTGGAGTTTGCGTCTCCAGGCCAAGATGACCCATATAAAAATAATTCTTTTAAGTATCTGGTAATCTGACCAGAAGGCCAGCATAAAAAAATGCTCGCCTGTATAGAAGGTCTAAATGGTGAAGAATGTTAACCCTCCAAGTCAAGTGGACTGGGCTTCAACATTTGCTGGACAAGATCAGCAGGATTGCAACCTTGTAGATCTAGAAAGTATGAGTCCAACCCACAGGATTTCCATTTGACCTGTGTGTAAGCCCGCAATGATATGCCTGGCATAGTAATGCATATTTTGATAGGTTTGATTTGCCTCTGGGGAAAGGCTGCCTGATGCACAAAACTGCTGCAGTTTGCCTGGATGCAAAGAAGATGGAAATGTTCTGGATCCTAGTGGTGGTGCTGAGTTGGAACAAAGAGGATTGGGCTCATTAGAACCAGTTGTGGATTAATGTACCTGAATTGGGTTTTAGTAAAATTTAATTGTTTCTATTGAATCTCATAACTTGCACAAACATCTTCATTTAGCCAGGGATCAATTGAAAATGTTAATTATTGAGACAGCATGAAGTAACCTCAGGAATCTCCTTTGCTTGTTCACGGTTTGGTCCACATCAGTTTGACCTAATTATGCTTTTGATGGTTTTCGAACTGAAGAATACTGCAAGTATAACTGTAACTGCTGAATTTCTATGGTGTCCTGTGGGTAAAATGTAACCTAACTATAACATCCCTGTAACCTTTTTTTTCCCCAGTCATTACCTACTGGCGGTCTCAGGTAGGTAGTTAAAGTTAGGACCTAGTTTCCATAGGGTAAGCGTTTTTGTTTTGCCAATAACTTTGGTGTCATTTAACGAATCCTCCCGAAATTTTCAAAACTAGTTTGCCACTCACTTCAGCTGCTGTCCTGAGAAAAAGGGGGGTTCCGAAAACGCATTTTTCCCATGCAATTTCCCAAAGGGACTTTAGACACAGCTACTTCCCAAACCGCTGAACAGAATTACACCAAATTTGGCAGAAAGGTAGATATTGTTCCAGATAAGTGCCTTTTTCTGATTTGGTGTAAATCCGTTCAGTAGGTTTCGAAATATTAAGGGAAATCCAAATTTGTGTATATAGGGACGCAAATCCTCCACGGATCCTCCTCGGTTTCGCGAATCCACGCGCCAACAGCAATGCCGTGATTGGCTCGCCGCAACCTGAGAGGAAAGTTGCAGCCACCATTTTGTTTATCAGGACTCGGTTCCCTGCGGGGAAAATAAACTTAAAAAGTGATAGAAGGGGTCAGGGTGGAGATACCCTGACCTCATGGGACTAATGGAGGGGCTGTGAGGGACCACTCATGGGTAAAACATTGATCAAAAACCTTTTTTATTTGCCACTCCAGGAGTCACGGATCCTCCTCGGATCCTCTCCGGATCCACTCAGATTCGGGTGGATTTGTGGAGGATCCGGGATCCAGAACCCAATTAAAAAAAATATACTCACACACCCACAAAACCACTCATACACCCACTCGCAGACTCACACAGCTACTCACACACCCAGTCAGACACTCACACATCTACTTAAACACCCACACACCCACTCACACGCCCATACAGCCACTCACAAACCCACTCACACACCTATGCAGCCACTCAAATATCCTCAAAATGACTCACACACCCACTCACAGACCCACACAGCTTTCAAACCGCCACTTACACACCCGCACAACCACTCATCTACCCACTCACATACCCCAACAGCAACTCACACACCCACTCACCGACCCTCGAAACCACTCACACACCCACTCACAGACCAACGCAGCTTTCACACACCCACTTACACATCCACAAACCACTCACACAGCCACTCACACACTCATATAACCACTCCCACTCCCACTCATAGACCTACAAAAACACTCACAGCCCCCAAACACCTACACAGCCACTCCCACACCCACTCACAGACCCACACAGCCAGTCACACACGCACTCACACACCCACCACACACTCACACACCCACTTACACATCCACACAACCACTCACACACCAAGGTTGCAGGGACGTTATAGTTAGGAAATAGCATTTAAAAAACCATAGAAATTCACTGAAAAAACCAAAGGTTACAGTGTCGTTATAGTTAGGAAATAAAATTAAAAAAACCTTAGAAATCAACTGAAAAAACCAAAGGTTACAGGGACGTTATAGTTATGCTTAGATTTCACTTGTACAAAACCATTGAAATTCAGCAGTTATAGTTATCTCAAGTAACTATAACTTGTACTCTAAGGTGACTATAACTCGTGCCCTCCCCATGCACTGCTAATTATCCCAGATATTTCATCAGTCATGACATCTTCTATGACATCATTGATAATACCACTGCAACATTTGCTGTAAAATTATTGCTGAGAAAACTGCATGGCGAGGGTGCGAGTTATAGTTACCTAAGGGCGCGAGTTATAGTAATAGTGAGATGTCATCAATGATGTCATAAATAATGTCATAGAACATGTCATGAGTGATGTAATATGTGAGGTCATAAGCAGTGTATGGTGGGGGCACAAGTTATGGTCAGCTTTGCTAACTATAACTGGCGAATTTCAGTGTTTTTTTTAATTCAAAAGGTTAATGTTGTCACTGACATATTAATCTAACTATAACATTCCTTCAACTTAACCTTTGGTTTTCTCGGTAAATTTCTAGTTTTTTAAAAATGTAATGTAATATTTTATTACCATATGTAAAGCCAACCTGGTTGGCCACAGGACCTTATGTTTTTTAAAGGGGAGGGGTCCACGTGCCCCCCTCTCTGAGCCTTATTAGACCCTGGGGACCCCATCCCCCAGGACTGTTTTTTCTTTTAATTAAAGGGTAGGGGGCCCCTCCCCAATCCTTATTAGGCCCTAAGGACCCCATCCCCAGGGTCTTTTTTATGAAAAGGGAGGAGAGCCGCATGACCCTCCTCCCGAGCCTTATTAGGCCCTATGACCCCATCCCCAGGGCCTTTTTTTAATGAAAGGGGAGGGGGTCCACGGAACCCCCTCCCTGAACCATATTAAGCCCTGGGAACCCCATTTCCCAGGGCCACTACTACAATTAAAGGGGAGGGTGGCCATGTGGCCACCACTGCCCGAGCCTTTTTAGGCCCTGGGGACCCATCCCCCTGGGCTGTTTTTTTTAAATTAAAAGGGAGGGGGGCCACATGGCCCCTCTCCTTGAGCCTTCTTAGGCCCTGGGAACCCCATCACAAGGGTTTTTTTTTATGAAAAGGAAGGGGGGCCTCCCCCCGGGGCCCTCTTCCCTCCCTGTACCTTTTTAGACCCTAGGAACCTCATCCCCAGGGCCCTTTTTTAAAATTAAAGAGGAGGGGGCCGGTTGGCTCCCTTCCCTGAGCCTTGTTAGGCCCTGGGGACCCCATCCCTCAGGGTTGATTATTCTAATTAAATGGGAGGGGGCCACGTGGCCCCCCTCCTGAACTTTCTTAAGTCCTGCGGCTCCCCTCCCCGAGCCTTGTTAAAGCCTGGGGTCCCCATCCCTAGGGCCCTTTTTTAAAATTAAAGGGTACGTCACCCCTCCCCGAGCCTTGTTAGGCCCTGGTGACCCTAGGGTCATTACTAAAATTAAAGACGAGGGGTCCCTGCTGCCCCCCTCCCTGTGCCATTTCCAGCCTTGGGGACCACATCCCCCGGGGCACACACTGTTAAAGGTGGGTGCCCTCGTGCTCGCCTGGGGCACCCACCCTATACTAGTTGGGCCCCGCGAGGGGAGCCCCAAGGCCCCACAGCCTCAGTCAGCTCCCCGCAAGCAGCGGGAGCCGCCATTGCTCTCGCCCAGATGGAGCATCTACCAATGCTTCTCCCTCCTGGTAGGAGCAATATTTTGATCTGCTTCCCTGCCCGCTTCAGAGGGCAGGGAAACAGATCAAAAGTCTGCTCCCAGCCGGCGGGAGCATTTTTAGAGCTCCCGCGGGCTGGATGCACACTTTCTGTATGTTCCTTTTTGGTGAGAGACTAAAAAATGCTCCAGTTTGGCTGGAGATTAAAAAATGCTCCCACCAAGTGGGAGCAAGCACAGGTTTCCCTGCTCATGCCGGTGCGGGTAGGTAAACTGCTATGTCCCAGAGGTGGGCTCCCTGGGACCTAGCAAGTGAGCCGGCCAAGGGAAATGGTGTCCCTAGGACCATTAATGGTTCAGAGAGAGGAGCAGTGTGGCCCCCTCCCCATTTATAGTAATTTTGGCCCCGCAGATGGGCTCCTTCCTTATTCTGAATAATTTCGGCCTGGGGTGGGCTTCCAGGGGTCTGTAGAGGCTTGGGGAGGAGTTGCCATATGGCCCCCCTTCCCTTTTCAATGATTTTGGCCCCAAGGGTGGGCTCCTCGGGCCTCTGATGGCTCAGTCAGGGAGCAGTGTATCCCCCCTCCCCATATATAAATGTTTTTGGCCCCAGGGGTGGGCTCCTTGGTGCCTCTGATGGCTCTGGGAAGGGGTACGTCAGAAAGAAGTATATGGAAAAAGCATAGGGATTTTGTGTTTTGAAACCCCCCTTATTTCTCGGCCCCCGCTTGACAGATACCCTCAAAACATTCCATGCATAAACTAGTTAAAAAGTAGCACTTTTTTGGAAAGGTTTGTGTAGATTCGTCAAACTGTGCCAAAGTTATTACCAACACGAAATGCTTTTTCTATGGAACAGCTCACCCAACTCTAACTACCTAGTGGCAACCGCCACTAGGTTATATGTATGTGATATATTCACTGAAAAAATGCAAACATTGAAGTGGAGTTATATGTGAGGAAGTAGGTAAGATTTTAGCTTACGCTAAAAAACCCTAGATTTTCATTGAAAATACTAATGTTTAAAAAACAAAATATCATTGAAATTCACCAGTTATATATAACTGACATAAATATATTATATATTTCAGATGTCATCAGTCATGAGCACTGCATCACAGCAGTGCAAGTTATACTTTTGGGAGTCCCCCCTTTTACTTAGCCCCCGCTTGATGGCTCACCGCACAACTTTCCAGGAGGGAGCTGAAGTGAATGAATTTTTTTGGTGAAAGTTTCAAGAAAATTTGTCAAACGGCGTCAAAGTAATTAGCAGAACAAAAACAATTCTTTCTATGGAAACTCTTACTCGAGTATAACTACACACTGGCTACTGCCAATGTGTAATATACACCCACACACACACCATAGCAGTGAAAATAAATGCGGCCCAGTAACATATTATTTGCTGCAACTGTACTAATAAACACACATTGATACATTTATTAATATTGTGCAAAGGTCAAATTCGAGTTTATTACCACAGAACAGCAACATTGACATGAGATAAAGTAGTTTACTGCCTCACAGTTTACATGTAACAACTACTTTACACAGGAAAACAACATCCCTAGTACTCCTGAGGTGTTGTCAAAGTGATTACACCATACTTCACAAATGTAATCCATAGCATCCTGGTTTTGGCTAAACACCTTTTGTTAACAGTACTCATGGATAATACCATGGCATAAACCATATATGGAGATGTGCTGAGTGTAATATGCTATTTATTATCATAGTTGAAGGAGTGTAGAGACGTCATGACCAACTCAAGTCTTGGTCTCTTGTGGGTCATGTCCTCTCCCACACTCAGCAATAGTAATAAATACCATATTACACTCTTCGTGTCTGCATATATATGCATGGTAACATGTTTGAGGTATCCTCTAGTTTAAACACAGTCCAAAACACAGTCAATGAACAACAAAAACATGCTCACTCTAGGTTTCTATTCATTCCCTCCTTATTGCAGTGTACAACATAGCTTTACCTGCTCCAAGTGTTTCAGCTTGCTGACCTTGTTCACGGGCGACATGGTCAAACAGTGTTTCACCTAACAACGCCATGTATAAACACAAATGCAAACATAAAAACAGATTAGTGCTAACAAAATTGTCTGTAGGCGAGGTTCCATATTGAAGTGGTGGAAATCAATATAACAGCCTCTATGCTAAAATCTAATTCTGTTAGACCAGCATACATATGTAAGCCTTTTGTTCCAATATTATATAAGTCATTTGTGACATTGTTATATGAACTTATAAGTTACTCAGTACTGTTAATGTCCCTCGATTTCATTGGATCCTGCCCATGTGGACTTGTAACTATTATACAGAGTATAGTTATTTCTTTAAACCACAAATATTCTTGCTAATGAGTCACAATTGATCACCATAGACTATCAATAATCCATGATGCCCCAGTGGGTGATATTTATTCTTTTTCACACTGTAATGATTACATAACACTAACCAAAAAATTTATTTCAGACCCTAGTAGCAGCGGCAGTTCCACTCCGATCAGGTGCAATGTAACATGGGGAGAGAGTCCATTCGTAACCTCCCTGTATGTAAAAGAGAATTAATTACTGGGATGCTTAAAACACGTAAAAATATGCACTCAGTATACATAACAGTTCTGTTACATTTCATAAATCACTGCATGGCAAACAACTTAAGTCCCTAACCTAAATGTATGCACAAGTTGTGCTGGACATTTATCAATGATATAATGAGACTCTATGCAGTGGATTTGATGGTCCCTGTCACCTGCCCATTATCTACATGGGATCCTTTCTATTGCATAAAAGTGAAGTAAATGCTTGTCTCCATAATGTTCATGAAAGTGTCTGTCTACAGGATGTTTATCATTATGATTTCTAGCTTGCTTATGCTCAAATACTCTTCTTTTTACTGGGTATATAGTGATCCCCACATACTTTTTTATTACACAGACAAGTTAAAATATGCACCATGGAATCTGAGTCACAGCTCAAGAATTGTTGTATCTTTTTTTTCATGCCACCGCCGTATGGCACTGTCAGTGCACGTATATGTTTACTACCTTTACAGGCTTTGCATTTATCAAATGTAAAAATATCTCATTCTTTACCAGTCTGTCTCTAAGTGATTGGCGCCATCTGAATATGACCATGAGTTTGTTACCAATGATGCTACCTACAGTACTATCACTCTTTAATATATCCCAAATGTTTCCTGAGGAGTCCTATAACTCTATTTGCCTGATTATTAAATGTAGTTATTAGCCTAATGTTTCTTGTCTTCATACACTTCCCTCACTTCATTGCCACCATACTGAATTTTATCTCTGGATCTCTTCTTCACCCTTTGCACCACAATTTTCAGAACCCAATCTGGATAGCCCTTCTGTGTAAATCTTTCCAGCATCATATCATGTTCAGCCTTACAGACAGCTTTATTGCTACAGTTCAGTCATGCTCTCAATAATTCCCTATGGGGCATATCCCACTTTAAGGAATCAGGGTGGCTACTCTTGGCATGCAAAATGTTATTTCCTGCTGTAGATTTTTGTATAAACGTATAGAGACACCATCTTTCTGTACCACAACCTTCATGTCTAGTAATACTAAACTTTTCCTGTCCATAGTTGCAGTGAAGCCAAGGTTAAAGTTATTGATGTTCAATGCAGCAGAGAATTCCCTTGCTTTGTTTTCAGGGTCATTCCAAATTCTAAAGAGATCATCAATGAATCTCAACCAAAATATTACATGTTCAGTGTACTTATTAAGGTTCCCTGCAGTGAACACCTGCTCCGCCTACAAGCCCTTTGGCAAATTTGCATAGTTTGGGGAGAAGCAGGTGCCCATTGCAGTTCCCCGTGGCTGTCTGTAAAGTTTGTAATTGAACATAAACATGTTGTTATGATGGCAGAAATCAATCATCTTCATGATCAGTGAAAGTGTCTACAAGATTCCATCCTGTAGCATCCTCCCGAGCCCGGGAGCATTTAACAGACCACGCCACACACGGAGCTCTGGTTTGCACGTCTTTATTCTTCAGCATGCAACCGTTAACTGAACGCTCTGCGTCACAATCTTTACTAACCATACCTAGACACATCCACCAGATTACATAATACTTCTAAGGAGTCTGGCGAGGACAATTAGAGTCCTCATATACATCAACACACACACAACATCTTCCCGTTTGTTAAATAAAAAGTGCAAACAATATATATACATAAACACATTATAACTCCTTGATGAGTCGTTGTGGTGCTCGCACCAATCTTCCAGATCTAGTTGTACGAGGTAGAGGAGGGATGCTTTCATCTGGCATCTCTGGAGAAGCGGCGGATGCTTGACTTAGGCACTCAGGTGGGCTTGCCTCACTCAGGAGGCCTGGAGCTGACGAACATTGAGGCTAAGGCTTAAAGAGTGACGAGTCTCTGGTTATGGATTTTCCAGGTCGTTGGGTAGTTAGCATATGTCCCTTGCTCGCCAAAACTCTTAATGTTTCAGCGTCAAATGGAGTGTCCGTCTTGCACTTCTGCTTTTTCTTGACAAGAACTCGGTCTCCTGTCTCGAAAACCGTGTCTCATGAACATCGGCGCTGATCGGCGTAAGCCTTCATCTTACATTTGCGAGAGGTGTTAGTGACACAAATCTCCTCAGTGTCTATTGACCGGATGGTAGTCTATAGTGTTATCTTCGTTCCAAGAGCTCTCCCGAACAGCAAAGTAGCAGTACTTTCTCCTGTCGTGGAATGAGGAGTAGAATGGTAAGCACGAAGGGCTGGGTGTAAAGCAGACTTGAGGTTGATGCCTTCCAGCGTAGCATGCTGAACCACCCTTTTCAAAGTAATCATAAATCTTTCAACAATGCCATTTGCATGTGGTCAGAGAGGTGTACTTTTCTGATGTTTTATGTTGAAACGATTGAGAACGTCTTTGAACTCTCTGATATTGAACAGCAGACTATTGTCAGATTTGAGAATGGTGGGAATACCCCATGTTGTGAAAATGCCATCTAGCCTCTCAATGACTCTGTCAAGTGTGATTGATGAGAGATCTTCTACTAAGGAAAACGTGAGTACCCATTGACAACTACTATGAGATGGTGTCCATTATTGAGGGTTCCAAAGAAGTCAATCGTAATCCTCTCCCAAGCTTGCTTAGGTATATCAGACATGTTCAACGGGAGTTGAGTGATTTTGGGGGACAGGCAGTTGCATAGATAACAAGCTTTAAGCTCCCTTTCAACTCGTTTATCAAGACGCTGGAACCACACTCGATCCTGAAGGGCTTGTTTAGTTGCAGCAATGCCACAATGGCCTTCATGTGCCAGTTCAATAACTTGTTGCCTCAGGCTTTCAGTGATAACTATTCTTGCTCCTCTTAGTATGACACCATCATGTGTAACAGAAAGTTCTTCCTGAACATTCTTGAACTTCTGGTACACAAGTACGCTTCCTCCATGATTGTGTTGTAATGATTTCTTTGAGCTTAAGCATGTATTAGTAGCTGTCAGAATCTGTTCAACAGAATGAGCTGCAGGCGCACTTAACTTTACTATGACATTGATGTAGGGCATTGTACTATGACGCTGTAGCGGCACTCGTGAAAAGTAGGCTGCTGGGTTATGATCTTTCCTCGGTTTGTGCACGATAGAGTAATCATACTCCTTCAGACAAAACTCCCACCTCTCCATGCGCAAGGACATCTTGGCTTTTGGATTCCTGAAGATGGTGAGCACCGCCTGATGATCTGTGACAAGGATGAAATGCTTTCTTTACAGAAACACATGGAAGTGTTCACACACCCACACTACAGCTAAGCTTTCTTTCTCTGGTTGAGAGAAAGACTCTGGCTAGCACAGGCCACAATGTGTCTCTGAACATCGGTTTGTCCATTGTGTTGGGCAAGGATCGCTCCCAACCCCACCGGGTTTGCATCCACCACAATCTCTTTATGCAATTTCGGATCAAAGTAAGCCATTTCAGTTGCATTTTCAATTGCATGTTTTATTTTCTTAAAACTTCCGTCACATTCAGATGACGATTCAATCGGAACATCTCGCTTTGTTAGTTCTCTTAGAGGGGCACTCACAGTAGCAAAATCACAAATATACCTGGAGCAGTAGCTGGCCATGTCTAAGAAGGATCGCAGCATGGTTGCCAGGGACAGGCTCCTGCGTTAAGACGGAGGAGAGTCGCCCAACTAATTAAAATGCCCCCAGATGAAAAATAAAATGGCAATAAACATTATTACCATTTTATTTTTCATCAACTTAGCAAACCTGTGTCCTGAGCTGAGTGTCAGGACGGGACAAGGCCCGCTGAGTGGCAGCAGGGAGTAGTGGTGGGCTGACTGTGCACTAGTTTAAAGTGCACGTCTCTTTGGCCGGCCATCTTGCGACAGCCAGCCAGACATGCACAATTTAAACCTCTCCAACCCTTCTGTCTCAGACAGCTGGGTTAGAGAAAGGAGAGCCCTCCAGTGCTCTTGAGAGCACTGAGAGAGGCCATTCTATCCAATACTGGTGCTTCTCTCATGCTGGTTAACAGCATGAGAGCAGCGACAGGATTGGTTAGGGGAGGTGTCTGGGCCAGAGGAGAAAAGAACACTGGGTCTGGAGAGGATGTGCAGCAAGGTAAGTGACTTGTATTTCCTTTTTTTGTATGTATTTTATGAGTGCGCATGTATGCCTTAAATCGCCGACGTGCATTACATTACCATTTTAAAGTTAAACATTTTTAACTTAAAAACAAAAATGTAATGCATGTCGGCATCAATTTAGTTAATAAAGTTTTGTGCTGACCCACCACCCGTTTGCCCCTCCCCCCCCCACTCTCCATAGCTGGCAGCCTCCACTGATGGTCAAATCTTCTGGAGGGCAAGTAGACAACAATGCTTTTACCTTTTCAGGGTCTGGAGTCATTCCCTTTTCAGAGAAAATATGCCCAAAGAATTGGAGTCTGTTTTTGTGAAATTCACACTTCTCTGCATTTAGTGTGAGACATGCATCAGCAAGCAGACGGCATAGTTGGGTGAGTGCTTTGTCATGTTCCTTTCGTGTAGCCCCAAACAACAGTATATCATCACTGTAGTTAATAACACGTGTGACAGGCTGATTTATTCGATGAATGACATCTTGAAAGATTTTTGCAGCTGACGACATACCAAAACTGAGTCTTTTATATATAAATAAACAAAAAGTTGTAATGTACCTTCTTTCAGTTCAAGTTGGTGGCAACCTTTGTTACCAAAAATTTGAGTCAGATCAAGGGTGAGAAAACTTTTGCACATTCAGCTGCGTGATCATGTCTGCAATTTGTGGACCTGGATGTCTTTCTCTTTCGATTGCTTTGTTGGCCTGTCGCATATCAATAGAAATGCGCACTGAACCTCCGGGGTCCTTTTTTGGCACCACCACAATGGGCAAAACCTACGGTGTCGGACCAGTGGAGCGCTCTCAGATGTCATTTTTTAGCAGTGTTTCTAGTTCTTTCTCAACGGCTTCCTGTAAGTGAAAAGCAATTTGGCGGTGTCGTGGTGCAACGGGGCGAATATCTTTATTAATATGAAGCTGTACCTTCATTGTCTTAAGTTTACCAAGTCCATGAAACAGTGTCTGGAATGGACTCACTATTTCAGAATGAGCATACAAGTTGTAGTTAATAGAAATCAGTCCCATGTCAGCAGCAGTATCGAAACTTAGTAAACATGCAGTCGACAAAGTACCTGGAAGGAAATGAATTGGCGCTTGCACTGTTGTTTTCTTGTGCTGCATGGTCGCCACAAAGGTTCCTTGGCTCTGCAAGGGTGTCCAGCTGTACATCTTTGTTCTCAACAGTGTAAGAAGTGGTATCGGAGACAGTTCTTTGTACTTTTCTGCCGGCATGATGTTTATCGACGCACCACTATCTATAATGAAAGTTGTAGAGCAACCATTACCTTGAGCGTGATTTTAGGACAATGTCCAAATGAACTTTTTACTTCATGTGGCCATTCTTTACAGATTTGTGATTTCCTTGCAAGCGGCCAATCCTACATGCGCATGTTGGTCTGTGACTGACATCACCATAGCACTTCCATTCTCCTCATCGTCACTCGATGATGACGTCACCGATCCGTTGGAAGATGAATTTGATAACGATCAACTTCGTTTTGTTTCCACTTGCCTTAGTCAGTGTGCCATTTGACCTTGTAGGAGTGGCTAGAGTGCTTCTGGAACTTTCTGCCATCCATCTTCTCATCTCTTTATGACGCACTTAAATTCTCTTTCACTTTGAAAACCATTATGAAACGTTTTTCCTTCCCGCAGCCTTTGTATATTTGTCCGATGGCAGGACATTTACTTTCATGTGGAAAGGAGAATCTACAGCAGAAACACAATTTCTTTTTCTTCTGAGACTTCACTTGGTGGGCCTCAGCTGATTAATTTTGGGTTGATCCAGCTTCCAAATCAGCTGCCTGTTGATTGGCCTGTTCCTTCGCTCTTGCAGTAATGAGCACTTTCTCCAAACTGAGCGTTTCTCTCAGCATGCGTCGTCGGAATGAATCGGAGAGGGAACCATCAATAACTCTAAGATGCATGATTTCTTCATCATTGAATTAATTGAACTAGCAGTGCTTCATAAGCATGTCAAGTCTCTCAACACACTTATCCATCAACTCACCAGGTTGCTGTCTTGCTTGGTTGAAAGTGTACCTTTCATAGTCAACATTCGGCTTTGGATTGAACTTGGCCTCCAATGTCTTCTTGATTTGACAATATGATATTTCAAGAACTTGTGATGTCTTCTTTATCACTTCATGTACACCGTCTCCTGCAAGGATCTTTAAGTATTTGATGATCTTTTTGTCACCCGATTTTTCTATAGCATCTATGAAGTCATCAAACGTTTCAATCCAAACAGTCCATCTGGTGCCAATATTCAGCTTTTTTGCCATATCGAAAGGAGGCGGTGGGTTCAGAAACACAGCGACATCGTATTTTGTGCTGTTTCCTACAGACGTTGAGAGTATATGCTGTTCAGACAGCTTTTGATCTTCAGCGTCTCTTGGCCCGGTGATCCCTTGCAAGCATCAGTCTGCTCATTGATGCTCGGGTCGTCGCGCCCGGGCTGTGGTCGGCGGGCACCATCTTCCTCCATCACGGTGAGTAATGATTTCTCTTCCTGCATTTGCTCCTCACCGCTCTCAACTCTATGGATTATATCTGGCTGTACTGCCCTTAGCGTTTCTTCATACCTGGTTATCACTGTCTTTAGCGGTGCTGGCTGTGTGTTATTTTGTGGCACAGAATCTCTTCGTTCAGCCTTACCAGTAGATTTTTCACAGGCTTACTGACTGTGCTACTCTGTAGGGCCTTCACCTTCTTCGAGGATCTCTCAAAAGCTGGTGTTGCTCTTTGACTCCACATACGCCAATCATAGACCACTTCTTGAGGCGCACATGGCACACACAAGGAGCTTGTGAAACCATGGCAAACGCTCAGGGACAGCAGTTTTTGTATCTTTGGGGGCACGTATCCCCTACCTCTTCGCCAGTTGTAGCGTCCTCCCCAGCCCGGGAGCATATAACAGACCACGCCACACATGGAGATTTGGTTTGCACATCTTTTTTTTCAGCGTGCAACGTTTAACTGAGTCCACTGTGTCACAAACTTTACTAACCACACCGACACACCCACCAGATTACATAATATTTGTAAGGAGTCTGCTGAGGACCATTAGAGGCCTCATACACATAAACACAGGACATGACATGCACTAAGGGTGAATATAAATATACCTCTGGAGGAACTGCACCGGAGGTGGGAGGAAGACGTAGCTCTCCCGATCACAGACAGAGATTGGGCTACAATACTAGTTAACACCTACTCAGTTTCTCGGAATGCCAGATTCAAATTAATCAAGTGTCATTTTTTACATAGGACATACCTTACCCGGGGAAAATTATCCGAACATTTTGAGCACTGGATGTAGCGTGCCTCAGATGTGGAGAAAAGGAGCAGAAATGCTCCACATGGTCTGGGTCTGTGAGACTTCTGGGAGGGAGTAGTGGCCTGTGTCAATGAGATTACTGAAAGGGTGATCCCTTGCGCCCCACTAGCGTGTCTGTTGGGGGATTTTCCATGACTGGCTAAACACAAAGTGACTACTAAGTTTGTGGACTTAGACCTAATACTCATAAAGCGAGAGATTATGATGCTATGGAAGGCCACCAGCAGCCCCCAGATGAAGAAATGGATGGAGGTCCTCATTCTATGGGATGGATATGAAAACGCAGTTTTATTTTAAGAGGTTAGGAAGCGTCGCAGCACAATAGATAAAGCCAGGGCTTGGGACGCCTTTGTGGAATGTCTGAAAAAGCCCGACACAGATTCCTCTTATGATTCCATACTTTCTGACCAAGACCCAGGGGAAACCTGAACTTTGCTGGATTTGAATGAAGTATACCTTGGGGTGTACGCTCCTCCGAGATGGCGTGTGTAGTGGTCCTTTACTGTGTGGAGGTAACAAATTGTACTACACTCCTGAAATTGGTACGAATCAGGGATTGAGGGGGTGGGTAGGTAGAAGGGTAGGACAGTTTATTAACTGTGTTAGAAATGGGCTGAATTCCAATTAATGTATTGTACGAACCGTCATCTCTAACAAAATATTGCTTATGATTGAACTGATGCAAATGTACAACAATTGTATCATTGACCCTAACTGCACACTTTATCATTGTTATAAAGCAATAAACATTTGTTAAAAAAAAAACACAGGACATGACACATCCCATCTGTGTGGTTAATGCGAGTTTATAGTGATGAGACGTCTAATGTCATTTACACCATTAACACAATTTTCCAGAAAATCTTTGCTGACTCCATTATACGAGGGAAGGGTCTTGATAAAGGGTTGTAGGAAGTGACCAATATATTTTGATGTATTTTCCTGTAAGCTCCTGTTATAAATTGGGTTTCTGGTTGGTAAAGGTATTTCCCCCTGTCCAAGCAGAAGCCATAATCCTAGTCAGGGTAAGCTGGTAAACACTAAAAGATAACCTGTGCTCACCCTCTGGTAGCTTGGCACAGAGCAGTCAGGCTTATCTAAAGAGGCAATGTGTTAAGCATCTGTGTAACACACACAGTAACACAATGAATACACCACAAAAAGACTCCACACAGGTTTATAAAAATAGAATATTATATTATAAACAAAACAAGACCAAAACAACAAAAATCCAATGCACAGAAGTTGAGATATTGAATTTTAAAGGAATAAATACAGTAAAACGCTTAGAAGCAAGTAGCTCTAAAAAGGTTACTTTAGGTTGCGCTGGACCAGGGCAAAGTCAAAGTTTGGGCCGACCGTGATGGAATGCCGGCCGGCTACTGGAACCCTGCAGGCCCCGGTGAACAAAGTACGATGGTCGCAAACAGCCAGATGCGTTGATCTTCTTCACGCAGTGAAGGCGATGCGTCAGTTCCGAATATGGGTGCCAGAGTCGAGAGGCGTCGAGCAATGCGCCAGTTTCTGGCACACAGTCGAGGGGATGCATTGATCTCATCATACTGCAGCGGCATCGATATGCTGTCCGATGCGTCTATCTCTGGAGGCAAAGCGCTGGTTCCGATGCAATGTGCTAATTTTACTCCTGCAACCGGGTCAATGCTCCGATTCTGCTACATGCAGACAGGAGATGCAATAAAATCCATGTTACAAGTATCTTGGCTACTTCGAGTGAGCCAAGCACAGGAGCAGGGTTAGAGACTTTGATTTCCCTGAGTCTCATGCAACAAGAGGCAAGCCAACAACCCCTTGGAGATCACTTGGAGGGAAGGCAGAGTCCAGCTCTCCTTCAGAAGAGTTGAGAGCAGCAGGCAGCAGAGCAACACAAGAGAAAAGCAGGCCTTCCAAGTCTTCAGTCCAAAGATGAGTCCTTTAAGCAGCACAGCAGAGCTTCTGACAGAGGTTCAGTTCAAGATCCAGGAGTGTCTGATTTGATGTGGTCAGAAACCCAGTACTTTATACCCAAAAGTGACTTCAAAGCAGCTCTCTGAAGTACACCAGCATCCCTTTCAACCCAGTCATATCTGTGGTGGGAAATTAGTCCTTTGTGTGGGGACAGGACACTGCCTATTCAAGTGAAGTGTTATCCCCTCCCTTCCTACCTGCCCAGGCAAGGCCACCAGAATGCAGTTGTATGTAGATGAGTACTCAGACACACCTATCTTTCCTGTGTTGTGGCTGTCTAGAAGGAATGCGCAAGGTGTAGCTGTTGATCCAGCGCTATCAATAAATTTTCTTCTCCTCTAGGCATTGACATCCAGGCTGAAAAACATTCTTCTTCACAACCATACCAATATGACGGTGGGGCCCATAACACCGCATACACATTCACTCACTCATATATTCCCTGGAACTCGTCCGCCTTTACTTAGGAGAAAAAGTTAATGAGTTGCTGGAAGGAGACGGGATACCTTTTTAAAACATCATAATAATTCTCAAATTTCTCAGGTATTCCGCTCATTGGTCGATGGACCAACTAGTAGGAATTAGTTGATGGTGATTAAGACCAGCTCAATCACTATAAACTCTTATTAAACATTTACAATCATTATTGAGCTAAAGAACCACAGACTCGTAAATTTAATTATAATATAGTTTATCTAATTTTTATAAGCATGAATAAATTCAGTTTTATTAATCGGATCAATACATTTATTATCATTATAAGAATAAATTGAAATTGCAATGCATACCCTTTAGATGGAAAAATAAAGTTCGTCACAGCAGTTAAATTCAGATCTCAGCATAGAACTCCCAAAAACTTACTGTCTGTCCTACAAAACAGGCCTCCTCGACGGACCACCTATATAGGTTTTCCGCCACACTCTCGTTCTTTCTCAATCAGAATTATGAGTAAAAGATTAATCGTATTAAAATATAAAGGCCTATAGAAAAATAGCAGCAGCTTCTCCAGCGTCAGCGTCCAGTGCTCAATAAAAATATGTAAAAACAGCGCTCCTCCTACTTAAGAGTAGGTCCTCTTATACTCTAATACTAGCTTACTAAACAGAAATGTTACATTTTGGGGGCGAGATTCACTCTAATTGGTCCATTTGAGGGGTGGCATACATCTCATTATTACCCTCCTTGCTCAAACCAGTTCCAAAGAATGTTCATAACTTTGTCCTTTCTCACGGGTTCAGGACATTACCAATCCAATTGACAGTCTTTATTTGTATCTTCTTTCCGATACTTTATTTTAAACAGTTCATTGTCCATTCACGAATGCACTGCTGGTTCTCACACTCGTCCGCTAAGTCCCCCTTTGGCACACGCTCGGGTAATAAGGTCATCACAACCTTGATCCCTCTTCCATCCGAGGCTTTGGAAATAACCACGTGATGCATTCGTTCACAGCTTTTTCTTCCGCTTGGAAGCCATCTTGCGCAAGCGCATTCTAGCTTGTTTGCCTCAGCAGCCATTTTTACAGCACGGCCTAGCAGGCCTGAGCGAACTATCATAGAAATAAACAGAAAATAGTTAAGAATAAAGAAAATAAGCCTTTTTGTTTCCCTCCCGTCATTCTACGTACCCCAGTTAGGTGTTACCTAGCGAAAGCGACATATAAAGCTACTTCTTACTTACCAACCACTTTCTTGTGCCACCATACAATTTACTACATAGCACAAATCATGCAATATTATTCTAATTAGTACGCAAATCATTATGTTAGCGTTATTCACATTACCAATTGTAAGTTGATTAGTTTGCACAGATACTGCATGTTACCAATAACACTTATAAAGAAAACATACGTTGTTGGTTATTCACTGAAACGAACAATTTTATTAATTATTATTGTTAATATTAGGGGGTTCAAAAATTTTCTCATTTACCTTGCTCCATCAACTCCCCCTTTGGTGATTTTTAATATCACCACAAAAACCCATGTCACACCAATTTGTCAGATAGCATATTTCTTGTCCATTTGCTTCTTGTTAGTTTTACACAACTGTATCCCTTTCATCTTGTCTTTTTGTTTTCTTATACATGCTTTCTTTCAGTTCTTCCAGTTCTATTTCACCTATCTCTCTCTCTTTCTTTATTTATCTTATTTTCTCTTTCTATTTTGTTTTGTCTTTTTCTCCTTTTGATACATATAATAACAAATCTCACAAATAATACTACTAGAATTATTATTGTTGCTGTTATCATAACTTTCCCTATAATTAAACTACTTATTTTAGAAAACCAACTTGACACAGAGGAAAAACTCTTACCAAGTTTCTCCCAGGCATTTTCAACCTCCAGTGGAACCAGTTCTTTGTGCAAATTTGTAATATTCTTTAAATACTTTTGTATATTTTCACTTTTATCTGGAATGTAAGTGCAACAATGTTGAACTTTCAGCATTCCACAGACTCCACCCTCTTTTGCCAAAAGAATGTCAAGTGCAAGTCGATTTTGCATCACCATAGCTCTCATGGCAACCATCTCGGTATTTACCATCAAGAACCCTCCAGCAGTATCTGTAGATAAACGATCTACTACTGTGGATAATTTCCGAATTTTAAATGCATTCAAAGATATTCCCACTGCTGGTATCAATGCTCCAAAAATATCACCCACTATTTCTGAAAAACTTTCCCTTTTTCTACGTGTGAATGTTTTACCCATCTCGTGTGTTCCTTTTTCTTCTCTATCTACATGAAAAATCTTTGGAAAGACCAGGCCTAAGTAGCACGTCCCATACCAATGGTCCGGCAACCTGTAATAAGCTCTGTTTCCGCAAATATAATAGATCCCTGGAAATATTGGATCTTTTCCCCCTTTGAATCCCCAACCTCCTAAAATTTTATAGTTGTCTCGACAATTACTGGAACCCACGAAATAGTTATCATACCTTGTTCTATTTCTACTAATGCACAACTTTCCCTGTTGAGGCCAATCCAAAGTCATGGCTGCATTTGTCCTTTTCTTATCATTATTTTCTTCTTCAAATGCCCAAAGAGGTGTTTTTGTCTCCTCTTCTATCACTTTTCTTTGAAATTTTACTCTTCTGTTTTCAACCATTTCTAAAAACACCTTTTCCTCCTTCCTTAACTCACAGGTAAGGTTGTGTCTAACTATGTCATCTGATGTTAGAATTTTATTTTCTAAGAAGAATTCTCCAAATATCCTTGCTTCTTTCACCTTGTTTAGTTCAGATACTATAGGAATCTTTGCAAAAGTCTTATCCATGTCAGTATAATAATATTCTAGCCTTCCTGTTCTATAAAATAGACTAGCTAAAACACTACATGTTATTCCATACGTCAAGGGAAGGTGATGGTAGGTCACACCTTCTGCAACAGACGCAGGCAATTGCATACAAACATAACAATATCTCACATCCATTGTTTCTACATATTCATATAATAATTTTGTGAAAACATTTTTAGAAAAATCAGTTATGGATCTATCTTTATGTAATTCTGCACTATCTTTTAATATGGCTGTTTTCTGTATGTTAGCTTCCTTATCCTTCTCTGTGTTATTCTCTAATATGGGCGTTTCTTCTACAGCTAATTTAATTGGAATGGTGATTGCTAAAATAAACCATACGAACATTAATAATCCTGTACAAAAGAAGCACATCTTACACCATCTACGTAAGAACTCGCATCTACCTGTTCTATTTTTAATATCTACCATCCTGTTCTATTGTCTATATATATATATATATATGTACAGAAAATGTGTCACCACACCTCAGAAATGACGTCTTAGCCACCCTACGTTCTCACTTTGTCTCGTTTGGTACTTTCTTTAGTTCTTTTCAGAACTCTTTCTTGTCTTATTCGGGGTTTTTGTCCAGTCCGGTAGAAATTTCTTTCACATTTCTTTAAACTTGTTGCACTTCACTTTCACCCATTAGGTTGCAGCTTTGTTCAGGGTCTTCGTGAGTGTTTTCTTCTTCCTTGATATCAGTCAGGGCAATGTATAGCCATTCAGGTGATTTATATTTCAGATTTGCTTTCTTTACTCTTTTTGTTTTCTGCAATTGTTTTCCACCTTGTTTTTCTTGTTCCTTTTGACTTGTTATTTCATTTACTTGTTCTGCATGATTTCCAATTTGGTTTATAATCTTGTATCTCAATCTCTTAACTTCGTGGGGCCAATTATCTCCTTTTCTCGGCCTTTTCGGTTCACTTTCTTTTTCCTCTCTTTCTGCTCTCCAAGTTCTCTTTCTTGTTTCTAATGTCTGTTTTCTTTCTTCTCCACTCTCTTCTGATTCTGTTTCAGACCTTTCTTTATTGTCTCTTATCTTGAACTTTGTGATTTCACTCCCTTCATCTAGTTCTGATCCTTCTTGGGTTTTTCTTCTTTGATCACCTACTTCTGTCCCTCCTCGAGGTTCTTCCGAATTTGCATCGATCTCTCTATCTGTTTCTATATTTCCCTGTTCCTTTTTTCGCTGGTCTGTCCCTATTGCTCCTCGGGATTTTTCCGATTCTTCTCTCTATTTGAAACTATCCCTTCTTCATCTATTAGAATAATTTCTGAAGGATCTTTACCATAGCTTGTACTTGGTTGCTCACTATTACAGTCTTTTTGCTCAGTTTCTTCGTTTATGATATCAATTTTCCAATCCTTTCTCAGACTTTCATCACAATCTGAGTGATCAGTATCAGATGCTGAACTGGTGTCTGATATTTCCAGATGTCGACTTACAGGTCGATCTTCAAGTTCTGGAACCTTTGCTATTTCATTATCTCTTCCTGTCGCTGAACTTGTACTTGGGTCTTCCAGATGTCGATTTACAGGTCGATCTTCAAGTTCTGGAACCCTGTTCGTTTCTTCTTCTGCATCGGATGCTGAACTGGTATCAGATATTTCCAGATGTCGACTTACAGGTCGAGTTTCAGGATCTGGGACTCTGATGGTGTGGCTGGCATGTACCCAGTGTTTCACTCCTGCACATTTGACTGCAGTTGTTGTCACCAGGATCACTTGTCGTGGTTGGTCCCAGGGGGGAACCAAACAGTTTCTTCTCCTGTGGACTTTTATGCGGACCCAGTCTCCTGGATTCAAATCATGAGCTGGTTTTCTTTCAAGAGTGGTCGCATCCGGTCCAACCTGATGAAACACAGAACGTACCACATCAGCTAATCCTTTGCAATAATCCAACACAAGATCATCAGTTATAGTCAGCAGTTTGTTGACAGGTACATGTGCTTGTCTCATTGCTCGTCCCATAATTATTTCGTGGGGACTCAGACCTGTCTTTCTTTCAGGTATGCTTCTGATAGTCATTAAGACCAATGGCAAAGCATCTGACCATTTGAGTCCTGTGGCTTGACACATTTTCCCTAACCTGTTCTTTATTGTTCCATTCACTTGTTCTACTACTCCAGAAGCCTCTGGTCTGTATGCACAATGCAGTTTCTGTTTAATACCAAGTGCTTCACATATCAATTGAATTAATTCGTTCTGAAAATGTGTTCCTCTATCTGTTTCAATCATTACTGGGAAACCATAGCTTGGAATGAATTCTCTCAGCATGAGTTTTGCTACTGTAATTCCATCATTCCTTCTGGTCGGGTAGGCTTCCACCCAACGGGAAAACAAACAGACGACTACAAGAACATATCTTAATCTATTGCTTGGGGGCATTTCTATGAAATCCATCTGCATTCTTGTGAAAGGACCTCCCTCTCGTCCTATTGTTCCTAGACTCACTACTGTCTTCCTTCCTGGGTTTATCTGTTGACAAATAAGACATCTTTGACAAAGACTCTCAGCTATGGCTCTGAATTTTGGGTTATACCAGGTTTGTCTGAAAAGTCTGATCATTGCATCCCTTCCGATATGAGCTTGTCCATGGTACATCCGTGCCATGTCAGAAATCATGCTATCAGGCATAACTGGTCTTTCGTCTCTGTAAACCCAAACATCATTTTCCTCCTTTTCCTGCATCCTGCTTTTATCCAGCTATCTTTTTCTTCATCATCTGCTGCTTCCTGTAATTGTCTCACCTCATCCCATGTCTCGACAGGGTTAGTAAAAAGCAAAGGACACAAAATATGCTCTCTTTCCCTGCCTCGGTTCAATGAGACTACATTTTTGGCACAATACTGAGCTATTTCATCGGCAAATTTGTTGCCCACAGTTATGTAGTCTTCCCCATTTTTGTGTGCATTGCACTTCACTACCGCAATCTGTTTAGGCAGCTGTATCGCCTCAAGCAACTTTTTCACAAACTCACCATTTCTGATTGGAGTTCCTGCAGATGTCAAGAAACCTCTCTGGGACCAGATCTGCCCAAAATCATGAACCACTCCGAAGCCATATTGGCTATCAGTGATTACTGTGATTCGGACATTCCTTCCCAGTTTGCATGCCTGAATTAGAGCAACTAGTTCAGCCACTTGGGCAGAACGTATTCCTCTCAAACAAGATGCTTCCATTACGGCAGCTACTGTACATACTGCATATGCCGCACTCAAAACTCCTTCACTCGTTCTCAAACATGAGCCATCTACAAACAATACATAATCTGATTCTTTTAAAGGCTCATCTTTAATGTCGGGCCTTGGTTTTGTACAATACTCGAGTACATTCAGGCAATCATGGTCAACTTCATCCATGTCTGTCATATTTTCCTCATCCGGCAATGATGTCGAAGGATTTACATTCGTGCATCTGTCAATGGTTACATTGCCTGCACTTAAAATCACCTTTTCATACCTAGTCAGCTGACTATGTGTCATGTATTGAGTTTTGGTTCTTGTCAAAGAATTTCCACAGAATGAGGAACATATACTCTTAATGGATAACCCATCACAATGCCTTCACTCTGTTCCAGACTCACGCAAGTAGCAGCTACTGCTTTCAGACACCCAGGCAACGCTTTTGCTACCGGGTCTAAAACAGCTGAAAAATACGCAATAGGTCTTTTCATGTTTCCATGTCTTTGCACTAAGACTGACAACGCACACCCATCTCTCTCACTACAATACAGCTCAAAATCTTTCTCATAGTCAGGCATTCCCAGTGCCGGAGATTCACATAGTTTCGTTTTTAATTCTTTAAACGCCTTCATTTCTTCATCATTCAATTCAAAAGGATCCTTAACATCCTTTTTTGTCAAACGCTGTAATGGTTTTGCAATTAATGAAAATCCACTTATCCATTGTCGACAATATCCAACCATTCCCAGGAACATTCTTACCTCTCTTTGTGTCATTGGAGCTCTCATTCCTTGAATTATTTTTATTCTCTCAGTCGTTACTTTTCGCACTCCCTTCTCAATCTTATGACCTAAGTATTGAACCTCCTGTTGACAAAACTGTAATTTTGATGGGGATACCTTATGTCTTTCTTTTGCTACATGGTTCAGCAAAGCAATTGTGTCGGTAACACATGCTTCCTTTGTTTTTGATGCCACCAATAGGTCATCAATGTATTGAACCATCACAGATTTTTCGGGCATTTTCAAATCTTCCAATGACTTCTTTAGGATTTGATTAAAGATCGAGGGGCTTTCTGTATACCCCTGAGGAATTCGGCACCATGCCAAGATACGCTCTCCAAACCTAAATGCAAATAATGGCTGGCTATCTGAATGTAATGGGATGGAGAAAAATGCATGGCACAAATCAATGACAGTGTACCATTCCGCTTCTCGTGGAATCTGATATAGAATCACAGCAGGGTTGGGTACAATTGGACAACAAGGAACAACAATTTTGTTGACCTTTCTTAAATCTTGTACTATTCTATATGTTCCGTTTGGCTTTTTCAGTCCCATTATAGGCGAATTACATGGACTGCTCATTATTTCTCTCAAAATTCCTTGTTCAATCATTTTGTTTATTACAGGTGTTATTCCTTCAATTATTTCTGGTGTCAATTTATACTGTGGAGTATTTGGGTAACTTATTCCTTCTTTAACAGAAATTTTAACAGGGTCTACTCCTTTCATTAACCCTATATCTTTGCCCGTAAAATCCCATACTTCCTGTTTCACTGTTTCTTTCAGCTCAATTGGGATTTTCTCTATATCAAACACAGGAAATAAATCATTCACTTCTGACTCTAAGTTCACCATTGTCATTTTATACAGTACATCTTCATCGGGGGTCTGAAATGCAATCCCATCTGGAGTACAATAGATGGTGCAATTCATTTTGCAGAGTAGATCGCGTCCTAGCAAGTTCACAGGACTGCAATCACACACCACAAATCGGTGCATTTCTCTGAATGGTCCAATCTTTACCTCGACTAATCTGGTAAGAGGCGCCTTAATTTGCTGATTTGAGACACCAACGACTTGGATATGTTCACCTGAGAGAGGAAGGTTTGGAATTTCCATTGATCTAACAGTAGAACGGGTAGCTCCAGTGTCCACAAGGAATGTTACATTTGCACCATTCACTTCTCCATCCACAAATGGACCTGCTTGATCTACCTCTAGAGTTGCGCCAAGCACGCACTCTTCCTCCTCTCCTAGGCACCGTCATAAACTTTCATCCGACTCATTCCCATCCTGTCGTAACCAATACTGCGATATTGCAGCTGCGCGCGGCAATTGTGTTACCTGCTCTCCTCCGTAGAATCCTGTCTCTGCACTGTATCTTTGTGGATTTACACTCTTGGGAAGTGGTGGTTGAGGCACCTGACTCTGCTGAGTAACTACCTGCGGTTGCTGCAGCTGTTGGTAACTCACCTCACTCTGCACCTGTGGATTTAATGATTGATTTTCCGCATTAGCTTTTGGAGGAATTTACACTCGTTTCTCCAATGCCCTAACTTTCCGCAATTGTGGCATGGCCACTTTTTCTTTGCCTCTTCTGTACTCATTTGGCCTTTTCCCTTACCTATATTCGGTTTGGATTTAGTTTGTCCTGCCTCATTAGCCTAATTATTCAATTGAGCTTCTTGTTTCTCTGCAACTTTCACTTGTGCCCACATTGCTTTCTCCTTTAATTTACGTTGTCTACATTCAATGTCATCACTGCAATATTTAGCATACCTCAACACTTCATCCACTGTGCTGTTTTGCCAACAGATCATGTGTTGTTTGATCATTTCACTTATTTCTGGATTTAACCCATAAACAAATCTATATACAAAATGACTCATGTCTTTTTCATTTAAAGTCTCGTATCCACTATACTGTTTGAAAACCAGAAGTAGCCTTTCATAATAGGCATGTACAGATTCCTTACTCTCCTGCGTAGTTCTATCAATTTTTACCCAATCTGTTTCTTTAGGTGGAATTTTATTTTTCAAAAAGGTAATAACTTGGTAATATTTCCTCATAACTTCTGGTCCTGGCGCTCCTGTTTTTGCATCTCTTGGGTATTCTACAGTTGGCCAATCGATGGTAATCTTACACTCTGTCCATAAATCAGCTGGTACTACAATGTCAAATAATCCATCCAAATCTATCCACAACACCTTCGAAACTTTGACAAACCTTTCCACTTGTCTATACCATTCTACAGGTTTTTCTCTTAATTTTGGGAAGTCATTTGTAAATGACAGTATATCTTGTCTGGACCAAGGGACATGCACATAACTACCTCCTGGAGTTTCTCTCATCGGATACTCCCTTACAATTGGTTCCTTGTCTGTCACCGCAAAAGCCAAAGACGCTTTATCGGTCGTTTTCTCATTCCTTTTAGTCCACCTGCTTCTCCATCTGTCCACATCACCCCATTTTCTCAACAAAACAATCAATTCTTTTATTTGGGTTAACCGTCCTGATGTGTTCAAATTTTCTATATCTTTCTACGTAAAAATCTACCCTATATGGTTTCTGCAAACTTCTCACCTTTACAAATTCTACTCCTAGCTCATTCGCTGTCTCTTCTAATTTGTCATGCAAATTCCTAGCTCTCCATGTAATGCTCTTGCATAAAAACATAACCTCATCATCCTGACATGTTTTCAATTTTTCTGTACCAATAGTCCCTAAAATTAACTCTTCCATATCAATTTTTATCCTAATTACATCTAGTGGTTTTGGTTCTGTCTCTTTCTTTTGCAGGGCTTTCATCCATTCATTTAATTCATCCGGAGTTGGACCTACAGGTGTACTATTTAATTCTACCCAATTTCTACTCCTCTCTGGTGTCTCTGATGCAGACTCCGTTCCCATAGGAATCCTCCTTAACTCACTCTCATTTATTGTCAAATTAGTAGGTGGGCTTGGTCTATATGAACTGACCAAATTTCTTGCTTCCTCATTTTCTAGTTCCATCCCTTCTTTCGTTCTTTGTAAATTTGAATTCATAGGAATGACTAAAGAATGTTCATTTATTCTCTGGTTCTCAAAAACTGGTATTACTGGACCTATTGTTACTGGTACAGTTACAGCTTCCATATTCATTGTTAATTCTCTTATTTTCTCAGTCAATTCTCTCGTAGGTTTGGCTAATTCGGTTGCATTGTCACTTTCAACCTTTTCGCTTTGCGGGGTTTTCAACTGTTCTTTTGACCTATTTATTTCGTATCTTCGTTCTGGACTTTTATTCCTCCCAGTTTCCATTGGCGGTGCATTAGGTGTCACCACCGCAGAATTCTGTTGGTATGGAGGTGGGTTTCGGTTTAAAATATCTTCCAGCAATTCATCCTCTGTCTCGCTACCACCATACCCGTACCTTTCGGTAACTAAATGTTTCTTTTTCTCGGTACACTTTCTCCTCGCTTCCTCTTCAACTGTAAAGGCTGGAAACAAACCTCCTGTCATATTAGCATATCTCCAACGCTTTATTCTGTCCTCATGATTCACTCCCCATAACCTTCCAGGAACAAAATCATGATTCTTTACTCCTCTGAATCTTTCTCGTTCATACATCTCATCTTCACATTCACTCAACGCTTCAAACTGTGTTGGTCTAGGTTTAGGCTCAAGCTTCGTCATTTTCTCTCTCACATTTCGAAGTACAGCTACGCTAAATGAACCATTCTCGGGAAAGGCTAATACTCCATCATTTCGAGTATATTTAGTCCAGTTTTCTAACCATATGCAGGTATGATATCCGTATTTCAGCATCATATGCGAAGCTGGTGATTTCGGCGGAGGAATTACTTGTCCCTCTCTAGTCACTCCCTTTTTGTCTTTCTTGAAGAAGTTCTTAATTTTCGCCATCCATGACGTTTTCTCTCTACCATACTCAAAATAAGCCATATTTCACGATTTCTTTCCTTTTTCAAACTCGTAATCCAACTCTGTTTTCTATGTGCTATTCGGACCTATCACAGCGCGACTCACACCAACGCTCCAATCCGAAGCTTCTACGTCACTGCTTATCCAACCTATCCTAGCGCGTCTCACACCAACGCTCCAATCAGGGCGTTTTCAGTATAACCAGTGCACTGACCAATTCCAGCGCGGCTCTTTGTCGACGTCAGTTCTGCTCGGCAAATTCTTTTCAACTATTCTTGGTTAGTTACGACATTAAAAACACATTTCCATTGTCTGTTTTCGCTAAACAAAGTGACAGTTTAACTCTATTTTGCAAGAATACAGTTTCGTTCGATAAGTGTAGCACTTCCCTCTACCTTACCCTTCTTTCAAGCAAGGGGTAAACCCGTTTCTCTGGGGATAAAACACATGTGGAGACTACACTGCTCCTGAGAATTAAGGCCAGAGTTTCACAAGAAAACCGGTTGCTAATTCACTCACACATCTTTTATACGGAAATTGTCCCTATCATAACACAACCTGTGTTATCACCAATATGAAACTCAGACAATGCACTATTCCATGTGACTTCTCTTGCCACACGTGTCCACTTCCTACTTTCCGGAAGCTTCAAAACTTTCGACTCACATATAACGTAATACAATTTAACATGAAGTGTTAGCCATGAAATAATCAATAATAGATAATCAATAATCACCAAACTAATCTATAGTAACCATAACTCTGCTACCAAGAAATCTGATCCAGCGCTATCAATACATTTTCTTCTCCTCTAGGCATTGACATCCAGGCTGAAAAACATTCTTCTTCACAACCATACCAATATGACAGTGGGGCCCATAACACCGCATAAACATTCACTCACTCATATATTCCCTGGAACTCGTCCGCCTTTACTTAGGAGAAAAAGTTAATGAGTTGCTGGAAGGAGACGGGATACCTTTTTAAAACATCATAATAATTCTCAAATTTCTCAGGTATTCCGCTCATTGGTCGATGGACCAACTAGTAGGAATTAGTTGATGGTGATTAAGACCAGCTCAATCACTATAAACTCTTATTAAACATTTAAAATCATTATTGAGCTAAAGAACCACAGACTCGTAAATTTAATTATAATATAGTTTATCTAATTTTTATAAGCATGACTAAATTCAGTTTTATTAATCGGATCAATACATTTATTATCATTATAAGAATAAATTAAAATTGCAATGCATACCCTTTAGATGGAAAAATAAAGTTCGTCACAGCAGTTAAATTCAGATCTCCGCATAGAACTCCCAAAAACTGACTGTCTGTCCTACAAAACAGGCCTCCTCGACGGACCACCTATATAGGTTTTCCGCCACACTCTCGTTCTTTCTCAATCAGAATTATGAGTAAAAGATTAATCGTATTAAAATATAAAGGCCTATAGAAAAATAGCAGCGGCTTCTCCAGCGTCAGCGTCCAGTGCTCAATAAAAATATGTAAAAACAGCGCTCCTCCTACTTAAGAGTAGGTCCTCTTATACCCTAATACTAGCTTACTAAACAGAAATGTTACATTTTGGGGGCGAGATTCACTCTAATTGGTCCATTTGAGGGGTGGCATACATCTCATTATTACTCTCCTTGCTCAAACCAGTTCCCAAGAATGTTCATAACTTTGTCCTTTCTCACGGGTTCAGGACATTACCAATCCAATTGACAGTCTTTATTTGTATCTTCTTTCCGTTACTTTATTTTAAACAGTTCATTGTCCATTCACGAATGCACTGCTGGTTCTCACACTCGTCCGCTAAGTCCCCCTTTGGCACACGCTCGGGTAATAAGCTCATCACAACCTTGATCCCTCTTCCATCCTAGGCTTTGGAAATAACCACGTGATGCATTCGTTCACAGCTTTTTCTTCCGCTTGGAAGCCATCTTGTGCAAGCGCATTCTAGCTTGTTTGCCTCAGCAGCCATTTTTACAGCACGGCCTAGCAGGCCTGAGCGAACTATCATAGAAATAAACAGAAAATAGTTAAGAATAAAGAAAATAAGCCTTTTCGTTTCCCTCCCGTCATTCTACGTTCCCCAGTTAGGTGTTACCTAGCGAAAGCGACATATAAAGCTACTTCTTACTTACCAACCACTTTCTTGTGCCACCATACAATTTACTACATAGCACAAATCATGCAATATTATTCTAATTGGTACGCAAATCATTATGTTAGCGTTATTCACATTACCAATTGTAAGTTGATTAGTTTGCACAGATACTGCATGTTACCAATAACACTTATAAAGAAAACATACGTTGTTGGTTATTCACTGAAACGAACAATTTTATTAATTATTATTGTTAATATTAGGGGGTTCAAACATTTTCTCATTTACCTTGCTCCATCACTGTCACCCAGCCCAGACGTGTATTGGAGACAGGTACTGCAAAGCACTTAGAGTTAGAAGCACAGAGAAATGTCCACTTTCTAAAAGTGGCATTACTAAAACAGTAATGTTAAATCCAACTTCACTAGTAAGGAGGATTTGTCATTATCATTCCAAACATATGAAACAGGAAAAAGCTACTCTTCTCTGATCAGGAATTACATCTTAAAAGTGTATTAAGGAATTCCCAATGCTAACCTATAAGAGGAGGATAAATAGGATGTAGGCCTCACAGTAGTGAAAAACTGTTTGTCACTTCCAGGACATGCAAAACATACCAGTACATGTCCTACCTTTCATCTACACAGCACCCTGCTCTTAAGGCAGCCTAGGACCTACCTTAGGGGTGACTTATGTGTAATAAAAGGGGAGTTTCAAGCTTGGCAAGTAGTTTTAAATGCCAAGTCATAGTAGCATTAAACTGCACAAACAGGCCCTGCAGTGGCAGGCCTGAGACAGATTTGAAAGGCTACTTCTGTGAGTGGCACAATCAGTGCTGCAGGCCCGCTAGTAGCATTTAATTTACAGGCCCTGGGTATATGGTATACCACTTTACAAGGGATTGACAAGTAAATCAAATATGCCAAACAGGTGTAAACCAATTATACCATGTTTAGAGGAGAGAGCACATGCACTTTAGCACTGGTCAACAGTGGTAAAGTGCCCAGTGTCCCAAAGCCAACAAAAAGAAGGTCAGAAAAAGAGGAGGAGGAAGGCAAAAAGTGTGGGGTGGCCCTTCAGAGATGGCCATTTTCCAACAGCTCCCCCTAGAAGAGACAACGGGTATGCACGGGGGATTAGTTGCATCTTTATGGAGTCTAGGGAGAAGATAGAGGACTTGTAGCTTTGGATGTTACACTTAAGAAATACCCTGAGACAATTCCAGTATGTATTAATGGTCGTCACATATTCTTTCCTATATATCTCACAATATCAGCTTATGTTTTTCATGGCCTCTTCTACATACTTCCCTTTCGGCATAATGACTAGATGTCCTCCTATGCCAGACAGCTTAGTCACTAAGTTCTCAGCTTCTTCAAGTGATCTTATAGTTGTCATCTGACTCCATGTTATATTTTTCATGATACCCATTTCTGTGATTCCTAGTTTTTTCCACTAATACTTGATGAAATATGTCTATTGCATCATACTGTGATGGGGCCATGTAGTGTTATTTGAGTTTGAAGGCACTGGGACTTATTTTATCATAGTATATGCCAAGTTTAGACGACAGCTCTTCCAGATCCTCTTCTCTAATACTACTGCTAAAACGGAGGAGCGTCGCCCCACTGCTCTCGTAGCAGTGCAAAGGAAGAATAAAATGATAATAACAGAACATTTTTATCATTTTATTTTTAGTGGAGCTTGGAGCCAGGTTAGGGTGGAGCGGGCTGGGCTTGTGCGTCAGAGGGAGGAGGAGTGGTATAATGTGCACCTTAAGTGCGAATGATGGTTTGGCCGACTGTTTTGGGCCGGCCAAACCGTCACGCGCACTTAGAATGTTCTCCAACCGGCTGGATTGCACAGCTTGGGTGGAGAACATGCAGATCAATCAATCAAGGGACTTGTAAAGCGCGACTACTCACCCGTAACAGTCTCAAGCCGCTGGGGGGTGGGGGGGGACTGCTGATCCGTCGAAGGCACTGTGGTTCAGTCGAAGAGCCAGGTCCTGAATAGAGGCAGTGACGGTGATTGCCTGAGGTGGAGTGGCAGGGTGTTCCAGGTCTTTGCAGCGAGGTAGGAGAAGGATCTTCCTCCTGCTGTGGTCTTGCGGATACGTGGGACGGCGGCCAGGGCCAGTTGGGCAGAGCAGAGGTCTCTGGTGGGTGCGTGGAATGCAAGGCGGTGGTTGAGGTATGCAGGTCCCTCATCGTGTAGGGCTTTGTAGGCATGTGTGAGGAGCTTGAAGGTGATTCATTTGTTGACTGGGAGCCAGTGAAGGTCTCTCAGGTGGCCGGTGATGTGACTGCGGCGGGGGATATTGAGGATGAGTCTGGCGGAGGCGTTCTGAATGTTCTGCAGTTTCTTGAGGAGTCTCTGGGTGATGCCAGCATAGAGTGCATTACCGTAGTCGAGTCTGCTGCTGGCGAGTGCGTGGGTGACTATCTTTCTGGACTTGGTGAGGATCCACTTGAAGATCTTTTGTGGCAGGCTTAGCATGTGGAAGCAGGATGATGAGATGGCATTGATATGGCGGTTAATGGTGAGCAAGGAGTCCAGGATGATGCTGAGGTTTCGTGTGTGGTCTGTGGGGGAATCCAAGATCTGCGGGCCACCAGTAGTTGTCCCAGGCAGAGGGGGTGGAGCCCAGGATGAGGACTTCGGTATTCTCTGGGTTTAGCTTGAGGCAGCTGTCCTTCATCCCGTCATGGAAGTTGTTCTTGGCAACTGTGGGTTCGTTGGTGAGGGAGAGGATTCGCTGGGTGTCATCGCCATAGGAGACGATGTTGAGTCCGTGGTTCCTGATGATAGCTGCGAGCGGGGCCATGTAGATGTTGAAGAGAGTGGGGCTTAGGGAGGAGCCCTGAGGCACTCCGCAGCTGATCTCTGTAGGTTCAGAGTAGAACGGTGGTAGTCTGACTCTCTGTGTTCGGCTGGTCGGACTGGATCCATTCCAGGACTTTGTTGCGGAGAGGCTCCCACTCCCTGTCTGAGTGCCAAACCACGGTGCTCATACCAATCATGACGCTGCTATCATGCTGGTGACAGCAGCGTTGTGATTGGCTAGGGGAGTCTGGAAGCCTGGGTTCTGCCAGGAGAACAGCGCGGGCGGAGGAGATGCGGTGGCTGGTGCCCGGCAATGAGCAGGTAAGTCTTTTTTTTTTCTTCTATTTTTCTAACCCCCTCACCCTGCCCCCGCTACTGTTCCCTACCAGCTGCCACTGATCCTACCACTTTCCAATTCTTCAAGTATTACTAGCAAATCTGCATCAATTGTAAGTAGGGCAAAAGAAGAAGCCATAGAGTTCATGTTTGCTCAAGTCTCTATTATAGTTTAAGTTTATTAAATGATTACTAAGTTACTTAAAACCATTGCAATAAAATGTTGCTAGGTATAGAGATTAACTATTGTGTTATTTGCCATTTTCTTTCTCTCTTTTTGGAGGTCTGGACACATAGGGGTCGATTACGATGGCGGGCGGACTTTGTCCATTGGCAAAAGGGACCGCCCGCCATAGGTGCGGCGGTCCCGCTATACAAATTAGGATGCGCCTGCCACACTGGCGGGCGCATCCCGTATTTTTACATTGCGGCGGGCGGTGCTGCAAGCAGCACCCGCCGCAATGTAAAAATACATGTTGTGCATTTACATGCACAACGTGACAGGCACCGCGCGGTGCCTGCCACATTGTACATGCAAATGCAGGGGGGTACCATAGGTACCCCCCATGTGCACCCTCCACCCCCCCAACACCCTGGGGGCCCGCAATGGGCCCCCAACAGCAGGAACCGCCAGCCTTTCCATGGCGGCAATGCAGCCATGGAAAGGCTGCTCGCAGCCTGCATCGTAATATGGATGGCGGTGTCTTCCAGACACCGCCACCATATTCAGCACGTTTTCCGCCGGTCGACGAGTCGACCGGCGGAAAAGCGGCAGACGGTCTTTCCGTCCGCCGCGGACCCCCCCAGCCATCATGATATGGCGGGGGGTTTTTGCTGTCGAGATGGCGGGCGGATCGCCCCCGCCATCGTAATCAGCCCCATCATTCGCTTCCCACTGGGGTTACTTATTGATCTTGTTCTTCGCTACATGTGTTTCTTCCACTTCCTTCGTTTCTTCCTCCTTGTGATTGTTCTCTTTCTGTTTGATATTTTTTATACTGCTCTCGCTTCAAAAGGCGGAATTCATCCAATTAAGTTTCTTTTTGCTGTTCCCCTTCTGATGTACTGGAGTCCCCTACTTCAGAGGTTTCACTGTCTTCGACAGTGTGTAATCCTTTTGCTGATGTAACGTAGCATCTGCTTTTTTCAGCTGTTTGTCCTGCTTGTGAAGTCAATCAACACACTTGGAATATCAGAATGTTTCCTGTTTCATTTCACAAAAAACTTCTTCTGCTTTTTGACTTAATTTTCTCTTCCAATTTCTCTAGTTTATTAGTCATTTCCTGTGTGAAATGCTCTGTGTCTTTCTGGACGTCTTGTTGATGTAACCATTTCTCAATTTCTGCAGTTTCTTTAAGGATTCAATCTCTGTCACTCTACGTGTACTCAATAAGAATTTCTAAAATTCACTTAAAGTAGATTGCTGCATTCACAGACTTCACCAACATCTTTGGGTCATGATTCTCATAGGAGGGTATTATGAAGATGTCTAAACACTGGGAAATACATCCCGGACCTACATAATTTTGTAAGGGGGTCAACTCCCACCATTTATTGAGTTCTTGTTTGGATAATTTTTCTAATTTGTTCAAATTTTGATTTATGGACATGCCATAGTTTTTATTGTCCATTTGGGATGTTGTCACTAATGTGTTCATCGGTGGAGTAGAAAGATGCAGGTTAGCTGCCTGTTGTCTCTTTATGTTGCGTTCCAGTGCCATAATCTGCAAGTATCCGTGGTTGTAAAATATTATTTCAAACTGTCCCCACATTAGAAGTTAGTGATGGAGCTTGATTTTTCAGAAATAAATCTGCTTGATCAATTCAGCTCATCTAGTGTGAACTAATACATGTTTCAATACTAACAGTGTGATCTTGTGGTACATATGAGAACAAAAGACTGCATCGTAAAAGCATGCAGAAATGACACAAAATGTGAAAGATTTTAAAACTGTATCGTAAAAACATGCAGGAGTGATACTAAATGTGAAATAAAATGATATATGTTGGAGAGAAAATACTTATTAATGTACTAAGAAATATTGGTGAAAAGAAGTAAATTGCAAAACGTAACCTAGAGAAAATGATTATGAAAATGTTTAAACTAAAATGATTTTTGCCTGTAGTTTATGCAATATGGAAAGCTAAATGAAAATTCTTTGTACATGTTTTGTGAAATCATATTCACACTAGGCTTATGAAACTGATGATAATAATGTTTTCCTTATATCGTTTCTTATGTACTTTCTATTTACAAAATAAAATGAGTAATTCTGAGTTTATTCTTTAGAGAAAATTACACTATGGTTTCTTCATGTAGGCCCAAAACCTGTTAGTGTATTTTCCTAATGTAGGCCTAAAAGAATGTATTTTGTCCTTCATTATTTCCAAAATGCTGATCTAATTGCTTTAGGTTATCACTAGAATTTCCTCTTTTACCGCTAAAGTATTTCTTTCAATGAAAGTTTGTAATGACTTTGTTGCAAGCTAACTCGGAAGCGAGCGCGTGGATGTGTAAAGCAACAGAATGATTTCCTATTTCCAAGGAGATGAGATAATGTATTCATCGAGAGAGAGCTGAAGACAGAAAACAATAGTTTCCGGATGGTTTTTGGACTGGAGAATGATCATACCACAATCACACCATGGACCCTAACCAATGAAAGAGTGTAAAATCGCGAAGAAGTTACTTTTGGGGGTTGGAGTCATGAACATTTTGAGGTATAACTGCCACGTGGGAAAAGGACGGAATTAGGGCATGCTGCTGTGGCACTGTACGAGTTCTGGAGAGCGTGTGAGTGCATGCTGAGAAGCAGGCAAACAGGTGGCTGGCTATTTCCTTTGGGCATGACATGCTGTCAGTCCGAAAAATCTGATTTTCCCTGAAACTGAACTTTCCTGATTTGCCTTTGCATTTCATTGGCTGGTGAAGTTGCATATGCTAATACCCTACAGCTGTGGGGTTAGCCAATGTCCTGACTATTGCACGCTGTTCTTTAGTTCATTGAAATCTAGGTTTGTATGAACATTTGAACTGCATATTGATATTTCAATGTGTATCTTTATTTCTCTCTCATTTTCCCTCACACCAGTTTAAGATTGATAGCCAAGAGATCAGCAAGCCAATTATGGGGAGATTGACAGAGGAGTTTGTAATCTTTAAGCAAACTAGAAGCTTGGAGCCCTATCTAGACGTGATCCAGGTCCAAGAGATAGGACTCTGTACATTCAGTTTAGGTTCGGCACGCTCCCTGTTAATACCATAATGGCAAAGTGGCATGCAGCTGAGAACACAACAGAGAGTTGCCCTTGCTGTGGAGCCCCGGTCGAGTGTGTTGCTCATGTCTTGTTCGCTTGCCCTGCTTACAACAAAGCAAGGACCAAATGGTTAAAACCAATATGCAGTGACATGGGCACCCGCGATCACCGGTTTGCTCTGCGCATTTTAAAATCTGACCCCAGTGTTTTATTCTCATGTGGAGTGGCCAAGTTTTTAGGTCAAGCCTGGTTAGTTAGAATCAAAGCCCTACGTGGTGTGACTCCAACTTAGGCAAGTGTGACTTTTTTGCAAGTTAAAGAAGTTGTGTTACATAATATGTGCTAAAACCACAGATTACATTGGGTTGCGCTATAACTTATGAATATCAGCTTATGATGGATATAGCACTAGCACTTTGAGTACTGATCACTGTGATGGACTATGCCCCTTTTATCTTTCTTTTTGTATTTTTACTATAACTATTGAGTACCTGGGGTGGAAGGGACTCGTAGAAAGTGATATGTACATATTTTTCTTAGACTAATGTTTTTAGTGAAATCTGTTTTATGCTCTGTATTTTAACATGCTGTTAATAATGTCATGTTAAGATATTTTTTAAACGAACTTGTGTATTTAAGATCTTTTTATCACTGAACAGATATTGTCTTACTGTATAAATGTCAAATAATGCTTTTATGATACATGTTGTCGAATAAAGCTATTTGAACTGAACTGAACTGATTAAGATGTATTATTGCCTTGATTTGTGTCTTGTAATGTGATTTTACCTGTACTAAAAGAAATAACAAGTTTGAAGATTCTAATGTATTTTGTTTTGTGCATTGACCATTCATATGAAGCTTAGATAAAAGTGCCTTGCTAAATATACTGAGTTTGTTTTTCTTTATATGAAGGAATTGTTGACATGACATGGTTGACATTTGTTGTTAGACAGACATTTCTTTCATTATAGGTCCTTATGAGGGAAATGTTTTCCGTCTCTCGTTATCTGAGTCCCTATTAGCTCAACATAAAGATCTGTCGGAGGACCTCATGTTCATATGAGAGGTTATAGAGTTTGTATGGGCCCAAACACTTGGTTTAGTAAATGATTTCATTTGTGTTATATAGATAACTAAAAAGTTTGCACCGCTTCTGCTGGATCAGTTATCTGGTAGCGTTATCGAATGGTTAGTTTTGACTAAAATATACTAGGTAATGAGGAGACGGAATTAAGAGACATTGACAGACTATGAAATTGTGCCTTATGTTTTATGTTGCGGTCCGTCGTTGACCTTAATGGAAGTAACGGGTCCGTCATTGGCCTAAGATCCTGGGATAAGCCTAAGGGCAGTCTTAGTGTGGCATACACTAAGTGTGTTGTCTGCTGTTGATGCGGTGCTGAGCAGTGGTCGTATTGTCGGTACTTGCACGGGGAATTTTGAAGTATAAATAGTGAAGATTATTGAGGTCACTTCAGAGAGCGCATCTGGGGAAGTCCAAAGAGTTTTCACTTGAGTGAGGGTAAAATCGCGCAGGTCGAGATTTTGCCTGAAGCAAAAGAATTTCTTAGAGTATATGGTTCTATAGTTTTATTTCATTTAGTTGAGCAGACAAGTTGTTTACATGTTGTTTTGTTTTGTTAAAGACTTTGAAAAGACGCTGATGCTGATTTTGTAAAGGAGGGGTCAGTAGCAGAAGTTAAACTGACGTCACTAGGTGCAGCGCTGGTATTGGTCGATTGATGAGGATTCGTAAACAGGAAAGCCGCGTGGTATTGGTTGGTTGGTGTGAGTCGCGCTGGGATTGGACAGCGTGAAAAGATTTTGATTGGTAGTAGAGAAACATAACACGAAAGGAGTTGTTGAAGATTTTTTCTTTTAGCATAGTTTAATTTAGTATAGAGAATCATGAAGTTTTTTAAATTGTTGAAAACTTTGTTTAGTAAAGATGAGCCGATACCAATTAGAGGAGGAATTCCTGTGGCTCCAGAAGGGACCCCTGCTTCATTAATATCATTAGAAAGGGGTTATCACATGTGTACGTGGTTAGAAAATTGGATGAAATACACTGTACGAGATGGTAATATAGCATTTCCAGAAAATGGTACATTTAATACTAGGATTTTAGAAAATTTAAGGAACCAGATGAATAGCTTGAGACCAAATCTTAGACCTATGCAGTACGAAGCTCTTGAAGAGTGGGAACATGATGCCTACAAAAGAGAAAGAGACAGATATTAGACTAGATATAAGAATACTGTGAGTAGATATTCTGAGGCAAAATGGAATGCTCAAAAGAAAATGTGGAAAAGAGATATTGCTGAAGGGACGCAATGTTTCCAGTCATGGTAGCTGAGAATAATGAGGGAGAAAAATGTAAGGAGAAAAAAAAGAATGTTGAGGGACAAAGATCTAAAAATACTGAATTTGTTGAGGGAACTGACGATATAGATGATGAATTTTTAAATGAGCTATTGATGAATAGACCTCCACCTTATTATGAAGGACAGGATCAAGTGGAATTAGGTTTTCCCCCAAGTGCTCCAATAGCACATGAAGAAATGGGACAAGAAAAAACTCCAGAAAGACAGAGTCAGAATCCAGTTAGTGAAGAGTTGTCGAGAAATATTATACCAATGAATGCAGATGCTTTGTCAGTCCCAGTAACTATTGGTCATATTGTTCCATTATACAATGATAGACAAGGAGTTTCTCGAGTACATGCTTTAACAATACCAGATAGAAATATGAGTGAAACTCATAGGATGAATGTAGAGAATAAAAGATCAGTTGACAATAGAAGAACAAATGCAAATGGACTTGTGAGAGATGGGCTAGAACCAATAATTTCTATTTCAGAAAAAATCAGTTGAAACGCCAAAGAGAGGTGCATACATGGATCCAAGGAGAATGTTGCAGATTGAGAAAAGAGTAACACCAACATCAGGAGGGTGGAGTTAGTGAGGATACTCAAGGATCTATAGGTCCTTCTCCGGAAGAACTGGATGAATGGATTAAAGAAATAGCACCTGGATGCAGTTTACAGGAAAATAGTATGGGTATAGAAATAAGCAAATTAAAAGCGGATTTGGAAGAAATGATTTTGGAAACAATTAGTCCAGAAAGATTAAATAAATATCAGGATGAAGAATTACTTTTCATGTGTAAAAATATTACACGAAGAGCAAGAAATTTACGTATGAAATTTGCTGAGGTTGCTCAGACCTATGGAGTGGACATAGAAAAGTCTAAAGCCTTACAAAAGACATATCGGTTAGATTTTAGTGACAAAGATTTTGAGAGTTTGAATGTTTCAGGAAAGCGTTTGCAGATTAAAGAGTTAATTAACACCTTGAAGCGTTGGGGTGAATTGGATCGATGGGAAGGCAGATGGGCGAAAAAGAAGGAGGATACAATAATGACTTCAGTGGCTTTACCACTGTATCCTGTGAGAGAAACAGGAACTGGAGTAGCGGATGTGATGGTATGTCCTATGAGAGAAGTACCAGGAGGTGGGTTTGTTCATGTCCCTTGGCCGAGACAGGATATATTATCATTTACAAATGATTTCCCCAGATTAAAAGAGAAACCATTGGAATGGTATAAACAAGTGGAGAGGTTTGTTAAAGTTTCAAAAGTTTTGTGGAAGGATTTAGATGGCTTGTTTGATATTGTAGTCCCAACTGATTTGTGGGTTGAGTGTAAGATTGCCGTAGATTGGCCGAAAGAAGAATATCCAAGAGATCCAAAGACAGGAGCGCCATCAGAAGAAGTCATAAAAAAATATAATCAGGTTATTACATATCTGAAAGGGAATATTTCACTGAAAGAAACAGATTGGATGAGAATAGACAGGACTACTCAAGAGTTGAAAGAGTCAGTACATGCATATTATGAAAGTCTTTTACAGGTGTTTAAACAGTACAGTGGTATTGAGAATATTTCTGAAAAAGATATGGGACATTTTGTGTATTGGTATGTGTATGGATTAAGGCCAGAAATAAGTGCTATGATTCAGCAGCATTTGATCTGTTGGCAGAGTAAATCGACTGATGAGATTCTTCGCTATGCAAAGTATTGTGGAGATGATATTGATTCTCGTCACAAAAAGTTAAAAGAGAAGTTGATGTTGGCTCAGATGAAAGCAGCAAGGCAAGGAGGATTTTTTAATATGAATACTGATTTTACAGCTGTTTATCAAGGAAATGGACAGACTACTACTGGCATGAGAGGTGTGGTGGCAAATGGAAATACTGTGACAAATATGATACCGTTAACACAAGGGAGAGGTCGAGGTGGTAATATAGAGGATATGAAAAAAGAAGTTTCCTTGTCATGCATGCGGCAAGATGGGGCATTGGAAGCGCGAGTGTAGAAGTATACAAGCAAATACAGGTGATTCACAGTTTGTAGACACAGGAGTAAATGGAATGAATCAGATGCAAATGAACCAACAAAATCAGAATCAACAGGTGTCAATGGGCAGAGGACAGGGTGAGCAAATACCACAAGCTCCTATGCAAAATATGAATGGTCAAGTACAAAGATACAATGCGAATTTGGGTTTCCATACAAATGATCAATTGAAGTTAAATGTGCAGGTGTCTTCACAGTATTTGATGCAATTGGATAAGAGTGATTCAGATACATCTCAATGACGGTGCCTGAGGGGGGGGGAGGAGTGCGTGCTTGGCGCATGCTTAGAGGTAGATCAGCTCTGTCCTTATGTGGATGGTGAGGTTGACGGAAATAGTGTTACGTTCCTTGTAGATACTGGTGCTACCCGTTCCACTGTGAGAACTGTGGAAATTCCCAACCTACCCCTCTCGGGAGAAAGTATCCAAGTTGTAGAAGTTTCAAATCAATTGATTAAGACCCCAGTGACTAAACCGATGAAAGTACAAATTGGAGGATTTCAGGATCTACATACATTTGTGGTGTGTGACACAAGTCCTGCTAATCTATTAGGAAGGGACTTGTTGTGCAAAATGAATTGTTCCATTTACTGTACACCAGATGGAATAGCATTTCACACAAAAGATTAGGACGTGGTGTTTAAAATGGCGCGACGGGGAACAGAAGTGAATGATCTATATCCTCTTCTTACAGTGAATGATTTGCCTGTTGAATTGAGAGATACAGTGCTGACTGATGTGTGGGATTTTTCAGGTAAAGACATTGGTTTGATGAAAGGAGTAGCTCCAATTCGGATTACAGTAAAACCAAACCAAGAATTTCCAAGAAAACCAGCTTACAAAACGAGTCCTGAAATGATTGCAGGAGTAACTCTGATTGAAATGTTAATAGAACAAGGGATTCTAAAAGAGATTTTAGGGAGTCCATGCAATTCACCTATCATGGTGTTGTATTCCTCTTAGGGTGTCCATACACGGGCTTTCCTGTATCATGTCCTTATATAGGCACAATTCGCCCTGCCCTTATATAGGCATAAAATCCCAGTCCTTATTTAGGCATTAAACCGTGCACTCCAAATACAGGCATGGTCTCCGACATCCGTCCACCCTAACGTCACAACGAGTTCTTGAAGAACAGACCCTTAGGCTTCGGGAGTTTCCTAGCACAGGACTATTGATTTCTTCAAGGACTCATCTATTATGCATGAACCGTTATACCTTAGGGGTTCATTCATGACGTCTTCCGCTGACCGATTCACGTCAATGCTAACATTGTGAGGTACCTCTCAGGTATAAATATACCTTCCCTAGCCCTTGTAAAATAGAGGAGAACTCGACTTCAGAGGAGCCCGTTTCCCGGTGACGCACTGAGAAGAAGCTGTCATCCCTGCACGCAGAGAGTCCAGCTTCCAGTGATCTGACTTCCCTTGCGGGGTGTTGGAGTTCGAGTCTGGCAAAGAGATTCCCACCTCTCTCATTCTAAAGGTATGGAGCTGACTAGAACCTAGAGGGACTCTTGGCATACTAGGCATACTAGACTTAACATACTCTTAGTATACCATAGTAAGGAATACTTCACATACTTCATACCTCTCCCTACACCTAGGTTAGGTTAGGCACATTGGGGTAGAACTAGCTTAGAAACGCATCGTATGAGTACTCGCATTTTTAGTCTGTGTTATTTATGTGAATGAATATCTGCTAAAGATAATGCTATCGCAGTATTATTTATTTCTACTGCTTACGCTGTATATTATTTATCTCGCATACTGTCTTGTGATCGTAACAGCACATTTTACTTACACGAGAAACAAGACTGTTCAATAAACCTTTTATTGAAACGCCCGTCTATTTCTTTCTGTGTAACTTTGAGGAAAACTAAGCATGCACGATTGAGCTGAGTGAAATAGTTATCTATTGTTTCTACGACTCTGGGACACGTTCTGATTCTAAAGGAAACAAAGTTGTCATGTTTTGCGGCTGCCAGAAACTACTCCCTTCTTGTCGTCAAGGAGTTTCTAGTGGCCTCTGAGCTAGCTGGCACAAGTAATTAAGTTTAATATACTCGATAGGGACATACTGACCTTAGTCCTATGTCAAACCTATAGGGGATATTATTCCAATGCGCAGAGCCTATTAGGGAAATAGGAGCTACACTACAATGGAAAATATAGAATAGTTCAAGATTTGCGCAAAATTAATCAGATCGTAATACCTTGTTGTCCAATAGTGCCACATCCAGCTGTGATTCTGTATCAAATTCCTTGTGAAGTGGAATGGTTTTCATTGATTGATTTGTGTCAAGCCTTTTTAGGTCTTGCCCACGCAGCGCGCATGCGCTGCATAGGAAAAAGACCTTTAGCCATGGAGTCGGTTTTGAGGCCAAAAACGTGCACGCGTTGCATTGCTTCCAATGGCAACGCGTGCACGTTTGGCGATTCCCTTCCGGGAGCGAGCAGCTCGCGCCATATGTTATCAATTATCGCGCCTTGCTGCTCGCTCCTGCAAGGGAATCGCGCAGGCCCCCTCCTCTCTCCCCTCCCCCTGCTGCCGCTTGTGCTTGTTTTAATTGGTTGAGTTTTCCCTGTCTCAGCGCGGCGCCTGTGAAGCTGTGCTTTATCTTGCATGGACACTCGCTGCGTGTTGCTCTCATTTACAAACGCTGCGCATAGGATGGATGTTGCTACACTGGGCCTGTTGGCGGGTATAAAGCTGTTTTGCAAGTGGAGGGACACAAAGCATCTTCGTCGCCACAGTCCCCCCGCCTAGCTCTTCATGGTGCCGGGGTCTGCTGCATTGTGGCTGCTGCCATGTAAACACATCTGCCTCGCACGTGCGGCTCAAAGCCGGTCTGCAGCGATGGCAGTTGCCATGTTTACTGGGCTTTGCAGCTCCTGCGCCAGGCACAATCGGGTGGGTGCCCAGTTCTTGGGGAGTTGCTGGACCAGCTGTTGGTCCATGGAGACGGAGAGACCTTCTAGCCAAAGCCCGGTTCCACCGCTGTGCAAGGTCTCCGCTGCTCTGCCTGGCGGCTTGTTTGGAAGCGTTGAAAAATGAGCTCCGATAATCCTCGGTTCCGCACACTCCTCCTGGTGTGTGAGCAATGTCATTCCTCCCTCTCGGGTTTCTGCCGGGCTGCTGGATCTGTTCCGTTACGTGACATGATATGGGTGTTTCACTGCCCGCTTAGCAATGATTTCAAAACCTGCAGTGCATGCGGATTCACTATATCACCCCATGAACTATGTGGTTCATCTTGAAAGTTAAGCTGTGTTAGCAGACTGCAATATATGATCACACTACACGCTCACAGTGTTCTTTTGTTATTGTGTGTGTATTCACCAGGTTTCAGGCTGGGGGTTGTTTAGTTGCAAATTGAAATAGAATTAATATGTTTACATCGCATGCGTGTTTTGTGATGCATTGGTGCCAAAGTGTGTCGTGCAGGAGGCTCAGCTTTCTCTCCTAAAACTACAAACTAGGAACCGGATCAGACTGGGAGATTCCATCACTGTTTCACTTTTCAGCCCACCATGGCGCCGCCGAGTGTTAGGAACCAGGGCACTCCCCTCACCAGCAGCCATTGGTGGAATGTTGTTTGGACGCACACCCTCTGCATGCTGATTGGTAGTACAGATTGTCTTTCACGTTCAAGACTTCTACCCTAACCCCCCCATCACCCCCCTTTGCAGTTTTTTCCCTTCGTGAACAATAGCAGGGCAGAGTGCAAGGTAGGAGAGTGTGACTATTTGTTACCCGTTCCGTAAATCTACGTATGTTCTTGGTGACTTTAGTAACAGACAAAGCCCACCCCCTGCCAAGAACGTCATCTGCCGGAGACTTAGAAATATGCTTAATAGATATGACAATTGTTATAATTTTTTTATTTTAAGCGTGAATTTTCTCTTTTATGATATTGTGTTTCTTCTTGTTGACGCTGATTGTTTTGAATATACATTGATTTTATGACTAGTGCAGTGGTTGGGATAGAATTGTTCTAGAGCTGAATATTTCTTGCTTGTTCTTCTAGCTAAGATTCTCCTCTATGCCAGTCTTTTTGTAGTCTGTGTCCTTGCACCCATCTCTTCTTATCACACTGCATCCAACCACTAGCCTTAGTTTCACCACAGGTGCAGTCCACCTGTTCCTCATCTTCAGCACCAGTGTAGCCTTCTTCATCCTCATTTTCACTCTAGAGCAGCCCTACTCGTCCTTGACATTACCTTTGGTGCACACATCTTCAGCCTTACCTTCCCCAGAAATTCAGCCCTTCTCATATTCAGCACTAGTGTAGACCTCTAAATCTTTATCTTCACTCTAGTGTGGCCTCCTTAACCAATCTGTCACCACAGGTGCACCCCTCTTAAGCTTTCCCTTCATCACTAGAGCAGCTCTAACCATCCTCACTTTCGCCCCATGGCAACCTTGAACAACCTCATCTTCACCTCTAGTGCAGCCCTACTCAACCTCATTTTCACCAGTAGTGCAGCCCTACTCTTCTTACCTTTTTCCATTGGTGCAACCCCCTTCACCCTTACCTCCTGACTTCCTGTTGCCTCCCCAGCCCTATGCCTTCCTCTCCATGTTGCTATCCCACAACTATGCTACCTTGTTTTTCTTTCCTTTACCGCTCCAACTCGGATCGGCAAACAAAAAGAAAACAAGCATTTGTAATGCAATAGGTCTCGCATTTACGCCAGTTTGAGCTATTGGCATTGTAAATGACAATGCCTTTAATTTTGTTTTGGTTTTTGAAAACATAAATAAAACGCAGTGTCATTTACAATGCCGATAGCTTAAACTTGCGTAAATGCGAGACCTATTGCATTGCAAATGCTTGTTCTCGATACCTTTGCATCTGGATAGTCAATATTTATTTGCGTTCCGGTTCGGAAACCATGTCTTGGCGCCGAGTTCCTCAAGGGTATATAGAGAGCCCCTCAATCTTCAATCAAATATTGAAGAAATGTTTGAAGTCACTAGTAATGCCTAAAAATTCAGTTTTGGTACAGTACATAGATGACTTGTTGGTTGCGCCAGGAACAAAAGAAGCTTGCATTATTGATACAATTGCTCTACTGAACTATTTGGCAGTAGGTGGGCATAAAGTATCTCCAGCAAAATTACAATTTTGTCAAAAAGAAGTTCTTTACTTGGGACATAATATTGAGAAAGGAGTCAGGAAAGTGTCTCAAGACCGGATCAGTGCCATTTTGCAAATTAATCCGCTGAGTACACAAAAGGAAGTTTGAATGTTTCTGGGAATGGTTGGATACTGTAGGCAGTGGATACCAAGCTTTTCACTGATAGCCAAGCCATTGCAGAGATTGACACACAAGACGTGTCAGATCCTGTGCATCTTGACGAAGAATGCATAAAAGCATTTATTTAATTGCGGGACAGTTTATGTCGAGCACCAGCATTGGGAATGCCAGACTTCAATAAAGATTTTGTGCTATTTTGTAGTGAACGCGATGGCTGTGCACTTTCAGGTCTAACGCAAATGCATGGAACAGCACGCTGTCCAGTGGCATATTTTTCTGCCACGTTGGATTCTGTAGCTGCTGCCTTGCCTGGTTGTCTGAAAGCAGTTGCTGCTACCTGCATGAGTTTAGAGCAGAGTGAGACGATTGTGATGGGACATCCGTTGAAAGTGTATGTGCCACATTCAATCGAGATTTTGTTAACACGAACTTGCACACAGCACTTTACAAGCAGTCGGTTAACAAAATATGAGCAGGTGATTTTGGGTGCGGAAAATGTGTCTGTGACAAGATGTACAAATTTAAATCCAGCGACATTGTTACCAACTCCGAGTTGTGAAGTGGTAGTGGATGAAGCAGATCATGATTGTTTGGATGTGACAGAATTGTGTACAAAACCAAGGCCTGATATATAGGATACTCCATTACCTGAATCTGATTTTGTTCTGTTTGTGGATCGATCGTGCTTGAGAGATTCTGAAGGTACCTTGTGAGCTGCATATGTGATTTGTACAGTGATAAGTGTCATTGAAGCATCATGGTTGAAAGGAGTGAGTTCAGCACAAGTGGCAGAGTTGATTGCTTTGACTAGAGCATGTTCTATTGCGAAGCAAATGTGATTAACCATATTTACGGATAGTCAATATGGTTTCGGGGTGGTGCATGACTTTGGGCAGTTGTGGTCTCAATGTGGGTTCATGACCTCTTCGGGTTCACCCACTCGAAACGGAGAGTGTGTGAAAAACCTACTGATGGCACTACAATTGCCAGCTCAAATTGGGGTGGAAAAATGTTCAGCACACAAATCTGGTAGTGACTATGTCACTGTTGGCAACAGATATGCTGACGAAATTGCGCATTTTTGTGCTCAAAATTCATTTACAATCAATGGGGAACATTTGAAAGAACAATCTGATGAAAGGGAATGCAAATTAATGTTCTCATCTGTTGAAACATGGGAAGAAATTAGAGAATTACAAGATGCAGTTACTGAAGAAGAAAAAGAAGGGTGGATCAAAGCAGGATGTACACGCAGAGCAGATGATGAAGTGTGGGTTTACACAGATGGAAGACCTGTATTGCCAGAAAGTTTGTTATCACAAATGGCTAGAGTTTGCCATGGTCCAACACATGTAGGCAGAGATGCTATGATTAGGCTTTTTAAACAGTCACGGTATAATCATAAATTCAGAGTCATTGCAGAGAGTCTGTGCCAACGATGCTTAACATGTCAACAACAAAACCCAGGGAGAAAGACAGTTGTTAGTATGGGTCGAATTGGAAAAGCAGCAGGTCTGTTTACCGGCATGCAGCTAGACTTCATTGACATGCCTCCTTGCAATGGACTAAAACACGTGTTAGTGATTGTGTTTTTTTTTCACGTTGGGTTGAAGCATATTCAACAAGACGTAATGACAGTCTAACAGTTGCTAAACTACTGCTTAGAGAAATCATCCCTAGATTTGGATTTCCAGTCTCATTAGAATCAGATAGAGGAACGCACTTCAATAATGAAGTGGTTCGAATGAATTGTGCAGCTTTGCAAATTGAGCAAAAATTGCATTGTGCTTATCGACCCGAAGCATCTGGCGTGGTCGATCAAATTAACGGCACAATAAAATCACGATTGGCTAAGGTTTGTGCATCTACAACACTAAAATGGCCTGATTCATTACCGTTGGTGTTGATGAGTGTGAGAAGTAGCCCAGATAAAAGAACTGGACTCTCCCCACATGAAATTGTCATAGGGAGGGCTATGAGACAGCCAATAGTCCCAGCAAATCAACTCGTGAGCATATCTGATGACTTAGTGCTCGATTATTGTGAAGGATTGGCGGATGTAGTGTGTTCTGTGTCTCACCAGGTTGGAGAAGTCGCAAATACTGTCCAACAAGAACAGGCACATGATTTGAGCCCTGGAGAGTGGGTGCTCATGAAGAAACACATAAGGAAATCGTGTTTAGAACCTCGTTGGCGTGGGCCATTTCAAGTGATTCTTGTAACAACAACAGCAGTTAAATGTGGTGGTTTACCTAACTGGATTCATGTTAGCCATACTCGTCGAGTCCCATGTCCACTTGAAAGCACAGAGTCAGTTGAAGGTGAAAAGAAAGAAAAAAGAGAGCCTGAACAGACTGAGAATCATGTAAAGTGGGCACAAGCTACTGGGTCTCGTGACACTGTCACTGTCGAAACTGGAAGAAAGTTGGTCCCTGAAAGTGACAAAGATAAAGAAAGAAGGGAATCAGCTAAGCGGAGTCTCGAGTCAAGTGAAATAGACAGTGTACCAGAAAAATTAGTACGAAAAGGTGATAAATGGCCTGGAGGAGCTAAACAATTGAAATATACCTTGAGCAAAAGGGTTCCAGCAACTGTGATTGAAGTCTCTAGCCAATCTGAACAAAGTGACATAGATGAAGATGAAAACTCAGTAAACAGAACAAAAAGAGCACGAATACCGAATAGAAAATACAAAGGACCTGAATGGACGTACTTGGCTGCTACAAACGACTGGGAAAAGGAATTCATTGTGTTCTGTTCCAAAGAAAAATCGTCATATGAGCCACCATAAATGAACTGTGTATGAGACAAAGGTGTGCGAGAAAAAAAAAGGAGAGGAGATTTGAAAATTAAGGCAGTGACGTCGTGATCTGAAGCTTGGAGAGTGTGAGATACACAAACCTTGCATATCTAAGTTGATAACTATTTTTTGAAAAATCTTTAGAATAGAATAGAATTTTGACTAATTGAATACATTCTTTTGACTATTTTTTCCTTCAAAATGGATAAAACTGAGACTGGTAATCAAAATCGAAGCTCATATAGGTGGAAATGTTTAAACGCTTGCTTTGCATGTATTCTTATAATACTGTTTGTTTGGTTGGTTTTAATACTAATTGTGCCTTATTTTATGTTTCCTGTCAGTCATACTAATGATTATGTTAATACAATAACCGAAACATCAAGAGTCTTTAAAGAGGATACAGAAATAAAAATTAAAGAACTAACAGGGAATGACTTACACCAAGATAAATCTATTAATGACTTTTCGTTAAATGTTTTTACTAAACTTCTTTATGAGTACGTGGCTACTATGGATGCGAGAGATTGTTATGTGTGCATGCAATTACCCTTGTCTGTGTCAGAAGGGGTGACTTATCACCACATTCCATTACCATATGGAATTACATGTAGTGTACTAACAAGTTTGTTCTATGGCAAGGAGCAGTTTCAATACTTCTACTCTAATTATGATTCAGTCTTTTCAGAAGTTCCTATTAAGAAGAATATGAATAGAGTGAACAGTGCAAGGAATGCAGAATATATGGGAGATTTCTTTCATACCACTAAGCCTATAGATACTGTACATGCACATAGAAATAACTCTAACCTGTAGTCTACACAGAGTAGAAATAGAGTTTATAAATACTGTAGAGGATAGAAGGCAAGAATTTAAGAGAAAGGCACTAGAGCAGAAAACGAATATACCTCCCTGGGCTCATCGGGAGGGTAACTAAAAGAAAGGTGAGACATATGCTACAATGACTCTGGATTGGCATCACAAAGGGAAGCTTTGCTTATTAAGACAAAAGACTGATTATAATAATTATTTCATTGGTTCCAGTGAATGTGAACACACCTTCCTGAATACGGGGGGTTGGGGATTAAGAGGTGGTACTGATCCAGTTTATCCTGGAGTATATTATGTATGTGGTAAAAATGCTTATTATAGATTACCTCAACATTGGTATGGTTGTTGTTACGTGGGTATTGTCTTTCCAAAAATGTATCACTTGAATGAAAATCATGGAACCAATTAAAAGAAACTAACACGGAGTAAAAGGGGAATAAGTTCTGCGGAAATTGTGGGTGATATCTTTGGAGCATTAATACCTGCAGTGAGAGTGATTTTGGACTCACATAAAATTAGAAAATTGTCTACAGTGGTTGATTGTTTATCAACGGATACTGCTGGTGGGTTCTTAATGACTGATACTGAAATGGTTGCTTCTAGATCGATGGTTTTACAAAATAGACTTGCGCTAGATGTCTTATTGGCAAAAGAAGGCGGAGTCTGTAGTATGCTGAAAATTCAACAATGTTGCACTTATATCCCTGACAAAAGCAGAGATTTGGAGGGATATATTAGTAGCATAACTCATTTACGGAGTGACTTAACCGAATTGAAAGTTGACGGTGCATGGGAAAAACTTGGTAAGGGTTTTTCCTTCGTGGGAAATTGGTTAGCAGCACTAAGTAATAGCTTAGTAGGGAAAGTACTAATATCCATAATTGCTATTGCTATTGGCATACTAATCATAATATTGTTATATAGATGTTGTGTGAATAAAGTAACAGAGACAAAACGAAGAGCTAGAAAAAAGAAAGAGGGATGAAATTGAGATGGAGAATAAAAAGGGTGCTTATTATGAGATGCTAAGAGATGTAGAGGGTGTTAGACTAAAACAGATGAGAACAACTGCATTTTGAAATAATCAGATTGTAATCAGATTATGGGGTTTGTATGATGGCTTGATTTGCCATCAGATGGGGGATTGATGGAGCATGATGTTTCAGAAATAAATCTGCTTGATCAATTCAGCTCATGTAGTGTGAACTAAAACATGTTTCAATACTAACAGTGTGATCTTGTGGTACATATGAGAACAAAAGACTGCATTGTAAAAGCATGTAGAAATGACACAAAACGTAAGATTTTAAAACTATCGTAAAAACATGCAGGAGTGATACTAAATGTGAAATAAAATGATATATGTTGGAGAGAAAATACTAATTAATGTACTAAGAAATATTGGTGAAAAGAAGTAAATTGCTAAACGTAACCTGGAGAAAATGATTATGAAAATGTTTAAACTAAAATGATTTTTCTTGTAGTTTATGCAATATGGAAAGCTAAATGAAAATTCTTTGCACCTGTTTTGTGAAGTCATATTCACACTAGGCTTATGAAACTGATGAAAATAATGTTTTCCTTATATCATTTCTTATTTACTTTCTACTTACAAAATAAAATTAGTAATTATGAGTTTATTCTTTAGGAAAAATGACACTATGGTTTCTTCATGTAGGCCCAAAACCTGTTAGTGTATGTTCCTATTGTAAAGAATGTATTTTGACCTTCATTATTTCCAAAATGCTGATCTATTTGCTTTAGGTAATCACTAGAATTTCCTCTTCTACGGCTAAAGTATTTCTTTCAATGAAAGTTTGTAATGACTTTCTTGCAAGCTAACTCGGAAGCGAGCGTGTGGATGTGTAAAGCAACAGAATGATTTCCTATTTCCAAGGAGATGAGATAATGTATTCATCGAGAGAGAGTCGAAGACAGAGAACAATAGTTTCCGGATGGTTTTTGGACTGGAGAATGATCATACCACAATCACACCATGTACCCTAACCAATGAAAGAGTGTAAAATCGCGAAGAAGTTACTTTTGGGGGTTGGAGTCATGAACATTTTGAGGTATAACTGCCCCGTGGGAAAAGTGCGGAATTAGGGCATGCTGCTGTGGTTCTGTATGAGGTCTGGAGAGCGCGTGAGTGCATGCTGAGAAGCAGGCAAACAGGTGGCTGGGTATTTCCTTTGGGCATGACATGCTGTCAGTCCGAAAAATCAGATTTTCCCTGAAACTGAACTTTCCTGCTTTACCTTTGCATTTCATCGGCTGGTGAAGTTGCATAGGCTAATACCCTACAGCTGGGGGGTTAGCCAATCTCCTGACTATTGCACGCTGTGCTTTAGTTCATTGAAATCTAGGTTCGTATGAACATTTGAACTGCATATTGATATTTCAATGTGTATCTTTCTTTCTCTCTCACTTTCCCCTCTCGCCAGTTATTGATTAAGATGTATTATTGCCTTGATTTGTGTCTTGTAATGTGATTTTACCTGTACTAAAAGAAATAACAAGTTTGAAGATTCTAATGTATTTTGTTTTGTGCAGTGACCATTCATATGAAGCTTAGATAAATATACTGAGTTTGTTTTTCTTTATATGAAGGAATTATTGACATGACATTGTTGACATTTGTTGTTAGACAGACATTTCATTCATTATAGGTCCTCATGAGGGAAATGTTTTCCGTCTCTCGTTATCTGAGTCCCTATTAGCTCAACATAAAGATCTGTCGGAGGACCTCATGTCCATATGAGAGGTTATAGAGTTTGTATGGGCCCAAACACTTGGTTTAGTAAATGATTTCATTTGTGTTATATAGATAACTAAAAGTTTTGCACCGCTTCCGCTGGATCATTAGTTTGCATACTCAATTAGCAACCATGCCGACAAAGAAAGGACCTTTAATCATTTTTACGTTCTCTGCTTTGGGTTCCGCTGTTATCAGTTTTTTGGTGCTTTTTTATGGCCAAAGGAAATCACTGGAGAGCGGAGGTTTACCTCAACCTGGTGGTTTGTCTGCATCCAGTCCTCCAACCTGATGGCGACTGCAACACATTTTGGTTGGGTTAACACCAACCGCTCAAATCTCTTCCTGTCATGTCGGGCATGTGAACTTCTGTTGTTGTCCTGCAGCGGGGTCTGTGGTTGCCTCAAAACAGTGGTCGTGTATTCACTCAGGTCTTCATACGCCAGTGTTCATGTGGTTTCCAAGCATCAGCACCTGCAATTGTCAAACAGACAGGCAGGTCACTTGAGCTCGAAGTTTTAATTCCTTTCTTTTGCCTCACTTTTAAAGGCCTTCAGACCCTGGCGGGGCAGAGCACAGTAACAGGTGTGGGGTACTTGCTAATTTGAACTCAGTCCAAAATGCCATTAATATCTATATATATATAGCTATATATAGAGATATATATATATTATGCTTTAACTGAAATTTTCATCGAACTATAACCCTGACCGGACAGTGACTGTCACTTTGCCTTCATGTGCAATCTGAACTTTTAAATCACTGGCATCAATCAAATAAGTGACATGATCCTTGGGACTCCTCCTTCTACTCTTAGTTTAGACTGATTATAATACCAAATTATATCCACATATGTTTACACAAAGTGAAACATCCTGCTGTGCACTCCTGCAATCTATCACCAATTCTAAGTAGCCCATGGTGGTCCTTTGTAATAGTAATCCTCATTGGTTACAGTCTGGCATCTGAGTAACTAAGCGCAGTTAACAGATTTTTTGTGGAGGTAGTATTTCTCTGCTTATTATGTAGATCAACTCATGCATCCCTAATCATTTTTAGGTCACTGTTGATCCTTATAACAGCTCCTGGTCTATTTTTCATTTATTGTTTATGAGGATTCAGGAGCCATTTTGACTCTGTCATATGTCTGGATATTGATTCCCAGGCTTTTACATAACTAGTTATTGGCTACGTGCAACAAGCACTTTAGGAAAAACTTTATCCAAAAGCCCGGTAGATGACCTACCATACAGTCAGTTACTCTGCATATGGAGAAACTGCAAGTGGAGGAATGACTATTTCAGAGAGACGTACGTACATTCCAAGTAGGAAACTCCTGGCAAGTGGTTACTCCAGGAAACTGGTTAAAAGAGCCTGGTCCTGCCCAAGAGAACATTTACTGATAACAGAACAGAGGACCTGATTTAGAGTTTGGCGGACAGGGTAGTCCGTCACAAACATGACAAAGTGCCTTGTCCACCAAACCCTTGGTCAGCCCTCTCAATCAGGAGTCGGGGAGACTGTCAGTTTTCTGATGCTGGCGCCCCAGCTGGATCTGCCATTGGAAAGCTCCCACGGCTCAATGGAGATGGGGGGAGTCTGAGTAATGGCGTCAGAACCATCCGCCCTCTTTAGAGTGGACAGGCGGATGTTCTTTTTTCTTTTTTGTCATTAACTGCCAGGTATGGGGACCATTAACAATTTGCTTTTCATAAACAATCTCCTGCTTTGTGAGTCAGTAGCAGATACAATTCCCCTCACTCATGATTTTAATGGAGACTCCCACTTCCATTAATTATATGCTTGTTTTGCCTCATAATTTCTGTCCTGAAAATAACCAATAGACAGTAAATGGTTAAAACGCCCTTGACATTACCAGCAGTTAAACCAGCTAATTATTGTCTATAAAATGCTTAGTGGACGCTTATAGTGAAGTGTGTAAAACCTTGTTTTCTTGTTGTACTGGTCTCTTGCTTTCTTTGAACATGCACTTATTTTCCCATATTTTATCACTTGAGCACCGAACATCTCTTGCACAGAATGTCATAAAGCAAATAAGACATACCTATACATAAAATATGTTTGACTAGTTACTTTTAAAATACCGCTGCATGGCCTTGTTTTTTTCTCTTTTTAAGTAGCTTGACATTTATATTCCTTGTTACAACACGTGTTGAATATACCACTAACAGCCATTGTTGCTTTCATATATACAAACCATAAAGATATAAGATATATTTATATATATACAAGCTGTAATGCAATGTTTCTTCCCCAGGGTTGATTAATTCTAATGGGCATTCCTGGAAACAACAGAGGAGATTTGCTTTATCAGCCCTGAGGAACTTTGGAATGGGTAAAAAGAGCCTGGAACAACGAATCAACGAGGAGATCAGATGCCTAAGTGAAGTAATAGAAGAACAGAAAGGTGAGTATACACATGAACAGGACACTTGGGTTAGTAAACCGTGTAAGCTTGAGTTGTATAACTTAGTTTTCCTACTTTTCACTACACTTTTATTGCTATTTGTCATGCGCATCTACCAGCAATCCTCCCCATAGATATTACAGAAAATAGAGCTTGGCCAGAGGATTAACGTTCCAATTACTAGTGAGAAGGTAATTGGGTGTGGTAAAATTGCACCCAGAATTACTGTTACTAGCAGGTTAACTCGGCTGCGGGATCCGCCGGTTCACTCAATTACAAGTGTTGAATGGATCCTGAGAAAATGGAAATACCAGGTTTTTTCTGTGCACAAATTTCCTCACACAGTCGCAGAAATACCACATAGACAGAAAATGACATAAAACAACAGGAAATATGTCATTCCTGATGCCAAATTCATTCAGTTGTGTAACAAATAGACCTTTCATTGCCTCATTGACCCTTTTGAGCAGCACACTCTGAGAGAAGATTGTTCCTGACTGGCATCTTCTTGCCATAAACCTACTGGGAGGCATCATGTTAATTTACAATTGTATGAAATTGGGTTATTTGTTGAAGCGCTTTAGAGCCCATTTCAAGAAATAACCACAGGATTTGTCAGGGCGAACCACAAATGTCAATAAATGAACCTGTGCTTAACCTTTGATAGCTTGGCACAAACCAGTGTGTAAAGTATTTTTGCAACACTCCAGCAATGATAAAGTGAAAACAATGCACAAGAACAATCCCAAACCAGTTTAGAAACATAGAGAATATTTTAATAAATAAAATGAAACCCAAACAACAAAAATGCAGTTAGTAGAACTGTAAGTATGAATTTTTAAACTTTGAATTAAAAATAGCACTAAAAAAGCCCAAAGTGCCAAGTGCGGTTATCTGGTCGTGCTAGAGAGGGTCAAGTCAAAAGTTAAGGCCGACCATGATGGATTGTGGGTCGGATAGAGGGACCGGTTTTGTCCTGTGTGAAAGTTTATCTTTGCACTTAAAAAACTTTTTGGGAGAAAAGTCCTTCTCGACAGGGTTTTCGGTGGGCCAGGCTGGTGGCTGGATCCGAAGAGGGGTTCATCGACGGTGGCCAGCTGCAGAGCAGGACCTCTGTGGGGCATCAGCTCAGGTGGGAAGCTCAAGGTTTTCTACGTCTATGGCGGGAAAGGTCCGAGCAGGTGAAGTCTGAAGTTTGGGCTCAGGAAAGTGTTGCTGACAGTGGGTTGTTGGTCGATGTTGGTTGCGGGAAAATCCTCTATGTTCAGACTTAGAAACTTATCTGCAGGTATTTATTTAGCAAAACAGAATCCCATTCCATTTTTCATCTTAAAAGTATGTATTTTGAAGGATGCAACAATGCTATGCACAAAACAGATGCATCATGTGATCTTTCAAGCGCAATTTCAGTATAGTACGGTCGCATAATCCCCCTTGAGAAAGATTTTCCAGCTTAGGTCCCAAGAAGGTCTACTCTATTTTGTATAACCACTTGGGTATCTGGAAGTAAAAAAAACCAGTTTACTCTTAAAAATCAGTGTTACAAAGGTATAAATAATAATTTCCAAAAGCAGCTTACATTCACATGCAAATTATTAAGACACAACACAAATTATCCTACAACAAAAATCCTTTCACACATCCTTAAATTGCCCAGATATGTCAGTAGCTGGCTCATATGCAACCCAGCATTGCATGTGTTTTCTAGCCGGCAAAGGCATGTCCACTTGCTTAGAAGTAGTACATGATCCATAGTATCAGGATCTACACATGATCTGTGATAACATGACTTAGAGTAATCTTCCAGTTTCACACATAAGACCCTGCAACGACTCTCGGTTCATAAAATGCTGCCCAATAAGTCCAGAGTTTTTTTTAGAACACATTTTTTATGGAGTTTGCATCAATTATACAAACAGAAAAGATACAAGGAAAAACAAACAAAAAAAAGGTAATAAACCTTGGCCACCCACCACCGTACAACATGACAATCATTATGGTAATTATCCACAATCAAACCAGAGAATCAAAGCATTTGTTAATTCAGTCTGCATATCACTTTCTATTTTGGAGTTCTCTACGCATACCTTTCCTCATCCACTGTGGGATTCACAGGCCCAATTGGATCCATTATAGTGCCTCGATGCAGGGACCATGTTTTCCAAATTTTGTAATATTTTTGTGGACACCCTCTGGCAGTATATATAGGTTTTACCATGCTCATGCATTAATCAAGTCCCCTCCCCCATTTCTACACTGAAGGAGAGTCTACCTTCTTCCACTGGCGAGCAGTGTCTCTTTTCGCCACCAGGAGGCCCAACCACAATAAACCCATCTTTTATCTGTTAGTGTCTAGATCCATGTTTATATTTAAAATGGTGAGTTGGGGTTCTGCTGGTAAGTTCCAGCCCAACAAGGCCAGGACTTCCTCCAGATAGGGGCTGATTACACTGCATCCCATATCTGTGCAATAGGCCCCATCATGAGAGGTACATCAGGGAGGCCACTGCCCCAATCTTTCATAGTTTGTGTTGTGTAAGGTATTCAAGTAGTTAAGTTGGATCAGTTGGTACTTCGGCATTATGCCTTATTCCTGAAAGAACACCCTAGCTTCACCTTCCCTCCAGTTCTTATCAGAAAGAGGGCCTAAATCCTGTTCACAATCCTGACACAGTGTGTGAAAAGAGTTGGCAGCATTGGTTACTAGAGACCGAAACACTGGGGTAATCTTATGGCCCCTAACTCTTCTGACAGTAGTTTCATCTGTAGGAGCGTAAACACAGAGAGATCTTCCACTCCCGAGATATAGGGAGTAATCGCATGTCGTAATTGCAAGAAGCAGAAGAATTGGCAACTGTGTAAATTATAATATTCTTGGAAGGACTTTAACACAGTTTCTGGCATAAACCCGTACTGGTCCAGCCGGATTAAGGAAAAGATTACTTTTGAAAGTCGGTTTAAAAGGGCCTTCTCAGCTATTTTGACTATGACATTTAGGAGGGAGATTGGGGGGTAGGACGAGCAGAGGTTTGGGTGTGGTCCTGTTTGTGAATGACCACTGTCTCAGCCATACGCAAGACCAGTGGTAATTGTAATCTATAATGATTCCTTTATCACGTCCCCAAGTGGATCTAAGACTTTGGAGGCGCAGATCTTACAAAACTCTGCTGGAAGTCCATTAGGATCTGGCTTTTTGCCAGACTGTAAATGGCTCTGAGCCTCCAACATCTCTGCAATACTAAGATCATCTTCCAAGAGTCCTTTCTCTGCTTCCGTCAATCTCTGTAGCAGGAGGATGAGCAGAAAATCCTTTACGTGTACCGGGCAGCCTTTTATTTTGGGAATATAATTTAGCATAATAATATGCGAATCGTTGACACTTCTCTGTGACCCCCTTGATTATTGAGCCATCATCATTGGTAAGATATGTAATCTATTCACAGAGTTGTAAATTTTGACACAAGCGATGGAGAGTTTTACTGGGCTTGTCACACCATTGATAAATGCAGCTGGGCATCGTGAGCCAAGCTCTCTGTGCATTATCCGTCAATATGTAGCTCCACGGTAGAGTGATCCGATAAGCCCCATGACAAAATCAGCACGTCTGCAACTCTTTGTGTCTCTGAATCAGGTAAGAAAAATGTAGCCTAGATAGCAAAATGTTTTATGGGCTCCCACATAAAATGTAAAACCCCATTCTTGTGGCTGAATAGTACACCATACATCTGATAAGCCTAGGGCAACCATGAATTTTTTATATATTAAGTGTATTGCATAGAGATCGTCCCTCTCCCCCATCGGTCACAGGACCTGTCAACTACCCCGTGCCAATCACCCCACGAAACCACTGGACCCTCCGGTTAACAATCTAACAATCGGTTAAGACAGATGTTAGTGGTTGCGGTGTGTATCTGTTAATCAAGGACAGTGGTTTCCCATTTAAAAGGCCCATGGCCGCTATATATCTGTCTAAATCATCATGGCAAACCTGAGTGGCCTTAAAGGACACATTGTTGCAAATGAATATGGCTGTTCCCTTTTGAGGCCCTTGTAAATGCCTGAATGAAACACCTGAGAAAAAACCATTTGTGCAAGGAATGGACACTTATTGCCCATAAGATGTGTCTTAGTATTTTGGCTGCGTTGAAAAGCTAAGTTCTTTTGAGCATTTCTAGTAGACCATTTACGTTCCATGTTTATATATTTGTATCTGGTCCTCACAGGGTTTACATTTGTGGCTAGCCATTAAGGGGAAGACCTAGGTGCATATTAATGTATTTGTCTCTGAGCAGCAGGACTCAATTTTTCAAAAGTTATCAAGGAAGCCGGACAACATGTCAAATGGCAAAATAAAACCTGTTCCCCGACCCTACACCTCGTCAACATGAAGCATCTGTCACAAGACAGAACAAAGATCAATGCCAATTCTGCAATCGAAGCATCTTAGCTTGACATTTCATATCCCAACTATTCCCCAAAGAAAACTCAAGAACAATAAAACCAGAAGAAAAGTAACATTCAAAGAAAAGGGGCGGGTCAGCCCTCAAGAGGGATATCATCATATGGCCCATAGTCACCTATTCCCTACCCCCAGGTGCCCACCAGTATACATCTCAGACATTGTTTCCGGTGTAGCTTTAGTCAGGATAAAGGATACATTTTGGTGAGAGGATTATTGCAAGTAGCGAAGGCGGACAATTAAGAGTTATATACAGGATAATTCAGAAGGTGGGAGTGTCTCTTCCTCCCTGATCCAGCATCCTCCACCTACTTCTATTCGTATCCCTGACGAGGTAGAATACTTGACGATTTGTGTACAGCCGATCAAGATCAATTTATGTTTCTGGAGTAAGCATGAGGCTTTTTGGCTATTGGACTCTTATAATGGGGAGTGGGGCATTATCAAATGGTGATTGCTTGTGTGGCCAGATGTCTTGTCTTCTTCTACCCACTCCCATACTGCATCCAGGGTCTTGAAGAAGAATGTCCATGGCTGGTAAAATATTGGTAAGTTTGCTGGGTAGAGGTGCATATATCAGATATTCAGCTATCCAAATTTCCTCTTGTCCTCCACAAACGATTTGCACTGTTGCACTAGTCTAAGTGTAATCCGGAAAGACCATAATTTTTTGAGAATCATACAATAATGTTTCCGAGCAAAGTGGAGGATCTCCTCTCTGTCCATGTAGTTAAGGAAACAGGTAATCATGGAGCAAGAGGGAGCGCATTGAGACGGTCTTTGTATGAGTGCTCTATGCACATGTTCAGTGATGAAGCTCAAGAAAAGCGTCTCTCGAGGCAGCAGTGACCTCATCCATTGGTCTAAGAACCGCATGTCACATAGGTTATTCATACGGGCTCATACTTCCATACCCTCTGCTCGTGCCGCCAGATTTATAAATGTTGCTGGTAGTTTGGAGATTGCGTTTTGTAGTTTCTTCTAGTTCTGAGCAAAGTAATGCCAACCCACCAACCTGCATCCATTCAATGAAGGCGCCATGTACAGTCAGTGGACATGGCGAGGCGCAATTAAGTGGAATCTGGGATCACCTATGAAGTATCTTTGTGTAAGGAACTCTCAGCAACACCTAGATTCCAGCTGTTATTTGAATCTGCTTTCTCAGTTACTGTGGGGGGTGAACATTCCCTGTATTTAATCTAGCCACCCAGATTACCTATTAAGGCATCGTTCTAGTAGCAGCAGCAAGAGGAGTGTATATGAATCAAAGAATCCTCCACCCCCTCCTCAGAGTGGGGGTCCTTAATGACAAGGATTATTTCACTGCTTCCACCCAGGGTGTCCTAGAAAGGTTGACCAGTCCATCAGGACGGTATAGGCCCACCTCAAGAGAGGCCACCACCTTCACGTCGCCCATTTCAGTGGGTGGTGAGCCAAACTGTCTCTTAGGAAAAGGAGGGGCATGACCTCTTTCCTCCTCCACTCAAATCTTATTGGGAATCGAGCTCACAGGATGGGTGGGACAGTTCCCAGGTTGCAAGCTACTTGACCGGGAGCACTGAAAGGTCTCGAAGCTGTGTGTTACTGAGCTTTCTCCACACCTCACAACTCCGCTTCCCCTAAAAGTCACTATTTAGGGCCTGCGAACGGGCTACATGGAGAGCAGGCCTCTACTTTCCGCGAGCTCACCTTATTAAGAAGGTGCTGTCACACGCTTCAGACCCCTCCAGAACATAGCAGGAAAGCAGAAACTGGATCTGTCTTAATCCATTAGTATCCCGACAGTGCCTGCCGCTTCGTCCCATGGCAGTCGAAGCACTGGTCTCAGCTGCGTTCTGGGCCTTAAAGAGGACCACAAGGATCGCTTCAGGCTCATCAACCCACCCCAACCTTGCAGTCTCGCAGTCTGCCTGTCCCGACAAAAGGGGATGCTGGGGCTGCTTGCGTCGGGTCCTTGTCTCTATCTTCAAAGCTTCTTCTTTCTCATCTGCACCTCACCACTTTCCGGCTATGTCCCCTGTGTCTCAGGACAACTGGGGCCGGGTGGCAAGAGTGCCTAGTCCGGACTTTAAATGATATTGTGGGACTTGTGTGATGGAGCTCGTCTAGCTCACATCCGCTATTGAAAATGGCCGAGCTATGAGCCCCAGTTTGGGAGGGAAGAAGGGGAGCAGCACAGACCACTGACACCAGGTTTGAGTGAAAAAGGTTGCTTTATTGAAACAGGTGCACATTACAAACAACAACCTGGGCCTTTGCCTTACAAAACTACAAACCTCACTATACAAGGTTGTTCACCTACGTTAAGCTACCCCACCTCTAAATGTCCCCCCCACAACAACTTCATTCTTTAATTGTGTACTTGCTCCAGAGCTGATCAACTGCAACTGATACCTTAAAACTCCCCTCCTTCTTTTCTACAACTATTAATCTCTAACTAACTAACCTTCCTACATGACCTTTTAACTTCCTGGCTCCTCCATGCGTGAACTTGACTACCCGTTCCCTTCCAGCCTGAATTGCCGCTGTCAACAATAATAAACTTCAGTAAACCATGGCAACTTCTCACCAACTGCTTCAAAGCGACAGCCATACATAGTTAACCTCCCCCCCTACCCCCCCTGCACACCTTTTCCAAAGTCTGCCAAATAAGGCGCTGGGACATGTAAGTAAAAACACTCCCCCCCCAAACCCCTAATTAAAAGGGACAGGTGGGTCAAAACGGAACCTAACAGATACCAGCCACCCACCTAGACAAAATGGTGGCTGGTCACCTCAAAATGCCCGGCTGTATTCCCCTTGGGCTACTTACGTAGCCCAAAAAACATCCAAAAACCTGGGCAGTCTTTCAACTGCTCCACTTCCCAAAATACACGAGGGCAGACCTCCCTATGGTCGGCTGCCCCCAAATCCCCATAAGACAATAGGTTTGGCACAAATGTTGCAGAACCTCCTGAGAAGATATGTGCATGAAATGTATTTGGAATGTCCATGTATAATGTTGTGCAAGAATTACTTGGAGATGTCTGTTTTTTCTTGTACCTTATTGCATCTCAGACCACAAGGAGAAGAGGTCTTCCCAGCCAGGCAGCAGACGTTAACCCCACACACAACAAAGCCACCAGGGGACATCGTACCATACAATTCCATCAGATGTCACCCTGTTCCAGTTAAAGTAACAACTCACAACAAATAACAACATACTTTTCCTTATCATTGACATTGTTACCTATATTTTGACCACCATATTTTTGTGTTTCATTTAGGTCAGCCATTTGACCCTCACTTTCATATCAACAGCAGTGTTTCAAATGTTATCTGTGCCATCAGTTTCGGTGATCGATTTGACTATCAGGACCCAGAGTTCCAGAGTTTACTTCATTTATTAGATGAGATTTTAAAGCTGCAACTCAGCGTTTCAGCCCAGGTAAGCTGCTGTAATATTTAGCTTGTGTATAGATTCTTTTTAACACTTTTTGTTATTGTGCATCATGATGATGAATACAGTTTCCATGTTTTTTTAGGAAACTGGGCTAAAATATTGTAGAAGCAGTTATCTACCTGAAGGGTAGCTTCAAACAAATGCTTTACACCGGAAGCTATGAATTGGGCAGAAGAAGTGCTAAAGCAGCATATATTATGATCTAGAGATTCCAAGTAGCCCAATGATTCATTATCATTACTACAGAAAAGGCAGCAGCATTAAAAGGTCATACTTGACCCCAAATTTTGGTGAGGAGTTTAGATTTTAGTGGCTGAGTTCTCGTTCCAGATTTGGCACTTGAACAAAACATATCAGGTGATTTATTGAAAAATCATGCAATCTGCCTCAGTTTGTACAGTACTGCCTGTATAGTGCACTATTCCAGATTCATATTCTGATGAGATCCTAGTTCCTATATTCCAGTGTCATGTAAAATACTTCATTTTCATAATGCTCAAACTTGAGTAAAATCTTCCCCTGAAAAGCTCTACTCTGCATCTTGGAGCCAGCGCCACACTACATCAATACCTAATTCAAAGTAAATGAAAAACAGGGTTTGTGCAAAGATACAGAAGTTTGAAACTCTTAATAGGAGGTCTCAGATGGTAGATAAGAAAAGTTACACCATTTAGTCAGTGATTATGGAACATGTCCAGTCCCTTGTTATAGAGAACCACGACTGATTGCCCCCGCCCCCCCAAAAAAAATGATAGTCTCTTTCTGAAAAAAAGAAGTCAGTGGTTCTCCTCTCTGCCAGCTGAATCAAAAAAGTGTTAAAGATTTTCAGAAAAGCAGACATCAATGACATATATGAGCATAATACCAACATTGCCCTTCTACAAGACCGCTATCATAAAGGCCTTGTGCTGGATTCCAAGGTAGTCTGCTGCTCTGCTGAGACAAATTTAAAAGCAGGAGCTCCACAGATGTGACATTCTGGATGGCTTCAGATATCTAGATACATTAGCAACAATTGTCTTGCTGCAAAAGGTAGACAGTGTTTACCATAAAGGTTAAAGTATCTACCAGGATATGTAAGTTATTGGTATGGGAGGTGATACCTGGCACTACCACAGCACTTCATGTTGCATTTCTAAGTTTTGATTATGGTTCCGCTTCCATCTCTCCTAACTAAGAGCAAACTTTTTGACTGTTAAGCAGATGTCTGTTTGCTGATGGTGGTTTCAGTTAATTACAGACCAGGTATTTGTTTTTCAGACCCCTAACCAGAATCCTAAATCATTACTCAGTTACTCATGCAAGCTGGGGTTCATGTCCAATTTAATAACATGCATATTACGGTCTCCCAGCAGAAGCTTAGGTTGAATCCAGGACATTTACAGGTTGCATCACATTTCCCAATACCCTACCCAATTACTTTTAAGGGGTTGTGATGGAAAAGCTACAGTGCTTTGTGGATTATATGTAGTATCTTGGTTCTCTCCATTACCTGGATGTCTAAGCTGATATCTGGAATGCTGAGAGTGAATGATGAAATAGAATGTTGATGTGTACATGGAGTAGAAGCTAAGAGATCGGACAGTTGGTGGGAAAATGAAACTCAGACAGGACCTACCTGTTGTTGCTGTAGCCTAAGGGCCTAACATGAAATAGAATTCCTACCACTTACCTTTGCGACCTCGGAATCATGTTAGAACATCCTGCCCTCCAACCTCAACATTGTGGCAAATAGTTGTTAAGGACCTGCTTGAAAATGCTTCAAGACTCTGGTTGTAATTGGGAGCAATTTCTGTCACAGGAGGGTTGTCATGAGAAGGAAGTTGGCCCTGTGACCATTGAGACTATTTTGGGGCCGCCCAACCTCCAATCCTAGAATGACTGGACTCTATATGCACATGTGGTGTAAATGCCCTAAAATAGCCAAGTAGTGGGAGAGATTTAGCAAACGCTTGGAGATGGGATTAGACGGAAACATTAAAATTATGTGGGGGGGGGGATTTAGGAAGACCAAGCACCGCTTAAAAATAAACTTCTGTTCTGTATTGTGGGATTGCTTTTGTCAGATGGAAAATAGTGTGATTGTGGGGTGGGAAAACAACAGTGAAAGTTAATGATTGGCTTGTAGATAAGGACTGGTGTAGCATCACTGGAAAAGAAATGTATATGAGCAGGGGATGTTTGCAGCAGTGTCAACAAAACTGGGCAAAATGGTGTGAGATAGAGAACCTGGAGTAACATACTGTATATTATCATATAGTATTAGTTCATAAGGGTCATGGAATATGGGATATAAATACACGGTTGCTGCTGAGAAGCACATAGGCAGACTGCTCTGTACCAGTTGATGTCAAGGTTTATCAAAACAGATTGCCATTGATTCTCAATCAGATGTCCTATATTTCACAATACCATATTGATCATGCATGTACGGGAGACAGCGTTTACAACGCTGGCAATACCACGCGGGTTGATAACAACGCGGTCGTTACAACGACCGCGTTGTTACCACGCGTGGCATTACATCGCAAGTCTTTTCAACGACTTGCGCTAGGTGGCGTGCAACACCAGGGAATGTGTTGGATTTTAAATCCAACACCTTCCCTGCTGTTGCGCTAACTGGAGAAGGAATAGTAATTTATACTATTCCTAAGTCCAGCGCGCCATCTAGCGCAAGTCGTTGAAACGACTTGCGATATAATGCCACGCATGGTAACAACTCGGTCGTTGTAATGACCGCGTTCTTACATACCGCGTGGTAACACCACGCGTTGCAACATCATACATTCTGCATGTATCATTGTGTAAGGTGGTAATGAGATTTTTTCCTTCTTTTATGATGACTCTTCTTTGTGTATTATACTATGTGTATGGTTTAAAAAACATAACAATACAAAAATACTGTTAACCAGGCGAGGTTGATCAGTCCCTGGCTGTTTTTATGTGCTGCTCCATGTCTCACAATATGTACCTGGTGTAGCAAATGCCTATAATTTTACAGCAAATTTAGCCTCTAAATCTTGATGATAACCTCCAGCAGCATTGAAACCTATGGGATTATACAATGGCAGCAGAAAAGGCGTAATTTGGCTGTAAGTCTGCTTAAATTAGATAATTCTCCATTTCGCAATCCAATGCCAGTACGGCTATGGTTTTTTTTCTCCATCGAACTGCATCCCAAATACAGCTGTAGCGTTTACTCTGAGGGCTTTCTTACTAATTACATGTTTCAGTTTGCTGTCAGTATGCCATATTTCTAAATTTAGAAAAGCATTTCCTGTGATACCACCGCAAATCTGGAAAATAGGGATTGTCTTTAACTGGTGATGTAGGGAGGGGATAATTATTGTTTCTGTGCTGGTAGTGTGAGCGTGGTGGTGGTGGAGTTCATGGTTTCATTTGTAATAGTGCTACTGTAACTGTTCTGTGCAGAGACCAGTTCACTAATTGCTTGCATCTGAATTATCTTTCTCTTCATTTCATGCAGCACAGTTCTGTTGAGGATCCATCTCTTGTATTTAAGAAGCTTATCATCTGAATTGGGGACATAAAAAAGACAGTTCAGATCTGTAGCATAGATGCACCTCAGCTGCACAGATGGACAACTCTGAGTCTAGTTTGATTCTCCTGATCTTGGCATTCGAATATGTCCTCAGTATGCTGCTTACCAGATATTCAAAGTTCTTCCTGTTTCTGAATTACCTTCTCAGGACTCTCTGGTCACTTAGAACATGACCCCCAAAAAATGTTTGGCTCATAGAAGTGTGCTACTGCTGCCTCTGCCTTTGTAGCATATTCAAAAGACATTGCAATGTGGAAAAGCCACCTGTTTAGTCACATTCGTCTGGCAAGGCAAAGTCTTTAAGGTATTTTTATTGTTCAAACCAGATAGGGTAAAACAAATACAGACTCACATTTCATACAGTCAAAAACTCATGTTTATGGACATGGTGGCAAAGATCTTTTGCTTTTTTCTATCTTTTGTAAAAGCTTCTGGTCTTTAAAGGATGCCTGTATTCCACATAAACTTTGTCACATATGCCTATTATCCCATCGGTCTTTCTTTTCTTTTTGGTAATCTTAGATTCATTCACTTTTCAAAATAGGGCCTGTGACATGGAGCTTGATAGAACACAGACACTCAGAATGTAGTGAGGTCAGACAAGATTGTTGGTGAATAAGAACATTCAGAGAGAGCGACTGTTGACAGTGTCGACGTTGAGTGAGGTGCAAGAATAAAACCTGTCTTACCTCCAACTTGTCTTCCGCTCATCCTTTACTGAACATCACAATTTTGGTGATGATCGATGGGATTTGAAACCGGGAACCGGAGATGCACCTCAACAAGGCGACACCTGTGACTGGCTACAGTTCCTGGTTCTGAACAAGCTGCGTGGAGTGACCCGTGTGTAGTGTTCCTTACTATTGTTCTGGGTTTGTTATACTTTGTCCAGATATACTTTGTCCAGAACAACAGTAAGTAATATAGAGTGTGCTGTGGGATTCCATGACGGGAGTTCCATGTCGGTTGGAAGCGGCTGGGGAGACACGGAGGCTGTGTAATGCCTATGTGGACATCTCTGTAAGATGGAATACATTTACAGTACCTCAACCTTGGTGTGGACTTTTTCTTTGGATTACCACACTTTTGATGACGACGAGTAGCAGAGCTGCCAGAGAACCCGCGTGTCCATCGAACAGGACTGAGAGTTAACCTCAAGTACTTTGTCAGGGCTTCTGTCCTTTCCTATGCTTCCTAGGCCGCAGTAACTGTTCTTTGTTCTATTGTCGTGCATTGTTTGAGCCGCTGTCCTCAGTCTCACATTTTTCTGGCACAGAGGCCATCAGTGCAGAGCCAGTGGGCACAGCTACGCTCCTGCATTGTGCGTACTGCTGCGTTCCACATGCGTTTCAGCCATATCGGACATTATCGAGGAGCAAGCGAGTGGCGTCACATTTTTGCTTGGTGCGCATGTTTCTTTGTCTTGCTGATTACCTTAGCAATGCAGATGCTATTCAGTTGCTAAGACACAAGTTTCCCGTTCTTCGCCGATGCGCACAGCTGTTACGACATGCTCCTGCGTAGTGTCGAACGAACGGTTGACGACGCGTGAGTTCCTTCTGGCTATCTTTTCCTGATTTTTCGCCGATGCACACTGCTTCGTACATCTCGTGTGTAATACGTCCCACAATAAGCCCTGGAAGAAGGTAGTCTTGTATTAAATATTACTCGCCGACTCGCACAGCTGTTTTCTGTGTGTGTAACTAACCGGAACTTATTCTTCACTAGTTGAACTCCGATTCGCACAGCTATTTATTTTATAGTGCGCATCTTTTTTTTTGTTTTGTTACTGCATGTTATGTTTTTCAAACATAGCATCATGCAAAGTTGGATTTTGCTAGCACGATTATAGTGTGACCTTATACTGTGTTCTCTAATTGGTTGTTTATTAATCTTAACTCTGAATTTTCTTTAGTTTACACAGTATTGTTTTCCTCACAGCATTTCTTTCCCAGTCTAGGTGGAGTATGCAGTCAGTGAATCCTTCTCCACCCTTCTTGGAATCACCAGGAGAGCCTCCTGTAGGATGGAAAAACTGGTTTGATGCTTTTGAAACCTACTTAGGGGCCATTGGGGCTTCAAGATTTTGCCCTGAACGGAAGAAGTGTTTATTGTTGCATTCCTTGGGTTTTGAGGGACAAGCTTTTTTAAGCATTTACCCAATATAGAAGAATCTGAAGTGCAGCAATGCGATGACTATATAGAATGTGTACAAAAATTGGAAAAACGTTTTTATGTTCAACCTAGTATGGTCGTTTTGAGACACAAATTCCTTATGAGAAAGCAAATGACAGGGGAAAACGTTGACCCATATGTTTCTGCTCTCAGGAGATTAGTGGCAGACTGGCATTTTGAATCATTTAAGGATCAATTAGTATGTGATCAATTCATTTGTCACTGTTCTAACAAAGCTATACAACACAAGTTGTTGTCCTTGACTAATCCTATGCTGGAGGTAACTTTGCGTATAGCCAAGAGTATTGAAACATCGCAGTTGTCCTTTAGCGAACTAGAACGAAAGACTGAAAATGTAAATGTCGTTAAGCAAAAAGTCAAAGGCTCTGTTAAAGATTTTAATCATCCAAGAGATAGCACAAAGGTAGAGAGATTTTTTTAAACAAACTAATTTCTGTTTTAGGTGTGGAAATCCATCACATTTTAAGACTGGAAGATCTTGCCCAGCGAGGAATATTACATGCAGAATCTGCAATAAGTTAGGCCATTTCGCCAAAGTAAAGTTTGCCAGAGTCAAGGTAAACAGACAAGTAAAATCAACCCTGTAGTTGCTAATCTGGGAGAAGAAGTTTCAGAAAACCAACTAGACAAATTGCAAGAAGATCTCCAAGACATTATTCTTGTGGTTGCAGATGACATGGTGGAGTCAGGTGATCCATCTACTTGCGTAGACCCATATGTGGATATATCTATTGGAGATAGGTTAGTTAAAATGCTTGTTGACTCTGGTGCAAGAATATCTATGGAAACTGAAGAATTATTCGATGAACTGTGGCCTGGAAGTGTGATGGAACCTCCTGACAGGGCTCCTGTATCTTATGAGGGGCGTCATATTGAATTGTCTGGATTTTTTGAAGATGTTTTAGTTTTCAGGGGTAGGAAGATTTTTGGAAAGGTGTATGTTGCAATAAAAGGTTTATGTATTTTGGGTTGGTTTCACCAAGGTTTGTTAAGATGATTTTGAGGCCTGGCACTGCAGACCAAGGGGCTCATTAGGATGGCTGGCGGACCTGCGGTATTGGGACCGGCCGCCAGACATGCGGTGGTCCCGCACCGCGAATTAGGATGCGACCGCCAGCATGGCGGTCGCAATCTGCTATTTAACATTGCGGCGGGTGCTGCTGACAGCAGCACCCGCCGCGATGTTAAAATCGCATTCCTGGCATTTCACTGCACCACATGGCAGGCACCACACGGTGCCTGCCACTTGGTGCAGTGAAATATAGGGGGGTACCATAGGTACCCCCCAAGTGCACCGCACCTCCCCCAAACACAAGGGGGGCACGCAATGGGTCCCCAAAAGCAATTCCCGCCAGCCTTTCCATGGCGGCGTTGCCGCCATGGAAAGGCCTTTTAAAATCAACATCATAATATGGCGGACGGTGCCTGCTAGGCACCGCCACCATATTAGTGGTCCAGCTCCGCCCGGCAGGCAATTGTAACAATTGCCACCGGCGAAAAAGCGGCGGACGGACTTTGCGTCTGCTGCGATATCCACCGCCATCCTAATATGACGGTGGGTAATTCACTTCAGGATGGTGGAACGATCGCCACCGCCGGCCCGGCGGTGGAAATCGTTCCGCCATTGTAATGAGCCCCTAAGTCTCCATTCTGGGGGTTGCTGAAGCGAGTACTGTGGGCAACTGTACAGTTGAAGAGGTTTGTGCAAATTTTCCCAAAGTGTTTTCAGATAGTTTGGGAACTATTAAGGGTTTTCAACACAAAATCAAAGTCAAGGATGGGTCCATTCCTGTCAAACATAAACTGAGGAATATACCTTTTTCCGTCAGGGAAGATTTAGAAAGAGAATTAGTGAAGCTCTGTGACAGTGGAGTTATTGCACCAATCGAATCTTCGCTGTGGTTATCTCCCCTTGTAGCAGCCCGTGAGAGGAATGGGGAACTCTGGGTTTGTGTTGACTTACACAACCTAAACAAGGTAATTTGGGTTGATTCGCACCCGCTTCCAAAGATTTCTGATGTGCTGGCTGCTGTGTCCAGTGCAAAGTGGTTCAGTAAACTGGAACTGGCCTCTGCCTACCACCAGGTAGTATTAGAACCTGAGTCCAGACATTATACTGCTTTCGTTTCCCAGGTGGGTACTTTTCAGTATCGTAGGATGCCGTTCAGGTTAGCTTCAGCGGCATCGGTCTTTCAAAGGATTATGTTTCAATTACTCAGAGACATAGACGGGGTTGTCGCCTTCCAGGACGACGTGCTAATTTTTGCTAAGATTAAAGAGGAACACAAAGTCATCCTAAGTCGTGTCCTTTCTATTCTCCAGGAAAATCTGGTGGTTCTTAAGTGTGAATTTTGCAAAAATAGGATTGAGTATTTAGGTCAGGTAGTGTCGGGGGATGGCATTGAACCTAGACCAGGGTTGGTCAGTGTGATTATTGAAGTACAAGCCCCTAGTGACAAAACCGCTCTTAAATCTTTCATGGGGATGTGTTCATTCTTATTTCCGTTCATTCCTGATTATGGCTCTCACGTTTTACCATTAACCAGACTTTTAAAGAAGGATTCCACGTTTTGTTGGAATAGTTCTTGCCAGGATGCCTTTGAGCGGATCAAGAAACAATTGGCAAGCTCCAAAGTTTTAAAACCGTTTGACCCCAAGCTTGCGTGTTGTGTCATGGTGGATGCTCCTAATTATGGTTTGGGAGCCATTTTGACACAGGAGAATGGTGTGGTGGAGAAGACCATTAGTTATGCCTCCAGGGTGTTGAGGGACACAGAATTTCATTACTTTACCATAGAAAAGGAATTGCTGGCTTGTTGGTGGGCAATTCAGAGGTTCAAACCTTATATCTGGGGTACTAAATTAACTGTAAAAACAGATCATAAACCTTTGGTTTCCGTTTTGACTGGAGAGAAAATTAAAGAACAAACACCCAAAATCTCAAGACTGTCGTCCAAACTGTTACAATTTCATTTTGATATTGTACATATCAAAGGAGGCAAGAATTGGCGAGCTGATTTTTTGTCCCGTTTTGTGATCCAGGAGGTTGATGGGGAAGGTGAAGAGACCACAGAGGAAAGTTGTTTTATTGCCTCATTGGATTTGGAGGAAATGTGTGCTTTTACAGAGCGTGAATGGAGAGATGAAATGGAATCGGACGAGGTTATGAAAACTGTGTTGGAGTATGTTGCTAGTGAATAGCCTAGTGAAAAGTCTCTTGCGAATTCGTGTCAGCCTTTCTGGAAGATTTCTGATGAAGTCTCAGTGGACGATGGTCTACTTCTCAGAGGTGACAAATTGGTACCGCCTACAGGATTAAGATCTAGGTTAATCAGGATTGCTCATGAAGGTCACATGGTAGCTACCTTCACAAAAAAAGACTTAGGCAAACTTTGTGGTGGCCCTCTATGGATAGGGAGGTTGAATCTTTTGTGGGTAGTTGCGTGGTATGTCTTTCCTCAGAGAAGGGGTTGTATGCGAGGAAGCTACCTCTTCAACCCATTGCGTTGGTGGCAGTTGATTTGTACTCAAAGTGACCAGAGATCAAGTTTGTAACTGAACCAAATGCTTGTGCAGTTATTGAGTTCCTTATGGAAATTTTTCTCAGGGAAGGGAATCATGGATTTGTAATTTTAGACAATGGGGTCCAGTTTGTCAATGAAGAGGTTGAGAAGTTTCTTCAAGCGGGTGGTGTCAAGCATTTGAAGATGTCTCTGTATCATCCCCGAACTAACAGTCAGGTAGAGTGCATGAAGCGTGTCCTAGTTCATTGTGTCAGTGGGAAGTTAACAACAGGTGTGTCGTGGTTAATGCTGTTAAGTCCATGTTGTGGTTTTACCAGACTTCTCCACATTCTAGCACCCAAATGTCCCCTTTTGAAATGTTGAGGGCAGGAAGCCTGCTACCAAGTTGTGCCTGAGTTGGATGAGCAAGTGGGTAAAGGTTGGTGTTGATGTGGGTGTTTGGGACGCAAAGGCAAGGATGAAGGTGGGTCAAGCCCAGTTAAGGCAGAAAGTGAATTTGGACAACTGCCATCGCGTTAAATCCTTCAAGGTAGACGTTGGTGATAAATTGTTTATCAAAAAAGGAGGTTACGTAAAAAAAGGTGATAGGAAATTTGATGGGCCGTTTGTGATTGATAAGGTTTGTGGGAGTGCAGTGAGAGTTTCTGGTACCGATTGGTGGAATGTAGCAAAGGTGGTTAAAGCCTCTCAAAGTTTAGGTTCTGAGAATCAGGAGGATGGACGAAGATTGAGTGTGGCGCCGTACGGAAGTGAATTGAAGAAGGCTGAGTTGGTTCAGGATTTGCGCAGAAGCAATCGTCCTATATGGATTCCTTTGAGGTTCAGACAATAATCTTTGCTGCATGATCTGTTTCTTTGGTATTGCTGATTTGTAAAATTGTGTATGCTTTGTGCAATATATTGTTTGGTGGGTTTTCTTTCACTTTTCTGGGGTAAGAAATGGCTATTGTTAGATATTTATTTTTATGTTGCTAGTGTTTTATTTTATTTTTTGTTGGGGCATGTTTCATTGTGTTTTCTGCTTTGCGGAGGTTTGGGTTAGCTATAGCTTTTGTTGTGTTCAAGGGGAAGAGTAAATGTAGTGTTCCTCACTGTTGTTATGGGTTTGTTATACTTTGTCCAGAACAACAGTAAGGAATGTAGAGTTTGCTGTGGGATTTCATGACAGGAGTTCCATGTCGGTTGGAAGCGGCTGAGGAGACATAGAAGCTGTGTAATGTCTATGTGGGCAGCTCTGTAAGATGGAATAAATTTACAGTACCTCTACCTTGGTGTGGACGTGTTCCTTGGATTACTACACAGTGCTTGTTGAAGCAGGGACGACGCTCGGCAGGGCGAACAAACAGTCGAGTGGATAGTCCTCAGCGTGCAGACACACTTCAGCCAGGTCGGTCAACATTAATATATGCGACTGTGTCTCAAATGGTTTGCGCTGTCTCGCTGAGCTGTCGCGAGCCGGAGGAGGCCGTGGCCGCGCAGGACTTGCGCGTGAGGAGTGAGGCCAGGATTAATGCCACAAGTTGTAGCAGCGTGTGTAAGTGGAAGATCTTCAGCGCATGAGGAGGTGGCTGGAAAGTTGCTAGTTGCGACTCGGAGCGGTGAAAGATTGGAGCCGTTGCAGCACCCGTCCTGCTCAGAAGGAGAGCGGAAGAGTGCACGCATGCGCGTTACAAGCAGTGCATGCTAATTGGATTCGACGTTGGCTTTCCTTGTGTTGAGTCAGCACCCGTCCTGCTCGGGAGGAGAGCGGAAGACTGCACACCTGTGCGTTTCAAGCATTGCATACAAATTAGATTCGGCAACAGCAGACATTTTGGATTGGGGTTTTGTCATCGTGTGAGGTTTCCTTCACTTTGTCCACACTAACTTTGTTTTGTGACAAGACCAGCTTTGGTAGTTCTAATAAGTAAGTCATGTCTGCTGCATGTCCAACGATGATGTGCACATCTGGAATTTTTAGTCAATGATTTAACATTTTGGAGTACAATACCATATTTGAAGTATTTATTACAGGTGTACTTTGAAGTGGGGTATTATTTCTTGTTCACTTCTAATTTATAGATAAGATTTCACAAACTAAGTTAATGGGGGAAGGCAGACAATATGTAAAACGTCACGTCACCTCCGGTTTTTTTACCCTCTCCTGGAGAACCCTTAATTGGGTGGGCTAAGTGGAAAAAAGTTTTCAGTAACTATGCACGGGTGTGTGGTACAAATTTGAGTGTGGAGAGGAAGCACGACTTGTTATTGCATTGTTTAGGGGCAGAGGGGCAGGATGTATTAGAAAATTTACCAGATCTTCCACAAGCGGAGGCTCGTGATCTGAATGAATTTGAAATAGCCATAGCCAGATTGGATCGTCATTACTTACCGCGGGTGAGTACTATTTTGGAGAGATATCATTTTGGGAGATGTCAAGATCAGAATGAATCAGTTGAAGAGTTTGTGATGAGTTTGAGGAAATTAGCTTTGAATTGCAAATTTGGTGGTGCCGTTTGTTAGACCTGGCACCATTGGCGTGGGTCTCCCTTCCATTTTTTGCTGTTGCCTCCTGTGTTTTTGCTATGTTTTTGCTGGTCTAGATGCTTTGGGCACTTTGCCACTGCTATTCAGTGCCAAAGTGCAAGTGCTCCCTATTGTAAATTGTTGTAATGGATTAGTGACTCCATGACGAACCCTTTGCCAAGGAGAAGAACCAAGGAAGCTGAAGGAGGAGACTGCCCCTGTGCTGTGCTATTCCTGGGGTTGGCCTGCAGTGGTACTTTATTTGCCAAGGAAAGGAGAAGAGGACTTTGTGAACTTTTCATCATCTTGAAGAAGAATCTCCAAGGGCTTGAAGTGTGCTTGCCTCCTGCCTGAAGTCTCAGGGATACAAGACTTCACCACCAGCTCCCCTGAATTCCCTTGCTGGGAATTCTACCTGCAGAGAGGTGCCTACTGCTGTTTGGGCCCTCTGAGAAGACTGCGTGTCGCTAGAAGCGCGACGCAACGAGGAGAAGCGTGTCACCGCCGCAGCAGTTGCCGTCGCATCCTTGAAGAAGCGTGTCGCCGCCGCAGCTGTTTGCCGTCGCATCACCGACGAAGCGTATCGCATCACCGGAGAAGCGTGTCGCCGCCGCAGAGGTCGCCGTCGCATCACCGGAGGAGCGTGTCGCAGGGCCTGTCGCGGCTCAGAAGTTACTGAGTTCGCCGCACGGCCGTCGGGCGTGCACGCATCGCATCCAACGTTGTAGCATCGCATCAAAGACGCCATTTTGTCGCATCGCACCAGATCGTCACATCGCATTGAGGCGCCATCTTGTCCCATCGTCCCCGGGCCGCATTAAGAAACGACGCATCAACTCCCCACACAGTAAGGAAGCGACGCATCACCTCCCCTGCACTGCAGTAAGGAACTGACGCACCCACTCTCCTCAGTGTAAGGAACGGCGCATCAACTTCCCTGCAACCCTTTTGTTTGTATTGCATGACGCATCCCAGGTACTTTGAGAGTAAAGTGTTGCATTTACCATCTACATTGAACTAAGCTATTTCTACCATTTTAAAGTCTATTTTTGGATTACAGTATTGTGGATTATTGTCGTTTGGTCTTGTGTTAAGTCTAGTAAAGATTACTTATTTTTCTAAACCGGTGTGGTGTCCATTTGTAGTGCTTTCACTGTATTACTGTATGTGTTCACAAATGCTTTACACCCTGCCTCTGAGATAAGCCTGTCTGCTCGTGCCAAGCTACCAAGGGGGTGAGCAGGGGTTATCCAGGAGTGTACCCCCCTTTCCCTGACTAGAAGCAAGGGTCACTACTTGGTCAAAGGTACCTACCTCTGCCAACTAGAGACCCCCATTTCTAACACTGTTGAAGAGAGGATTAGAGAACAGTTTGTCTTACGTTGCAACAGTGATAAGATACGTGAGGAGTTATGGATAAAAGACGAGCCACCGCTTGAGGAAGTACTTATTGTTGCTAAACAGGTTGAACATATGATGAAGTGTGTAGGAGAACTCAAGGCTGGGAATGAGGTGAAAGTGGCTGGCAAAGAAAATGTGACAGAAGTAAGCGTAGTTAAGACACATAGTGCTACTGTGAAAAAAGAGGTTTCAGAAGCGAAAGGACCTAAGAAAGTGGCGTTAAACTTCAAAGGTTCGTGTTACAGATGTGGACTTGAGGGTCAGCGAGCCAATGATAGGTCTTGTCCCGCATGGTCCCAGGTGTGCAACTCCTGTGGTATCAGAGGACATTTTAGTAAGTGTTGCAGGAACAGAAACAAAAAAACGTTTAGAAACAAGAGTCAGGAGACATGTCAAGAAGTGATATTGCAGATAGGGGGGACAAACAAGCTGTTCCCATCTGAGGTGGTGACTATAGAGGGAAATCCAATACAGATGAAATTTGATTCATGTTCATGGATTACAATAATATCTAGGCAGACATATTTAGAGTTGTTTGCAAACACAAAAGTACTCAAAGAGATGGATATACAACCTGGCGGCTATGGTGGTGCAAAGATTGACATATTGGGGTTCAAAGCTGATATAGGCGGGAGTGGGAAGAGCACTTGTGGTAAGGTATATGTATCATGTCAAGGTGATGACTTGTTGGGGTGGAGTCATCAGAAAGAGTTAGGGGTAAGTCTACATCCCAAAAAAATACCCCAGGTTCAAATAGATGAAGTTGAATGCAAACAACACAAATTTGTGAAGGAATTTAAGAATTTGTTTCAAAACAAGCTAGGTAGATTAATTGGTTACAAGCACAAAATAAGATTGAAGATGGATGCAAGCCCAGTAGTGGCCAAAGTGAGAAGGATTCCCATACATTTACAAACAGCAGTTGCAGATGAGTTGGAAAGATTAGTTGAGTGTGGAGTCATTGAGGCAGTAGAGGCGACTGAATGGTTGGCCCCCATAGTAGTTGCACGCAAAGGTAATGGGGACATTCAGCTTTGTGTGGATTTGCGAGCTTTAAACAGAAGTGGTGGTTGACATAGAGGAAATGGTCACTACTTTTGCTGGTGCCAAAATCTTCAGCACACTGGACCTAATGTCTGCGTACCATCAGGTCGAATTAAATGAAAGCTCCCAAGAACTTACAGCGTTCATAACCCCTTTTGGAGTTTATTGCTTTAAAAGGATGCCATTTGGATTAATTTCGGCTGCAGTAGTTTTTCAAAGGATCATGGCGAGGATTTTAAAAGGTCAACCGGGAGTAAGATGATATCAGGATGATATTCTCATATTTGGTGCCACAAATGAGGAACATGATCAACGTGTAAGGAGAGTTTTGGGCAAGCTACAGGAAGCGGGCCTAACTCTCAAGGCTGACAAGTGCAGGTTTGGTGTTAGTGAAGTCAGCTACCTAGGATACAGGATTGCAGAAACAGGAATCAGACCCCTTGCTGAACTGGTTGATACGATCAAAGCGCTGGAGGAACCCAAATCCAAGGAAGAGTTGTCGTCATTTCTAGGTATGGTGGAATACTATAGTAGATTTATTAAAGACTTTGCCAGTAAGACATTCAACATGAGGAAGTTATTAAAAAAGAGAGCAGAATTTGTGTGGGATGTTGGGTGTAGCGATGAATTTGTCAGGGTAAAACAAGAGTTGAACAATGCTCCTTCCCTCCAGGCTTATGACTCATTGTGTGATACCAAGGTGGTGTGTGATGCTAGTGCAAAGGGGTTGGGAGCTCTCCTCATTCAAATGAAAGATGGTAAAGAAAACTTGATAGCATGTGTTTCGTGAACCCTCAGAGATGCAGAACGCAACTACTCTGTTATAGAGAGAAAGTCTCTAGTGGTATTTTGGTCTGTTAGGAGGTTTAAACAGTTTCTGTGTTGCATCAAATTTGGTGTTCAGATGGATCATAAACCTTTAGTGGAATGATTTACCAGGAAGGGTCTTGATTCAATCTTGTCACGCATTAGAAGATGGGTAGTAGCTTTACAAGATTTTTGCTTTTCTGTGCAATACATCCCAGGCGCAAGCAATTACTCTCCAGATTGTTTGACAACATTGGTGAATTTGGTGGAGGCGGATTCTGTTGGAAGTGATGTTTGGCTGAAGAAGACGTAGTGAGCGTGTGTGAGATAACAGATGGTACCATAAGAGAAGGTGAATGGTTGGAGGAGCTACAGAATTATGAAATTTTAAGACATGTCATGAGGATTGTGAGTTCCGGTAAATCGAATGCAAAGGAGCTTAGAGAGTACACAGGGGGATGGGAGAAAATGTTGGATGAGCTTGCGGTAGACAAAGGGTTCTTGTTGAGAGGAACAAGATTGATTCCACCTAGCAAGTTAAGACAAAGAATCTTACAATTAGCCCATGAGGGACACATGGGAATTTTGAAAACCAAAGGGAGGCTTCACAGAGATTTTTGGTGACCAGGACTTGACCATGATGTTGAATGTGTGATTAGAGAATGTATGGAATGTGTAGGGTGCGATAAAGTTTTGAGAACAAGTCAGATGCCCATGGTTTGTAGGACTCTACCCAGATATCCGTGGGAGGAAGTAACAATGGATATTTATACTCTAGGTGGGTGGAGGTGTCCTGTGTTCAAGACATCTCCTCCTCTGCGGTTATTGAATTTCTGACGAACATTTTCAAGCGAGAAAGTTTTCCACAGTATTTATTGACGGATAATGGTGTACAGTTTTGTTCACAAGAGACAGAATCATTTTTGAAGGAGTGTGGTATTTAGCATAAGACTTCTGCTTTGTGTCACCCGTGAGACCAATGGAGCCATAGAGAGAATGGTGAAGACATTGAAGGGAGCCATACAGTTGGCTAAGGCCAATGGGTTGGATTGGAAGAAGGAGTTGTCCAATAGGTTGTCTGGTTATCGCATGTCACCACCCACTACCACTGGAAAATCTCCATTTGAATTATTCAAAGGGAGGTCTCCATCAACTAAAGTGAGTCCTGGTTGGATGCATTGGAACAAAGGGTGTGTAGACAATACTGTAGGGGAGTGGAGGAGTAAGGAAATTGCAGCTCAAAATAAGAGGAAAGAGATGTTTGACAATTCTAAAAAAGTGAGAAACGCGTCAGTCAGTGTTGGTGACTTTGTGAAAATAAGAGCGCTCGAAGGGAGTGCGGAGTGGTCCAAGTTCACTAGGAGACTCGAGGTGATTAAATGTTTTAAAAATGCTACAAAAACACCTCATTGGCCTTATTGGGAACAAAAGCAGAGTGGTAGTTTCCCAAACCTATTCTATTTTTTTCTGACAAACCGGTTCCTGAACAAACTAAGAGAAACATATACAGTTGTAGTGTGCAGAAGGGACATGATGAAGGACTGGTGCAGCAGAGGGGAAGTAGTAGGGTTATCAAGAAACCTATATACCTCAAAGATTTTGTGGAGTGAATCTATGATTCGTTATTTCTTATTGTTAATTCCATGATGTCTTCTTAATATTCTGTTTTGTTATTATGTTTTCATTGGTATTAGTATTACCTTAGCCTTTTTCTACAAGACACTATTTTGGTTTGTCCTAATTCATTCTTTTCATCACCTTTTAGGGGGTGAGTTTGGGTCATTGTTAAAGAAGTTTTATTTATCTTGTTATGACTTTGTGGTGTTGTGTTGGGAAGGAGAAGTGTGACATGGAGCTTGATAGAACACTGACACTCAGAATGTAGTGAGGTCAGACAAGATTGTTGGTGAGTAAGAACATTCAGAGAGAGCGACAGTTGGACAGTGTCGTCGTTGGGTGAGGTGCAAGAATAAAACCTGTCTTACCTACTACTTGTCTTCTGCTCATCCGTTACTGAACATCACAGGCCAGCTGAAGTATTTATCAACTGTCATTGCTCTCAGAATATTAGTTCCATGTTCATTTATGACAACTATTGATCAAAATCTTGCAAATGTTGAAGCTGAATTTCGTCAAGAGGCTGACAGCCCTAAGTTACTTCTGTATATTCAGCATAGCAATAGGTGCATGCTGAGTGGTTGCCCAAATGCCCTCATGCACTGATGTCAAGAGCCCAGTCTGTGGTGGAGTACAATAGTCTTTAGTAACAAGATAGTCCACATGTTCATTGTCAAGGGAATGGTGTATACATGGCTAAGCCCAAAGGTATATATGCAACTTTTGAGCACATTTTTTCACAAACCAAGGGTATGGTGACTATAGAAAGGTTTGTGGTGTTTGGTAACTGTAATTGGGGACAAATAGTCTGCCAAAATTCTACAAATTCGTTGACTTTCACCAAACATTTTGAACAGATTCTTGATTTGTACAACTGATTACTATTGTATGAATGAGCCAAATCATGTTTTCAGGATTGTTTTATTTCCTGCATGGAAAGATTAAACACTTGGCTTGTTTTGTTTTTGTGCAACAATTCAAGATTGTATAGTGGATAAAGGGGTAACCAGACTTCCTGATGACAACCGAACAGCAGTGGTAGTGCCTTGGTGTGATCCTGAAGCCCCTCCGCCACACACTTGCTAGTAAATGCACTGGCACAAGATATCTCGTTCTCTATCTCTCACACACTAGCCCATACTCACAGACGCATATACACATATGATCACAAACACACAGACATACACATACTCTGATAAAAAATGGCACTCGCAGGTATGCAGAAACATGCAATCTCATTTCTGTCTCTCACAGCTAATGACTGTTCACATATAACAACCTCTTTATCCTTGGAGACTTGAGCATCTGGTTCAATCAACAAAAACTCCCAAACGAGATCACATCTGTCAAACCTGTAGGCTTTCAACTTCTTCCAAGCTGGTTCGATTCCAATATACTCAGACGGACGTTCCCCTGGATGCAGTTTTTTCTCCGCTAGCACTCATCATGGTCACAGGAAATCTCCCCTTCATCTTTTACTTTTGCCACATCATGCACTTCAAAATCAGGTAATGGTCAACATCTATGCAATTATAACAAAGACTGATAAAAGTCTTTATGGGCAATGAAGCAAGCCTAATTTTATCACTCTTAGGGGAATATTCTCAAGGACTTATCGCCGATTTATCGGCACTTTAGCACCGCAAAAGTGGCGATAGATTTATCGCCCTATTCTCAAGCTGGTGCAAACTGCCGATATCGCCAGTTTTCCAGCGATAGCTGCCGCAAAAAACATCGCCACGGATGAGAGCGACAACTAACGCTAATGATATGCAGAGTAGGCGTTCCCGTGCAAAAACACACAAAAACACCACTTCGCGATATTCTCAACGACCAGCCAGATCGGGGAAGCGATCCAAAAACAGGCTATAAAGCGCGTTAGCAGCAAGGATTTAACACCTGCCTATTACTGGTGTTAAGCAGGACGACAACCTGCAGTAGAAAGGGAGCCCAGCCCAGAGCCACATCTGAAGACCAACAGATGCCATGGAGCCAATGATCATGCTGCTTGGAGACCCAAGAGGGCCACAACACCCACCGCCACCACCCCCAGGACCCACCCCCCCCCGGACTACCACCTAGGCAGCGCAGAACAAGACAGCGGACGTTCCTAAAACGTACCAGTGGGGCTTGTGGGGTTCTGGTTGTCCTCTGTACTTGCTCCGGCTACCTCCATGGTGCTTCGCAGCTGTTTGTGTTTTGTTTGTGTTTTTGGTTGCCGCTTTTATAGTGATTTTGCCCGCCTGACTTGTGGGACTTGCAGGCCTGGCGCTGCTTATTGCTAGATTTTTGTATTGCAGTTGGGCCATCGCAACTTTTTTCACGTTCGGGTTTAGATTTTTATGGCCGTCCCGGTAATTTTATTGCGGGCATTTGAAGCATTATCGGGAAACTATCGCATGTTACTGCTGTGTTGAGAATACGACGTTAACACAGAGTTATTTTCCCGTGATAGACGGCGATATGAAAAATTGCGTTAACCTATTTTGGTGATGATTATCGCACGTTCTTGAGAATATCCCCCTTAATTCTTAACTATTTGCCACTTACCTGCATAACAAAAGTGAAGCAATTCTTCATTTTGCTCTCGAAAGCATTAACAGTCTCGATCCCCTGAAGGTCTCCTCTCATCGGAAACATCGACCAAAGACCCTCAGACTAAAAACAAACTATATAAGCCCAGTGAAAAAAGAAAACCGAATCCTGAAATGTCAGTTCAAAGAATGAATCATCCCAACAAAATCTACGCTTCTAACAACAAGCAAGGACATACAAGTCTGTCAGTTAATAAACTGCTCCCATCAGATCTCAAAAGTAAAATACCCTTACAAGAAACTTCACAAGACCCTCTCAGAATTTTGTAAACCAGTATGCACTTCTGTCAGAATTGTTAACTCCCAAATCTGCACCTGCATTGTATCTTGTCATAAAAGACAAAACCATCGAACACTTCAATAATAACAAGTCATCCATCAGCTTCTTTTTTCAGGTCACTAAACCAAAGATATCAACCTTTGACACAAAACCAATCCTGTACGCCACCAAGCAACTCTTGCTGCTTAATTTAAAGGAACTGCTGAAGGCTGGTAGCCTTGCTGGATTCCCTATGGACACTTGCCTGACTGAAGTTTACAATAATGTCCCACTCTCACTACTGCCACTACTCCGGTCAGAATGATCAACAACAGCTCTATAAATGCAGGCGTCTTCTCCAAAGACCTCAAGACTGCTTACCTGAAATGGATTTGAAGAAACAAAACCTCAATTTCACCAGCTACCAACCAATCTCCAATGAACCTTTCCTTGGCAAACCCATCTAAAGAGGAACCTTCATCCAGTACCCTAGAAGAAAATCTCCAGAAGCCAAAACAGAATTCTTCCTGCCATTGCAACCAATGCTGCCTTGATTTTCATCTCCACTCTAGAACTGAGGCCATAAGATCTCAGCATTCAAGCAACTATCCCAGATTGGATCTCATCCTACCTCTCCAGCAGATCAGGCACTAGTGCATTCCCATCATACTTTCCAACTCCTTTCCACACTGACTTTGGCATCCCACAGGAATCAATAATTCCTGTGCTCTTCTTAAGTGGATAACTCAATGCACCTCTAGATCTCAGGTCCATCAGTCTAACCTGTTACAACTACACAGACTACTCCCAGATCATCCACAAGCTTGAAAATCTAATAGGCTTAGTCTTCACTTGTAGGACCTGGGAGAATTGCCTCACCACAACCATCTGGCCCCAGGAACTTTGACCACATCTGGTGTCATCAACAAAACCTGTGAGTGATCAAGGACTCTGATCGATTCCTTGCATTGCAAGTGAATCAAGTTACCAGAAGTGCCTTCTTCATTGTACAAACCATGTGTAGCATTTTCCACATCTCGGTTTCCTTCAGAAAGTCAAGGCCACCATCACTCGGATACTGATGGGCCTCGACTATTCCTGGTAATCACTCCCTTTCTAGTACAAAGAGGAGATAGAATTCAGAATGTGTCAGTCAGAAATCTATTACACCTGCTGACCAAATCACTCCATCCCTACACGTGCTCTACTGGTTACGGGTGGCCAGATGCTACTCCTTCAGAGCACTCTATATCTATTGCACTTGTTGGCGATAGCATACACAATAGGATCTTGCACTTATGAATGGCACCCCATCTTTATAACCTGCTCTTCAAAAAAATACTTGCATTGTTTGTACTCTCTGTTTAGACAACCAAACTCTGGAACTAAATGCCTCAAACATAAGCAATATCCATGTTCACCTGGAATTCACGAAGTCAGTAATGACTTAGCTGTTCCCATACAGATGACACCCTTATATCTCAGCTAACCAGTGCCAAACCATGACCACCTCCATGAAGAAAGAATTAGTCACCCGCATATGCAACTACATCTTTTCCTCCATGCAACACCAAAGATCTTCTCTCATGGGTCACATTATAAACCCACATTCTGTCAACCACACAGAACATTTTCCATTGTGTATTACCTCGCAGTCAAGAAGCACTTTAGGACCTCATCAGGGGTATGAGGCACCATACAAATGACACTAAATCATCTTAATCAATAGAAACCCAATCATTACACCCTGATATACAAACACTCACAGACAGTTAGGCACACATACACATAAAGGCCTTGAAGAACGCTGACACTCATAGAACACTGACAGATGCTTCCATTTACACTTACTGAAACTCACAGAAATGCACAGCTATCTCCCTCTCATCTACACACCCTGGATACTTACTCACGATTGTACCACAAACACCAACATACCCATACAAAGACATACTGTCATACACACAGGCTGACACTAATATACACAGTCATGCACAAGATATATGCACAGACACACAAGCACATAGGCACACACAAGCAAAAGATTTTATTTTTACTTCTTTAAGTGAAATCACAATACTCTGTAAATATTTTTTTGTAGAAAGATTTAGGCATTTTAACTCACATTCTAAAATAGCTCAGCATCAATCAAAAGGACAGTACATACCACTTCCGAAGAGCTCTTGAAATCTATATTACAACTCAGTTGAGGAAAACTCAGGGCCCAAACGGTCTCCCTGCTGAATTCTTTACTTGCTACACAGGTCTACTGGTCCGAGACTTATGGGCAATATTTAACACCTGGAGTACAGAGGGAGAGTTGCCTGAGGAGCTGGAGGATGCTGTCATCAAAGATGTCCCTAAGCCAGGTAAAACACTGGACCAGTGTGGGGCACACAGGCCAATGCCTTTAATCACTGTGGAATCAGAAATACAGGCAAAATAATTTCCAGCAGACTCATCACAGTGATTCACTAGTTAGTCCATATGGTCCAAAGAGGCTTCATGCCACATAGAGTTACTTGCCACAATATTTGAGGAGTTTTTAACTGCAGCTTCCTGGTCTATAATCATGAGTCTTGGCACCTCTAGTGGTCGGCTTTGAGGTGGCTGTTGATAACTTTAATTTGGATTACCTGTTAATAGTATAAAATTGGAAGAATGTGGGTCAAGGGTTCATCTCATGGGTGAAATGAATATACCATACAGTTAAGGTAAGGATAATCAGGGTCCAACCAACATTGTTTGGGATTAGCCGCAGCACCTGGCAAGGTTGCCCCCTCTCCTCACTGTGTTTCATACTAGCTGTAGAGCCATTGGTAGAGAGTATCAGAGCAGCACCCAAAATGCTAGGTTTCAGAAGGGGCCCTGGATGAAAGGAGCATGTATCACTTTATGCCGATAAACTCTCCGCATATATTAGTGGCCCTTTTAACTCAGCCCCTAACCTGGAGAGGATCTAGATACTCGAGCGGCCCAAAAATCAACTTGAAATGCATTTTCGAATTGACATTTCACCCGAACTGACTTTTTGGGTATTTTGTCATGCTTTTTATTTTATAACGGGAAAGAAGTGCTGTAGAGACTGGGAGGCTACTGTACATACAGTAGCAACTTCCTCTACCTGTCCTGAAGACTCATCTCTTGTCTTTTTTCAGCCCTTGGTCACTTTTGATTAGAATTTTGGGGGTAGTATCTCTTTCTGTCTTTGTCTGTATCCACACCATTGGAATCTTAACTTTCTGGGCAAAATCGAGTAAGTTCAAGGCAGAATATTGGAAAAAAGTTAGTTGTGTAATGGAGGGCATGCATCAGTACTTTTTGTTTCTTTTTTGTTTTAATTTTGTATCTTTGTTGGTGGGTGGCCTGGACGTTGGGCTGTATTAAGGGGGTCCCATTTAGGATTAACTTTTTTTTCAAGGGGAAATGATTGCACTTTTTTGATGTGGAGGCATAGGGATAAATATACTTTCTCTCCATTTTCTTGCGTGGATGTTTTTTTTTTATACTGATTTGTGTACTATTTTACTGTGATGTTTTACTGTTTGGGGTCTAGTCTGCCCTGCCCTAGTCCTTGGGTGTATTTTTGATGTATATTTCAGATGCTCACGGCTGCTGTGCTATATGCTTTTGACAAAGATTTAGGGGTTGTGGATGGCTGTGGATTAAATGCAAAAAGTAGGTTATTTTATTTTTTGCTGCATGTGCCTGTTGCTGATATTATGTTTGCAATCCTTTCCTCGCAATGCTACTGCAAGATGTTTTATCTGAGGGGGATGGGGGATGGTGCTCCAGGCAGGACAGGTCAACTGTCTTCTTTGTCCTCCATGCATCTTTCTTTGCTGGCTATGCGGCTGCAGCCATTTTATGTAGCCAGTGTGTGTGCTTGCGATAAGCTGCCATATGTTCTTTGTTCTCCATGCCTCTTATTTGGTGACCATGCAGCAGTGGTCATTTTGTGTAGCAATTGTGTGTGTGTGTGTGTTTGTGGTCATGGTGGCCATTTTGTCTTTGACTCTGTATGCCTCCTTCTTTGCTGGTCATGAGGTGACCACCATTTTGTTGAGCCAGTTAGTGTGTGTGTTTGGTGACCATTTTGTCATTATTTTCCATGTTTTCTTCTTCAGTGGCCATGTGGTGGATGAGCTAGCCTCCACCATTTTGTGCAGTCAGTGTGGGCATCAATCCCTTAATTCGACTTTTAAAAGCCATTGATTATGACCATTGATAGAAGAGCCCTATGACATTTATATTCATTTTTTTCTTTTTTCGTGATATATTTATTTGTGTTTGTGGCTGATTGTAGTACAGTGTTGCTGTTTTTTTAATCATGCTTTTGATTTTGATTTTTTTTGGATGCCTCTCCTTGCGTCCCATAGAGTCCCCATGGGCCCTGGTGGGTCACCAGCAATTATTAGATGTATTTTTATTTGCCTGCCTCCCATGCAGTCCCAAGAGACCCTATGTCTTGGTTGGGGCACCAGCAAATATTTAATGTATTTTTTGTAATTTGTGCCTGCCTCCCGTAGAGTCCCCAGGGGACCTAGGGCCTGGTGAGGCATTTCTTTGCTAGTGTGTGTGTACTGCTGTAGGCTGCCCTGTTTTCTTTGTTCTCCAAGCCTCTCTTTGTTGGCCACGTGGCGGTGACCATTTTGTGTAGCTAGTGTATGTGTATGTATATGTGTGTGTGTGTGTTCACAACGGCCATCTTGTCTTTGTTCTTTATGCCTCCTTCTTTGCTGGCCATACGGTGACCACCATTTTGTAGAGTCAGTTAGTGTTTGTGATTTATGGCCATTTTGACTGTGTCTTCCATGCCTTTTTCTTCAGTGGCCATATGGTGGATGAACCAGCTTCCACCATTTTGTGCAGCCAGTGTGTGCATCAATCCCTTTCAACACTTTTAAAAGCCATTTCATAGTCCATCGCTAGAAGAGGCCTATGACATTTATGTTCATTTGTTTAATTCTTCCTGATATATTTATTTGTGCTTGTGACTGATGTACAGTGTTGTTTTTATTTAATATTTTTTTCAATTTCTTTTTGCCTACCTCCCACTGTCTCCCATAGAGTTCCCATTAGGCCCTAGGGCCTGGTGGGGCACAAGCAATTATTTGATGTTTTATTTTTATTTTTTTTAATGTTTGCCTGCCTCCCATAGATTGCCCATGGGCCCTAGGGCCTGGTGGGGCTCCAACAATGAAATAATGTATTTATTTATTTTTGACTGCCTCTCCCTGCCTCCTGTAGAGTCCCCATGGGCCCTAGGCCTATTGCAGTACCCACAATTTTTTTATGTACTTTTTACCTGCATCCCCCCCATGGCGCTCCCACCATGGCTCTGGAGGGACACAAATTAATCTTTTCTGTGTAATGTTATTGTCATGTGAAAAAATAGTTGATGCATGTTATGACAACTCTAATGCTAAGCATTTGGGATAAAGAGGATGATGATGACTTCACTTGTGTTGCATTGGCTAGATTCTTCTGATTGCCCACGGTCCACTGATCTTTTTTCATTGCTTTGCTTGCAGGTGCTACAGCAAACAAATGATGGACGGAATGCTGACAATGCAAACATTCTCCCCCAGTCAAAAGATCTGGGTTAAATCCATCGTTCTTTTGCCCACTACGCCACCCCAGTTTGGACCCAGCCATATGCAAATCAGTCTTGACCCTGTGCCCCATGGGAACAGTCCAGACCGACCTGCCAGGCCAGGCCAGGTCCTCCCTGGACTGGAAACAAGCATCCTGGGACCGGTTTCAGGGTATGTCACCCTTCTTCAGCCAGGCTAGCTTAAACCCAGTGGCACAGTGAGCAAGGGACCCATGTCTGGGCATACCCATCCCACTTGGGGTGAAAAGTGTTACAGCAAACAAATGATGGATGGAATGCTGACAATGCAAACATTCTCCCCCAGTCAAAAGATCTGGATTAAATCCATCGTTCTTTTGCCCACTACGGCACCCCAGTTTGGACCCAGCCATATGCAAATCAGTCTTGACCCTGTGCCCCATGGGAACAGTCCAGACCGAACTGCCAGGCCAGGTCCTCCCTGGACCGGAAACAAGCATCCTGGGACCGGTTTCAGGGTATGTCACCCTTCTTCAGCCAGGCTAGCTTGAATCCAGTGGCACAGTGAGCAAGGGACCCACGTCTGGGCATACCCATCCCACTTGGGCGAAAAGTGTTACAGCAAATGAAGGTCCTAGGATGCTTGTTTCCAGTCCAGGGAGGACTCGTGCTCTCCATGCCACTGGAATCAAGCTATCCTGGCTGAAGAGGGGTGAAACCCCGAAACCGGTCCTAGGATGCTTGTTTCCAGTCCAGGGAGGACCTGGCTTGGCAGTTCGGGCTGGACTGTTCCCATGAGGCACAGGGTCAAGACTGATTTGCATATGGCTGGGTTCAAACTGGAATGGCATGGTGAGCAAAAAAACGATGGATTTAGGCCCAGATCTCTGTACTGGGGTGAACGTATGACATTGTTCTGCATTCTGTCCATCAACTGTTGTTTTTGCATTTGCCACCCCGAGTGGGACGGGTATGCCCAGACGTGGGTCCCGTGCTCTCCATGCCACTGGAATCAAGCTATCCTGGCTGAAGAGGGGTGAAACCCCGAAACCGGTCCTAGGATGCTTGTTTCCAGTCCAGGGAGGACCTGGCTTGGCAGTCTGGGCTGGACTGTTCCCATGAGACACAGGGTCAAGACTGATTTGCATATGGCTGGGTTCAAACTGGAATGGCATGGTGAGCAAAAAAACGATGGATTTAGGCCCAGATCTCTGTACTGGGGTGAATGTATGACATTGTTCTGCATTCTGTCCATCAACTGTTGTTTTTGCATTTGTCACCCCGAGTGGGACGGGTATGCCCAGACGTGGGTCCTGTGCTCTCCATGCCACTGGAATCAAGCTATCCTGGCTGAAGAGGGGTGAAACCCCGAAACCGGTCCTAGGATGCTTGTTTCCAGTCCAGGGAGGACCTGGCTTGGCAGTTCGGGCTGGACTGTTCCCATGAGGCACAGGGTCAAGACTGATTTGCATATGGCTGGGTTCAAACTGGAATGGCATGGTGAGCAAAAAACGATGGATTTAGGCCCAGATCTCTGTACTGGGGTAAATGTATGACATTGTTCTGCATTCTGTCCATCAACTGTTGTTTTTGCATTTGTCACCCCGAGTGGGACGGGTATGCCCAGACGTGGGTCCCGTGCTCTCCATGCCACTGGAATCAAGCTATCCTGGCTGAAGAGGGGTGAAACCCCGAAACTGGTCCTAGGATGCTTGTTTCCAGTCCAGGGAGGACCTGGCTTGGCAGTTCGGGCTGGACTGTTCCCATGAGGCACAGGGTCAAGACTGATTTGCATATGGCCTGGTTCAAACTGGAATGGCATGGTGAGCAAAAAACGATGGATTTAGGCCCAGATCTCTGTACTGGGGTGAATGTATGACATTGTTCTGCATTCTGTCCATCAACTGTTGTTTTTGCATTTGTCACCCCGAGTGGGACGGGTATGCCCAAACGGGGGTCCTGTGCTCTCCATGCCACTGGAATCAAGCTATCCTGGCTGAAGAGGGGTGACACCCCGAAACCGGTCCTAGGATGCTTGTTTCCAGTCCAGGGAGGACCTGGCTTGGCAGTCTGGGCTTGACTGTTCCCATGAGGCACAGGGTCAAGACTGATTTGCATATGGCTGGGTTCAAACTGGAATGGCATGGTGAGCAAAAAACGATGGATTTAGGCCCAGATCTCTGTACTGGGGTGAATGTATGACATTGTTCTGCATTCTGTCCATCAACTGTTGTTTTTGCATTTGTCACCCCGAGTGGGACGGGTATGCCCAGACGTGGGTCCCGTGCTCTCCATGCCACTGGAATCAAGCTATCCTGGCTGAAGAGGGTGAAACCCCGAAACCGGTCCTAGGATGCTTGTTTCCAGTCCAGGTAGGACCTGGCTTGGCAGTTCGGGCTGGACTGTTCCCATGAGGCACAGGGTCAAGACTGATTTGCATATGGCTGGGTTCAAACTGGAATGGCATGGTGAGCAAAAAAACGATGGAATTAGGCCCAGATCTCTGTACTGGGGTGAATGTATGACATTGTTCTGCATTCTGTCCATCAACTGTTGTTTTTGCATTTGTCACCCCGAGTGGGACGGGTATGCCCAGACGTGGGTCCTGTGCTCTCTATGCCACTGGAATCAAGCTATCCTGGCTGAAGAGGGGTGAAACCCCGAAACCGGTCCTAGGATGCTTGTTTCCAGTCCAGGGAGGACCTGGCTTGGCAGTTCGGGCTGGACTGTTCCCATGAGGCACAGGGTCAAGACTGATTTGCATATGGCTGGGTTCAAACTGGAATGGCATGGTGAGCAAATAAACGATGGATTTAGGCCCAGATCTCTGTACTGGGGTGAATGTATGACATTGTTCTGCATTCTGTCCATCAACTGTTGTTTTTGCATTTGTCACCCCGAGTGGGACGGGTATGCCCAGATGTGGGTCCCGTGCTCTCTATGCCACTGGAATCAAGCTATCCTGGCTGAAGAGGGGTGACACCCCGAAACCGGTCCTAGGATGCTTGTTTCCAGTCCAGGGAGGACCTGGCTTGGCAGTCTGGGCTTGACTGTTCCCATGAGGCACAGGGTCAAGACTGATTTGCATATGGCTGGGTTCAAACTGGAATGGCATGGTGAGCAAAAAAACGATGGATTTAGGCCCAGATCTCTGTACTGGGGTGAATGTATGACATTGTTCTGCATTCTGTCCATCAACTGTTGTTTTTGCATTTGTCACCCCGAGTGGGACGGGTATGCCCAGACGTGGGTCCCGTGCTCTCCATGCCACTGGAATCAAGCTATCCTGGCTGAAGAGGGGTGAAACCCCGAAACCGGTCCTAGGATGCTTGTTTCCAGTCCAGGTAGGACCTGGCTTGGCAGTTCGGGCTGGACTGTTCCCATGAGGCACAGGGTCAAGACTGATTTGCATATGGCTGGGTTCAAACTGGAATGGCATGGTGAGCAAAAAAACGATGGAATTAGGCCCAGATCTCTGTACTGGGGTGAATGTATGACATTGTTCTGCATTCTGTCCATCAACTGTTGTTTTTGCATTTGTCACCCCGAGTGGGACGGGTATGCCCAGACGTGGGTCCCGTGCTCTCTATGCCACTGGAATCAAGCTATCCTGGCTGAAGAGGGGTGAAACCCCGAAACCGGTCCTAGGATGCTTGTTTCCAGTCCAGGGAGGACCTGGCTTGGCATGAGGCACAGGGTCAAGACTGATTTGCATATGGCTGGGTTCAAACTGGAATGGCATGGTGAGCAAAAAAACGATGGATTTAGGCCCAGATCTCTGTACTGGGGTGAATGTATGACATTGTTCTGCATTCTGTCCATCAACTGTTGTTTTTGCATTTGCTTGCAGGTGCAGAAGAAGACATTACTCGTGGTAAAGAATTCCCTGAAGAAATCAGCTGACAGTGACACCTTAGTACTCCAGTGCTAAGTGCCTATGCTCCTAGCGCTAAGTCCTAAGGAGATGGCCCCAAACAAGAAGGACCCTGCCAATAGTCGAGTCGAGAGGAGAGACGCAGGTTGCCACCATTAGCATTCGGTGCTCATCCTTTTTTAGGAATCGTGATGTATCAGCTGCAGCCTCTTCTGGGCAGGAAGAGGCTGAGACTCGTGCATCAACGGTACCACCACAACCAAAACCTAAGGGCATGTCCCTCAACGCTGCCGTGACTGCAGTCATGAAGAGCAGTGAATCTGAAATGGAATTGTCTCAGCCACAAACCCCATAATTGCAGGAAAGTGGACAACAGCAACGGCTCTTCTGGCCGTAGGAGCAGAACAGCAGTTTGAATTTCTTGCTGAGCAGGATATTACTGAGAAGACTACACTTCCCCATCAGCTTCACGATCTCCAGCAAGGAGAAGAAAGAGTACTCTCCCATCTTCCCAAGCACCGCTTCTGATCATCTGGACATGGATTGGACCCTGGCTGAATCTGAGAGACAAGGGAAAATGAAGCTTCCTGAAAGCCTTGCAAGTGAAGAAGGTGGTGAAAATGATGACAAGCCAGTGTATGGAGAGTGGCACATAGGGTACAGATCACCTCTATTCAACCTGCTCAGAAGCATATAGTTCCAGCAACACTGCTGATTCCCATATTTGCAAGACCCCAGAAACTTGCAGCTACCACCACCACCCCTACCACAACCGCAGAACACCCTACAAAAAGGCGAATAACACCAACACAACCATCTAGCTTTACCTTCAGTTCTTCAGGCTTTGGCACAATAAGAAAGCTCTCCTCCCTAGTTCGGGAGTTCTTTATGCTTAGCCCTCATAAGGATAAAAATTGCAAAATGCTCCATTTGCCACAAGAAAGTTTGACATGGTAAGTCAGGTGGAGACTACAGTACCGGAGGCCAGCTGTCCCTTTGAAAAAACAACACACAATCATGTGGGAAGAACACCTTAAAAGCACAGCTGCTGACCAGCAGCTGAAGTGGTAGAAGAAGGCGGTCAGACCGAGGATACCAGCAGCGTCACGCAGAGCAGTTTATAAGCCTCCACATAGTATACTATCCTCACCCACAGCATACTCTGTATGGCGCAAAGACCAGCGGGATACAGCAACTCCCACCTGCTGCTGGTACCGGTAGGTCTCTTGTGTCAGCAGTACCATAAGAAAAACAATCTACTATCAATGCTATGTTTATCAAGGAATCACCATTGCACCAGAACCATGAAAAAGTATATTTTCTAAAATGGGAAGTTGGCTACAATGTTCGCACTTGACCTCCTCACTTTTTCTTTTGTAGAAGGTGTGGGCTTCCAGGAATTCGTGGAGGCTTTCTTCCCAAAACGGAAGGATCCCAGCTGGAGTTATTGAGCCAGAGTGGCTGGGCCTGCGCTGCATCATTAAGTGATGCAATTGGTTAGCAACACTATGAAGCAGTTCAGTTCATCCACCTCACGACGGACATGTGGACTAGTAGTCAAGCAACAGATTACATGTAGATCACTGCACACTTGGTCTCTTTCCACAGAGTTAGGCAACGGCTAGCTGCTGGTCTCACTGCAAATGATGCTTGTCAGGGCATTCAGCTGCATGCAGCAGTTGCGAGTTTCAGCATGGAGAAATCGCATAGAGCTGCCAACATCTTGGATGATTTTAATTCCAAGGTCTAGAAATGGCTTCAACCCTGAGGTCTCATATTTGTATTTGTTGCCACTGACATTGGCAGTAATATAGTGAAAGCCATGGCTGACGGTGAATATCTCAGAGTCCTGTGTTAAGCGCATTGCATCAATCTAATTGTGCAGGACCTTCTCAAAAAAGAAGAGGTAGTCAGCAACATACTGATCTCCTGCCAAAAAATATGCACTCATTTCAGTCATTCATTCAAAGCCCGGAAGCAGGTGAGGATCCTTCAGCGTGCTAATAAACTGCCTATGAAAGCCCTCATACAGGAGGTGCCAACATGTTGGAACTCAACCTAACTAAATGCTCGAACGCCTGTTTGAGCAGTACAAATCTGTCAACAATTATGTAATTTAAAGGAGCGGGGATGCAACTGCCAAAGCTATGACAATGGAGGTTGACAAAAGGGGGCTACTGAGGTGCCTGATACAAATGCTACTTCCTTTTGAGATTATGATACAAGAAGTCAGCAAGGAAGAAAATACCATGAGCCAAGCAATTCCATTGTTATATCTGCTGCAGGAACAGTTGAAAAAGGTGGAACAAATGTTCACAGGTGTCAATGAAGAAGCAGCTTCTTTGGTGGATAGCTTAATCCTTCGCTTGAACACTAATCAAAGGCTGCAAAAACTGAATGCATCCTCTGACTACATCTGTGCCACAGTACTGGATCCACGGTACAAAAAAGTGCTGGCCACTTTCATTCCTTTTACTGAAAAGGATGTCTTAGTTTACAAGTCTTGGTTTGCAGTAAAGCGACTGATCTAGATGAAAAACTACAACAAATTCAAGGCCTGGCAGAAGTTCTGAGTTGCAGCCATCAACCTCCACACTGGGTGGTGCTGTTGGCTTCCAGGTTCTTCAGCAGCAGCCAGCACCATCGCCAGCTTCTCCAAAACCCAAAGGAGCTTTAAGTTCACACCTAACTCCTGCAATGGGTTGGATTTATTCAGCAGGACTTATGTCAAGTGCAGAGTTGCAGGCACAGCAAGCGGCAGCACAAAAATGACAATTCAGAAGATGACCCAAGACTATCTGGATGACCCAACAAAGGTGTACCTGAAGCGAAATCCATTGATCTATTATCATGGCAAGAGAGCACAGTGGCCAGAGCTCATTAGGTTTCCAATAAAGTATATTGCATGTCTGGTGGCCAGTGCTTTTTCGGAACGCATTTGCAGTGCAGCTGGTATAGTTATCACAGTCAGAAAGACCAATCTCTTGTCTCAAACTGTGGAGAGACTACTGATGATTAAAATGAACAAACACTTCATTCCAGAGGGATTTTAGTGCTCCTGTAACAATGGAGGATGGCGGGGCAATTGGTCTCACATCTCAAGTTTGATCAGTGTTTATCCTCCGAATGACCCGCCTGAGTTTGAGGACAAAATCAATTTACCAGACTAATACATTAGAAGTTACACAAAGGAGGACTGCTAAAAAAAGAATATAAGTCCTCTTATGGACTCCTTGCCGCAAACGCCACTGAGGGACTCCTTGTCCCAGGATCCATTGCCCCAGAAGGAGGGGCTGAGAGCACCAGGCCAGTGCTCTTAAGCGCGTCGTCACTTCCGCGACGCGGGACTCCTTGCTACAAACGCCACTGAGGGACTCCTTGTCCCAGGATCCATTGCCCCAGAAGGAAGAGCTGAGAGCACCAGGCCAGCGCTCTTAAGCGCGTCGTCACTCCCACGACGCGGGACTCCTTGCCGCAAAAGCCACTGAAGGACTCCTTGTCCCAGGATCCATTGCCCCAGAAGGAGGGGCTGAGAGCACCAGGCCAGCGCTCTTAAGCGCGTCGTCACTCCCGTGATGCGGGACGCGTGCAGGCCGCGCACGGGCCAAGCCCTGGCCAAGGGCGGGCCCGTCCTTGCCAGGAAGAGGCAGGGCAGGGCCATCCCCCTTGCATTTTCGGCATTAGGCAAACCAACCTCAGGTAGCCACCTAATTATTAAGGTACTGTGTCCTCTCCCCTCCCTCTTCAACAAACTGTGGATGTTGGTCAAGGCTTCGTCCTGTTCTCCCCCCGACTACAATCAGTGGGAGTCGCCTCTCAAATTATCTTGGGACACTGGGCATTTTTACGGACTGCCACTGTTGATGCTGATAGACTGTTCTTTTTCTTAAATTGTTGAAGTATTTTTACTTGATAGCCTTGGTTTTGTTCCTCTTCTCCCTTATGTAGACGCCTCGGTGTAGGGGGTATCTACTGAGGGCACCTACGGGGGTGGAATTGTAGGATTAGTAAATATCCTCACTTTTGTTTCCCCTTACTGCACTTTTGTTGTAATATTCTGGCATTTAATACTGACCAAAGGGCAGTTTGTAGTTGGTTTTGGCCTGTCCATGCCTTCTCAGATTGCTGTTTGAGGCTGTGGGACGATGGGGAAGAGAAAAACTATGGAGGGTTCCGGGGGGAGTCAAATGGGGAAAGGGAAGAAAGTCAGAAAATCGGGGAAAAGCATAAGGAGCAACTGTGTTTTAGAACACATGGACCGTATTGACAGCCTGATTAGTGAGTGTGAAGGAATCCTTGATGGTGAGACCGCTGCCCTGTCACGCACAAGCTCGCGCCAACTCTCTCCAGGGAATACCCCCCCACCTGCTCTCCCACAGTCCCAGCAATGTTTAAGAAGTTGCCACTTAACAGTATTCCCTGCCATAATCAGGAGGCTTTGCTCCATGTAGCGAGGGTCCATTCTCCCCCTGTAACCCCTCCAGGCACCCCTAGTAGTCCTAAGTCACAGCCGGAATCTAAAATCCTCTGCACAAATAGGTTTTCACCCCTCTTGGACCTTGCTGGAGGCCCTGAGGAAAATAGCCCCCAGCAGTTATCTGTAGAATCCAATGTGACCGCATCTGCACCTTACTTAGAATCCCAGAACACACACCAGCTTATTAGCGCACTTAGGGCTGAAATAGGGAGCATGCAATCCATGATTGAGAGCCTTACCACCTTAGTTGAGACCCTTGTGCGGAAAACACCTCCCTCCCAATTGCATGTGGCATCTGTGTCAAAATCTCACACATCTGTCTTGGGCAATCAATATAACCCGCACCAGGTTATCAATGGGCCCACACAATCCAACATAGCAATTGCCTCATATACCGAAGGCCGGCATGACACTGTATTTAAACGACCTAGTGACCGCTCATGATCCTTCTAGCGGACTAGGGACTAAAAACGTACTTCTATCTCAGGCCCCACCATCGCTATGTTATGCCCGGCCTCAATCACCTATTCCACATCCACCAGTCACGCAGAAAATGTATATGGTAAATGTACCGAAGCTTGCCAAGGGGAAAGGCTATGAGGGGGAAGAATCTTTGATTAATAAAGCGATACATTGGATTCGTCATGTCAGGGGATGCCGCTCTGTGATTCATGACGATATTATCAGGGCACGTAGGTGTTTCTCTTCCGATCAGCCATTTGACTGCATAGACAACCTGAAAGGGACAGATCTATTTGAAAACCTCCTTGCCCTTGAATTCCGAACCTGCTCCCCTGACACGTCTTCAATCCAGTTTGAGCGCTTCATACCTGTCGAATATAGCATGCTCCCAGACATTCAACCATCTTTTCAGACAGCTAGCTGCTCCAGTTTAGAAGCCAACGATTGACTTGCAAAGGAACCTTATCAGCCTTCCGGGCCTTGTGCCCCTTTACTCCTTTGCATAGATAATTGGCCAGTTGTTGTGAATCATCAGTTGGTGCCTCATCCAATGGATGAGAGATCTTTAGTAGAATTAGGCACGTATTACACCTCAATCAGCAGCAGTAGGACGGCAGATGTAGAGCAATGCGCAAGCTATAGCCCTCAGGTTCCATCCCAGGTCTCGCCTGGCCATTCTCATCGTCACGTTAACCCAAATGCTGCTCAGTCCCCCATCCCAGCCCTCCGCTGCCAATTTAGGGTGATTTCTTGGAACGTGGCTGGGTTAAACAGCAAAATGGCTCTTCCGCACTGGCACAACTTAGTTGAGAGCTACGATATCTGTATTTTCCAGGAGACATGGAGCTTGGTTCCCCTGTTCAAGTCAGGATTTACGTGCTTTTGTTCCCCTGCGACGACAATAGGGAGAGGGCGCCCGTCTGGGGGTCTGATCATTTGGGTGAGCATCACTTTGGGTTGCCGGATTACACTCCATCCAAGCTCAAGTCCGGACATTTTGGGACTAGGAATCAGGGGCCCCAAGGGGGGAGCTCAAATTGACTTGTTTAATATCTATGCAAGAGGGACCAAGGGTGGTAGGACTTCGCCCACTAGCACCTTGTTGGAGGAAAGTCTAGCTAGATGTTCACCCCATTCTATAGTAATAGTTGTGGGTGATTTAAACAGCACTTTTGAGCCGCTCGACAAAGAAGACCTGTTGGGCACTGAGGCCGTCGATGATAAATGGGCTGTCCCTTCTTTACTCTTAGCACCAGTTAAAAAATGGACACAGACAGCACTTCACCTTAATGCTTTAAGTCTGGAGTTCGGGCTAAGGGCAGTAAATGGCAGAACTCCTTCAGATAGGCAGGGTGCCAATACATACAATAGAGTTAGCTGCCCCTCTCGTATCGATTATATTCTCTTAGATGTAAGGCTATGGGGAGATTTAGTCGACATGAGCGTCAGCAATACCACAGAGAGCGACCATAACCCTCTCTGTTTAACTATGAACCCCTTGTGGGAAGCCCCTTATTACTCTACGACCTACTTAGCCCCAACACTTACCAGGGGCGTTTTGCCCACGAATAACAAGAGATCACTAAAATGGCAGAAGGTGGCACTGCAAGGAGAAAAGATCTTAGCCATACGGCACGACTTGGCAGTAGGTACACGGGAACTTGAGTCCGCGGTTGCCAGCGAAAGTGACCTGGCTGATGCAACCGCGGTCCATTCCTGTACCTTTGACCGAATCAATGCCCACTTTATAGTACCTGGGCCGGATCGCAAGCCCAATAAGCAGCCAAAAGGGGTTTACTTATGGTATACTAAGGACTGCCGACGTGAGCGATCCACTCTGGCAGCAGCAATTAAAGATAAAAATTGCCCTTTGATACGAATTGCCAGGAAACGCTATAAGGCCACCTTGCGTGCAGAAAAGTTAGCATGGGATGAATCTCGATGGCAGCAACTGAGGGAAGCAAGTGTGGCAAAGGACGCTAACCTATTTGGTATCTAGTCACTTGGGGTAGTAAATCAGGTGCACCCTCACCACCCAACTATATCTCCGCCCAAGTATGGTATGATCATTTCCGGAAGCTCTATTCAGTCGTGGAGGGCTTGCACTTGGAGGAGTCGATAGAGCGTGTAGGATACCACGCAGATGACGAGCTCTTTACCCTAGGCGAAATTGAAGCCGCAATGGACAGAATAGTGCCGTCCAAGGCTTGGTGGAAAATCTCTAGAAAGAGTGAGCACTTTTGATTACCTTGGCATCCGCCTCGCAGATAACATGTCTTGGAAAACCATCTCGCAAAGATGCTAATGAACCACAAAAGGGTAACGCGATCGCTTGGGAAGGAACACCGCTCATCGCACAGCAGACCGGTTGCGCCAGCCCTCCAGGTTTATGAAGCAAAGGCTGTGAGCACAGCATTGTATGGGGCCGAGTTGTGGTGATTCGAGAAGACTAATGATCTCTGCAGATCAGAACACAAATTTCTTAGGGAATTAGTAATGCTGCCAAAATATGTTCCCCTCACTCCCCTTATGCTTGATATGGGCAGACGATCTATAGGTGACGTAGCAAGGCTACGACCTTTGCTTTTTTGGGCCCGCGTTAGGAGAACTGAAGAGCTTCTGCCTTATGCGGAAGCCCTTTCTGAGGTCATCAGGCTAGACACAAGTAGTAAAGTGGGTTGGATTGCCAACATCAAGAAACTGATGACAGCCAGAGGGCTCAGAGCTCATTGGGACAAACAAGACCCACCGAGGAAAGAAGAGCTCAAGCGCTTCTTCTGGAATTGGGTGGACCAGCAAGAATCCAGCAACCCAAACCTGGGAAGACTGATTTCAGAATTCTATCTCCACAAGCAGGAAAGGCATTTAGAGCCTTTTCTAGATATAATCCAGGTCCCGCAGGACAGGCTCCTATACATCCACTTTAGGTTTGGCACACTTCCTGTCAACGAAACCACAGCTAAATGGCACACATGCAACCCAGTGCCTAAGGATTGTCCGTGCTGCAAGGCCCCTGCAGAAAGTGTTGCCCATGTTATGTTTGTTTGCCAGGCATACTCTACACCTAGGGCAAAGGGGTTAAAACCGATTTGCCTGCAACTGGGCACACAGGAGCATCATGTTGCCTTGCGCATCCTTAGATCGGACCCAAGACCGCTCTTTGCCTGCAGTGTGGCTAAGTTCTTAAGCCATGCATGGTTCATTAGAAGAAAGGCCCTGACAGCAACGCGGCAGCTCACAGCCGTATGAGGCCTACGTGCAGCTGTCGCTGGGCTCCCAAGATATTAAACTAAGGCTTTTTTATATACTTTGCATGTGCATCTTACTGTTCTTAGCTTATTGAGAATGCTTCCAGGAGGGGTGCTTGCAAGTCGGGTCTAATTGAAATTGCACGATAAAATGGAAGTTTGGAGTGCTATGTTTCACCTTTTAAAATGTTAACTATGTATATTTCATTTTTTACGTGCACTATTGATAGTTTTATCCTTGACGCGCTGACAGCATGACACTCGCTGGGTTAAGTATGACACTAGTGTCGCCTGGCTGTACGCATTTGTCGTAACACGCTCTTGACGATGCAACTATTTTACACTGTTTCATATACTAAAAATGGCGTTTTTATAATCCTTACGAGATGAGCGGTCGTATTAAAGTTTATATAACTGCAATATTTTTAGTGGGACACCAAATGCACCTAAAACGGGCTTTTATGATGGCCATACTTATTTTTATCCATTTTAGCTGCTATTCTGATTGTCTTTTTATCTGATTGTTACAATTTTTATTAATGTTTCTAGAAATGTACTGAGTGGATTTATTTTTCATGTATTCAAACTTGAAGATCTGTACTGTATGCACTTGCACTTTTCTGGGTTGATTGCGGCACATTTAATGTATTATTCCCATGAACTTAGTCTTCCAACGCTGCATTGTATGCATTTGCACTTTTATGGTCGTAAAATGACCGAAATAAAGTTTGAAACATATAAGAAAATTGCAGAAATGCTGTTACTATAAAATTAGGAGACTTTGGCCTCTCATCATTAGGTGGGACGGTAGCCTTCGTGATTGAGGCACACGAGGCATACAGAACAAAGATGATTCTACTCCTGGGTTAGATTCCTACCTGCAGATGCCAACACACACACATTTTATTCTTACACTCCAGATGATCCACCTGAAGAATACTCAGCATAGGAGGACATAGAAGTTCCGTTCACTTACCAAGAGCATATAAATTGGTTTAAAGTCACCCTCCCCCATTCCACACATAAAGTAAGACTCAGTCCGCTCAGCAGTGACGGAGCGACTTGGCCGGTTCTAGCTGCTTACACACCGCATCCAGAAGTAGACACATTGCCAATAGCAAACTTACGTCCACTTCACAAAGAAATAATAAAACTTTACAGAAATCTTACACAGTTCGCTATGAGAACACTCACACTTCAACCTATAAGGGTTACCCCAGCAGGTCAACTACAAGGGACTGCAACTAAAATCACCCCACAAACACTACACGCGATCATTGGAAGAATGCCCACTAAACGTGAGCAAATGCCATTCTGGATAGCACAGAAAATAGCACAGCCTGAGGCAGTGGGCCAGATGTATCAAAAAATCATTTTGCGATTCTCAAATTGTGATTTTTTCACAATCGCAATTTGGTAATCGCAAAATGCAATGCAGGAAAAAAATCGGAAAAATTTACCGAATCTGTCAAATTCGCATTCGCAAATACAGATTCCCAATTTGCGATTCTCAAATAACGAATTAGCAAAATAAAGAATCGCAAAATTGCGAATCTACTAATCCGATGCAGCATGATGACCTCACAACCAGGAAGTGAGCAATACCATGCTGTTCCTGAGTGCCTGAGTCTGTGTAGGAGGCTGAGAGCAGGAGTACACCACACAGGAGAACATCCAGAGTGCAGAAGCAGGCACATATACCCAGCATGGCATCACAGGAGAAGGCAAAGGAGGCTGGAGGACGCAAGAGGAAACTCAAATTCAGTGAAAAAGAATTGGAGGTCCTAATAGAGGAAATGGCCAAGAGCCATGAACAATTGTTTGGGAAAAAATCTCTACATGTCCCAGGGCCAGAGAAAAGAAAAATGTGGCTAGACAGGCAATCAAAAATCAACGCTGTAGGGGTCACACAGCGCTCCATTGAAGATCTACACAAGCGCTGATACGACTTGCGGTCAAGGGCAAAGGAGAAGGTGGCAAGCAGGCTTGCGGACGACAAAAAAAACGGTGGAGGACCATCAACCCAGCTTGCGTCCACGCCCCTTGAGGACTTGGTGGAGTCGACTCTTTAGCCTGAGTCCATCAGTGGTGTTACGGACATCGACAGCTCAGCCGCACCCATCACCAGCCAAGGTAGGATGCATGTTAAAATACACTTGCCCCATAACCCACAAAATTGCACTCCAAGTAATGAGATAAATAATTTAGGAAAATCCCACTCTAGTCCACTTCTTGGCTACCACCCAGCAATTCATCATGGGAGATGTAGTCAGGCACACAAGATAGAAAAACAATGATTTGTAGCAGCATAGGCGCAGTGGAGAACCACTAGCAAGTGACCAATGAACACACCATATCTTGGTATATCAAATCAATTTTCATTTATTTAACAAATATACACACAATACTGAAGTAGTTCTGTTAAATTCACAGATACCCCTGTGCCATAGGCTGTTGACACAGCAACAGTTGAGCCAGAGGAAATCCAGAAACAGGCAGGGTAAAAAGAGACAGACACCACAATGCCAACAACACCTGCACCAAGAACATGCATGTACACTGTGGCTCCACTACAGGATTTTGAGTTAGAAGGTGAAGACAACCAGGAAGAGCTGCACAGACCCAAAGTAAACAGTCCCCCTTGCAGCGTCACATCACCAATCGCAGGAGACGTAGAGCAAGAGCACACATTGCTGCTGAGGAAGGAGAGGGCTCCTCTGTCTTTGCTGGGCTGGAGGGCACCATGGTGAAGGTACAGCGCCTGCAATTGAAACACATGCGGTCAATGCAAAGCCAGCTGTGTCTGAATTACAACATGGTTGACATGAAGGACAGCATAAGGGTGTTGAGCAGCACAGAGGCGGAGGGCCATAGGGCAAATGCTGAAAGCTCCAGGGACATGACAGAAGCCATTAGAGATCTCTGTGACACCATGCAGAGGGTACTTACCTCCAAACGCAGACAAACTCACCACCTAATAGGCCGTTTGGATGGTTACACCAAGGCAAAAAACCTTCTGACCAATGCCACTGCTGTCCTGTCCAGACGCACTGTGGTCATGCTAGTGGAAATGGCCCACTGCAGTACTGATGTCTCCAGGGGATTGGTGCAGATCACCACTGCTGTAGAACAGTTACAGACAGCTACTATAGCTGGGACAAGTATACTGGGTGCAGGGGACTGTAAGGAGGCCTCCAGTCTCAGCAGCATCACTGCACCAGTGACTGAGACCAGACGGCGGAGTGCGAGGCAAGGTACGCCATCCAAGGCCTCATCAAGGGAGGCCTGTGCACTCACTGACCGTTCCAGTGCTGTGCGTGCCCGTAAAAAGTAGTTAGCAATGTGATCAAGGCATGCCATTGGGTGAGGTAACCTGTTGCATGTGATGCTCAGTGCAGAATATTGTGCATGGTCATTAGGAATCCTATGTTGTCCCTGCAAAATCATAACGTTTAAGATGATGACGACTGTGTGCATACAGTTCACCTGAATCTAAGATGAATAAAAACACAATAGTAAATCAGTCATGAGGTGCATTGTGTCATCATTACTTACCTAAAAAAAGTTGCATGTCATTTCGTCACTTTTCTGTCTGCCATGTGCTGCCCTTGCACCGTCTGCTGCTCTGCGAGGTTGATGTGGTTCATCCTCTTCATCTGACTCAGAATCTGTCAGCTCCAGTGGTATGCCATTACTTGTTGCAAGGTTGTGCAACATCGCACAAGTGGCCACAATTTTGCAACCTATCTCCGGCCTATATTGCAGTGCCCCTCCACTCTTGTGTAGGCAGTGGAACCTACTCTTCAGTAGGCCGAAGGTCCGCTCTATCACATTTCGCATCGATTTATGCGCAGCATTGTACTTCCTTTCACTCGGAGTTGCAGGATTCAGGTATGGGGTGAGAATGAAGGAGCGCACAGCATATGCGCTGTCACCTACAGGATAAAAGCCAACAGATTAATCACTGTACTGTTTCACATATCCAGATAGTATATCAGACAGTGTTACATGCATTTACCTAGCAGGTATCCTTCGCCAAATTCACCCCCAAGGAGATGTGTGTATATACCACTGTGTCGAAATATGAATGAATCGTGTGTACTACCAGGAAATGTGGCCACTATGTCAGTTATAATGTGTTTGGCATTACATATGACCTGGATGTTGATTTAATGAAAGGATTTCCTGTTCCTGAACACGTACTCATTACCTGAGGGGGGACAAATGGCTACATGTGTCCCATCTATGCACCCAATAACATGTTGGAATTGGGCTATCTGGTAGTAATCCAATTTGGTCTGCTGAAAAACCTGTTGTGTAGTGTGGAATCTGATGTAATGGTGTATCCTCTGGACCATTGCAACCAAGAAGGCATTAAAAAAGTGTGAGACTGCACTTTGGGACACCCCTCCTGCTGCTGTTATCACCTCCTGGTAGCTCCCTGAAGCTAGTAGGTGCAGTGAACATAGGATCTGCACATGTGTGGGAATGGAATTGGTCCTGCAAGTCTGATGCTGCAGTAGTGGATGCAGGTCAGCTATCAGGTCTAGTATTGTAGCAGAGTCTAATCTGTATTTGTCATGGATTTCTTCCTTTGTCTGCTGAAACAGGGTTACGCGTGCTCTGAAAATGCGTTCTTATCTCCTCCTCCTGCTCTGTGCTGCTGCTTGAGTCCTCATCCTCCTCTCTATGACATACAGCACTGCCATTGTGAAACATTCTGAGGACCTCTGGGCCTGTTTAAATAGTTTTCACCTGGTTACCACCTGATTGAAATAGGTGGTAATTTGCACGTGCAAAATTGCAAATTTTGGGTCATTGCGAATGGTTCATACATTGGTCTGCGATTCCGAATTTGCGATTTAGCAATTTGCGATTCGCAGAGTTGGTAATTGCAAAATAAGGAATCGCTATTTTTGCGATTTCCTATTTTGCGAATGCGAACTCTTTCATACATTGGGAATGGCCATTTTGCAAACGGCCGAATTTTGCGATTCGCACCGTTTGCGAATGAAAAATGGTTTCATACATCTGGCCCAGTGTTTCCACACTCAGGCCCGCAAGAAAAACACAGAATATTGACGATCTGCTTGCCAATGGGGATAGCTCCCCAAATAGAGGATTGTACCACTTGGGGTACAGTCTTTGCTGCCATCTATACCAGAACTCACGGTACCCCCTCAATAGCAGCCATACCAGAAGTATTGAAACAAATACAGAATAAGTACGGGGCAGAACCTAGCCTTCACTTAGGGATGAAATTGATAGGCAATTTTCCCAGGTATCTACAATTATGTTAGCAAACATAAAAGGGTAGGCAGCAACGGTGGCTATACGCCAACCCCTGAGGGAATGCACTCCCTCACAACAGGAGCGGGAGTTGCCTAAAATTATCGAAGAGACCTATACTTCGCTGGGAAGAGATCATTTGGGAGCTAGACCTCTGAAACCACAATTAATGGGTAATCCTGAAAAGGATAACTCCAAGCAAGCACCCGACTTTCCTAAAAAGAAATGGGATAATAAACAATCAAAAAACAAGCAGAATACATCACAATCACGGGGTGGGTCTCCTCAACAGGAACCCTCTGACAGGAAATATAACCTTAGAAATCGTGATAATATTAAGAAACCTGACAGGTATCAGGATACTGATACACGTTCCTCTCGTTCCTTTAAGGGTTCATCAAAAAACTCAGAGAGGGAATGCCGGTCAGAACGCAGATCAGAAGCACAGCCAAGAGATACACATCGCACTTCAGACTATAATATCAAAAAAGAAGATAAACACAAAATCAAACCTCAATTCAAAAAGAAGAAAGTAGCTGGCTTTAAAATATGAAATGCCCAGGCTACTGAGGACTCAACTTCCGAACGGGGAATGGGCTCTGACGATGCTCGACAGTGCAGCATAAGTAACAATAGCTCACCAGAACCTGATGGAATTTCTGGTGACAGCAGCGTTGAATGAGCATATCACGGTGGAAACACCTGATACTAGGGTAAGTGTCCTGCATCAGTTATATGAAATAACACTCCAAATGGAGGGGGACATATCCAGGAAAGTGAAAGGTCTTTTTTGGGAAAACCTGACTTTTGGATAGGATATCCTTTTGACTGAAAAAGATTGGCCGCCTGAGTTCGTTATAGACTGCCCAAAAGGAGAAACAGTAATTTTACCAGATTTCTCCGACCTTGTTCCAGAATCACTAAAATATTCAGGAGGTGGGCGGTAGCACTAGCTCCTGCATTATAGCGCAATCATGTATGGTGGGATGCTGAGTCACCTCACCATGAAATCCCAGTAAAATCTACTCCTACACCACAGAGGCAGTACCCAATAAAACATGACGCGATAAAACAAGTCAGGGAGATGTTAGATCAACTTGAATATCAAGGTGTGATTGAGAATTGCACCTCTTCCATGAACAATACGTTCTTTCCGGTAATGAAACCCGACAATTCATACCGTCTAGTTTTAGACTACAGGCATTTAAACACATGCACAAAAACATTTGCATTACAAAATGCACATAGTGCCGCATTAATGAATAACATTGTGCGGAAGGCCATCCAGACCAATGTGGTTTTATGCCTGCCTGAGGTACCCGGCACTGCATACGCCGCCTTCACCTCGCCCTCGCACACCCCCACCAGCTCACCCCGTACTTGGCCCTGCTTTTTATTGACTTTGAAAAGGCCTTTGACACGGTCGACTGGAGTTACCTGGAGGACGTGCTAGAAGCGATGGGATTTGGCCTCCCATTTAGGTGTTTTATCCGTGTTCTGTATACTAGCCCTAAAGCACGGGTCCTGACCAATGGCGCGATCTCGGAGGCGTTTTCCATCCAGAGGGGCACCCGCCAGGGATGTCCCCTCTCGCCACTCCTATTTGCGCTGGCAATGGAGCCCCTGGCCTCCCTCGTACGTAATGATCCCCGAATCCGTGGATGGGCCTGGGACCCCCATCATGTAGACAAAGTCGCCCTTTATGCGGATGACGTCCTCCTGTTCTTAGCGGACCCCGAGGACTCTGGCCCACGGTGCTTAGAAGTCCTTTACGCCTTTGAGCGAGTCTGCGGCTCAACCCGGCGAAATCCACTCTGGTTCCCCTCCACCCATCACGAGCCTGTTTCGACTGGCAGACAACTATTCCCTTGTGTAGACAGTCATTCAAATACTTAGGAGTTTGGGTAACCCTGCTCCCGGAGCTTGAATGGGCCCTCAACCTTACACCCCTGGTCAACAAGGCCAAGGCAGACCTCAAACGCTGGCAGTCCCTTCCTCTCAATCCCCTTGGCAGAAGTGCACTCTTTAAAATGATGATTCTCCCCCGATTCCTGTATATTCTTCAAAACATAACTTTCCATCTCCCGGGGAGCTGGTTCCGCGAGATAGATGGTCTGCTCACCCGGTTTTTGTGGAAGGGCGGGAGGCCGCGTATGGCCCTGGCTCATTGTCGGATACCTCCTTATGACGGTGGCATGGGTGTGACCAACCTTCACCATTATTATTTGGCCACGAGACTTATTGTTGTTCATGACTGGTTCGCCGGCGGCTGGTCCGACCTTGCGTACCAGGTTGAGCTCCGGACTATGGATTTTCCACAGCTCCAGGCCTAATTGTATGGGGCCCCCATACAACAAGTCCTCCCCCCATCACTAGGGTAGTCCTACTGGCTTGGCGCACTGCCCTGCGCCATACAAGATGGGATGGGAAGCTTACCCAACACACACCCCTGTCGCAAGGTGCCTGGCTGCGTGAGACTTCGACTCTCCGGGACTTTCGTCAATGGGACCGCATTGGGATCTCGCTTCTTGGGGACGTCTGGGTTGGGGACCATATCAGGGCCTTCGCGGATTTGCAGCAGCGCTACTCCCTCCACGCCTCCCAGTTTTACAAATATCTGCAGCTTCGCCACGCCCTCAATGCGCACATTTTGTCACCCACCTCCCTCCCCGAATTCAGTCCCCTCGAGGCCCAAGTTATGATGGGGAATCTAGGTAGAGGAGGGGTGTCACGGATCTAACGTTCCCTTGTGAACAATGGCCCCGCGACCCTAGACCCACTGCGCGCCCGCTGGGAGGGTTGGCTGGGCCCCTTGGAGGATGCAGACTGGCGGGACGCTCTCATGGCTCCCAAGATATTGACGACCTCCCCCAATCTGCGCCTAATCCAACTCTACTATTTGCATATGGCATATCTAACTCCTGCGTGTTTGTCCAGAGCTCGACTGCGGCCCTCCCCGACTTGCGCACGATGCGACCATGCCCCAGCTGACTTTTACCATGTGGTCTGGCAGTGCCCTGCCATTGAAACATTCTGGGCGGGAGTGGAACTAGAGCTTACACAGACCTTGGGGTGGGTAGTCCCTCATGACCCACTACGTTTGCTTCTAGGTGTGTTTGATGGACTGGATGGCTCTTGGGCCGATAAACGTTTCCTTGGGACCGCAGTGGCGGTGGCAAAACGAGACATTGCGGCAGCCTGGTCTCAGGCCAAACCCCCTACTGTACGGAAATGGCGGCGGGGGGTGGATTGGTGCGCGGCCCAGGAAGAACCCCTCTTTGAGGCCCGGGGCTGCCCTGAACTGTTCGAAAAGATCTGGGGTAAATGGTTCAATTTATTGTCTTGATTAGTGTATATGTTCCTACGTATCCTGATAAACTTGCACAGGGGCCTATTCTAGAGCCTGCTAAACAGGTCTATGTCATCACCTCTACTGTTCATGATCATCGTGGTAATGTGCTTGATTTTGCTGTCAATGCAAATGTTTTTTTTTCCTAAATATCAATAAATTTGATTATCAAAAAAAAACATTGTGCGGAAGAAATACAAAACAACACTAGATATCTCAAATGGATTCTTTTGCCAAAATATAGAGCCTGAAAGCAGATATTTGACAGCATTCTCAGCCCTAGGCTCTCAACGCCAATTCTATAGACAGCCCCAAGGGTATAAGAATAGCCCCGGGTTGTTCTCAGCAAGAGTATCAGAGCTATTCCAAAATTTTGATGAGGAGGAATTGTCCTATGTAGATGATATTTATCTGATGGACGATTAATTATTGGATCTTTTGAGCAGGGTGAACAATATAATTCTGGGGTTCGCCTCTGAGGGCTGCAAATTTTACTTTAAAAAATCCAAAATTGCCCACCTCATTGTCCTATTTTTAGGATATGAGCTCTCAAGTGAAGGAAAAAGCCTAGCAGCGAATTTGTTGGAAAAATGTGTGCTGCTCCAACCTCCAAACACTCTGAACAACCTACAATCCATTTTAGGGTTCCTAAATTTGGGCAGAACATACATTTTGGATTACGCAGAAAAAGTAAAACCTTTCTACAACTTAATTAGATCTGATTTCTCAGTTCGATATTGGACACCGGAACAAACAGAAATACTACGTTCCCTACAAGCTGACAAGATAGCTTTCAAACACTTACACACACGTGTAAACACCACAAATTTGGTGATCCGTGTAATCGCGGGTCAATCTGGGTACACTTACCTAACCTTCAGTGAAGGCGAAACAGTACCCATTGCATATACAATCGCATTTGTACATAAACGCTGAAATGCATTTTACATCGCAGGAAAAATACTGACAGCGGTACAGACTGCTGTAGTGAGAGAAAGAGCACTAGCTCAGGGAAAACGAATAATCGTTGTGACTCCAGTACCAACCTTAGAGGCTGTTACAAAAGCAATCGTTCCAAACGCAAAAGCACTACATCCAAGATGGATACAATGGCTAATTCTCTCACTGAAACAGATGTTGACTACAAATTTGATTCTACATTAAAAACACAAGCATTCCTGCAGTACGAACAAGAGTATCCTCTCCCGAATGAAATAATGCCTCTAAATCAGTATGAATACATCGTTTACACTGACGGGTCTGCTCAGCCTGCCGTAGGAAGTAAACAGCAATACAGGGCTGCCTGCGCGATTGTAAAAGGGCGTATGCGGGACGGTAAGTTCCGTACTAGCAATACGCAGACGCAGTCTCTAGGAGATTGCACGGCACAGCTGACAAAACTAAAAGCCCTGATACTGGCACTAAAAAATACAGCTCGGGAATTCCCCACACTGATTGTGTGCGATTCATTTTACTGTGTCCAGTCTTACAATGAATACCTCCATTATTGGGGGCAGAATGGGTTTAGGGATTCAAAAGGTTGCACAATAAAGCACAAGTTGCTTTGGGAACAAGTGGCAAAGCTGAAAAAAGGCTTGCCACAGGCTCACGTGATTCATACGCTGAGTCATCAACATGTTGGCGTGCACGTTGAAGGGAATTCATTGGCTGATGAAGCCGCCAAGGCGACAGTGCGAACTGCTGCCGTTGCTGCAATCACTCGATCTAGCACGAGAATAGACGGACAGATAATGGTAGCTGTCAATGCGACGCATAATAACAGCTCAGCGTTGCCAGAACGTTTTCCACTCAAGTACTCCTGCAAGTTAGATGCACAAAACATACAGTTTGCTCAAATTCCAGGAGTGTGGGATAGAGTAATACCAAACATGGATCGCAGATTAGGTTTAATTCTAGCTGCTCACGAGGGTCTGGGTTCAGCACATACAGGTATTACTGCAACAGTTTCACTACTGAAACAACGTTATTGGTGGCCAGGTCTTACCAAACAGACCAAGGGCTTTGTCCTTAAGTGCGACATCTGTCAGCAGATGAAGGGTTCCACCGTAGCACGTCTGCCACAGACACCACTACTGATATCAGACAGACCATTTGCATGTGTCTATTTGAACCACTGCAGCCCCTTACAATCTGACTGGGCTTACAAGTACATCTTGGTGGCAGTGGATTCATGCTCTAGATTCCTGTGGGTTTTGGCCCAGGCGCTCGACTGGCGCTCGAACTGTTATAAAGGATTTGCGAGTCTTCATAGGGACATATGCAATTGGCACATTACATTCTGACTGTGGCCCTGCGTTTAGCTCTCGGGCTTACAAAGAAGCTATGGGAAGTTTGGGTGTGGTCTTGCGGTACTCCTCTCTGTATCATCCCGAGGAAAATTCGATTTTGGAGAGGAATAACCGGGACTTAAAGCAGTCCTTAACAGCGAGGGTATTAGGTTCGGGTGGAAGTTGGGTCAATCACCTATATGGGGTCCAGAGGGCACTTAATAACATGCCAAGAAGTTCCCTAGGAGGCCGTACTTCATATGAGGTCCTGTTTGGGACTAGAATGTGGGTACCCAACCTCGATTGTGGCAGCACATTGGTGGATAAAAAAGCATTTGACATCAATGATCGTTTGGCTGTTTTACAGGAACTCAATGAATTCCGGGCATTACAAAGCAACGTCCAAGTAAAACGAACCGCCACTGGGGAAGTGAAAGCTGTTCCGGCAAGACCTGCCTGGGTCCCGAAGATCAGCGACCTGGTCAGAGAAAAGATTGTGGACAAAAAATAATTTGGGCCATCTTACAGAGCGCCTGTACCCGTCCTGGAAGGAACAAGAACAGTACTTCTTCCGCCTCTTGCTGGCAAGAAAGAAAAGAGATCCATCTCCATTGATCTGATAAAACCACACTAAGTGGCCGAAACTGATTAGCAGGCCGCGTTGGCTCCTGGGTAGCCATTGATCTCCTCTCGCTACCATACAGGAAGTTCAGACAGAGAGACTGATAACGTTTGAAGAGTCTACTAAACGAAGTAAAGGAGTTACCAACAATGGAATGGAACTCGTGCCTGTTGACAGCAACAAAACACAAATAAGACACAAATCTCAATTCGGCCTAATAACGACGTCTATGTGAATATGCCTCGAAACGAGTCATCTGCCAGTTCAACGAAACCTGTTGAGCTGCCAAGGATAGACCAAACAGCATCTGGCTACTTCATCGATTTTGATGCATTTTCTCTAGATCCGAGTGAACTTGAGTCACCACCAGCATCAGTTTCCCGCAAAGAAAAAATCTATAATCTCTACCTTTGGCTGAAAAAGACTTACTTTGAACCAAAAGGACTCAAAGGGGCCTATCCCTGTGGTGGGTTGGTTAGGGAAATCCAGAGTAGTGGCTCATATGGCAAACTCTTAAGTGATCAACCTGTGGTCTGCTTTACTGCACACAGCAAAATGTTGTTATTGTTAGACTGATCAGCCGGGTACATGAAACTAGCTGTCTGTGATTGGTGGTATGAGATTAGTTCTTCTCTCTTCTTGGTTAATGGCACACACCACACCACTCCACCAGCCTACGCCTTCTTGCTCCTCAGGCACCATCATGCTTACCTTTACTCTCCAAGACTGACATTTTACTTTTGCACTCCACAGACCATCTCATCTCTGCTCTGTAGTGCTCTAGCTTTGTGGTTCAACCCTGGACACAAGACGGACAATGCTAGAAGAATGCAGATGCACCATCAATTTACATACAGTATACATTTTCTTTTCATAAACTAACAATAATTATTTTTTGAACTGTGGGGGTCCTCCCTATTTTACATTTTTCAAGCCATAGGTAACATTGATTAGATACATTGGGAGTTTGAGAGCTGAAGGGCTGTTTGCTTTTGGTAACTGAACTGTCCTCTTCCCTCCACAAAAGATATAATGGGCTCATCTACTTGATGAATGTTGTGTTTGTCTAGCTGTCACCTTTCCCAAATTCCCGCTACTCATCCATTAATAAAACCCTTAACCCTCTTCCCCAAGGTAGTGTGTGAGTTGAGCTGTGCCTTCATTTCCACAATCAACAGATCTCACATTTGGTGGGACAAATGTGCTTAAAGTGACTTCAGCTGTTACAGGCGGCAGTTAGTAGTACTACAGTTGACATTTGCCTACACCATTCTTTCTACCCAGGTATGAAAGGGACATCACAGTGCAGAGACTTAACTTACTGCACTGTATGTCCAAGAATAGGAAGTGTGTACTCTTCCACAATCTACACCCCACGTATTTGTATTCTACTGAAGTATCCTTCTACTGAGTCTGCTTAACTTCTCCTGAGGCTTGAGGGTTCATTATGCTTACTTTAGTAAGTAACTCCACACTATGTTGCTAATTGTTGTTTTATCATGGTAGTCTCAATCCTAGATTTTCCACTCATTCTGTTTTCTTTTAGTCTAGTTGGTGGCTGTGATGCACTAGTTCACCCTACTAAGTTAACCTACAATGTTCTGCAATCCCTGTGATGTCGTCCCTGTTAGCGCTGTTGGTCCACCACCACTAGCATTAGTAAGGCTGTTTGTAAATCCCTGCATTAAGGTATGGACTAATCGTTGGAGAGGTTGCAGACATTGATTTGTCTACTCAGATAAGAAAAGAAGCTCTTAGAAAGGAGGGATTATTGTTTTTGTTGACTGACCCCATTAGCAGTCACTAGTTAAAGATGGTAAGGCATGGGAAGTTTGGTAGTAAGCATGTATTGCTGACATTCGGAGGGTGGATGCTGCTCAGCCTCTGCAAGCAAGGGTGGCAAGGTTGTGTATGGTCAGGTAACTCATACTGTGCTTTATAACACTGTCTTCAGGGGAGGCTTTTGGACTGGTTGAGGTAAGGTAGGTAGAGTAGTTAACAACACATGGAAAGAGAGATCGGGTAGGGAAATATTAAAAACTTGAAACAGGAAAGTGATGGACATAGTGGGACAATTGGTTTGCGATGGGACAGGTGCGGAGAAGAACAGCCTATGTTGTCACTTCAGTGGTAGCATTTCCTCATTATCTGTGTTTGAGGCTACTCTAACTAGTAATGCAAAGACAGATATTCATGATAAACAAAAACCCATTGATTTAATTGAACAAAAATTAAATGTATAAAAGTCTCACCCTCTTTTCCTACAACCCCTTCACCCAAACCCAACTCCCAAAAAGTCTCCAACTGTCCTTCCCACCGTCACCTCCCATAAAAGTCCTACCCCTCATAAAAAAATGGTTCTCCACAGCCTCATGTGGCACAAAAGTTCCTGCTGCCCGCGCATAATCCTCTCCAGGTCTTGCAGGGTGACATTGTCCACAGTGACAGTGGTGGTTGGAGGAGGTGGCTTGGGTGGCTTAGAAAGTCAGATGCCTGCAGTGGCAGAGATGACATTGCTGGTGTCCCTCCGGCTGGTGTGCCGAGGCAGCAGTGGCTGCTTCTTCTTCCTCCTCCTCATTGAGCACTACCAGCCGGCGGGACTCTACCGCAATTCACGAATCATGGGCAGCGGCTGTGTCGTACGGGGGTGGGCCTGCTGGGCAGGTCCTCCAGCAGGAGTAGCTAGATGATCCAAAGAAAATGTATGGGTGAGAAGCTGGACCCCTCAGGATGAAGCAGCTTGATACATCATCTTAACTCTGCAAAAGGGTGCGCAAATACAGCCTTCATCAAAGTGGCACAGTAGCCATTTCGGGGAAGTGACTTAAACCACATCTCCTTCATAAGTGGACTCATTGTGAGTGTACTCCAGCCAGGTCCTTAGCCCTCCTGAATGTTTGGGTCCTTCATCAGTCTGGTTTGCTGACTCGGGCCTGCAGACAAGAATTGGTCAGGCATGAGTGCCTGTTTTGCAGTTTACTGCCAAAAGCCATACTGGCCATTCTTAGAGCATGCACATCACCTGCTGCAGTTTGCTTTTGCTCACAATCCAATCAAGCAGAGGGCATCTTTGCAAGACAAGGAAAGGTTATTGGTGTACAGTGCTTAATTTGAGCTGGTGGTTTCCGGTGCTCGGCACGGCACTTAATTGCCGGCACCGGAACTTAATTACTGGAAGCCGCACTTATGACAGCTGCCACATGATGGCGGTGTTTGTGTAATGTAAACATGAGCAGAAAAACAGCTGTTTGTTAATTCAATATACATTAAAAACAACTAATACCTGCCACCCAAGTCATTCTTAAAGCTTTGGCGGCCTTGAACAGTTTGAATTGTCACACTGGTAGCAGTGTGATGGTTAGTAGTTGTGTAAGTACAGTGGCAATGTGTGGTGCAAACTGCGGTGGCCTCCTGACGAGGGCCCCAGCACTTATTATTTTACAAATTAAGCACTGTTGGTGGGTATGGGTGACCAACACCTTACTCAAGTGTTCTCCCTTGATCTCGCTAGCAGCCCTTTGTATACTTCGTACTTCAAGTGGCTTTTCTGTCACCCATGCTTCCGTGATGATTGGCAAGGCTAATGCTGGGCAGGACCATTTTTTGGGCAGTGAAGGGGAGTAGAAAAAAGCCCTGTACAATGCAGCAGGAAACAACGCTGGTAAGGTCAGAACCAACTATATGATGACTGATACATTTACAGCAAGGAGAGCCCAAGATTTAGTTCAGACAGGAGACCTGGAAGAGAGATGAGACACCCTGGTGACTACAGAGACAAAGTGAGAGAAGACATGAGACACACTGGGAAAGAACAGAGACCCAAAGGGCCCAAGAGTGATACCCCTGGGGGGCTGTGAAGTGAGATGATGGAGGGCTTGAGAAAAATATTCCATTGTCTGCCCATCAGAGACACCCCTCATAAAAGAGATATTTGGAGAGGGTCAGAGAGTGACAGATCCTGAGGAGTAACGAACAGCCATGAAGAGAGACCGGCACTGAGAGACCACTGGGGCCCTCACCTTTTGCCTGAGGGTGGCCTTGTTCCCCCTGCCCCTGCTATTCTCCCACTACAGTAAGGTGTACATCCCCCAGCACAATATAACACTGCACTTTTCATGAACAGAAACTTCCACAGCCCTATAATATAAACCCAGCCCCGATGTAACCCTTTGCTCTCCACTATCTGACCTCCCACACAAGCAAACCATCTTGAGAAACCTATTGTGGCGCAATTCTGCCATGAACCCCACAAACCCAACATAACACATCATTAGAAACTTAGTGAAATCACCCAGCACAAATTGTCCTAACCATCCAGTTTCCCAAATTCCGTACCACAGACCCACCTTTAACCACGCTATTATTCAACTTTCTCACCTTCTCACTGTCAAGTTCCACTAAGCTCCTCCACTGTCCAAATACCTCCTTCCCACAGAAACGTATCCAGGACTCCAATCTATAACTCCGACTAACTAAACACCAGTCTCCCTGTAAAATGTACCCCAGGCAGAAACCTCACTGTGCGAATAGACAGCCCCCACTTTCCTAACCCCAACGCTCTTGGATACTAACCTTTACCTTACTGTTGCACCCTTGTGTGAGGGGGTAAGTTGCGCCCTGCACACCTGAGGGCCTCTCGCGGCGCGACAACAGAACGTACGCCCACACTCGTTCATTAGAGTGTTATACAATAATGGGGTGACCCGACAGACCACTGGACCCGGGAAAGTAGCAGTACAAAAAACAATGGTCGCAGTGGTACACACTTTCAAGTACAGAACACAACATAACCATGTAATCAATTCTTACAATTAGTTAAGTTCGAATCATACTGATTTAATCAGTGAAACAGCATGAGTAGTCTGTACATCACTATATACAATATATACAGGTGCTCCAAGTGGAGGTGAAAAATAGTGCTCAAAAGAGAGGTGTTCACTCGTGGGGGTAGGAAGGGTTATGTGCAAGTGATACACATCAGAACATTGTTGGCAACCAATCCAGCCACATAAACGCGAAAATAATCTATGGACATAGTAACATTATGACATGGATATTCAATCTCTCTTTTGTCAGTACTTGTCCACTCTGAAAGGACTGTTGACGTTTTTCGACCCCCTTACTCTTGTAGGTTTGTTAATCCTTACATGGGGTCTTCATCAGGACAAGGGGTGAGAGAAGAAGACACCTATAATGAATTAACAGGGTATCAATGATATGGTGATGGCAATTATATAACTAGTGATCATTCGTTGTGAAGGACAAAAATGTTACCATTCAAGACCGTCTTGCAACTTTAGGCGGTCAATATCAAAGTAATAGGGCCCAAGGGCTCCAACGTCAGAGAGGCAGGAAATTGACTGTGAATGAAGGAAATATGCATAAGCACCAGGGTATCACTCAAGAGCGTGAAGCTCAAGTAGAATGATCAAAGGCGGCAACCACTCACCAAAAACTGTGAGTGTGATGAAGCGTTAGAGATTCGGGGTGTACGTAATCAATCCCGACAATTATGGGAGACCGTTGGGGGTCACATGTGACCTGAAGCATGTGGTTTCCAGGTAACCGAGATCTGTATTAATTAATGAACTGTAATGACAAAGTGCAGAATACAAGGGACCAATGAGGTACAGTGTGCTACGGTAAAATGGGTAATGTAGGGCGAGTTTAAATTAGTAAATAAATAAATGAGTACCGTGACATACCTTGTAACATCATCACGGTAAATGAATCAATCAAACCTATGGGGCAGATGAGGGAAAACATCCTATTAATGGACATGTGAGCTACAGGAAAATATGGATTTGAAAAAACGTTTGCCCTGAGTTCCAAAGAAACGCGGGCATAATCGCTTACCTAGCCCTGCTCGTCCGAGAGTCTCCAGACACTGACAAGCGCGCTTGGCAGGAAACAGAGTTTTATGACGTGTGGCAGTGACATGCACGTTGAGAACGTACCGCGATCTGCCGCTGAATGCAGGCACGTTAAAATTGGGTGGCTTACGTGGGTTGGAAACAGATGGGGGTGTAACCGAACTCATAGGTCATCACGGCACGGCACGACAACTGATGTTTGGCTAGTGATGTCTATGTAGATATTTTACAATTATATTTTACATGAAGGGTCAGGTATGAAGCTAGGACACCGATATATTAATGAACTCGATATACCTGACAGATCAGTGATAAATTCACATTGTGATTAGTAGTCATACAAACATTTTACTGGCCAAAATGTGTTCTGTACTTTAAAGTGTGTACCGCTGCGACCATTGTTTTTTGTACTCACACTCGTTCATTAGTTGGGCGGGAAGACCTCGAGTGGTCCCCACCCATTTATTTTATAACCTCGGGCCACGCCTGGCCTGAGGGTGAGGAGTGACAACTTCCAGCATGCCCGCCGGCAAACAACAGGACTGCTGACCATCCACATCCCATCCCAACTCAGTCCTTTGCAACAACTTATATGCGATCATCCAGGTGGCATGCAAAGTCTTTAAGCCATCGGCTTGGTTGAGGGTTAGGTCTCAGGTGGTACCTTGGATGTTGATCACGACTGGGCGGCTCTTGATGGGCTGTCCGGGGTGGTGCACTGGGAGGTGGAACATCCTCGACTATTGTTGTAGGCCTGCTGATTGGCTCCATGCCGGATTCTGGGTCTTCTTCCCCACAGGGTCAGTCTCCTTCCTCTGCTCCTTTGTCCTCCGGGGTTTGGTGTTGTGGGGCCACCTCTACCTTCTTGAACCAGGAGATGATCCGGGCCACGGTCTCCTGTCCCTTCGTGGCCGTTACCATGGTTCCTTCCACCAGGAAGAGGTGTGGTGCAGCGGCCAGGGCGGCTGACTCCGGAACACGGGGGCTCACTGTTCGATCCCCGGTGCCGGCGGCAGGTTAACCCAGCACCTTGTGACTCTGGGCAATAGCTCGCTTAATCTTCCCGACGGCCCCCAGTGCTGGGACACCTCTCTGGAGGTAGCTGTGCGCTTTACAAATGCTGGTATTTACATTTATCGTCCATAATCCTTGCTCGTACGGTGTCCTGAATTTCCATCCGGATCTTCGGTTCTTGCTGACCACTTGGTCCCCCAGCTGGAGGTCACGGTGCTTGGCCCCCCTTTTATGGCTGGCTGTTGCATTCTACTGTTCCCTCCGTGTGTGGGTTACATTATCCTCATAAGGAGGTGGCACCCACCCCGGGCACACAGGGATCTTGTCCCTGCGAGATCCGTTAAACATCAATGTCCATGGGGATTGTTGGGTGGTGCTGTGTTGTGTGCTCCTATAGTCCCTTAAAAACACTGCAGGTGGTGTTCTGGGTCAGCGTGCTCTGCCACCGCAATCCGGTGCGTCCTATCGAGTGTTCTCATGAACCTTTCAATTTCTCCATTGGCTTGTGGCCACTGGGGTGTGATGTGGTGATGACTCATTCCGTGATGTTTCAAAAAATCACTGAATTCCCCACCTTGGAAGAGCGGTCCATTGTCACTCTTGACTTCGGCTGGGCAACCAAACATTGCGAATACTTTTTCCAATACGGGAGCCACATGTGTAAACGCCGTTGAGCCAACAACTTCGACAATGGAGTACTTGCAGTAGGTATCCATCATCGCTAGTGTGATCCTCCCGTCTGGGAAACTCCAGAAGTCTATGCTCACCTTCTCTCAGGGCGCTTTGCACAACTCCTTAGTGATTATTGGTGCAGGTCTTTCTGGACACCTCCGAACAGCTTCTTCCACCAAATCTTCCAATCCGGGGAACCATACCTTCGCCCGCATCCTTGACTTCATCTTCATTGACCCCTTAGGTCCCCCGTGGGCCAACTGGGTTATGTGATGATGCAGGCCGCTGGGATTATGATGCAGGATCTGAGGAGGAGGATTCCATCCTGGGTTGTACTAAGTTCATTCCTCACTCTCCACTTCTTCGTGAGATACTCACGGTCTTGCCCCGACCAATTGTTGGCATCCTGTAGAAAGTTTTGTCATGTGCCTCCTTGGACAGCGTTCCGCACCCTGGTAAAGACCGGGTCTGTTTCATCTGCTTCCGTGATTTCGGCCAGTGTCAGGGCTCGAGGACACGCTGTGGACGAGATCATGTTGGTGTATGCCTCTATTGTCTCTGCACCTTGAATTTCTCTTGGGTTTCCGACGGTATCGGGTTGCGGGAGAGGAATTCGCCTGGGTTTTTCACTCCGGGTCGGTAAACGACTTCCCTTATGTATTGATGTAGTTGGATGGCCCACTGTTCGATTCTGGGAGGTGGGTGCGGTGCTGATCCCCGGAACAGTGGGACAAGCGGTTGATGGTCTGTGCGACCTTGAAGGTCTGGCCACTTACGTAGAGGTGAAAATGCCGGCACGCCCACTTGATCGCTAGGGCTTCTCGCTCGACCCCAGCTATAATGCTGAATGATACAATTCTGACCTCTTTCACTGGCTTACATTTTGAGAAATGTTTGTGCAGTAGTGAAGAAATTCTCATGCATGAAGGGGAGCCTTCTGGACTGCATGTGTGTGTGTGCGCGTATATTTGAGATCTGATGGTACTTCTGTGGACGTATTCATGTGGTGATCTTGTCATATGGTGGACTGGGGACACTTCTCTAGGTGGAAGGGTTCAATTATATGTTGGCTGCACCTTCAGTCTGTGCTGTTATAATTATGCAGCACCAAGAAAGCTATTGCATTGCTTCCGGTCTCATTTTATTTAGGGGGAGGGACAGGGCAACTAAGCCCCAAAAATATGGCCTGATCATTGTAGAAGTGAGCCTGCATCCTGCTTGATATTCCATACAAAGACATTAAATCACAAACAACCAGAAAAGGATTTTTCCTTCCCAATAAAGCATATAATAACGTGCATATGTTTAAATATATATATCAATACTGGTTTATTTCATTCTCTTCCTTCTCTGTTATTGTTTTAGAAGCTGCTGGCATTCCTCAATCTAAATTAAAACATTGGCTAAAGGCAACATTTTTATTTCGGACTCAAAAAAGCACACATTACCATAGTACTCCCCGACTTTGCGTATGGATAGGCTCCTTGTGAAAGTGAAGTCAGCCAATGGTTGAAGTGGGTTGATTCATTGCACCTCTATGTATGCTGGACACAACCATAGATGAATGGATGAAGTGTCGCTGAAAGAAAGAAGAAAAGAAAGAAGATGGAAAGAAAGAAAGGACTAAAGAAATATAAAAGCACAAAACAAGCAAAAGCATCTTTCTTCCTTTTGCTTCACAAAGCAAGAAACATGAAAAAGGCTGGTTTTCTTTCTTGGCAAAGTTTATTTAAAAACCATTGGTGAAACTGAATCCAGAATAAATGTGTTCAGAATTGTCAGCTTATGAATTCACATCCTATAATATTGAAACTTTCGATTTTTGTTCTGTGTGCACATTAGTTTCAAATGGACACAATCTGGTGTGCTGTGAAATCAGGGCCGGACTGGGAATACTAAGCAGCCCTGGCAAATTTGGCGGACCGGCCCCCACCCCTGGTGAAGTGTGAAGCACTGCTGCGCTGCTGCATAACAAAACTGGCCCCCAGCACTGCTGCTTTTGTTATTGGGGGCAGATATTGCAGCATCACTGCAAAACCGGCCCCCAATGCTCCAAAACCGGCCCCCACCCTTCCTGCCTCCCGGGCAAACGCCTGATGCCTGCTACAGCCAGTCCGGCCCTGTGTGAAATAGATAAAAAAAGGACACTGCAAAAGGAATTTACAACAGCATTGGCGGGAGACAGGAACTGATAAAGCTGGAATGTGCCATCAGGTCACATCTGATAGAAAGCTGATGCTATTACATAAGACTTTAAACACAAAGGCAACACTAAAACAATTACAAAGAAAAAACAAAAACACTTGTCCTGAAGGGAGCTACGTTGTGTACGGATGTGCTCGTTGTGAGAGAGCAAAATGCAGTCACTCAAAGTGAAGTTAACCAGTGGCTTCCGTAAGTTGGCCCAATGCTGTATTCTGTAGTGGGCAGAAGCAAAACGTGAATGACACAACAACAGACCAAGGGATGATGAGAGCTGGCTGAAAGCCCTTTTAAGTAAATATATTATACATATAATTTTAGTAAATTCAAAAGGCTTTGGCTAACGCCAGACCTAAAATTGACTTAAATGCAATTTAAAGAAAATAAATTGTGCATCCTGACATTGCGTACATAAAGAACATAATGTGGATCATTCTACTTCACGTGCTATGCATGCGTATGTGGATGAATGTAAGTGTGAATATTGTTCAGTCAAAGATTTCAAAAGTAGGGAAAAATTCAATTTTGAATTCCTCATCGAAAGTTTAACCACAATGTAACTCTAGGCGCTATTGCGTTGTTCCACCTCTGTAATATCTATGTGGAGTTGGGTGTGTGTTTGGAATATAGATAATGGCCAATTTTCTATTGTGGCTCTGTATAGGGGAGTATAAGGTTGTGAAGCGTGGGGCTTTACATGTTTTCTTCCTATTTGGCATCAGGAATAATCCTGCTGTAACACAGGGCAGTGAGCATGCTGCCAGCCAGTCATGTCTTAAAGGTTTTGATGAGGCGCAAATACAGTGCTTAATTTGAGCCGGTGGTTGCAGTTGGGGCGCACCAGCACTTATTTTTCCTCAGCAGACTTTGATAGAAAGAGAGAGAAAAACACAAAAGGGGGAAAGAAAAAGGAACAGTAAGGCGAAAAACTGACATAGGGAGAAAACAGGGAAGAAAAAGAACCTGCAAGAGTGAGATAAAGAGACAGGGAGTGTCTGGTGGTGGTTAAAGACGCATGAGGTCAAATTAGAACTACACCGTGGTATTCATCACTCTGACCTTCGATTGTTCTGGCCTTGGGCTTCTGAACAATACATTAGGGTTCTGCACTTATTCTTATACAAATCAAGCACTCTGCCTATTAGGGCTGACTGGCCGTAGCGGGGATCGGGCATTTTCCCGGGAGGGTGGAGGCCGGTTTTGAGGCAGTGGGTGCCGTTTTTTGGTTACTGGGGTGTGGTTTTGTAGCGGTGCTGCAATATCGGCCCCCAGTACCAAAAGCAGCTGTTCTTCACACTTGCACTTCACCCCATCCCCCAGGGCTGATCCTATCTAAATTGCCAGGGCTGCTTCGGCTTCCCAGTCCGGCCGTGCTGCCTATATACCCTTCCTGATGCTGGGAGTAAACATCATGCATGTGCCTTCTGTTGTAGGTGGGCAGAAGCAGATGCTGGGCCTGTGACCCTCTGCTGCACGTTCAGATTTGGAGCTTTAAGTATGACTAGTCAAATACTATGTCTCTGTGCTTGGCCTCCCATCAGCTCCATGCAGGGAGGTCAGGGAATCATTATACGGTTGGTTTTGGGTGAGAGGAAGGGAGTCTGCCTCTACACCACAGACGTAACTGTATTAGGCTCTATCATGGAAGCTACATTAATTCCGCTTTCTCTCACATTCCAGTGTCTGCACAACCCGACCCCTGCCTGTTTATCTGAAAAGATTATGCATGGACTTAAGTCTGCAGGCTTGGGACTCTGAGTGGTTTAAGAGTATTGAAGACTGAAAGCAGTGCTTAATTTGAGCGGGTGGTTGCAAGTGGGGCCCACCGGCACCCTTTGTTTGAGGACCACAAGTTATTTTTAATAATCAGACTTTGATCCAGACGGAAAAGGAGAAAACCAGCAAAGAGGGAGGCAAAAGGGAAAAAAGATGAGAAACTGTGGCAAGGGGAGAAAGCAGCTATGAAAGGGAACATGCAAGAGCAGGATATAGGGGCGTGAGTGTACTATGATGGATGAATGGGGCATGAGGTGAAACGAAGATTCAGCAGCCTTGGTATTCAGCAACCCTGACATTGAGCAGCAGCACCGATGGGCTTCTTAGAAACAATTGGGCCCGACACATATTCTTTTACAAATTAAGCACCGACTGGAGGTTTTCTGACTTGGCTCTTCCGCTGTGGAACAAGCTCCATCTAGAAATGTGCCCTCTATTCACTTATCCAGTTTAGAGAGCATTGATTGGTCAATTTAGTCTGCCTGTTATTTGTATGTTCTTTCAAGCTAAGAGGCAATTTATTTTGCTTCATGCACAATATAAAATAAATTAAACAAATATTCCTTTCAAGCAACATTCAGAATGATAAGGATCTGTTAGGTGCGCATAGACTATCTTCACAGGTACTTGGGTTCAGCAATAGAGTGAGGATGACAAATTAACGCCTATCTCTGAAGAAGGGGAAGGATCACAGATCCTTTTTGAACTAATAGAAAAACATTGGCAAATCGTTGATCTGTCGTATAAACTGAAAACAGTTATCTGATAACTGAAAATGGCCATGCAATGCCTGTTTCGAGGTGGTTTAAGGGTAAAGCCACTACCATTCAAACTGAAGTGATCTCTGTTTTCACCCTTTACCCTGACCCTTTCTGCTACCTACCATGTAGCAGACCTCATTGCCTGAAGTGGGGGGGGGGGAGGAGTCTTGGAGGCAATTTAACACCCTGGCACCTTTTAGGCTGGTAGAGCCGGCCTGCTACCCGTCGTGGTGGGTCAAGTAAAGCTCCACACTTGTTCACACGTGCACAGAATGGCAGGAAATGGGGGAGGTAGATGGAGAACCATAAAGATTATTGGTAGGAAAAGGGCAAGCTGAGTCTTACCCTTCCAGCCCAGAGATGGTGGACCACTCCTCTTGTGTTATTAGGTCCATCTAGTGTTACATATGGTCCTGCCTGCCTGCCAGGACTTCCATCAGTCAGGACCCTGCCTCTCTGCTGGCCTGGCCAATCTTTTATTTAATCAGTTGCAAGCACCGCCTCCTGCACTGTTGGGTCTGTTTAATACTTCTTCCATTTGTCCTTCAGATACAGGGCTGAATGCCTTAATACAGTGTTAACTTTGCTGAGAGATCCCAACTTTGTACAAAGTAATGTTGATTGAAATGTAGAGGTGGACCTAGAGTAATGACGAGTACTATATTTAGATGAGCACCGTGGCTTATTACTAGCGTGACTAGTGTGTGCATCGTTATTAATAGATACAGATAATAGCTAGAACAACTGAAGAAGTTACACATATAATGTATCAGTACATTTTGCATAAATTTCATACATCTGAATACAAACTTTTCACTTTTATTGTGCGTATTCTTGTACAGCTCTACAATTATTTCCCACAAATAATGAAGTTCCTTCCTGGATCTCATCAAAAAGTTTTCGAACTCTGGAAAATCATTCAAATGTTTGTCAAAAAGATTATTCAGAAGCACAGAGAGGACTGGAATCCGTCTGAGCCCAGAGACTTCATTGACTGCTACATCACAGAAATTGAAAAGGTGAGGTGCAGGGATATTATTATTATGATTATTGTTACTTGTTAATCACGACAATTCACCCTGAAATGGTCTGTAGGAGCTGCTGCATATCTTCAGGTGTGGGCTCCAGATTAAGATATTCTGAGTAGGGGACTAATAGCATGGTTGAAACATCCATGTTTTAAGATCTTTTTTTAACTGGCTGTGGTCGGTGATAACACAAAGATGTATTGGGAGCTGGTTCCAGTATTGGGGGCCAGGTACGAGGGTGATCTGCCCCCATTTCTGGCGGTACGGATGCGGCGAGGGTGTAACAGACATTACCCGCAGGACCTAAGACTCCTTGGAGGGGCATGCCAATTGGGTTTTTTCTTTAAATACTGAGGTCCATTTACATATATAGATTTGTGGACCGATCAAAGAAGTTGAAACCGTGATCGCTTTTTTATGGGCAACCAGTGAAGGCTTCTTAGGATGGGTTCTAAAGTCGAAATGGGTAGAAGACGACAAACTAAACGTGCTGCTGTATTGTATTGGATGTGTAAGGGATGTCTGCTATGTGACTCTCTATACTATACTTGTTCTATATGTGAGGGAAGACTGCAGTGCACTGCCCTTTTTTTTTTATATCTGTTGTGTGTGAGAGAATCATGTCTCATTGCTACATGGACTGTGCCTTTTCTCTGACTGATGGGATATTATACTGTTCCTGTGTCTCCTCTTCCTGTTGTGAATGAGGGAAACACGCACAACGTCTTCTAGTGCTGCACCTTTCCATGGTGTTATTGACAGTTGTACAGCTGCTGCTTGCACTGTAATTGTTGGAAGAAAGCATGCACCCGTTGCTCTGCCTGTGATGTGAGCTTCTGCGTTTGTTTCCTATGATGCACCTGTTTTGTGTGTGAAAAAAAACGTTCACTTCTGTCACCTCTGCTGCACCTGATCTTTCTGTAAGGGAAGCTTGTATCACCGCTGTCAATGTTGTGCCTATTCTGTCAGTGTGAGGTAAGATTGCGTTTTTGCCTGTACAGTACCAGTTTTCTGTGTGTAGCCGTGGCTTGCATTGCTGATGACGGTGGAGGTCTGACTGCATGCATGTGTGCATTTGTGAAGCTGTCATGGTTACAAACCGCTGCAGTAGCTTTCTATATTGTGAGTACTTTTATGTCTGTATTAATTATTTATATATTCATTCTGTTTAAAAGTACGTAAAATTAAAAGTATGTACAATGTTACCAAAGGGTGGTAGCAAGTGTCACAAGTTACTGATATTTGTTATACATTTTTGCTGCGATATTGTCAAAGCTCTTACAACAGTGGATGCAGTGGGGGAGGATGTATGGCAGCACTATATGCATTGGTAGGTACACAGGTATATAGAAAACCGCCAGCTGATTGAGGAATTAAATGCATTCATATATTGGTTTTAGGAAATTTTATTTGCTAGCGATACTTTAGTGCTATAATAAACAAGAAGAGGTTGGTATTCTTACAGATCTTTTCATGAAGCTGTGAACTGTATATTTTGAAAATATGAAATACATTGTTAAGTCCATATATGCTCTTTCACCACAGACGTTTATTTCTGGTGTTATGATTACTGCTGTTTAATTCATGAATTTTTGTTCTATCTTGAATCTGCAAACATTGTCACTTAGCTCATGTATGTGCTGTTACATTTATATACAAAACATTAACAGTACATGGATGCTTGTGCATTTTTAGGTCGAGCTTACCAGACAGCAGATCTGTATGGTTGCAAAAGGCTGTAGGGTTGCCACTTTCCCCGGAAAAAAATACTGACCATTTGTTTATGTTTTAAGATTCTTCAAATGCCTTGCAGGCCTGGACTGGCAGTACTGGTCACTGGGCGTATCCCCAGGAGGCTGGAAGGGTGGGAGGCCATTTTTTGCTACTGGGTCGATTGTGCTACTGGGGGCTGATTTTGCAGCAGTACTTCAATATCGACCTCTAGTAATAATATCAGCAGGCCAGCCCACTTACTTAAAGTTTCCAGCCTCCCAGGGCCAGTCTCCCGCCAGTGCTTTACATTAGGTGTGTGTATGTGCACTGCTTTTTAAAACCTCACATGACATGTTATAAAATTTAACACCACCCCAAGTGATGTGTTTCGCTCACAGGGCCGTCAATCTGTGGTAGCGCATGTAAGTGCTAACAATGACACCCAGTGGCGTAGCTAGGCACTCTGCCGCCCGTGGCGGTCCCTGCCTTTTGCCGCCGCCGAGCGCCTAAGAGCGGGGGGAGGGGGGGGGGGTGCTGGCGATAAATTTACCTGCCGCCCCCAAATCTCGTGCCGCCCGGGGCGTACCGCCCCCTCCGCCCCCCCCTTGCTACGCCAGTGATGACACCCCTGGTATAGTTATAATGGCCTGCACCACCCTCCCCGCCCTCTCATCTTTAAGGCCCTCCCTTGTCACCACATGATATCACATGGCCTCTCCCTATGCAGAAAGACAGCCAGGCCAGCAGCCAAGGAAGACCGGGCCGTGTGATGACGACAAGTCCGGCAAGCAAATTATTTTTGGAATCTGATAGATTATATTATCATTAGATATAGATAATAAATATTTAATACCTAATTCCTGTGAGAAGCACGTACCGGCTGCTGCGTAATTATCTGCTGCTGGAACCTGCGCACACTGTCACTATCCTGAGAGACGAAGGTGTTCCCACTGGGGAAGAGGGGGCAGCACAGACTACTGACACCAGGGTAGTATGAAAAAGGCAGCTTTATTGAAATAGGTGCATATTACAACATAACCTTGGCCTTTGCCTTATAAAACTCTAACCTCACTAAACATCTTTAATCACCTACGATAAACTATCCCCCACCCCTAAATTAATCCCCCCATAACAACTTCAAACCTGAATAACATACTTGCATCAGAGCGGCGCAACTGTAAGTGGGACCTCTAAAATCCGTTCCCTTTTCCTACCTCAACTACCCTTTGAACATCATTAAACTTCCTACCTAAACTTGAAGTTCCTATGTCGTTCAGGCGTGAACTTCCTACTTGTTCCGCTTCAGCCTGTACTGCCGCTGACAAACAATAAACTTCTGTAAATCATGGCAACTTCTCAGCCCACCCCTACCCAGAGGAAGGAGGGAACGGGGAGCACCCCCTCACCCCACCTCCCTCCTTATTCTGCCCCCCATCCCTAGCCTTCACTATACTGGAAGGGAAATGTCCCCTGTCACTCAACCCCTAAAGCTTTGGCCAAAGCCAGCTTCATCTGGAGCAAGTAAAGCTCCATCCCCATGAACGACAAGTGCACACCGTCCCCCTTGAAAAATTCAATGTCCTCGTACCTGAGATCCAAATGCACTATCCTGCCAATCCAGTTGTCCCTGCAGAAAACTTGCATATCTTTGTTTAATTTCTTTCTAGCCTTGTCTATGACAGACGGTTTCAATGCCCCGGGCCGCACTATCCTGGGGAAAAATTCCGTCCCCATGACGTGACAGCCTGCCCAAAACTTGTGAATCTACCGTAAATCATCCTTCATCGCCTTAATAAGCGCTAAACCCTTTTGCACGACCATATCATTGTCCCCCAAGTGAATAATGAGCACATCTGGACATTTTCCGCCTACTAAAAGCTTGTTCAAACATGGAATGAGCTCTCTCCACTGCATACCCCCTCTCCATACCCAGGCTATAGATTAAAATTCCTTGTTGAAACCTATATTGATGTCATGACTGCTTGCCCTAGCTTGCTGCTCAGCCCACTTAACGAAAGAGTGGCCCACAAACCATATTTTCATCCCCGCCACCTGCGGCCCGGGAACAGAACCTGAAAAAAGAAAAAAAGTTGACAACCTGTACGTTACTCTCCCCATCCACCTCCCCCCAATATATCTACGAAAACAACCCGATGTCCATCTACCCATGTCCATGATGCGCCTAGGGCTCCATCCCCGTGTACTTGCTTCCGTCGCTGCCCCAATCCTAAATGAATGAGTTCCAAACTTGCTCGGGTCCAGGCCTACCGTACTCAAAGCTTTGCGCGAAACCTCCAGTAACTGTAAAGCCGTAACCGGCTTGCCATCGTCATGCTGAAAAACCCTTCCCCCAACGACCACCCCAACTCGCAAAGCCTCGGCCCAATGTACCAGACAAATGTCCTCCGATGGGTAATATTTCAATAGCACAATCTTCCCTACTCTCCTTTGGTCACACTCTTGGACTTATATAGCCAGACCTGTACCCCATCGTCCTTGAAAAGCACATCGTTCCAGAGTAAACCCCTACTGCCCCTGCCACCCAACAGATCCAAGATCCAAAAGGCCCCAAAAATCATCCAGGTCATAATGGCCGAAAACAATACTATTTCTTTTTTACCCGAGCATACCGCCTGAAGAGACGGAATTAATTTTACCAGCATGTCCAATGTTAGAGGCCGATGTATCCGACCCCCAGGCCCTACTTCTCTCGCCCTGCCATCCAATACTCTTTTCCACAGTTCCCCCACTGAAGGGGCAAAAACCCATAGCAGCCTGCTCATAAAAGCAATGCCCGACAATTTTCCTGCAATGGTCACACTCGACTGCCCCTCTCTATGAGACAGAGGATGAAGTGAACTACGTTCTCCACCCCCCACTCCCGGTATCTCTTCATGGGCCCCCCACCAGGAATTCCGCCCATGCCTGGAGGTATGCCCTCCTCGTAGAAAGGGCTAAATATTCCACAACCAATCGTAGCATCTATGCTCTCCTACGGACCACCGCTCCTGCGGCATGCATGTCTTCTCCCGACCCGCCTCCGTGGCCAGCCCATGGAACCTCTCAAACTACAAACGAGACAAAGCATTGGCAATGTCATTGTCCACACTGGGAATGTTTTGGGCTCTGAATGTTATATCATATCTGATACAACATTCAGAGTCAACTGTGGCTCCCTGGCCAACTGCCTATTGACCACCTGTACTACCGACATGTTGTCCAGGTGGAAAAGAACTCTGTTGTGAGCTAGCGGTGTCCCCCAGATTATGACTGCCACCACCAAGGGAAAAAATTCCCAAAAAGCAATGCTGCGCTTTCCCTCCTTCCATGCTTTCGGCCGTTGCTCGCCTCGCCACTGTCCTTTCCAATACAGGCCAAAGACGTAACCTCCATCTGAGACAGAAAATATTTGTGTATCCCAGTCAATATCTGCTAATGAAGTCAATGGAATCTTGTTAAAAGACTGCAAGAAAGCCCTCCATATCCTCAAATCCTCTTTTACTTCCGCCGACAGCCTGATATGATGGTGAGGTAAGGGCAACCGTGAAAGGGACAAACCTAATCGTCTACAAAAAGTCCTCCCCAGTCTCACTACTCTGCATGCGAAGTTTAAATGGCCCAGCAACATCTGCACTCCTTTAACTGTCACCTTGTGTTTGCTCAGCATTGCATTCAGCAGAGTCAGCAAGTTACTCTTTTTGACCACAGGCAACTGGGCCTCCATTGCCACAGAATCAATCTCAATACCTAAAAAGGACAAACCTTCATAGGGCCCACTGTCTTCTCTGGGGCCAGAGGAATCCTTAATTCGGTCATCAGTATCTGAAAGTTATCCAGCGATCGCTGGCAGTCTCCTGAACCGGCAGTACCCACAAAGAAAAAATCATCCAAGTAATGCATCATCAGGTCTTGTGCTGTGTGCCAGATGAATAGCCATTGCAGAATTATGCTAAAACACTCAAATAGTGCACAAGAAATAGAACAACTCATTGGGAGCGCTTTGTCCTCAAACTGGATGCCCAGCAACTGAAAATCGGCAGGGTGTACCGGCAACAAAAGGAAAGGCAGACTTGATGTTGCTCTTAGCCATTAGCATCCCCTGTCCGACCTTCTCCACTAAAGCTAAGGCCACATCCACCGAGGAAAATGTCACTGTTACCTGCTCAGTCGGAATGAAATCGTTCACAGACTGACCTTCATATATACTGCCCTCGTTCCTTCTTAGGTAACACCCCAATAGGACACACAATGAGCTGCTCCAGTGGCTAGTCATCAAAAGGACCCACCATCCTCCCCTCCTGTATCTCCTTGTGTAATTTTTCCCTGACCACCCATGCATGCTCAGTTGTAGATTTCAGGTTGGAAGCCCAACGGCGCACATTCGAGCACCCATCCGTGAAGCCTCCTAACAGCACCCTAGCATCCTCAGTCTTGTCATACAGGGAAAGCCAAAATGAGAGTTTGTTCAATTTAATGGGCGTATGAGCCCTTCCCTCCAGAATCTTGTGTCCCTCTACCTGACCTGAAACCCACTGCCTGCCCATATTGCTGTCCTTGATTTGGTCCTGGCTGACTACCTCAAGTCCCTTGCTGTTGTCCATTACCTACAGCAAAACTGGTTTTGCCCACACCAAAACAGGTGACCAATGGGTGTCTGCCTGAACATTTCGAGCATTCATGCCAAATCATGCAAAGATCCCTTGTGCACAGGCCTTTGTTGAAATCCCAGCATGCCCCACTCTGGTTCCCCTGCCTTTTTGTGCTACCCCCACCCCGCCCCAGGTGGGGCGCCCCTGAAAGGGCTTTTACTCTATCAACAACCTGCTCGCTGTAAAAATCTTTTCGCCGAATTTCACTGTGTCCAGCTTCCCCCATTGAGCCTCTTGGTAAACCACTTCATCGTCCTGCGTCCACGCATAGCCCCCGTAATTGAGCTATGCCTTCCTAAGCACATCTATGTACTTAAAGAGGGCTACTGACCTCTCTGGGAACTTTTCACAGTATGAATGAGGAATGCAGCCATCCAATTTTCAATTGTCACTGGCATCCTCAGCCTCTTGGACAATTCCAACTCCTCCTCCTTAGAGCCCTCTTTGGATCTGAGTTACCTATGTAAGAGTTTCAAAATCTCAACATACTCCGCTTTCCATATCTTCTCTTTGGTCGACTGCATAAGATGGGCCCCCAACGGTTTGGATGTCCCCATGTACTCTAGCTTTTTGAATTTCACTTGCTTACTCTCCTTCTTGTCTCCTGAGTCCTGCTTTGTGTTGCCCAACTGCACTTCCTCCTGTCCTACCCCTCCTGTCCCGTCAGTACCCGTTTGTCCCCCTTCTGGCTTCTTCTGTAGTGACCCCTCTTAGTCCGTGCGCACCAGGTGGTCCTCTGTCCCAACTCCAGTGTCCTGCACGTAGTGTCCTTTCCTTAAGTGGGCCTCCCTGCTATCGTGAAGCTCACCAGCTTCTACCCCCACAGACACCATTTTTAAGTGGGCCTCCCCACTGTTTAGAGGCTCCCCAGCCTCGACCTCCACGGAGACCATTGGCTTAAGGAGCTCCCTGCCAGACTGGTGCTCCTTGTCCATGATCCCTTTATGCCCAGAGTTAGATGTTTGAACCTTGTGTTTCCAAGGTCGGTGCCCGCCGCTTCGCCAACATTTGCTGCTGCCAAGTTCTGTCTCTGTCAAGGCGCCACTTCCTCGGAGTCTGTACGTTGCTCTATGAGCCCACCTCTCGGTACCTCCAATTCAGGATGCTATTACAGCACTGAAAGTTAGAGTGACCAAGTGGGGGGAAGGGTTTGGGGAAAGGAACAGCTGGGAAGGAGACCTGTAAAACAAATAAATACACATACAAACAATAACAATTTGCATATATAATTCTCAGATGCTGGACTCTGCTATGCGGAATTTGTAGGCTAAAGAGTCTATATATGACTTTATCACGAGCCCGTGATACCAGTTATACAGGAAAGACACTTCCAAAGAATGTGTTACTAACACACTTTCTTATTAGCAATATTCAACAATGTTCGTAGCATATGCTCATAGTTTTTACACAATATACAAATGAGCCCCAAAGCGCTTGCCCGAGCGCTTGAAAAGACAACATGCAAATGACCTCCAAAGGGCTTGTCCGAGCGTTCCACATACACCATGCAAATGAGCCCAGAACACTTGTCCCTATGCTCGACAACTCAATATGCGAATGAGCCCAGAGCTCCAGATTGTAATCGCTGGTCCCTGTACTCAACAACACAATATTCAAATGAGTTCCAAAGCGCACGATCATAAGAGTGCCAATACAATATTCAAATGAGTTCCAAAGCGCACGATCGTATGTTTGCCAAATACAGAATTCAAATGAGCTCCAAAGCACAATCGGATCCCAACAATGTTCAAAATGAGTATCACAAATAAAGAGCAGAAATGAAGATTCTCTGTTGCCTTCAAAACAACAGAGGCTTACCTGAAAGCCCAAGATAAAAAGGAATGAACTCACAAGTCTGCAGAGGAGACCGAGGCTGCTCCCACTCGGCAGGATTCCAGAATAGTGAGCAACACCCAATGGGGCGTGGCTCCTTTTATAGACAGACCATACCCATAGGCAGACCACACCCACAGTGAAAAAGGCAGACCACACCCATAGGCAGCAGACCACACCCACAGTGAAAAAGGCAGACCACACCCATAGGCAGACCACACCCAAAGTGACTGCTGTGTGGGGATTCTGGGATATGTAGTCCCCTATAGCTACATCCGGAAAAAGAAAAGGAAAACACATAAAAGAAAATGGACAATGAAAGGAAAATACAAGGAACGTCTAAAGTGGCCATGATAAAGCCTCGTACAGACCAGGAGGAATTAAAATTCGTGGGCTCACTATTCTGTCAAGGCGCCACTTCCTCGGAGTCTGTACGTTGCTCTATGAGCCCGCCTCTCGGTACCTCCAATTCAGGATGCTATTACAGCACTGAAAGTTAGAGTGACCAAGTGGGGGGAAGGGTTTGGGGAAAGGAACAGCTGGGAAGGAGACCTGTAAAACAAATAAATACACATACAAACAATAACAATTAGCATATATAATTCTCAGATGCTGGACTCTGCTATGCGGAATTTGTAGGCTAAAGAGTCTGTATATGACTTTATCACGAGCCCGTGATACCAGTTATACAGGAAAGGCACTTCCAAAGAATGTGTTACTAACACACTTTCTTATTAGCAATATTCAACAATGTTCGTAGCATATGCTCATAGTTTTTACACAATATACAAATGAGCCCCAAAGCGCTTGCCCGAGCGCTTGAAAAGACAACATGCAAATGACCTCCAAAGGGCTTGTCCGAGCGTTCCACATACACCATGCAAATGAGCCCAGAACACTTGTCCCTATGCTCGACAACTCAATATGCAAATGAGCCCAGAGCTCTAGATTGTAATCGCTGGTCCCTGTACTCAACAACACAATATTCAAATGAGTTCCAAAGCGCACGATCATAAGAGTGCCAATACAATATTCAAATGAGTTCCAGAGCGCACGATCGTATGTGTGCCAATACAGCATGCAAATGAGCTTCAAAGCGCACGATCGTATGTTTGCCAAATACAGAATTCAAATGAGCTCCAAAGCACAATCGGATCCCAACAATGTTCAAAATGAGTATCACAAATAAAGAGCAGAAATGAAGATTCTCTGTTGCCTTCAAAACAACAGAGGCTTACCTGAAAGCCCAAGAGAAAAAGGAATGAACTCACAAGTCTGCAGAGGAGACCGAGGCTGCTCCCACTCGGCAGGATTCCAGAATAGTGAGCAACACCCAATGGGGCGTGGCTCCTTTTATAGACAGACCACACCCATAGGCAGACCACACCCACAGTGAAAAAGGCAGATCACACCCATAGGCAGCAGACCACACCCACAGTGAAAAAGGCAGACCACACCCATAGGCAGACCACACCCAAAGTGACTGCTGTGTGGGGATTCTGGGATATGTAGTCCCCTATAGCTACAGCCGGAAAAAGAAAAGGAAAACACATAAAAGAAAATGGACAATGAAAGGAAAATACAAGGAAAACATATTGCGGTGCTCAATGTACACTTGCAGAACACCGCAGCCACCATCTAGCAACAGGAAAATGTAGTTTCCCACATCGTATTGTGGTAGTGCCATGAGTACGATGGCCACGGAAATCCAAATGAACAGTGGGGGCGGGCCCTAGAACGCGCGCCACAGAGGCGACGCTAACAGTCTCCTCCTGCCGCCTGCGGCTGGGCCTGTGTTACCTCAAACATACTAGGTTCAGGGGTATTAGATGACCCTCCCCACTTCGCCCTCCTCCCACCATTGTAACTCATTATCCTCCCGCAATTCCCCTTCCTCCAAACTCTCTTCCTTGTAATCCTGAAATGACTATGCAAAGTGTACCCTTGACTGCTTGTGTCCACTGGTCTCAAACCGATCCTGAGAGGGGTCATGCACAAATACGGTAATATTACCTGGCAACCTGTCTGGGGGGCCGTACCTTGCCCTCCCCACCTTCCTACCAATGCAAGACGCATAGTCTCATGATCCAGCCGGGTGGAGTATGACCCAACTCCTTCCACCTGTTGCACTGCCGGGGTTGTGCTGTACCCTCCTTTACCCGTGATCTTGAAGTCCAGTGCCAAGTTCCAGCTAGCCGCACGGGCCGCGCTGTCTCTTCTCTTCGAGGCCGCTGAGCTGCACGTAGCTCTCCCGAGTCCGGCCCCCATACCGTGCTCTGACCTGTAAAAGAGAAACGTGATCTGGTGTGCTGGTCGCTGTATACCCATTAACTGTGGACTCCCCAGTCTTTTCCCTCACCCAGTCATCTGGGGGGCGCTAGAGCCCCGATACCCAAGGTGACCCACTGACCCGGCGTCTGCGACCGCCGAGGCCCAATCTTGCGACCCCTTCTCTTCCCACTTCTGCCCAGCCTGGTGGCTTCACCGACCAAACGATGTCTGTACTTCCCGATCTAGACTTCCCTTCTATAAACCTCCCCGCTCCTCCCCATCACTCCTTGCTAAGCTCTCCAGTACCTCTACCCGATGGGGCTTGCCCCCACCCCTCCCCAGCATCCCCATTAGGCTCCCCAGGGGCCCTAGCCGGCCGGCCCCTCCATAAGTTCCTTGCACAGGGAGACCCTGGCCCCCGCCAGGGCCCTCTCCAGCCATGAGTCCTTGTCCCAATCAATATCCTGCACCTCTCCCTCCACTGGATCTTGGCCCTGTACTTGTTGCTCCCCCACTGCTGCACCTGCCCCCACGGCCATCCACTGTTTGTAAACTTCCCTAAAATCAACCTCAGGCCAGGGCTGTACCTGTAGCTCCTTAATTCTGTCCTCCAACCCCCCTTCTCCCTCCCTGGAGCCTGCCCTGTGCCTCGCGGTCTGTCCGTAAACCCCCCGTGGCCCTCGCCCTCCCTCTCTCTCTACGTGAGACTGCGTGTCTATCGGTGGCGGTCCCGCCCCTTTTTCTTTTTCTATTCAGCCAGGCATCCCTCTCACTACAGGAGGCCTCGCACTGTCCAACATCATTTTGCCCCTGCGAGGCCTCTGTCTCCCTCTGGGAGGGCTCGCAGCTGATGCTCCTCCCTATCTGAGCGTCACGGCCCCGGGCCAGACACGTATGTTCCTCTTCCCCTACTCGGGGATGCTCTCCTAGTACAAATGCGGCCCCTCCCACTCACCTGCCATTGTTCGGTGGCCTGCGGCCTGTGCTCAGAAGCGTAGGCCATGACTGCAGCAGTCACACCAACACCGGCCTTACAATGTGGCCGATCCCTGCTGCGCTGGACCCCTTCTTTCAACAAATCGAGCCGCCTGGCCTCTGCCAGCATGCACTTGGTCTGGGCCACCTTCTCGTCGCCTGCCACAGTTGCTATCAGGTAGGCCAGAGATGAGGGAGATGCTGCACACGTAAAGCACTACAGTGTTACTAAACTACAGTGTTAACCCCCTCCTGGCCCAACCTGAACAAAAGCCTTTAACTGAGTTGACAAAAAGCTCCTAACTAAGTACCAGCCACCGTGCTACCATTATAAAATGGTGGCTGGCACACAAAATAGCCTGTTTATATATGTTGGGCTACATGCGTAGCCCAAAACCCCCGTGCATTCTTCTGGTCTACACTACTTCCCCAAAAACCCCTGGGGGCAGACCTCCCTGTGGTCGGCTGCCCCCCAAATCCCCATTCTTACGGTCCCGACTCGAAGCACGGAGCAGGGGCTGATGTGCCTGAAGCCTCTGTACAGGAAAGGAGCACATGCCAGCAATTGACACTGTGAGTGATACTCTGTTGGTGGCTCTGACTGTCGCCGAACACAATTAGCATCACTGGTCTGTTAGCGGTGTACCCCGGGCCCTGAGTGGCAGCTACGGTTGAGCTACCTACCTCTGGTAAGTGCTGCCTGGGTGTGTGAGATTGTTGCTGGTTACAACTTGGTTATTTTATGTATTTACCAACCCACAGGATTTCAGTTTCTGACCATTTAATGGTGCTCTGACACCTGGCCACTGTCCTATCAGAGTAGACATCTCTTTCTCAACAAGGAGATCAAGCGGGCATTTGCCGGAGGCATAGACCTACATGCCTTAGTGTCTTGTGTATGAATACCTTAACGTGCTCAAAATAGGCAGGAGATTTTACACTATATTATGGTGTGTAAAGCAACTTCATTGATATGCCATTCAAGCGCTTCGTTGATTGTGGTGCCACAATGGTATGTGTTTTTCATATGCAGAGGCTGCTCGTATCAGTATGCTTTTGATTCTTGTTTCGTCTAGCACTAAACGTCCCCTTTCTATATGAAATGTATCCTTTTCTGTGTCTTACGAATGTGACTGTTGTGCTGCTCTGGAACATAAGAAGCTAAGGTCTCATTTTCTCATAGCTTTGAGCATCAGTGACCTCTGCTCCTTACATGCACTTGTGGTGCCAGTCCAACTGAATATTGTTCAATCACGTTTAAGATCCAAATTTGTCATTCTAGATGCACACTATTCTATTTTTATGTGACTGAATTCAAACTACTTGCAGAGTGGATGTGGTAACTGGTAAGAAGGGGTGTTTATATAATGGCAAGTGGTAGCCTAGCCTATGGTGACGAGTAAAATGTCTCTTCTTCTTCCACATCATCATCATTCATAGCCCCAATACAGATCAAAATGCAATTAGCACCAGCCTCCAGCCGCATTTGCAGCCTGCTACACATGACACTCACCTCACATCAGTCCTCTATGGTTTTTCAGTGGTTTCCTCATTCCTTTTTTTCTTAATGCCTGTGACAAGAGTGGATACAACCTCCTGGATGCACCAGTTGGCATCTTCTCACGCATTGTTTCTGTCCACACTGGCTCAAGCCACCTGCTCACATCCCGAGGACCAGCGTGAGCTTGATGATGCAAAGGACAAGCAGTGGGAACGGGCATGCAGGGAAAGGTCATCACAGCAACTGACCTTTTTCATGGCCAATAGCTAGAGAGCAGTGTAGAATCTTGTTTTTGTCTCGTGAGGTGGCCTTTATAGTTTCCAGTCAGTAGATGGACACAGTAGAGAAAGTTGACTTAGCTCCCACACAAACTGACTAGGAAGATTCATAAGGATACTCTATTCTTTACCTTCAGGTTATCCTTTGGCTCCTGAAAGCTTGACCACACTTAAAGGGTACTATTCCGAGATATGAATAGGGTGTCATGTGCTAATTAGTTGGAGTCGTTCAGTGTAAAGAACAGGAGTGCGTGTGTATTCTTCACAGCTAATTTTTAGCTTAAGCACTCCATGTGAGTGGATATGTTTTCCAGCTGCCTCCATCATGTCCATCCCTCCCCCGCTTGTGTTACTGTCACCTGTGTGCTTCTCTGCCGCCTGGTTCTCGTGTTTCTCCCTCTCGCCTTTCTCTCCCCCCACCTATGCTTGTATTTCTCTTTCTCACTCATGTGCTTCATTGCTCTTCCAGTCCCTATATTGCTCTTTCTCACCTGTGTGCTTCTTCCTTTGCCCGTTGTTCTTCCTCATGTGCTTCTCCCCACCCTCCATGTTGCTTCACCCTGCCCTCCATTTTGCTTCATCCACTGCCTACTTCCACGGCACACTTCTCCGTTGCAAGATTAAAAAGAAAAATGCATTAATGCTACTTATTTTTTAATTTACCAATCCATTTCGGATTGGTAAAGAAACAAAAGAGACCTGCATAATTTTGTAACTGCTCGCACAGGCCTCAAAAAGACAAGACTGTATTGTTTCACCTTTTGTCTTTTTTTCTTCTTTAGCCATGCTGCACAGGCGACCTATTAGTTTTGCCAGTGCATGATCATTACATTGATGTTTTAGGCAATAAAATAAATTCTATCTTTTCCAAACAGTTTAAGGGTATTAAAAAAAAACTATCTTCTCCAAACAGTTTAAGAGTGATCCTAGCTCAAGTTTTGATGAGGAAAATTTGGCACAGTGCACCATGGATCTGTTCTTCGCAGGCACCGAAACAACTTCAACTACTCTGCGCTGGGCTATTCTGTACATGGCAGTATACACAGAAATTCAAGGTAATGTTAATCAGAATTAAGAAATGGATCACTCATTTTATCAAGGTATATTACCGTAAATTTGAAGGATATAAATTTGTTGGATAGATTAAATGTTACAGAGCAGTAAGCATACATTCTGAGTTGTCTGACGGTACCCCACTGGCAGTGTTATGAAAAAAATAAAATAACTCAAAATTCTAGAGAAGACAGAATATGGGAACTCAAGAGAAGAAATTGAAAAATAATAATTATTGTTTAAAATATGTTCATTGAAAATTATTTAGAGGGCCGTAAAAGCATTGCATATCTGTCTTCTCAAGTTTTATTTTGTCTGCTCCTTTTTTCATATGAACAATGGTCAAGCAAATGGTTTGTTAAGAAGGGGATTATGCAAATTTTCCTTGTCAGCACCAAATAAATCAATGTGCATAAGATCACAGACAACCCAGCTATCACAACTCTATACCTGTAACATATAATGCATGTTCATATTCTAGCCTGTATTATTTCTTCCAGCTGCTAACTGCATGAAAGTTAAATGTAAAGAAATAGCAAAGGGCCATGAGAGTCCAATTTCTTGATCAACCACCAATGTTCTAGACACACCCAGACCAGTACCGACTTCAAGCACTCTTACATACATTCACTATATATTGCTGGGCCCCTCCAACTTAAATCACACACTGACAGTGCTATAGAGGAACCTGCATTGTTTAAATGCAATTGTGATTTCTTTCCTCTGCCTGGTGGAAGTGTGTTTTTTAATTTTTAGTTTAAAGTAAGCTTATTGGAACTGAACAAAAATACAATTGGATAATTGTAGTGACGAAGCTGACACTCCTGGTTTAAAGGGTGAAGTTTATTCGTTACTTCGACCAGACATGACAGCGAGCAGCCTTCAGGAGCAGGTACAACTGGCAACTGACTGCGGCGAGTACAAATATTCAAACATCAACACATTCTAACATAATGAGGATTCTCGGCTTCTCTCGTGGGGACTCTCACGAGAACCCTCACGAGGGAAGAGAAAGGAAGGAAACACTACACATCTCCTCCTTTACAAACAAAACAAAGCATCAGTTACAAATATAATCCTTTAAGATAACAGGACGTTTGATGATCCTTTTCCCAAGGGTGCTAGAAGTGTTGGTATCTTCCTTTTGTGAAACATCATGCAAAACGACGACTTCACTTCCTTTGGCAGATGGATCCTGTGGAAAATCAGAAAAGTCATCCAAAACAGACGATTTGTTAACAACAGAATCAAAAGCAATAGGAGCCTCACAGTAGGGTTGTTTACATAACGCAACTCTTTTGAGGTTCCAACGTTTCCCATTATCCAAAATGACAGCGTTTTTCCTTAATTGAGCAATACGTTGAGGCTCAAAAAACGTGCTTTCATTTTTTGGAACAAATCCAGGCTTCTTGATTATGTCCCACTAACCAACAGACAATTTAATTTTTGGGGTATTATGCTTTCGGTCATAGAGTTCATTGTACTTGTCATGTTTAAGGCTCAAATTATTCATGACATCAGCAGAAGACCAACTCACCTCCCCGCAACCTTTAATCCAACCAGGAAACCACTTGGCTCTGGGCTTCCTACCCCTCATGAGCTCGAAAGGAGAGAATTTTGTAGAGTCAACAACAGAAACTCTATAAGACCAAAGTGTTCTGAACAATTGCGTCTCCCAAGGAATGTTGTTCTTAAATGCCAAATGAATGGCACCTTTCAAAACTCTATTGTACCTTTCTACCAAACCAGTACCACTTGGATTGTACAAAGAGGTGGTTTTATGTTGAATTCCACATTTAGATAAATACTGAGTCATAACATCGGAAGTAAACTGTACCCCATTATCACTAATGATGAGAGCGGGATTGCCCTCGCTAAGGAAAACATCATCAAAAACGTTTATCACGGTGTCAGTGTCCAATTTTTTGATCACTTTGACTACAGGCCACTTAGTAAACACATCCATAATAGAAATGACATACTTTCCAGAACTGCCAACAGGACCCATGATGTCCACAGCAACATGCTCCCAGGGAGATTCAGGGCACATAAGATCACTCATGGGAGGTCTTAAAGTTTTAAGGGTTTTATCCGCAGATGAACACAAACCGCAATCTCTTACAGCTCTCTCCACCTCAATATCTAGACCAGGCCACCAATACCTCCTTTTAACAATGCACTTGGTTTTAAAAATTCCTAAGTGTCCATCATGGCATAGAGATATAATTTTACCTCTGAGACTAAACGGAGGGACTAATTTATCACCCCTCATAAGGTTACCGTCCAAAGAGGATAACTCATCTCGGACTTCCCAGAAAGCTTTCAAGTCATTAACTTCCATTTTGCGAGGCCAACCAGTGCATAAAAACTCCAAAACTTTCCTTAAACACTCGTCTTTGGTCAGAGCTTCCATCCATTCCTCTTTTTGAAAAGAATCAACCCCGTGGTCCCATAACCAAGCAACTTGAACACCATCCATGAGGTCATCCTGGTTTTCAACCATCTGGACTGACAACCGAGAAAGAAAATCATCAACAGCGTTCTTTTTACCAGGTAGGTATACAATTTTGTAGAGAAAATCCAACAGCCGCATGGAAATCTGTGCTAACCTGGCAGTAACATTAATCATTCCAACATTAGACAAGATCTTAACTAAAGGTTTATGATCACACTTAATAATGACTTCATTTCCCCAAACAAATGTACGAAAATGCTCCAAGGCCCAAGCACAAGCAAGTGCCTCACGTTCGATTACATCGTATTTGCACTCTGCAGGAGACAAATACCTTGAGGCATATGCAACAATGGATTCAAAACCTTTTTCGTCAACCTGTGACAAGACAGCACCAATACCAGTACCACTGGCATCAGTGGTAATACCATTTTTTCCACAAGGGTCAAAACCCTGAAGAGCGGGAGCAGAGGAAATTGCGTTTTTAATGTCGGAAAATTACTCCTGACACGAACCAGACCACACAAATTCTGACTTGGATTTGAGAAGTTGCCTAATGTGAAAGGTTCTGCTAGAATTTTTTTTAACAAATTTAGAAAAAAACTCAACGAGTCCTAAAAAGGATTTAACCTCATCCTTATTTTTTGGACTAGGGGCATCAGTAATGGCAGAAACTAATTTGGTTTTTGGATGAATGCCGACAGCACTAATTTCATGACCAAGATAACTCACACTATTGGCAGCAAACTTGCATTAAGAGAATTCTACTGTTAATCCAAATTTATTTAAGAGGGAAAGCACATGAAGGAGTTTGGGTTTTTGATCGCTACTGTTCTTCCCCATGACAAGAATGTCATCTTGGAAAATGAGAACATAATCCAAATGACCAAAAATCTTGTGCATTAAACGCTGTAATACAGCAGCTGCAGAGGCCAAACCAAACGGCATTCTGGTGTATTGAAAACAGCCAATGTTAGAAATGAAAGCAGTAAGATTTTTACAATCATCAGAAAGGGGAATTTGGTGGTAAGCTTGAGACAGGTCAATAGTAGAAAAAACTTCCATGCCTCTGGTTTTAGTAAGCATTTAATTGATTTTTGGGAGTGGGAACTGGTCTATCAAAATGTTACCATTGAGATGGCGCAAGTCAATGCATAATCTAAGCTTTCCGTTGGCCTTCCTCGCGGCGACCAACGGAGAAATCCATTGAGAAGACTCTATAGGTTCGATGACACCATCATTGGCTAACCTATTTAATTCCTTCTCAACTTCATCTCTAACAGAAAAAGGAATATTCCTAAGTTTGTGGACTTTTGGAGATGCATCAGGTTTGGGGTGAATGTGATGCTCAAAACCTTCCAATCTGCCCAAAGTTCCAGAAAAAAATGAGGAAAATTATCACGTAGAGTCTTGCCCAAGCATTCACCTTCATCTAAAACAAGAACTTGTTCTATACCATTAGGATCAAGAATAATATTGAGTTCCCTTTGATCTTTCCACCCAAGAACAGATGGACCCTTTTTGAAACATAAAGTTTGCACAAAGCACTTCTGTTCTAGAATCTAAAGATAAGTTTCCTAAAACCAAGCAAATCAATAGATTCACCCGTATAACTCTCAGGAGCAATATCGGGTTGTAGTAATTCAGAACCAAGTTTTTTAACAAATTTGTCGGACCATACTGCCTCATTCACTATAGTGAAAGGGGAACCGGAATCAGCTGCAATGTGCACATTAACTCCCCCTATGGACATTAAACACATCGGCTTGTTAGAATCATTACTGTGCGAAATATTAAGGACTACATTACTATTAGAACTTGAAATAAAACAATGTCCATCATCACTGACCTCATTAGCGGAGGATAAAAGACCCTCCTCAATGCATTTAACTTTATCTTTGTTAAGCTTTTTAGTGTGGCACACTCGGCTGAAATGGCCTATTTTTCCGCATAGAGTGCATCTTTGCTAGAGGGCTGGACATTTCTTATCGTTGGCAAGATGATTTTTACTGTCACATCTATAACATCTAAATTCTTTCTTGCTAGAAATTCCATCTCTTTTGCTAGAGACCCTGTTCGCAGAGTTGACTCTAGATTTGTTAGAGAGAACTCTGGCTACAGTTTCTTGTTGCAAATTATCAGAATTCTCTTTCTTGAGGGCTTTTGTACACCTACCAGACAATTCAGCTTTCCTTGCAATAGCAAGAACATCTTTAAGAGAATTGTCACCGTTAACCCATAATCTATCTTGTATGGAGGGATCAAACGCATGCATGACTACTTGATCTCTTACTAACTCTTCTTCAATTACTCCAAATCTGCAATCAATAGCAAGTTTTTGAAGAGCAGTTACGAAGTCATCTACAGATTCATTCTTAAGCTGTTTCCTTTGAAAGAACTTAAAACGGGTTACACCAATACAAACCTTAGGTGAAAAGTAATTGTCTAAATGCTTAATTGCTTGGTTAAAAACGTTGTCATCACCAGACACAGTGTCCTTGTTCAATTTACCATATATTTTTAAGCCTTCAGGACCCAAACTATGCATCAATAATGGTTTTTTTCATTCACCAGATAACTTATTAGCATGGTCAATAGTTAGAAGGTAATTGATAAAATACTCCTTCCATTGTAACCACGGAACAGGTGGATCACCAGAAGTGCACATAAACTCTTTTGGTGGGTTGACTGTAATGTTGGTAGTAGGAGCAGCCATAGTGCAAATGGATAAAAAAAAAGAATCTGAGTTAATTAGAGTTAAAATATTCTCAACCTTACAATTTCAAGAATAAAATTACACAAAGTCAGTATAAATTGTGAACTCCAGAACTGCGCAAATGAACAAATGAGTATTATCAAGGAAACAATGACCATGAGAATGAAAGAAAAGAAAAGAAAAAAATATACACAAAAAAGAGCTGTGCGAATCAGCGTGTGAGACTCGCAGGAAGACACTTTTGATTGCAGTGACGAAGATCAGTGTGACACAGCGTATAAAAATTACCAGAAAAATTGTCTGTAGGCACAACAGTATAGAGAAAACGTGTACACTTGAAAACTGTGCGCATCAGTGTAAGAAAATACGCAAAAAGAAAAAAACACTATATAACGTGTCCACACGGGAAAGGCTCTGTGAATCAGCGAAGAAACAAGTAGAAAGAATAATCTTGGGCTGCCAGAGTCATGAAAATAACAAAAGTCTCACTCTCCCTAGACGAAGACTGGCTCCAGTCAAGAAAACACAAGTCTCACCTCTCTCAGAAGAACCGGCTCCAGGACGAGCAGAAACTCACCAGCGCAGTGCCGTGCAATCAGCCTTAGAATGATGAATCCCAGGAGGGTGAAGGGTGACAGCTGCGTGAAGAGGAGAGCAACGTTCGCGATGATCCTTCTTTGTTTTTGTTTTTTAAATGACGGTGTCCTGGAGGTGCCAATTAACATTGCGGAATAAGGAAATATTCCGATCGCGGAGGAGGAGTCGGAGAAGCTCAAACCAATTAGAGAGGCGAGTCGGGAGGAAAACGTCACGTGATCTTGAAGAAACTGACTTCAGGAAATACGATGAAATTGCAGACGCGTGGGCTCAGTCTGGCCGAGATCGTCGCCAAAATCCGTGTGGTGACGAAGCTGACACTCCGGGTTTAAAGGGTGAAGTTTATTCGTTACTTCGACCAGACATGACAGCGAGCAGCCTTCAGGAGCAGGTACAACTGGCAACTGACTGCGGCGAGTACAAATATTCAAACATCAACACATTCTAACATAATGAGGATTCTAGGCTTCCCTCGTGGGGACTCTCACGAGAACCCTCATGAGGGAAGAGAAAGGAAGGAAACACTACAATAATGCATTACTGTTAAGAATGATAATACATTTTGGAATAATAAACATAATACAGTTTAGGGGAGGTGTAGGGGGTGTGCATGGTATAAAATAGGAGTAATCTGATCATTATATTCAAAGAGTGACAATATTTAGAATAACAGTAGTATACAAAAATAAGCAATAATGCTATCAGTAAATGGAAATTCAGGGCGGTTGAAGCATTTCTTCTTCATTAGGTGGACGAGGGAAAGATGGTTTTGCATGTTTGTCTAAAAAGTTAGTTACTGGGGACCTAAGGGCTAAACGTTTAAATACAAGTGCTATAGGTTGCATAAATGCATTATCTAGTCAATGATTAAGGCAGATGGCATACCACCATGCCTGAAAAGATAACTGGGTAAGGTCCTTCCAATTGTTTGGTTATTTGTTGAAACGCCACTGGCAATAGCAAATTCAGTAGTCGCAAATCAAATAAATCTATGTCCCAATCATCAGACAGACTTCCTAAGAAAATATTAACATTAGAGATAGAGGTACTTTCGAATGGAAAATAGAGTTAATCTGATTCCAGACTTGTAACAAGAACTCATGTACAAGAGGACATGTGAAGAGTAAATGATTTAAATCTGCATGTGGTGAGGAACATGACCAACAAGTATCAGTAACGTCTGAGTAACACTTGTGTAACGTTACGGGGACAGGAAGAGTCTGTTATAAATATAAAACAGTGTTTGTGTAGCATTTGCTGCTCAGGAAGACTTTCCAAGCTTTGTCCAAATTTGTTTCTACACCAAAATAGACCATTTAGTTTCCAAATCATTTCCCCAAGACAATTCTGTATCCGTTTTGTCTCTATCAATAGGAGTAGAATGTAACTGGGAATAAATAGTAGAGGCTTTTGGAATTGTTAATACGAGATCACTTAACCGATTAGTTGGGGGCGAGGGAGATTGAGGACAGTACTGAAATTGAGTACAGGCAGTATATATTGAGTTTGTAAGAGTTGAAATTTATGTTGAAAAGAAGGTGGAAGTCCAAATTGAGTTTGAACGTGTGCAAAGGATATAAGAGAACCACAATCAAAAAGTTGATTGACCCACATTAAACCCTTTTGCCTTCAGGTTTTCCAATATATAGGTTTGTTGTTTAGGTGTATGAATTTGTTATGCCAAATGGTAGAATGAAGAAATGTGGGGAGATTAAAAGTATGAGATAATATAGGTTCTAATAATTTACAGGAATATTTTAAAATGGGAGCGGATAGAGATTGTGATATGCACATGAATATCAAATATTCCTGAAGGGAAAAAGGTGATAAGAGATCCTTTTCTAGATCAACCCATAATGATTGATATTTTGGGGAGTCCAAAATCAAATAAGCAGATTGTCTTAATAAAAAAGCTGCATCATATTTAGAAAAATCAAGAAAATTTACACTGCTTTCTGATTTAGAGCATTTTAATTTTAATAAAGACATACAAGCTTTTTTATTGTTCCAAAGAAATGCAGAGAGTATGGAATTGGTCTTCTGAAAGGATCTGAGTGGTATGTTCAGTGGAATATTAGAAATAGTTTATAGGATAATAGGTATTCTGTCGTATTTTAGATAAGAAAGGTTCCAGTGCCAAATTAAAAAGAAAAGGTGAAAGGGGACATCCTTGTCAGACACCGCGACCCAGAGTAAAATATGGAGAGGTGAGGCCATTTGTAAGGATGGCAGCTTGTGGTGATGAGTACAAAAGGGATATCAAGGTAACAAGGTGCGGCCCAAACCATTTAAGAGTGTGACAATTAAAAAGCCAATAGATTTGTTTAAAAGCTTTCTCAGCATCTAGGGCGATTTCTGCTAAAGGTTCAGACAAATGCATAGATTTTGATAGAACATCAGAGAATAGACGAGTATTATCAGATATGTATCTCCCTTTAACAAAACATGTTTGTTCCTTACCGAGAAGTTTAGGGAGAAAGGATTCTAATCATAAAGCTAAAGTTTTCGAGAAAATGTTGTAGTCAATGTTTACCAGTGAGATAGGTCTATATTTTTCAATAACGAAGATCTTTCCCATGCTTTTGCGATTAAACATATAAGGGTGTCTAAAAAGGAGCTATATGATTTACATAACTGTAAGAAGGAATTGTTCAGAGTGTATAATTTAGAAAGAAGTAAATTAGAAAAGTGCGTAAAGAATTCAACTGTGAATCCATCTGGACCTGGAGCTTTATCTTTCTTAGGGTGTTTAATGCAACATGAAGTTCTGCTTGTGTAATATCTGATTCTTATGATGTAAAATCAAGTTGAGTATCAAAAGATTTGTGGATATTAGAAAGCTAATGCAGAATCTCTGTGTCAGATGGAGAATCTTCTGGTGTATATAATATTTTGTAAAAATGTACAAATTCATTTAAAATGTCTAAGGGCCAGGTGTACGACCATTTTTTGCAGTCGCAAACTGGAAATCGGCCCGTTTGCAACCGCAAAAAAGGGTCCTGGCATGTACAAACGCTATTTTCGAGTCGGTGACTCGCAAAATATCGTTCGCGACTCTCACTATTAGGAAGGGACATCCCTTCCTAATAGTGAGTCACAATGGAATGTACCATTGTTGCGGTCGCAAAACAGTTGCAGTCGCCTTTAAGAAAAACGGGCTGCATTAAAAAAAAACTGCTTTATTAACAAAGCAGTCACAGACATGGTGGTCTGCTGACCCCACCATCCCTGTGAATGCTGGCCATTCCTAATGGGGTCGCAAATAGCACCTGCCTCATGAATATTAATGAGGCAGGCAATTTGCGACCCCATTAGGAATCGCTAACAGTGTCTGAGACACTCTTGTAAATTGCATTTTGCGAGTCGCAAAGCAATGCAATTTACGAGTCGCAAAATGTAAGGGTCGTACATCTGGCCCCAAGTCTTTACATCTTGGTGCCTGAGGATTATTAATAATCAACCTGATTTGAATTTTTTTTTTCCCCTAGTTAATTTGCTAGCAATTTTCCCGATTTATTTTGGCCTCTATAACATTTTGCACTGGATTTGAGCAGATATGTTGAATAATTTTCTTTGGATAATTTATTAAATTTAAGCTTATCATTAATAAGTTCTTGTAAAAGTTTTTTGATTTTGAGGTACAGTAGGTATGTTCTAGTTTTTAATAGTTACAAAAACTTCTTTGGATTGGGTATGAGAGTTTTCTCCTTCTAGGTACGTAGTTAATTATAAAGTCTTGAGCGGAGGCCTTGAAAGCATCCTAAACAGTGTGAAAAGGAATATTATTTATTTGATGAGCCAAGACAAAATTATTATTTGGACATTGCATACGTTTGTGAATAACAGACCAAAATTGACATGCAGTGGGACCATAAATATTAAAGATAGATATGGGAACTTTATCAATTAATAGTTTGATACGGAACCATCGTCTAGCATCATCAAACTCTTGGGATAGTAAATGAATATGAAGTGATTTATGGCATAAGACTAGGACTCCATTTTCTTTACCATTTCCTGGAGAAAAGAAGATCTTACTAACCCATCCTGTTTTCAATTTTAAGCATTCACTTTCTGTAAGTTGATATTCTTATATGAGTTCAATGTGTGCACAGAGTTTTGATAAGTGAGTCAAAACTCATTGTTGTTTAATTGGAGAAGTTAGAACTCTAACTCTAACATTCCAAGAAACAATTGTCAAAGACATGAGGAAGAAACAAGATAAAATGATAGATCAGACCCAGTGAAGAGGAGATTAAACAAGAACCATGTAACAAGCAGTGGAAGTGATAATATTGGGGCGAGAAATGAAAGAAAGAAATGTGAAATAAAGAAGTGAGGTAAGGAAAAGGAGAGGGATGGGGAGAGAATTGAAAAAGGAGGAAATGTTTGAACATATAGAAGAAGAAATACCATAGGAATGGTAAAGAGAGTGAAAAACATACCTAAGGTTTAAAAAAGGTTGGGGAAGGTGAAACCACTTGGAAAAGATGACACGTCCAAAACTCCACAGGGGAGGACGCAAGGAGGACTGCGGAACTTGAAACAAGGAACAAGCACAGGTATAAACACGAAAATAGTACCTGTAAGAGAAAAGATATGTTATTAAAAGGACTTAACATTGTAGGTGTATATAATCCATGTTATAACATTATATCAAAAAGAATATAAATTTCAACAAGGAGAAGTGAAATTCGGTTGACTAGAACTATCGAGCAAATGAACAAATACTTTAGCATGAACAATTCCAGTGTTAAAGAATCTTGAAGTGCACAGCAGGCCACCATCCCTGTGAGTGCTGGCCATTCCTAATGGGTCGCAAATAGCACCTGCCTCATGAATATTAATGAGGCAGGCAATTTGCGACCCCATTAGGAATCGCTAACAGTGTCTGAGACACTCTTGTTAATTGCATTTTGCGAGTCGCAAAGCAATGCAATTTACGAGTCGCAAAATGTAAGGGTCGTACATCTGGCCCCAAGTCTTTACATCTTGGTGCCTGATGATTATTAATAATCAACCTAATTTGAATTATTATTTTTTTTCCAGTTAATTTGCTAGCAATTTTCCAGATTTATTTTGGCCTCTATAACATTTTGCACTGGATTTGAGCAGATATGTTGAATAATTTTCTTTGGATAATTTATTAAATTTAAGCTTATCATTAATAAGTTCTTGTCAAAGTTTTTTGATTTCGAGGTACAGTAGGTATGTTCTAGTTTTTAATAGTTACAAAAACTTCTTTGGATTGGGTATGAGAGTTTTCTCTTTCTAGGTACGTAGTTAATTATAAAGTCTCGAGCGGAGGCCTTGAAAGCATCCTAAACAGTGTGAAAAGGAATATTATTTATTTGATTAAAATGGAAATAATCATGAAAAAAGGAGGTTAAAGATGAAGCGAAGGATTTATCTAATAGAAGTGAGCTGTTAAATCTCCAACTTTTTGGCAGGTTTGATTGATGAAGAATCGCTAGTTGTATAGTGACAGGTGCATGATCAGAAATTAAGATAGAACCTATATGTACTGAATGTAAGTGTTGTTATGTGAGATGAAAATGTGATCTATTCTTGATTGGGCGTGATGGACTGGAGAAAAATATGTATATTCTCTCAATGTGGGATTGCATAACCTCCATGAATCAATTACGTTCCTCTGTTTGAGAGCATGAACAAAATATTTTTTGCGATTTGTTCGGAATATAAGGAAATGTGGAATTCTGATAAATGAGCGGATCAACAATTTGATTGATGAGCCAAGACAAAATTATTATTTGGACATTGCATACGTTTGTGAGTATCAGACCAAAATTGACATTAAGTGGCAGTTGGACCATAAATATTAAAGATAGATATGGGAACTTTATCAATTAATAGTTTGATACGGAACCATCGTCTAGCATCATCAAACTCTTGGGATAGTAAATGAATATGAAGTGATTTATGGCATAAGACTAGGACTCCATTTTCTTTACCATTTCCTGGAGAACAGAAGATCTTACTAACCCATCCTGTTTTCAATTTTAAGCATTCACTTTCTGTAAGTTGATATTCTTATATGAGTTCAATGTGTGCCTAGAGTTTTGATAAGTGAGTCAAAACTCATTGTTGTTTAATTGGAGAAGTTAGAACTCTAACTCTAACATTCCAAGAAACAATTGTCAAAGACATGAGGAAGAAACAAGATAAAATGATAGATCAGACCCAGTGAAGAGGAGATTAAACAAGAACCATGTAACAACCAGTGGAAGTGATAATATTGGGGCGAGAAATGAGAGAAAGAAATGTGAAAGAAAGAAGTGAGGTAATGAAAAGGAGAGGGATGGGGAGAGAATTGAAAAAGGAGGAAATGTTTGAACATATAGAAGAAGAAATACCATAGGAAAGGTAAAGAGAGTGAAAAACATACCTAAGGTTTAAAAAAGGTTGGGGAAGGTGAAACCACTTGGAAAAGATGACACGTCCGAAACTCCACGGGGGAGGACGCAAGGAGGACTGCGGAATTTGAAACAAGGAACAAGCACAGGTATATACACGAAAACAGTACCTGTAAGAGAAAAGATATGTTATTAAAAGGACTTAACATTGTAGGTGTATATAATCCATATTATAACATTATATCAAAAAGAATATAAATTTCAACAAGGAGAAGTGAAATTCGGTTGACTAGAACTATCGAGCAAATAAGTCAAAGTCAAAGGATCTTGTTGAGCGCACATATCACCAGAAAGGTCTCATGGCGCTTGCAGAACTCCATAAAGACTGGCGGTCAGATCTGGACAGCGTTATTTCTGATCAAATAGCCACGTTTTTAATTCCTTCCGAAAACGCTTGTGATCAGCAATGGAAAGAAGATGAGACGGAAGCTTATTCCAGAGATCGGGGGCAAGAAAGGAAAAAGATCGTCCCCCGCTTCGTACCGTGCGAATTCGTAGCGGGTGAGGAGAGATTTTGTGCTGGATCTTAAAAGTCTTCCTGGCTGATACCAGTGGAGCTTTTTCGCTAAATAACAGGGTCCGGTTCCATATATGATCTTGTGGGGGAGGCATAGAATTTTAAAATGGCCTGTCTTTCTTACCGGAAGCCAGTGGAGGGTCTTCAGACTAGGTGCTGAAGGAGATCTCGGTGGAAGATTTAAAATGAGTCTGGCAGCAGTGTTCTGTAGGATCTGAAGTTTGGAAAATAGATCTTCATTTAGGTAGGCTAATAAGGCGTTCCCATAGTCCAGACAACTTACGATAAGACCCTGCACCACAGGTTACCTGGATTCAATAGGGATCCATTTAAAGATTTTACGTAGTTTCCGCAGGATCCCATAGCAAGTGCCTAATACGAGATTGACATGAGTTTTCATGGACAGTTTGTTGTCAATAGTTATTCCAAGATTACGCACTGCTTGTTTAGGGGATGGGCGTGGGCCCAATGCCTGGGGCCACCAGTTGTTAGACCAATACTCTTCAGCCCTGCCAAACAAGATAATCTCTGTCTTGCTGCCGTTGAGCTGTAGTTTGTTATTGCCCATCCAGTTGTTAATATGGATCATGCAGTTTTTGAACCGGGTCATTGTGTCTGCAGGGTCGGGACCAAATGTGATCAACAGCTGAGTGTCATCAGCATATGACACTGCCTCAAAACCATGGGACCTGATTACCCTGGCCAAAGGTGTTACATAGAGGTTAAAAAGCATAGGGCTCAGGATAGATCCCTGGGGGACTCCTATGCTTACCGGCCTGCTACATGAGGCCAGGGTATCTATATGTACTGTGGTTGAACGGTTCCTTAGGTAGTTTTTGAACCAATCCAGGGCTTTCCCCCTGACTCCCACCTCCCAGAGCCGCTGTTCTAAAATGCTATGGGAGTTGGCGTCGAAGGCGGCTGACAAGTCAAAAGGACCAGCATCGCTGATTCTCTTTTATCCAGCGCCAGCCTGATATTATCAACCACCTCTACTACTGCAGTTTCGGTACTATGTGCCGACCGGAACCCTGATTGCGAAGGGTCTAGAAATCCGTGGTTTTCCAGATGGGCAGTGAGTTGTTTATTTACCAGGGATTCAAGCGCCTTCCCGAAATAAGGCAGCAGCGAGATAGGACATAGTTGCCTGGTACCCTAGGATCTGAGGTTGGCTTTTTCAGGATAGGTTTGACTTGAGCTGTTTTCCATCTGGTCGGGACCATGGCTTGATCTAATGACATGTTGAAAATCTCTGTAAGTTTATTATTCACAGAGATGCTATTTTCATGGAAAAATGGGGTGGGAGAGGGTCTGCGGGGAACCTGATTTGATCTTTGCTAAGGCTACTGAGACTTCTTCACAAATCACAGCTTTAAATTCCGACAGCAAAGGCAAAGTGAGGTGGCTATTGATGGTCAGGTGAGGGTCAATATTGTTAATGTCGTCTTGAGGGAAGGACCTATATATAGCTTTAACCTTTTCATCAAAGAAGGAGGACACTGTGTCAACCCATTCTTGCGTTGGGGAAAGAATGCGCTGGTCTGTGTGAGGGGTAGTAAACTCCTTCAATATCTTGTAAAGCTCTTTATTAGAGTGTGCAGCATTGTTAATCCTGTCTGTCAGATACAACTTTCTGGCCTGCTTAATATTGTTTAGGTAAGTACGGTGGATCTGTTTATATTTTATCCGGTCCTCAATTGTTTTAGTTTTCCTCCATTGACGTTCAGCAGTCCTGCTGGAGAGTTTGTCAATTTTTAATGCTGACGTGAACCACGGCGACGCTTTGACTTTGACCTTGACCCTTGACAAAGGTGCTACTGTGTTCAAAGTCGATGTGATTGCGTCTTCAAAAGCCGTAACTACCTGATCTACGTTTTCTGTGTAAGACACAGACTGAGAGTTAAAATGAGCTGAGAAAGCTGCTAGGGTGACTTTGCGCCAAGGCCTGATCCAAGTAAAGTCATTATTATGGCAATTATTAGAGACATCAGTGGGAATACAAAATTTTAGTAAATTGTGGTCTGACCAGAGTAGCGGTAGAGGTTGCTCTACTGTAAGTTTGGTTGAGTTAGTAAATAACAGATCCAAAGTGTGGCCAGCCTGATGGGTGGAGCCCACCACCATCTGAACCAATCCCAGTGTCTCCAAAGTCACTACCAATTGATTCGTGTGGGGGTCCGATAATAACTCTGCGTGGTAATTAAAGTCTCCAATAAGAATAAAATTGTCTGCGGCTAGTATGTGTGGTGCAATTAGTTCCAGTAGGTGATTTACAAAATTGGTTTTTAGACCTGGGGGTCTATAGACTAAAGCCCCTCTCCATGTTTCGAGTGATTGAGTTACGATTTTAAAAATAAGTATTTCCACTTTCCCAGTGATACAGGAGTCTAACGTGATGATTTCGAGTTTGTCCTTAGAGGCCACTGCTACCCCCCCCCCCCTACCAACAACTCTATCTAATCTAGTTAGATGATATTGAGGTGGGAATGCAGTGGCTACATCAGGGGATGCCTGGTCGTGGAGCCATGTTTCTGTAATGAGACATATGTCTTGATTTTCAAGATCCAGGAGACTCCATAATTCTAATGCATGCTTGGGAATCGACCGGGCATTGAGATACAGCCCTCTTAATTGTTTGGGGACATCACAAGTATCCCCTGTTTTCTTTTCATGGGAAGTGATAACCGTTATGGGTTCGTTGTTGGTGATCTGAGTGCCAGCCATAGGAGAAACAAAGAACACCTCAGTGCCTGATAATGCTTTCGGTTTCTGAGTGATAAGAGGCATGTTTAGTAATTTTAGCTCTGAGCTAGAGTAGCGCTGTGTGGCCATTTTAAATAGACCTGGTTTCAATTCCTACCTATTGCGACTCGAAAAGGGCAGGGATCCTGGCGGCTGGCGGCGGTCTGGCGTGGACGGGCGCAGACGGGCTTGCCTTCGGTGCCGCCGGCGCACCGCTGCGCGCGTCCGCGCCCCTTCCTGCTTTAAGTAGGCAGGCGGGGAGGACGCGAAAACCGCTAGACCGACAACCCACCGGAAGTGTAGAAAATATAGCCCCAACCGAAAGTGTAGGAAATAGAGCCCCTAGTCCCTCAGCACAAACGGCACAAGCCGCGGCGGACCGGGGACAAGGCAACACTTACAATGCAGGACGTCTAGAACAAGAGGTACCTGTTAAGCAGGCTACTTTGTGTAGCGTTTGTAGTCAAATTAAATGTGCAAATAGTGCAAAATAAGGCAACAGCGATTAAAACAGTTAAAAGTTTAAAAACATAATCACAATTTAGCAGTGCTAAGAGGGCTGAGGGCCAAGTATCGACCGTTCAGCCAGAAGTCCGCTGCGCATCCATGCCCCTTCCTGCTTTAAGTTGGCAGGAGGGGAGGACGCGAAAACCGCTAGACCGCCGACCCACCGGAAGTGTAGAAAATATAGCCCCAACCGAAAGTGTAGGAAATAGAGACCCTAGTCCCTCCGCACAAATGGCACAAGCCGCGGCGGACCGGGGACAAGGCAACACTTACAATGCAGGACGTCTAGAACAAGAGGTACCTGTTAAGCAGGCTACTTTGTGTAGCGTTTGTAGTCAAATTAAATGTGCCAATAGTGCAAAATAAGGCAACAGCGATTAAAACAGTTAAAAGTTTAAAAACATAATCACAATTTAGCAGTGCTAAGAGGGCTGAGGGCCAAGTATCGACCGTTCAGCCAGGAGTCCGCTGCGTGTCCGCGCCCCTTCCTGCTTTAAGTAGGCAGGAGGGGAGGACGCGAAAACCGCTAGACCGCCGACCCACCGGAAGTGTAGAAAATATAGCCCCAACCGAAAGTGTAGGAAATAGAGCCCTTAGTCCCTCTGCACAAACGGCACAAGCCGTGGCGGACCGGGGACAAGGCAACACTTACAATGCACGACGTCTAGAACAAGAGGTACCTGTTAAGCAGGCTACTTTGTGTAGCGTTTGTAGTCAAATTAAATGTGCAAATAGTGCAAAATAAGGCAACAGCGATTAAAACAGTTAAAAGTTTAAAAACATAATCACAATTTAGCAGTGCTAAGAGGGCTGAGGGCCAAGTATCGACCGTTCAGCCAGGAGTCCGCAAATGAACAAATACTTTAGCATGAACAATTCCAGTGTTAAAGAATCTTGAAGTGCACGGCAGGCCACCATCCCTGTGAGTGCTGGCCATTCCTAATGGGGTCGCAAATAGCACCTGCCTAATGAATATTAATGAGGCAGGCAATTTGCGACCCCATTAGGAATCGCTAACAGTGTCTGAGACACTCTTGTAAATTGCATTTTGCGAGTCGTAAAACAATGCAATTTACGAGTCGCAAAATGTAAGGGTTGTACATCTGGCCCCAAGTCTTTACATCTTGGTGCCTGATGATTATTAATAATCAACCTGATTTTATTATTTATTTTTTTCCAGTTAATTTGCTAGCAATTTTCCCGAATTATTTTGGCCTCTATAACATTTTGCACTGGATTTGAGCAGATATGTTGAATAATTTTCTTTGGATAATTTATTAAATTTAAGCTCATCATTAATAAGTTCTTGTAAACGTTTTTTGATTTCGAGGTACAGTAGGTATGTTCTAGTTTTTAATAGTTACAAAAACGTCTTTGGATTGGGTATGAGAGTTTTCTCTTTCTAGGTACGTAGTTAATTATAAAGTCTCGAGTGGAGGCCTTAAAAGCATCCTAAACAGTGTGAAAAGGAATATTATTTATTTGATTAAAATGGAAATAATCATGAAAAAAGGAGGTAAAAGATGAAGCGAAGGATGTATCTAATAGAAGTGAGCTGTTAAATCTCCAACTTTTTGGCAGGTTTGATTTATGAAGAATCGCTAGTTGTATAGTGACAGGTGCATGATCAGAAATTAAGATAGAACCTATATGTACTGAATGTAAGTGTTGTTATGTGAGATGAAAATGTGATCTATTCTTGATTGGGCGCGATGGACTGGAGAAAAATATGTATATTCTCTCAATGTGGGATTGCATAACCTCCATGAATCAATTACGTTCCTCTGTTTGAGAGCATGAACAAAATATTTTTTGCGATTTGTTCGGAATATAAGGAAATGTGGAATTCCGATAAATGAGCGAATCAACAATTTGATTGATGAGCCAAGACAAAATTATTATTTGGACATTGCATACGTTTGTGAGTAACAGACCAAAATTGACATTCACTGGCAGTGGGACCATAAATATTAAAGATAGATATGGGAACTTTATAAATTAATAGTTTGATACGGAACCAACGTCTAACATCATCAAACTCTTGGGATAGTAAATGAATATGAAGTGATTTATGGCATAAGACTAGGACTCCATTTTCTTTACCATTTCCTGGAGAAAAGAAGATCTTACTAACCCATCCTGTTTTCAATTTTAAGCATTCACTTTCTGTAAGTTGATATTCTTATATGAGTTCAATGTGTGCACAGAGTTTTGATAAGTGAGTCAAAACTCATTGTTGTTTAATTGGAGAAGTTAGAACTCTAACTCTAACATTCCAAGAAACAATTGTCAAAGACATGAGGAAGAAACAAGATAAAATGATAGATCAGACCCAGTGAAGAGGAGATTAAACAAGAACCATGTAACAACCAGTGGAAGTGATAATATTGGGGCGAGAAATGAAAGAAAGAAATGTGAAAGAAAGAAGTGAGGTAATGAAAAGGAGAGGGATGGGGAGAGAATTGAAAAAGGAGGAAATGTTTGAACATATAGAAGAAGAAATACCATAGGAAAGGTAAAGAGAGTGAAAAACATACCTAAGGTTTAAAAAAGGTTGGGGAAGGTGAAACCACTTGGAAAAGATGACACGTCCGAAACTCCACGGGGGAGGACGCAAGGAGGACTGCGGAACTTGAAACAAGGAACAAGCACAGGTATAAACACGAAAACAGTACCTGTAAGAGAAAAGATATGTTATTAAAAGGACTTAACATTGTAGGTGTATATAATCGATATTATTACATTATATCAAAAAGAATATAAATTTCAACAAGGAGAAGTGAAATTCGGTTGACTAGAACTATCGAGCAAATGAACAAATACTTTAGCATGAACAATTCCAGTGTTAAAGAATCTTGAAGTCTCCATATTCACTACCCTGCAAGTCTCAAGAAAGATCTTCAATCGGCAGGGCTGTTGTATGTTGTTGTTTTATTATTGTAGGTGACTTTGAATGAGCAAGGATGAAATAATCCAAAACGAGCACCCAGAGAGCGAAGCGCTGGTCTCATATTAAGAAAGTCTTTGCATCTATCTACAGTAGTTTTGGCATAGTCTTGTGAGAAGTATAAAGCACTTCCTGACCATGAAATACGTTTTATCATTTTAGCTGCAGAGAGGACTTTAAGTAGGTCTGTATATTCCAGGAAGTAAAGAATAATAACTCTTGACTTTTTAGAAGTAGAAGCAACAGTAGGTGTATGTCCTAATCTGTATGTACCTTGAATATTGAGTGAAGTCTTATCTGATAATTTTGTAATTTAGGAAGGAAGGACTTGAAGAACATAATAGGATCAGAACCTTCAGTACCTTCCAGCAAGCTTTAAATACATAGATTATTCCTCCTATTTCTGTTTTCAATGTCCTCAATCTGCCTCTGTGTCTGAAGAGTGGTCACTTTGATAGACGTATCGGTGAAGGAGGTAATGCATTGTTCAGCTTGTGGAAAGCCTCTCTTCCATCTGAGACCATCTTTCACTAAGAGTTTGTAGTTTAGCATTTGTCTCCTCCATGTAGGGGCATAGAGCGTGGATCTCCTCTAACAAAATGTCCATTGAAACAGTGGGAAGAGATTTTGTGGGGGATGGTGGATCGTTTTTAAGATGTTTGGTAGATACTTTCCCAGCAACAAGTGACGAAGAAGCTATAGCGGAGTTGGTGGAAGAATTATTGCCTCTATATAAAGGAGAAAGTGTATCTTCCATCTTCAAGAGCTGAGAGAATATGGAGGAGTTTTAATTGAACTGATGTGAGGGACACTTCATGTGTAGATTTGATTTTTTCCAAGTCTACCCATAAATAAGATGGATAGGAAGTTCTAAAATAGTATTCGTTGAGAGCAAAGTTCTGTCTTCAGACTACTCAGTTGTCACAGATGGCGGGCATTATGAAGAGATAAGATGCACTAATGCGTGAAAACATGGTGCGTGAACCTCCTTATACAATGCTTTGCACGAATAGTCCTTGTAGTAAATACTTTCAATGGTAATGAAAGGTTTTCAAATGGGTGCACTAGTCCAGATCATTGAAAGAGAATTATGAAAACAATTTCAAATCTGGGAATATTCTTTGTAGTATGACGCTCCGTTTCCCTCACTTCTCTGTCGTCCTAAAATGGCGGGCACTTTGATGTGAGGAGACGAGCTAACACATGAAGCATGGCATGCGCCTCTCCCCGTCTCCATTTGAAGGGTCGAAAAGATGCCTTGAGCAATACACTCTGAAGTTCAAAGTTTTTATACAGTAGAACCACCGCTGCGCCGCATGTCCTCCAAGCCGTCTCAAGCAGAGTCACTCGAACGCCGCCATCTTACTTGGGCAGCAGGCCAAGCCCCGAGGTGTAAATGTGTTTTAAAGGCAAAATGTGCAGTCTTACATTAAATATAAACATAAACATTTCAAAATTTTACAACTGTTAATGTCGATTTTCTTATCCTTGAAATGAAGGAAAATCCTGTAGGCAAGTATTATGCTGCCTGTACTGTCACGGTTGAAGGAGCCAGTAAACAGCTACATTTCCCATAAAACCCAGTGAAAGAGAACAGCCAATAAAATGTCAAGATAAATAGCTAATTCCCTCATAGCAACTTCCCTAAACTGGCTGATTGGAGCCTGCAAGTCGTCTTTTATTCTAGCCTGGCTTTAAAAATGGCCTAAAAACAATATCAATTTGGCCTCCTCCAGAAGTAATGAAACCGCACGACACCAGATAGGTCCAGGAAATCTTCACATTGATCCTGTAGATGATGGAGCAGGAGTTGGTAACAGAACCAATCACATAGTTATTCACAAAATTACGAGGCAGGAAGCAATACTTTCAATGAAGTTCTGATGAGGAGGTATTCTCATAAAATACATGATTTTGGATAGTCTGGAAACCATGGATATTCAGTATTGGTAAAATTATTCTCTGGTCTTCTACAAATCATGAAAAATAAATCTGAAGGAGAAAAGAGTCTCTTGAAGTTACACTGAGAAGCACAACATCAGAAACTCTTTTGAAATTAGATATGAAAGAGTTGTCAATTTTACTGAAGGAGCCTTCAAGTCAATTAATCTTTAGAGCATGAAACTGGCAGGTGCACAATGATCCCTTTATGGGATTATAACTGTATAAATACTCCATAATGGAAACTCCAACTACTAATTTAGCATTATTGCCCACATCTGTCCTGTGGACAATAATAGGTGGTAAGTGCCCTTCCCTCAGTTATGAGCATGAGCTGCAAGTGGGGAGGGGGTATCAATGGGTGATAATTAATAGCTGTTTTTACCCTCCATGTAGGGGCAATAAAGCTATTTCCACAGCCTCCAACCTAAAATAGGAAGTGGAGCATGAGAAGGAGCTGTCTCTCACCTGAAGCATTAGAGAAAAGAAACAACCCCTTTCTGTCGCTTCCACAGAAGCAGCTGTTTCAGAGATGTTTCCCTCCTCCCCCATTGCTTTGCTGAAGTAGTGCGTAAGCCCAGTTGCTAAGCTACAGAGTTGTAAAAAAAAAAACAAGCCAGTTTGTTTACATTTTCTACTATTTTCTTGCACTTAGCCTGGAAATTTCTGTTGGAGGCAGAGACAGCCCATTGCACACCAAAGGATAGGAAGTTGGCAATACGAATGCTGCTTGAGCTGGCCTATAGTGGTATCTATAGTACAGAAAGGGAGCATTCCGATTGGCTCCCCAGCTCTCAACGCTCAATCCAGGCTTCTAAGAGGTATTATTTGTTCTGTAAGCCTTATACTGAATTGTTAAATATGACAAGAAATTTAAATACATTAGTAATATTTGCTTAAAAAGAATTGCATTTCATTTCCCAGCTTCATAATTAAATTAAGACTTCCAGCCTGCCACCAAAAACTGCAATTTCCTATTATCTCTGATCACACATTTATCGAAGAAAGAATCAAATATGAAGATTAATGGAATTTACACTGGATACACTTAACTATGTTCGCTCATCATCTCTGGTGAAATTTTACTTCAATGAGCTACCCCACTGCAATAAACATGTTGCCTAGCCACATTATCACAAGTTATGCTCTTTTAAAAAAAATAGTTTCCTTGAAATTTTGCCTTATAACATGAATAACATTTAACCATGTTCCCATTACTACAACAATAGGTGGCAAGCAATTTGCGAATGTCATTGGCACCATTTTACATTTATCAACAATGATTTCTGGTCTAGTCTTTGTTACAATTCAAGGGTTTTCTGAGATGTCGGATTCTCTATGTTCTCCCTCTGTTCCTGTCTCTCTCTTGTTTCTTCTCCAGCATTTTCAGTTATCTCGAGGGCGTCTCCCAGTCCAAAGGAGGTCATCCATCTGTCCCAAATCTTATGGGATATGCATGGGCAACCTATAGCTTCATATTCTACCCCCTCTGCACTCATATATAAATGTATTTCCTGTTGCCATTTTCTTTTCGTAGGGATTTGGTGGGATCCTCACTTTCTTGCCATGTCCCGTTTAGCAATTACTAGCCCCAACTTACAGAATATCATCTTAGATCATGGCAGATCAACATCACCGAAGATTCCCAAAATAACCAATTGGGGGTCACTAGGATATTACAATCAAGGATCGACTCAGTTCCCAAATTATACTTCTCCAGTATACCTGTACCTTGTTACATCCCCAGAGTGTGTGCAGGAATGTGCCCTTCTCAACGTGACACTTAAAGGACATTGGAGTGGGGGCTTTATAAGGCCTGCTCCTATTATAATACAATTGATGTAGGCACTTCAGTTGTATCAGCCTTAGTCATGCCTTTATAGCGGCCTCTCTTGGGTGCATAAATTGTGCCTTCCAGTCTGTATCTTCAATTCCCCTAATGCCTATACCAATCTTCCCCTTAAGCGCACTAGTTTGTTTGGTATCTTATTAAGAGTTCTGTACGTGGAAGAGACCTCTGCCTCTTCCCAATTCTTAAATTAGCACTCTGCTATCTAAAGCGACATAATATGGAATATCTGACCGAGTCAGTTCCTGTATTTGCAGGGCATGTCTAAGTTGAGTGTACTTGAATAGTTGACTTGAATATTTGCTGAATTTACGATGATCCAGCGCCCGGATTGGGTGTTTATCACAGAATCTTAGGCCAATGAAGCCTCCGGCCCGGACCGAGCTGATGAGGTTCCATCAGGATACACAATCCTAAGACTAGATAGGACAGGCAGACCAGGAGGAGTTCTGGCCATTACATAAAAGTGAAAGTACCAATGACATTTGGAAAGGATACAATGTGTGAGTCCCTGCGATGCACTGGGTTTCACTATAAAAATAACTGCCACCACCTCCATGTGCCGCAATTCTTATCTATAGGCTCCTGGACCTAGGATGATGTAAGTTATGGAGGTGGCAAACTATATCGAACACAAGGAGATGATGGACGGAGCGCTAAAACTTTTCAGACACTCACCCCCATCACAGATCTGGGTTGAATCCATCATCGTTTTTATAAAGTGATAGTTTCCAAACATCTTCTCCCCCACTCTGACAACAATGCCATTAGTGAACTAAGAGGCAAGTCAGTTGCTCTGTGCACTCTTTTTTTAAAATAACTTTATTTATGTTTCCAAACAAGTAAGAAGCCGTACAAACACAGTATACAAAAAGCACATCATATACAGCACATTTTGCAATTCTCCACACGACAGTGACTCAACCGCTGCATCTAGTATGCTACCATGATGTGTAATACCAGACCCTGCTTTTGCCACCGGTGGGGTCACCTTATATGGTAGGGGCAGTGTTTACATCTACCCCAGTGGGTTGTGATGGAGTGATTTGTGCCAACTGGGAGTCCGCTGTATCCCGGAGTTCCTGCAAGTATACAATAAGTGGTTGCCAAATATCAAGTGGTCGTGATGTTGGTGGCTGCAGCTGTGCATATAAGTCGCTGTTTGTATTACAGAACATTAGACTGTACAGCCAGGACTGCATAGTTGGTGGATGTTTGCTGCCCCATTTGATTGACAGCTCTCTTTTGGCGAGCAACAGTGCAATTGCCACAAAATGCTGCACAGACTTCGGGATACCATGTACAAACCCCATTAATGCCAATAATGGTGCATGCGCGAGCTCAAGGTGTGTCATCCGCGACAGCTCTACAAATATTGTCCCCCAGTATTTAGCCAATTGGTCACATGTCCATGTCATATGTGCGAAATCTGCGGACGGAGAACTGCACTTGGGGCATGCATGCGGGCGGGATGGGTCCATGTGATGCAACTTAATGGGGGTGATATATGCGCGCCAAAGGAATTTAAAGTGTAGAAGCTTATGTCTGTGATTTAAAGAGACCTTGCGCATTTGCTTACAGCAGTAGAACCATTGGAAGTCGGAAAGTGGATAACCCAGGTCACGTTCCCAGGCTGCAAACAATGTGCGCAGGTTCATAGCTGTGGATTTATGAGGCACAAACCCAGACTGGGCTGGTGAGATTATCTGATTAAGAAGGAGTGAGAGCCGTGTGGCCAGCAATTTGACCAATATCTTGTTGTCAAAGTTTAATAATGAGAGCGGTCTGTAAGAACCGCAGTGCAGCGGGTCTTTACCATGTTTGGGGAGCAATACTATAACTGCTTCACGCAGTGTGGGAGGAAGTATACCATTCTCCAAGGCCTCTTGATATACCTCCAGCAGATGCGGGGCCAGCAGATGTTTATATGTCTTGTAAAAGCTACCTGAGAACCCATCAAGACCCGGAGCTTTTGAGCTGTTCATTGCGTCAATCGCTAGGATAATCTCTTCCTCCGTAAATGGCTCCACACCATGGCTATTTCGTCCAAATATTTATTAATGCCCATGTTGTCTTCGGCGGTTTTCGACGTGTATAACTTTGAGTAATAGTCAAGTTTTACTTTTTGTATACCAATAGTGTCAGATATGTGTGCACCGTCTGAGTCCAGGAGGGTGGGGATATGTCTGGCCTTTTGGGGGTTGCAATAGCCATGCTAGTGTATGGCTGGGACGCTCACCCTCCCCGTCTCTTCTAGCTACTGCGTCTCACGCTCTGCCGCTTCATTGTACTCAGCCAGCAAGGCAGCATGACTTATTAAACTGGTCGGCTGGTGGTGCAATATTTGGTGTTGATCCAGTGCTGCTAATTGTGCCTCTAGCTTGGACAGCGTATGCCTTAGGTCCTCGAGTACCCTAGCGTACTTGGATATGCACACCCCCCGTTATGTAGGCCTTGAAGGCCTCCCACAACATGGCCTTGGTCTCTACCATCCCAGAGTTGAGTGCGAAGTACTCCACTATTGCTGTACGCAGTTCAGCTTTGAAAGGTTCATCCCGAAGAGCCATCTCCGGGAATCTCCATGTCTTTTCTACCCTGCCTGCCTCTGGTATGCACAGCTTCAGGAGAACTGGGGCATGATCGGATGTGTGTAGCAGGTGTGTCATTGAAGCAATCCAGGGAGTCAGAATGGGGGCCAGGAGCCAGTAATTAATGTGCGTCCAAGTATTGTGTGGTGCGGAGTAGTGCGTATATGCAGGCTGCTCATGGTATTTGTGCCGCCAGGCATCTATTAACAGGTACGTGTCCCTAAGCGCTGTTAATGTGCGTCGTGCTCTAGGTTTTGTGTCCGGGTGGAGGCCAACTTCTAATATTATTGTGCAACTGCACTTGGGTTGTGGCAACGCTACGCTGATGCCCCGTATATGTAAAGTATAATATGATTTATAACCCATATTTCAGTGACCCACCAGGGAGGGTCCACCAGTGGGCTACATCTAACCCAAATTCTCCTAGGCTATTCTCTATGTTCCTTGACAGAAATAGTTAAAGGTTTGGTGTCACAAAAATTCCTAAATATTTAAAGCCCCCTCTGGATATCACAGTGCTTGGAGGTAACTCCCTATTCAGAGTCTGGTCAATAGTCTTGTATATGGTAGATTTCTACAGTTTAATTTATACTGAGTATGTTCTATACTGCCCGAATATCTAGAATATCTTTGGGATAGTGGTGTCAGTTGTGTTACATATAGGAGGATATCATCCGAATATAGCAAGATTCTTTCTTCTGTAGAGGTTGTGTCTTCCCAAAATTCTCTAATCTTCTCATGGGCTCTCACCCAGCAAGCCAGGAGTTCGAAATGTATGGCAAACAGGAGTGGGGATGAGGACATCCCTGTCTATTTCTTCTCCCTAGTGGAAAACAGTTTGATGTCACTTTATTTAGTTTAACCCCTGCCATTGGGCTGTTATACAACTGGGCCACCCCGGTACAGAAGAATGGTCCATACCAAAATCTTCAAAGCATCAGGAAGGGCCAGTGTACTGCATCAAAAGCCTTTTTTGCATCTAATGACAGGATAGCGTGTGGCTTGTCACTTCTATTTATATATGCCAACTAATTGTGTAATCTCCAAATGCTGAGTTTTGTGCAAGTGGCAGATTGAACTTTGAATAAGGAAAGTAATAACCCCTATCAATCTCGAGGCCAGAATTTTGGTTTCCATTTTTAGCAGTGTGATTTGATATGTTGAGCATTTAACCCTTAGTTTTTCTTTCTTGTGTGCTACTCTGATGTGTGCATGCCTGAGGTCTAGGGGTAGCATCTCTTGATCTCTAGTTCATTTATATAAATATTAAGGAGACGAGGACTCAGTATTGAAGAGAGCGTTTTATATAACTGTGCCAGTATCCCATAAGGGTGTGGAGTTTTACCGACCTTCAGTTGCTTATTTACTTCCGTCACCTCCTCTACTGTGACTTCTTTGACTCTGTGATCCTTGTCTTCACTGCTTAATGTTGACATGTCTAGACCATGTAGAAATTGTTTAATCTCATCCTTTTCTGCCTGTGCTTCGGCTACGTAGAATTTCCCAAAATATTGTGCAAACTTGCACGCTATGCCTGTGTCAGTGTCGTGTGTTACCCCTTCTGCATCCATTATTGCCTCCACCCATCTGGTTTCTTCTTCTTTTTTATTGAGCCAGCTTTGTTGTCTGCTTCATATAATTTGTGCAGTGTACCCAGTTTTTCTTGCTGAACTGCATTTTGTGTTTTATCTGTGTAGTCTTTTTATCATTACATCTATTTGTCCCTGTAGCTCCTAAGATAGCTGAGAAAGTATTGATCACTCTAATGCTCAATTTAGCCACTCTCTCAATATCTTCCGTTTTCCATTTTTTCTTTCAAGCTTTTATATTTTGTGTTTTGTCTCTTAGTACTACTTTGTATGCCTTCCATATTTTTCCAGGGGAGTCAAAAGGTCCCACATTTTCTTTAACATGCAAGACTGTATCAATTTTTATCTCCCTTATTATTGCGGGATCTTTCAGGTCCCAGGCAGTTAGTTTCCATGTCTGTTTTCCTTTTGTGTGTGGTCTGAAATTCTGCTTATTCTATGGTTGGAATCTCTCCATTTGGGATGAATACACACTCTAATCTTGAAAAAACATTGTGCCCCCTCCCCCTGGAGTAGTATGAGTATTGTCTGTCCCTGGGATGTTTCGATTTCCATGTATCTATAAGTCCTGTTGTCCACACAGAGTTTGCCAGGTGTGTCTGGAGGTCTGTGCCATATCACAAAGTATGCTCAGTTACCAATGCTAGTAGGATTTTCCACAAAGCACAAAGAAAACATCAATATAGTTGGAAGCGGATTCAATATTAAGGGGCTAATTTAGAAATCGGCGGACAAGTTACTCCTTCACAACGGTGCCGGATATCCCGTTCCCCGAAATATAAATCCCATAAGATGTAATGGGATTTATATTTTGATGGACGGGATATATGTCACCGGTGTGGCAGAGTGACCCGTCCACTGAGTTCTAAACCAGGCCCTAAGTCTTGTATGCTCCAGTCTGTCTGTTAAGCTAGAGAATTTCCTAAGAGAAACATCGGAATGGAATAGGAAAAGCGGTCAAATGGGTAGCAAAAGGGTTGTTTTAAAGATTAAGCTATAAGAGGAAACCCTCAGAAGGGACATTGATATGTACTCATCACAATTCAAGCTGGCATGGTCTGGATTTCTTAATTCCACCTCTTACAGACACCGTGTATATAGATACGTTCTTGTTTTCATCTCAGACCATCATTTTATGTATCTATTTAAACTTTTTGTGTTCCTACAGAAAGTGTGCATTTTTACTGACAACCAAGGACTAGTACAGAGAGAGCTACTGACGCATAATGGGAACAGACACAACTGAGAGAAGAAGTCAGAAATTGTCTGTTCATTCTCTGAGGTCTTAAGTGTAAGAATGAGGCACAGAGACAGGGTACCTTTAGAGATTCTAGACCTTTTAAAACAGTGCTTGTAGAATAATGGCAGATCAATCAAGGGCAATGTTTGTTCCAGTACGAAGCAAGTGGAGCTTCAGTGTTCATTGTTGCAATCGTAATTTCTTTGAATTATCTCTACTGTTGTTCACTGCCTCTCCTCCCACGCCCCCAGTTGCAAGTGAAACCAGATAAAGAGAGCAATGTTTATAGTATCTTTTAACTAAACAGCTGTAACTTTTTGGACACCAGCAGGCCATCCGATTGTGCTAAAAGTAGAGGTTGATATAGGCATATTTGGACTGGGATAGCTCAAAGCTCTATTATATAACCCTGGACTATGTAGATAATCGATACTTCTGATTAAATGTTTAAGCATTGTTTTAAAAAAGAGTTTTATCCTGACCCCTATTTCTTATGGAAAGTAGTTAATTGTACTTACTTTTGAACTAGTTACCGTGGGTTTGGCTAGTGCCTGAATGGAATTTGCAATGTATTTCTTTGAAAATATTGATCTTGCATAATAATAACTTCTGAATTGCCCTTTGGCTGAATATTGAGGCCTGCTGTCCGAGAAATGCCTCCTGGTAGAATGGTCCTGCACCTGCCAAATAGAAGGGCCAAAACTCTTCTTCATGAGGATAGAGCTTTATCTGTTGATCTAAATACTATAGCAAATGCATTCATTTCCTTGAAATAACTATCACCAAAGAGTGAGCCATGATCGGCTGGGCCTGCCTCTAACGATGCCAAATCATTCACTCTAGAACTCTGTTAAGCAGCGGACTTTTCCTTCTTTAAGTAGAAATCACCGTTAGCTTTTCTGACAAAGCAGTTTATCCTCTCTGGTCAGTTGGATAATATATTAGAAACTGTTGTAGCGTCACGGTTTTTGTCATGTTCTACCATATCTAGAATTTTTATCAGCAGGCTCAAGACATCCAGAGGTTTCTCCTGACATGTGGGCCATGCTTTGTTAACACCCTTCTTAGGCCCTTTGGGTCTTTTACTTATTTTTTAAGGAAACAATTTAGAATCAATGGCCAAAGATACTAGTATCTCTAATGGAAGGACGTGGGCATTTCAGTCTAAATTTATGATAAGCAAGTTTGTCTTATGGGTTTCAAATAAAGCTACCATTGTAATCGGAAACACAGTCCAGAGGAACTCACTAGCTGGAATTGGGATGTTAGATTACAGTGGGACCAAAATGAATTGACCAAACTTGTCTCTTATTTAAACAGTGTATTGTAAATTAAGAGATGTTGTAGATGCCTGTTTTTGTTTGACTAATTCAAATCCAACTAGATGTTTTGCCACAACTGGTACCTGTCCCTTGAGGTATGGATGCTTCTGGAGAGTCATTGTCAGTGGCACTATCATTGGTGCAGAGGATAGTTCGCTTTTGAGCTGTTATTGTGTTGGCAAAATGCTGTATTCACTGCGAGAATGGTTATCAAGAGTTTTTGGTTGACATCATCAGAAAATACAAATCCATTCTATAGGAATGACCATCATTATTACAATCAATATATTTAGTCTTTGTTCCAATTTTTTGACTTACTATTTGTGTGTGATTTTGTATTGTACTTATATTTCCTGGATTATTGCAGCATTATGTCTCAGGTGGAGACACACAAAGCCTGCTATGTCCAGCAGGATAGGTGTGTGGGATATTTGACAAAACCTGTGGCCTGATACCAAACCATGCTCTCTTTGTCCATGTCATGTCCAGTGTGCTCTGGGAATTGCCACTGTGCCCCGCCCCTCTTCTATCAGTACCAACTGGGCATTCCCTATAGCTATGCCCATTGTTACACTCACCATATTTAGCTACACCTTCTGCCCAGTACCCCTGTCTTCAGTAGCCACTGGTATTCCTCCATCCTTGCCAAGTAGGTCAGTATACATGCCTGTAGTGTGATGATGTATGCCCAAAGCACCTGCTGGACACTGCCTGTGACCATGCCCAAAGGAATATAAGACAGTGGCATGTCCTGTGGCCAATACTCATGCTCACAGTTCTGCAACAATGTCCAGTATTCTTGTCTTTTTATTTTTTTAAACATTTTTACTCTTTTACGTCACTATGACATTTCTTTGGATATCCTTTTTTTTTATTTTGGGAAAGCCGCAACCAAATCCAAACCAGTTTATAAATTTCAAGCAAGTTGGTGAACCACTTTAAGATCCTTGCATGTGAATTTTAATTAGCTAAAGTTTTTTAGAGGGAGTTTTTGATTTCAACTAACAAAACGTTAGGAAATGCACTTAATTGCATGAATTGGATAACATGCAGCATCATCATGATTCAGTATTGTGAGGAGGAGAGTTCAGTCACTTTTAGGGTACAAAACTTCCCAGGAATCCCCAAGAACCCATTCGACCCAACCCGTCTTCAGGCCTCATCTCTGGCATTAGGACGCTAAATATGGCAATTCTATTGTGTGACTATTGCCTTATCTATCTGTCCCATAGTGTCAAGGTGATCCACCTGTTTATGGGTTCACATTACCTGAATTTATGGAAAGCTTAAGGAGTAATGTCTCCCATATCTCTGCAGGGGCTGTAGTGCGTAGGGCACAAGCCACAGCGATCAGTATCGTGCACTCTGTGGTGGCCTAAGTCTCATTGTCATCTAGTCGAAAACTCTAGAGGCATGTGCCAATTTTATGTAATTGTTTGCTCAGCATGGTGCACTGAAAGTTCATCAAATCTGCACACCTGCCTCACACCTTTCTGGCATAGCAGGCCCAAAGTATACATTTCTGGTCGGACGCAATTTAATCTTCCAGTAAGGACACACAACGTATTGGTTACCTGCTCCAGAAAGACAACAGATTTGTGCATGACCAAATTATGTGGAAGACGACAGCACCATCGGCCCAACACTTGGGACAAGAATTTGAAGGACACTGGTATGTTTTGTGAAGCTTAGCAAGTGTTACATAGGTGTGATGTGGATAATTAAATTATATGAGCTTAAATAATGCATTGAACAACCCTTCTCCATTCCTAGTCCATGAAATCTTTCCCAACATCTTCAGACCATTTAGCCCAAGGGTCATATAGCTTGAGGCTGTAAATTGTCAACATTGCATGGGATACAAGTGTGATCACCTTCCCACCTACTCCTAGGTCCATCAGGGTCAGTATGCACCATAGGCAGCAAACTTAGTATTTCCCTATCCAGAGCCAGGAGGACTGCGTGTGTCATGCACCCATAGAGTAGAAAGTGACAAACCTGGATGTTGTACTCTAGTCTGATTTCAGGAGAGTTAATTTTTATGTCCAAATATAGAGGTTACCAATACATGTCCCTGTTTGATTCTAGTAAAATGAAGCGAGTCACTCAGTGGGACTGCCAAAAGGTACATTGACATCAGCTTTATCCTGTCCCCTCCAGGAATAGCAGATTACTTTTTCCAGTTTAGTGGAGGCGGTGTTGCCCTTGCAGAAAAGTGCTGCAGATACCCATGCAAGGTTTCCCCAGTAGGCTTCATTCTGAGGATATGTCATACTACAGCCACTATGATACAATGGCAGGGTCACCCAAGTCGCCCTCAACAAGTGGGAGGTGGAGTTTATCAAGGACCAGCATTCTGTCACTGCTCCAGGCCAGATCACATAGTAAGGAGCCCATTGTCTTGAAAAGGACAGACTTTAGGATTACTGGTATTTTTTAAAAGGAGCAAAGTAGCCTAGGAACAATGGTTACCTTGGTTATAGCTGCCCTGCTAAACACAAGGGGAATTTCTTCACAAAACTATACAGAAATGTATTTGGACCCTTATACTTTGCTTATGTTTTCATAGATAAGGTTTTTGTCATTGTGGTATACCCATGGCCGTAAATATTTGAAGTAGAAAGAAGCCCAGCCCAGGTATGAAGCTCTGTTCCATCTTGGTCATCCTTGATGGGGGACAGGAGGTGACATGCATGATTTACCCCTATTTACTAGACATCAGAGAGTAGTCTTAAGCCTTCCACAATGTCCATTATCTTCAGGAATGTAGACTTATGTCTTTGGCAATCTGTAGTACATCATTTTGTATACATTGATATTTAGTGTTCCCCAATGGCAAGGGCAAACTACCCCGTACTATATTCAACTCAGCACTGATTTGAGATCACTTCCACAGATCAAACCTATGCAACAAGGTTTGTTTATAGAAAGCTTGTCCAACTTATATCTTGACCAAAGGATATCAAAAGAAACATAATGTATAGATAGCCCCGGGGTGTGTGGCTAACCGCCTAAGTTGACGGTCGCATAACCTGAAGGCTCCGAGACCCGGGCCCCGCAATCCCTCTCCATTCCTCGTTATTTGGTAGCATCGTGCCATGTACTCACAGTGATTGCCTCCACGATGAGCAGACGGACCCTTGGTGGTGTTTGGCGGGCCGCGGCGATTATTAATATGGCCCTCCCCCAGCTCGGGCTTGATAATAGCAGCTGGTCCGATGTGAGACATGATGACACAATCTGATTTTTTTTTTAAACATATTTTATTGATTTTGCAAATCAAAGAGTAAACCAGAAGACATTATATCGTAAGCGTACATGTCATCATATAAACGTCCACAAGAATAACAATATAGTCTGATAGCAAAGTAGTGCCCATATACATAACTGAGCAGCAGTTAACATCAAACAAATGTAGATAGCTCTATTTCTAGATTTCTTTGCAGGCTGTAATCTATACAATCCAACCTGTGTGGGCTACTTAATATTATACAAGTGAGTAATATAGAAATTCCTGGTGATTGCGTCTCTTTTAAAAAAAACGAACTAACTACCTCTATGCCCGCCCCCCACCCCCTACAGACTCAGCCAAAGTATCACACCTCCAGGGTGTCCACAGTAATTCCGCATGTCCATAGGAATCCCACAGTAACAGTAAATTACTTTGTATAATAAAGACATATTACAGCCCATCCTGTTTCCAGCGGTTCATTGAAAGGCTTGAGGGGGTAAATATGTATTCCGTTAGTACATTTGCATATCAACAGCAACAAATTCTTCTAACAACATGTTCCAGTCCATAGAAATTGGCTTTATACGCAATCCCCTGTGTTCTTCTCTCTGTAGCTCAGCACCCTCCGACCTGCGCCATCTTACCATTTCATTGTGCCAGTCCTGTAACAATGGTGTTTTAGCGGTCTTCCACCGCATGGTAATGTTTCGTTTAGCTAGTAAAAGGGCAAGATTAGCAAATTTATTAACTGGGTTTCCCTTCTTCCCTTTTGTACCCAACCCTAGTAGGCAGTACTCCATCAAGTCATTGGTCCGCACCGGGGCGATATCCTTCAGTATCTTATTTACGGACGCCCAGTAGTGCCGTAATCTCGAGCAACTCCACAGCATATGTATTAGACCCGCATCCGGGGAATGACAGCGTGGGCAACTATCCGCTACGTCTGGAAACATGGAACTCAGTCTGCGTGGAGTCAGATAAGCCATGTGTAGGAGCATAAGCTGTATAAATTTGAATTTAGGATTTTAAGATACCCTTTTCGGGTATCCCAATATGGCTTCCCACTCTTTATCAGTAAGCGCGCGCCCCACATCCCTGTCCCAGCTGCTGCGGAGAGGTTGGAGCGGCACCACTGCTATCATACGAATCCCTCTATAAAGCCACTTCGTCAAATGACTCCCATTCCCCATTAAATATTGCATGGTGAGCAATGCGTGCGGTTCTGGTTCTAGTCCCTCTGGGGCCCAAGTGGTGCGTATGTATCGAGAAATACTAGCATGTAAGAGGAACAATGTAGTCGGCACTCTATGTTCTCGAACAAAGACGTCATGGGGCATTAGGGTACCATCCAAAAAGAACATGCCAATCGTGTTTACTCCTGCGTCTTCCCAAGCCAGCAGTCGTCGACTAGTAACAGTACCCGACTGGGAAGGAATTCCCAAAAGGGGGATTGTAGGAGCATATGGGGCCACCTTTTTTGTGTATCTCAAAGCACTTCTCCAGTACAACAACACAATTCGCAATAAGTGGGGTGCCATCGAAGGGATCTTGCTATTGGGCAATAAGAGTTTATGTAAGTCTCCTCTTTCCCATGTCTGGCTAGTCATATCTATCTCCTAAAGATTACGGCCCGCTACCCAGTACGCCAGCCATTGCAGCTGGCTTGCATAACAATACGCCTTTAGATCCGGGGCCCCCATTCCCCCTTGTTGTGTGCCCAATTGCATTTTCGTGATTCCCCAGATCAGTTCAATTAGTAAGGAGGTCAACAATTTAAACATCTGTGCTGGGACCATTATGGGCAAGTTAGTGAAATAATATAACAACCTAGGGAGCATCACCATTTTGGCGATAGCCACCCTACCCGCCGCCGATATGGGCATGGAAGTCCAGAATTTTATTTGGGGTTTGAGCGCGTTTATAGTATGGTTTAAGTTACCATCTAGTAGGTCTATCGTGTCCCTATATATCTGGATTCCTAGATATCTGAAGGTATCAGGTGCTATTTGAAACTTTCACTTCCCAAAACATAAAAAACCGCTACGTGTGTTGTCAGTGAAAAAATAGACATAGGACTTGTTTTCATTGATCGAGAGACCTGATAGTCTCTGGAACGTATCAAAGGTAGAGGGTATGGGTTCAGAATCCTCATCCAAGTTTTTGAAATATAATATTAGGTCATCCGCATATGCAGAGACGATTCCCTTGTGTCCCGTCATGTTCCGGAGTTTATGCAAGAGAGGCTCCAAAGCTAAAATAAATAATAATGGCGAAAGCGGACAGCCCTGTCTGGTACCCAGAGCAACACTGTACTGCTGTGAGATGTGCTGTCCCGTACGTGCTCGCGCTGTGGGGTTCAAGTACAGCAGTCGCACCCACTTTGTATATGCTGCTGGTATGCCAAACCCGGAAAGAGTATAAAACATATAATGCCAGTGTAGGGAGTCAAAAGCTTGTCGTAGATCAAGCGAAATGCATCCCCTTGCCTTGTCTGTTGCCGGCGTACATGTCATGATTTGGTGTAACCTCCTAATATTAAGCGCCGTGCTTCTGCCCGGCACAAATCCGCATTGATCAGTGTGTATCAACTGCGGTATATACTGGCATAGTCTGTTCGCCAACAATTTACTCAGTATTTTATAGTCCGTGTTGAGAAGCGAAAGTGGCCTGTACCCCGCCATGTCCACACCATCACGGCCTGGCTTCAGGAGCGAGACCACAGTCGCCTGCATTGTTGTAAGGGGGAGCGCACCAGTATCTAACGATATCTGATACAGCCATTGTAAGTGAGGTACCAGCAAGTCAGAGTAGGTTGCATAAAATTCGATAGGCAGACCATCACTCCCTGGTGCTTTATTACGAGGCAAATCTTTGATCGCCCGCCTTATTTCCATGCTAGTTACCGGCAGTTCTAGTTCCTCTTTGTGGGTTCTCAATAATTGTGGGAGCTGCAGACCGTCAAAGAAGGGTTAAAAATCTACATCGTTAAAGTCTACCGGTGTCCCATATAATTTTTCATAGTAGCTTTTAAAAGCAGTGTTTATTTCCAGTTGGGTACTAACTGTGTCACCCTCCATATTCCGAATCTCTAGGATAGGGGATACCGCTGGGGCATCTTTAATAATTTTAGCAAGAAGGGGGCCAGTTCTATCCGCCGTGGCATGTTGTGTCTGGGTGTAAAGACGATAGTCTAGTATATGCAGGTCTTCTAAAAGTTCGGCGTATTTTATATGTGCTTCTTGTAATTGCGCCCGTTGTGTATCGTTCTGTGCAGTTTCCTGTCCTAATCTACCCAATCGGTTTTCGACGTCTGTAAGTTGTTCAATGAGAGCGAGCCGTGCTCCCGCTTTCGTGCTAATCGCTACCCCCCTTATTACGGTCTTAAAGGCATCCCATTCAATTTGACGCGTACTCCCTGTATCCGCATTGTCAGAAAAATAATTGTCTATGGCTGTGGATATTGTGCTACGAAAGACCGGGTCTTCTTATTAGAGGGGTTATTACAGGGGTTGCAGTTTCCAGGTCGGTACTGGAGTAGGGATCCTACCCCATCGTAAGGTAAGTTCTACGGTATTGTGATCCGATAATGTTTTGCCCAAGTGCATTGAGTCGCTTACTAGGCCAAGTAAAGTCAAGGAGCAAAATATTCTGTCAATGCGGGTATGTAGCCTATGAGGCGGTGAGTAGAAGGAGTATTCCCTGCTATTGGGATGTGCCACACGCCATGCGTCCCCCATCCCCCATCCATCTGCCCATCCTTTGAGTGCTTCCGCCAATTTTTTACATCCCGTATTGTGTAAAGGGGGGTGCGACCTGTCTAAATCAACATCAAGCACTGCATTAAAATCGCCACCCAGCACCCAGGGATATTCTTCCCATCCTGCTAAAACCGTGCTAACGGCTCCCAGAAATTTTTCCTGATCAGTGTTTGGAGCGTATAAGCTTCCCATCACAATGTGTTCCCCATCTAATAAACCATGTATTAAGACATACCTGCCATTTAAATCAATCTTTTGCTCCAATAACTTGAAAGGGGTACTACTTCTAACCCATATCGCGGCCCCACGTGCAAAGGCCGAGTAGGATGTGAAAAACAATTGTCCTCTCCATTTCTTTTGCAATTTAATTGCTTCATCATGGCTTAAGTGGGTTTCCTGAAGGAACGCAATATAAATTTTCCTTCTGTTTAGCTGCGCCAGTAATCTATGCCTTTTATGAACGGAACCCAGTCCTCTTATATTCCATGAGCTGTATATATACCTGTTAGGGGATGCCATCATATCTCAAGTGGAATGATCGACCCTGAGCATATAGGATTCTAGGACTATCTGGTGACATGCAATCTATAGCTGAGCCTGCAGAACTAACAGAACTCCCCAATACTAGGTTCCCCCGGAAAACATCAGAGGACCAAATCATGAAAGCAAGTTCAACAGGAACTCTAAACAGAAAATACCATAGTGCAGTCGCCAGAAGGGGGGGAGGGGGCGGCAACTACCCCATTCTTAACATACATTACCCTGTGTGCAATGACATTGTTCACATCACTCCAGCACCAGCCCCATCATCATATAATGGCAACTGGACCTTCAATCCCCATTGTGTACAGCTAAGCAGACTGAGTAACACTTCATACATTACCAACTTCTGGAGGGCCCATCATACAACTCTAATAGTCATTCGCAGTCTGAGCAGTAACTGATGGAAACAATGTCAAACTGGTATCCGATTCAGAATGAACTGTGGCAGCATCCGAGGATTGTGCAGACACCGCTCAGGTCTGGGCATCGTGTTCCGCCAGGGCCGCCGCTGTCAGAAGGGCATCTCTTTGGCTATTCGAGATCTGTTCCAAGGATGGGCTCACACTAGTATCATCTGCATTGCGCCGATTCTCATCCAGGCTGGTTGCGTCTTCACGTTGCGACAAGGTCGTATTGGCTGACACGACGGGAGCGAGTTCTGGGACGCTGGAGGCGTAAAGGTAATTTCCAACCAGTCTGCCACCCCCTCGGGATTGTCAAAAAATATAGATTTTTGGCCAAAAATGACTTTCAACCGGGCCGGAAAAAGCAAAGCATATTTCAGGTTGTGTGCTCTCAGTTTCTTCTTAACATCTTGGAAAGTAGCCCTCGCCTTCTGCACCGCCAGTGTGAAATCTGGATATAGAGAGATCGTTTTGTTTTCAAAGCAGATGGGAGCGTTCTCTCTTGCAGCACGCAGGATCGTGTCCCGGTCCTTATAATTCAGGATGCGCGCTATCAATGGTCTGGGTGGCGCCCCTGGATGGGGAGGTCTGGGCGGCACCCTGTGTGCCCGTTCCACGCTGTAGAGATCTGTAAGGCCCTCTCTTGCTACATGCTCTCGCAGCCATCTTTCCACAAACTGGGTGGGGTTAGACCCCTCGCTTCTCTCCGGTAGTCCAAGTATGCGAACATTATTTTGGCGGGATCACCCTTCTGCATCATCCACTCTATCCTGCAAGCCTCGCAGCTGACGGTGTAGTTGTTCCATTTGGGAGGTGTGTAGAGTTTGTTGTGGGATCAGATCATCTAAGGCAAGTTTATTCGACTTCACTTTGTCCGCCATTTTTTTGTGATCCGCCTGTAAGAGGTTAAGGCTAGTAGATAGCGTCCCTATTTGTGCTTCAATCGCCACCCGGGAGTCCCTGATTTCTTTTAGTATTAAGTCCAATTTGGCAGCGTGTTGTTCAGTCCCAGTGGGCGGCACTACATCAGTGTCAGGACTTTGCGACAGTTCACCGCCCCTTGTTGAGTGCGTGTCATCAAAGGCAGTTGGATCAGGTTGCTTGGTCCTGATACGACCCATGATGTATAGGAGCGGTGATCGCACACGCTAACCTGCTCCGATTTCACAAGTGGGGAAGCCCACCTACGCGCCCCTCACTTTAGGGTATGGCTGGGATATATTTCAAATGGTTCAGTCCCTTCCTCACATGTGTTGGTGCAGGCAGAAAGGACTGTATATCCGATGTGTTCTAGGCCAGGACTCCAGGGAGGCGTCAGATTTCCGACGTCTACGTGCGCGGGGATCGCACCATGTCTCAGTATGTATTCTTTACTATGAAAATAACATTGCCGCTCATAGGCGGTGTCGTGACTTGCACCCACTGTACGGTATTGCATCTAGTTCGCCTCTGCTACAATGCGATACCCCAGACCCCTATATCCCCCGCTGGCTGGCTCCTCACCGTGTCTGGCAATGAAAAGAGATATGGGCTTGTGTCGCGGCGAAGGCGCAGTATTATACTCTCCTGAAATTGTCACCATAAGGGGTCCGCGGTGTATTTCCTCAGTCGATCCACCGCACCGGGACCCGCTATCGCCAGTCGGGTCTCCTTATATCCCACATCCGCTATAATGCGTGCGGACAGTATCTACTCCCTATGCCAGTGCGACAGCGCCTCCACCGCCTTACCACAGCCACGATCGATGGAATTGTCAGGCGCTCCCTGTCGAGAATGGCGATCTGTTTCCCAGGCAAGAGATCAGCCGGACAGCTTCGTCCCCTCGCTAGGATCTCCAGATTATGACAAAGCAGAAATGAGCCCTGTCGTGCGCGCTCTCGGTCCGTCGATGTTGAACAAAATCCCAACAGCAGTCCGCTCCGTGTGCCTTTTGTGATTACTGCCAATGAGGGAGGGGGTCCACGCACCACAATGACTGCTTCCCAGATTCCGATAATGATCCGCCGTGATCAAGCGCTGCCCTCCGCCATCTTGTTGCTTCCTCGCCGGGCATGCATGCACATCGCCAAGCCGGGCATCCACCGCGTTCACGCCGAGACTCTCACACTCGGCGCAGGTATTTTTTAAAATCCAGCCAATTAATTCAGGCGCGGGTCGATTGTGTCCCCTCACTGTCGCATCGCACCGTGCCCTCCGGTTCCATTCAGCGTTCCGCCCACTTCCTCTCCGTCAGCCCCTGGCTTTCAGGAGCGGCTGCTTGCAGTTGCTCTAAATCGGGATCTGGACTCCCCGTTTCTGGATCGCTGGTGTCGCAGGTGTTCCACTGCCCACGGCGCTGTTTTTGAACCCAGTCGGTCCAGTTACTGACAGGATTCTTGACATAGTATCGGGGCTTGACACTGAACTCCTTCAGCACACGTCCACCATGCTCGGCAGTTGGCCACGCCCCCATGACACGATCGGATTCGGTCCTAAGTGTGGAGTGCACTGGGCCATTGTGGGACAGCTGGAAGCCCGCCACGGACCCATCACCCACATGAGCGCCAGGCGGCTCATGGGCCCGAATATCTGATCTTGTTGCTGTGTTTTCTGGGCTTCTGCTGGGACGACCCAAATAACTCGCTGTGTGAGGTCTGTGTCTGTCTTTCTGGTTGCCCTGCTGTGCCCTGAGGCCTGATCGGGGCCTCGTCTGGTTTCATTGGGACTGCGGGGGCAGCGCAGAGTGGGGCTGTTGTCTGAGTGTTTGGGGGTGGCCAGTTGGGGCCCCGCTCTGGTACCCCAACAGTGAGTAACCCAGAGGGACACTGTTGCTGCACTCCTCGCACCGCAGTCGGCGGTTCAGGCCTGACTGGTTTGAGTGGACTGCATGCAAGCCCTACCGTACAGGCTTGCTCTTCTGCTCGGGAGATTCCGCACCTTCGGTAACCCATGTGCACGGACAAAATCGGCATACGATAGCAATTCGCCACCATGAAACAGGGACCCTAGTGTCAGCTTCCCCTCGCACTCCCAAGGGCTTAGCCTGAGGAGCGTCAGAGTACCCGAAGACAAAGGGAGACCATATAGTGGTATATTTGGTGCATATGGCCTCATGGAGCCTGTGTTTTTCCGAGCCATTCCTCCAATAGTAGTAGTAATAGGGAGCCCGTGGGGGGTGCAGCCACACCCAGGCATATCAAACGATGGAAGTGACCCCGGCCAATCCGGTCTGCTGTATAGCCTATTTCCTCCAGGTTATGTCCGGCCATCCAGTGGGACAACCACTGCATTTGCCCAGCCAGGCAACATGCTTTAAAAACGGGGGCTCCCAGGCCACCACCATCTGTCGGCAGCTGTAGTTTAGCAAGACTTACTCTCTTACGTCCTCCCCCACTCCAGGCAAGTTTTATATTAGCACCACCACGAGGAGATTCACGAAATTACACAGTAGATGCCGCAGAATGACCATCTTTGCTACGGCTAGCTGACCCGCTACCGATAAAGGTAGTGTAGTCCAAAAACCAACTTGGGAGCACAGTGAGTTGATTGTGCGGACAAGGTTGCCCTCTAGGAGATCCTGTGTGTCGCAATAGATTTGGATACCCAGGTAACGAAACATGTGTGGTTCCACCTGTATAACTGTTGTCCCAAGCGGCAGTATGGGGTTGGCATATGTAGCTGCAAAGGAGAAGGCACACAACAGTTCACCGAAGTCAGCCAACAGCCGGGCCATCTTGCCAAGACCCCCATGGAGATCTTTAAGGTACAGGTTCATATCGTTGGCATACAAGGATACCGAGTGTACCTTGCGGCCAATGGGATCCCCCATTCCCTAGCCTCCTCATGGATCCACTGTGCAATAGGCTAAATTGCAAGTACAAATAGGAGTTTTGAGAGGGGACTGCCCTGCTGGGTCCTGCATGATATTGGGTAAGAGTCGGAGATGTAAGGTCTGGTTCAGGCCCTAGCCATGGGGGCTGCAAATAGCAGGTGCACCCAGCAGATATACGCAGGGGGTATGCCATATCTGGCTAACGCAGCTAACATGAAATCCCATCCCAAGGTATCAAAGGATATCTACTGACACACAGCCAGACAATGGGTATAACCTGCGCCTGGCAACCATAACCTGGAATAGACGACGGATGTTTAGGGAGGTGCTACGGCGGGGGACAAAGCCGCACTGATCAGTGTGTAATAACCCCAGGAGCAACAGGAGCAGCCTGCGCGCTAGGACTTTGCTCAAGATTTTGAATTCAGTATTGAGCAACAATAGTGGCCTATAGGAAGTGAGCTCCATGGGTGGTTTGCCAAATTTCAATAATGAGGTCACTAATGCCTCCCTAGTGGAGGGAGGAAGCCATTCTCCAGGGAGGAATTATATAATTTTTCTAGCTGAGGTACCAATTGTGGACTGTATATGGAGTAGAATTCAATGGGGATCCTGTCGAAGCCCGGTGTCTTGTTACGGGCAAGTTCCTTAATAGCCCTGCGTATTTCCCCCACTGAGATAGAGGCACTGAGGGTCTCTCGATCGTATACCGGCACCCTAGGTAATACTGCCATTCATAAAAAGGAGGTGATGTCTGTCGGGTTAGGGGATGTCAGGGACGTATATAGCCATGCATAAAAGTCACAAAAGGCTGTGTTAATGTCCATCTGCGTCCAAACCGTTCCTCGAGACATTGTGTGTATGGACAGAATAGGTGTGGGTGAGGGGTTCGGTCAAATCAAGCGGGCTAAGAGGGCACCTGACTTATCAGCCTCAGTCAGGGCCTGACTGGGAACCGAAACCGGCCCTGGCAAAGAGCTCGGCCGGCCCCGGTGGGAGGGGGGCGGGTGCTAGTGGGAAGCTTATTGCTTTTGTTGCTGGGGGCTGAAATTGCAGCTATGCTGCAAAACCGTCAACCCGTCAACAAAAACGGCCCCCAGGTGTCTAAAACCGGCCCCCACCCTGGCGGCCCACCGGGGAAACGCCCGGTGCCCGCTACGGCCAGTCCGGCCCTGGCCTCAGTGTGAGTCCTCTGGGCGTATGCCCGGTAATCAAGGACATGGAGGCGCTCAAGGAGTCCTACTTAGGTGAACCTAGCCTCATGTAATCTCTCAGCGGCCTCATCATCCTCAACCGCAGCCCATTCCAATGGCCCCAGTCTGCTCTCTAGCTGTGTGACCTCCTGCAATAACACTTTTCTGGCCCCCACCACTGCCCCGATGGATGTGCTTCTAACCACCACCATAAAGGCCTCCCACTCCACTAGGGAAGAAGAGGCCATGCATGTTTTTCGGACAAGTATGTATCAATGCACTGGCAAGACTTGTTCTGGACATTCCCAGGAAACAATCCGCCAGGAAGGGACTAGAATCCCTGCACTGGCTCCCTATCGAAAAACGCATTAGCTTCAAATCACTCTGCATGGTACACAAGTCACTGCATCTTCCCTACCCGTCAAGATTAAAAACAATGTTCAGCTGGCACTCCCCCAGTTGACCCCAGCGATCTTCGCTCCAAATGCAACTGGTGGTACCAAGAACCAAAAAGAGGAATTGGGGGGACAGAGCATTCTTGGTGGCAGCGAGCAAACTTTGGAACTCCCTTCCCCTTGCCCTTAGGTCTATTCCTCTTCTGCTTCCGTTCAGAAAGGCTCTTAAGACCTGGCTTTTCTCGGCCTAGCATCTATCTGGATTTTTCTCCTTTCCATCCCTCTTCTGGACGGTCGGTCTCTAGCGCCTTGATGCCTTAGGGTAAATGTCGCGCTCTACAAATTGCAAATCAAAATCAAATCAAAATGCATGTCGCAAGCATATCCTGAAAAACCACATCTTCAAGTAAGGCAGGCTGTAAGCGCTAGGTGGGGATTGGGAGTGTGATCCGGGCCCATGACAGCACCATTTCTAACGGGTTGTGGTCAGACAGTGTTTACCCCAAATACGTGTTGTATGCAACACTAGATTGGAGGTGTGAGGAACATAGAAACCTGTCACAGCGGCAATGCAGCGTGTGCGGATGCGAATAGAACAAATATTTCCTCATTCATGAGCTGCAAGCTGTCAGGCTCCGTGGCGCACGTCGCCTTTACGGCACCCGCGCTTGCACACGGAGCAGAGAGTCCCGCCCGCCTTTCCCTGTCAGCAGCCGGGGGCGGCGCCTAAGGGATACTTAAGGATGGGATCCACGCTGGTAACGCGCTTCGCGTTCCAGTTCGGATCCCGCCTGGCTTTTCACCGCGCTACACGTTTTTTCCTGCTTACCTGGTTTGATTGTTGATCTCCGGCTCTCGTTGTGGGCTGCTCGTGTTGCTGCTTGACTGCCTGAGTGCTCTTCCGCTTCCTGGGTCCTCGGGTGTTCTTCCGGGGCTGGTTGCTTGGCGGCTCTTCTCCGGTCAGGTTACATTGTTGCTAGAGAGCTGTTGGCAGAGTTAACCCTTGGCTTTCTGGTTCTGCAAGAAAAGAATCAGGCAAAGGGTTTAAAGCACCGCAGTATCTTTGTTTCTTTTTTGGATAGATTAGTTTTATTTTCGGTTAGAGGAACAGTACTTATCTGATGTTCCTGTGTTCCTTTGAGCCACTCTGGTGATTCTTTTGTTCTCCAGCCACTATAACGAAAGAAGACATATTGACAGTATAACAAAGTCTAGTTCTTCGTTGGTACTAGGTGCATATGTGCAGACCCCTGTTATTTTTTTCCTATTTTTGCTCCGTATCTCCTTTTGCCTTGGGAAATGAGTTTTTGGTTATTCCCTGCACATAGGAGTACGGGTATATTCTTGGTTTTACTTAAGGGGTCCTCCATACCTATGGTGATTCTAACCTAGGTTAGTACCCTATCTTTTCTCTCCTGTTTCACATGCTAAACCCTGCAGTCCTATTACTTATAGACCCTTGTCCATCCTTCTAGATAGTGGGGGTGTTCTACCGTTCCTGGGAGCTGTTTCTTCATACACATCAGCCTCTTCCATCCAAGGTATCCCTTAGGAATAAGGTGGGGTGTAGAGCTGACTTGCTTGTGTATATATTTAGTACTTACCTTATGCTTTCTCCTTTAGGGTTCTTGAAGACTCTCACGTAAGCTCCAGCGGACGTCTACCCCTTCTTCCTTCCCTTGTTTTGTTTCCCTTCTTCCCCACCTTCCCTCTTTTGCTCTGACTAAGTTGGGCGAAGGAGGCAGGTGAGGGAAGTTGGGGGTCTAGCCTCGTGTTCATCCATGCCGTCCCTGCAGTAAAACCAGGTGAACTCTTACAGAACGCGAAGCCCACGTTTACTTTGCTGCCCGGGCGTCACGGAGGAACATCCAATAACGTTAGCAGATGTGGCGAGTATGATAGGGAACCTACAGAAAGAAACCCAGTCCCTGTCTCTTAGAGTTGATTCCCTACAGCAAGCCTCTCAGACTGGTCCCCCTTCTGACCTGCCTACAGGCTCCTACGCTTCCACATTTGCATCCTCTCCTCCACCTTCGAGCACTACTCCTCCTGTATATCACATCACGACACCTTCTTCTATCCTTCTAGCACCCCCAGAAAGATTCCTGGGTGATCCAGCCAAGTTTGCCACTTTTATCAATCAGTGCCAGCTGCACTTTATGTGCAAGGCTTCCTGTTTCCCCACTGAACAATCCAAGGTGGCTTTTGTTTTATCATACTTGGGGGGGACAGCCGCCACTTGGTCAATTCCCTTAGTGGACAGAAACGATCCCCTGTTGTACAATTATCGGGCTTCCAAGGAGGAGTTAAGGCGTTTATTTGACAGACATTCCTTCATGCAGTCTGTGGATACCGAGTTGTTAAACCTTAAACAAGGATCTTATGGCTTACGTTTCCTGTTTTAACAGGTTGGTGGCCGAAGCTGGTTGGCCAGAAGCCAAACATAGTGCTCTCTTTTACAGAGGCTTAAGAGATGAACTAAAAGACATGTTGGCACAGGTGGTTGACCCTCCCGAATCCTGTGATGCATTAATTGACTTGGTTGTAAAGTTAGATCACCGCCTACATGAGAGAAAAAGGGAGAAAGGGCGCACTGACTCCAAGTGTCTTGCTGTGAGAGAAAGGAAACCAGAAATGGAGAAACCCGTTGAGGATACGGAACCCATGCAAATAGGTAGCGTTAAAGGACCCCTTAGTCAGGAAGAGAGGCAGAGACGAAGGGCCAACAATTTGTGTCTTTACTGTGGCAAATCCGGGCACTTTTTGAGAGATTGCCGAGTTAAACCCCAAAAAAGTATGGAGTCTGGAAACTGATTCACCTGAGCATGGGGGAGACGAAACGCTCAGGTGGGACAGGCTTACCGGTCTCCCACGTGGTATGGTTGGGACCTACTTCTTATCCTCTACAGCACTTTTTTCTCTCTGCTCAGCTCAGTTGGAGTGATCAAAGCATTGACGTTCAACTTATGCTAGGTTCAGGCGCCACTGGAAATTTTATAGATTCCGCCTGGGTGGAAAACATGTGTATACCTACAGAACCAAAAAACACTGTGGACATTGTTAAGACCATTGACGGAAATCATTTGAAGTCTGGGCCCATAACACATACTACCACACTGTTACACGTGTTACTATCAGACAAACACCATGAAACAATTCATTTCGATATTATCTCCTCACCCAGTTCCAAGCAATCATTGGTCTCCCTTGGTGGAGGAAACATAACCCTGACATTAACTGGGAAAACCATACCATAGACTTCGCTTCAGAATACTGTAAGTACCATTGTCTGGAGCCTCCTCTAACAGTGCAACAGGTAGCTAGTAGTACCAACTGTACAGTACCTGTACTACCAGACTGTTATGAGGAATTCAAAGACGTGTTCGACCAAGAGAAAGCTTCTGCTCTGCCACCTCATCGGTCATATGACTGTCGTATAGACCTGGTGCCCGGTGCCAAAATCCTGTGTAGTCGCATATATGCCTTGACTGAAAAAGAGAACACTTATTTGAGGGAGTACTTGGACGACATGCTGCAAAAAGGATTCATTCACCCTTCTCGATCTGCAGCGTCCTCCCCTCTTTTCTTTATACCTAAACGGGGAGGAGGTCTTAGATGTTGCATTGACTATAGAGTCCTAAATGGTGTAACCATTAAAACAGATATCCTTTGCCTCTGATACAATCTCTGCTCGACCAAGTTAAAACAGCCTCTATATTCACTAAGTTGGATTTGAGAGGTGCATATCACTTGGTTGGAGTAAAAGCCGAAGATGAGTGGAAGACGGCCTTTCGAACAAAGTTTGGGCTGTATGAATACTTAGTTATGCCTTTTGGGCTTTGCAACGCCCCCGCAGCCTTTCAATTTTTTATCGATGACGTATTAAGAGAGACCTTGGATTTAAACACCATTGCGTACATCGATGACATCCTGGTCTACTCTTCCTCAGTAGAAGAACATGTACGGACATGTAAAGAGTGTCCTAACCCGTCTCAGAGACAACCACCTGTATGTTAAGCTAGACAAATGTGAGTTTCATGTCCCTGAAGTCACCTTCTTAGGTTTTGTCTTATCAGCACAAGGGGTAACTATGGATCCCCAGAATGTGGCTGCCATCACTAAGGGGCCGATTCCGATCTCGCTCAGAAGGGCTCCTAGCGGCATTCGCCAGTAGCGAGTCTGAGTCGAACGCATGATTTCCGTGCGACTCGTACACCTGTACAAGCGAGCAACTACGATGCGATAATCCCCTCGCTGCCCGACCGACTTGTACCCGTCAGCGATGCCTCCCGAGCGACTCAAAGATGTCCACCGCGTACGGCGCAATGCGTTCAATTTCCGGCCGGCCAAGTATGATGCGCGTTGTGAGCAGCCAGTGCGAGTCGGAGCCTCCGGCTCGAAAAAGCTCCGGAAAGCGTACTTCGGGGGTTCGCGCTGGACCCCCTTCACCCGGGGCCCTACGACTCGGACAGCGGGGGGACCCTCACCCATGCGTGTACGTTGCGGGGGGCACTGACGCGAACACGCGACAGGGGGCGCCCTTTTCCAAGATGTACGTTTTTCACGATGGAAGCCTATGTACGCGACGTACGGCAGGCTCCCATTGACTTCAATGGGGCTCCGAGCGACCCGAGTCCGTCAGCGCTGCAGCGCATCGTACTCTGTCGCTCGGAGCCCCGGAGCATGAGTCGGTCGGAAAGCTCTACGGGACAGAGTCGGTCGTAGGGTTTTCTGAGCGAGATCGGAATCGGCCCCTAAGTGGCCCTCTCCTCGTTCCGTAAGGGAAGTGCAGAGCTTTCTGGGCTTCGCCAATTTTTATAGGCAATTCATACAAGGATTTGCAGCACTTACAACTCCCATCACCAGACTCTTCACAACCATTTCTATTGGAAACAGATGCCTCCCAAGTTGCTATTGGTGGAGTGTTGTCTCAGAGAGACAGGCAGACAGGACATCTACATCCCATAGCGTACTATTCCCATAAGCTAACTCCTGCTGAAGTAAACTACTCGGTAGGGGATAGGGAGTTACTGGCCATAAAAGAGCCATAAAAAGGGCCTCCTTAACACCTTCTACTTCTCCAGCTGCTCAGGAGTTGGTATCTCGCCTCCAGAATATTCATGTGTCCACTAAAAAAACTCTAGATGAGGCAAAAAACAAGTATTAGGAAGGAGCGGACCGGCATCGTCGACAATCACCTACTTATGCTGTAGGAGACAGGGTATGGTTGTCCACTCGGAACATCCAGCTTAAAGGTACGACCAAATTCAGGCCTCGCTTTATTGGTCCTTATGTTGTCACCAAAGTGGTGAACCCTGTTGCTCTAAAGCTTGAACTGCCTGCCTCCCTACGGTTGCATCCTGTCTTTCATGTATCCTTGTTGAAGCCTGTCACCCCTGGTACTGTTGTTCCTGTGCACCCTCCCCCTGTTTTGCTTGATGATGGTCCTGAGTATGAGGTTGCGTATATCGTGGACTCCCGCAGGGTGCGTCGTTGGTTGCAGTACCTGGTCCATTGGAAGGTCTACGGGTCTGATGAACGGTCCTGGGAACCAGCTTCTAATGTGCATGCTCCCCGCTTGGTTCGTATGTTCCATCGCCGATATCCTCACAAACCCAAGCCTGTTGGGGGGTGGTCTTGGGGGGGGGGTGTACTGTCAGGCTCCGTGGCGCACGCCGCCTTTAACGGCACCCACGCTTGCACACAGAGCAGAGAGTTCCGCCTGCCTTTCCCTCTCAGCAGCCCGGGGCGGCCCCTAAGGGATACTTAAGGACGGGATCCACGCTGGTAACGCGCTTCACGTTCCAGTTCGGATCCCCCTGGCCTTTCACCGCGTTACACGTTTTTTCCTCATTACCTGGTTTGATTGTTGACTTCCGGCTCTCGTTGTGGGCTGCTCGTGTTGCCGCTTGACTGCCCGAGTGCTCTTCCGCTTCCTGGGACCTCGGGTGTTCTTCCGGGGCTGGTTGCTCGGCGGCTCTTCTCCGGTCAGGTTACATTGCTGCTAGAGAGCTCTTGGCAGAGTTAACCCTTGGCTTTCTGGTTCTGCAAGCAAAGAATCAGGCAAAGGGTTTAAAGCACCACAGTATCTTTGTTTCTTTTTTGGATTAGATTACTTTTATTTTCGGTTAGAGGAACAGTACTTATCTAATGGTCCTGTGTTCCTTTGTTCTCCAGCCACTATAACGAAAGAAGACATATTGACATTATAACAGTCTAGTTCTTCGTTGGTACTAGGTGCATATGTGCAGACCCCTGTTATTTTTTTCCTATTTTTGCTCCGTATCTCCTTTTGCCTTGGGAAATTAGTTTTTTTGTTTTTCCCTGCGCATAGGAGTACAGGTATATTCTTGGTTTTACTTAAAGAGCCCTCCATACCTATGGTGATTCTAACCTAGGTTAGTACCCTATCTTTTCTCTCCTGTTTCACATGCTAAACCCTGCAGTCCTATTACTTATAGACCCTTGTCCATCCTTCTAGATAGTGGGGGTGTTCTACCGTTCCTGGGAGCTGTTTCTTCATACACATCAGCCTCTTCCATCCAAGGTATTCCTTAGGAATAAGGTGGGGTGTAGAGCTGACTTGCTTGTGAATATATTTAGTACTTACCTTATGCTTTCTCCTTTAGGGTTCTAGAAGACTCTCACGGAAGCTCCAGCGGACGTCTGCCCCTTCTTCCTGCCCTTGTTTTGTTTCCCTTCTTCCCCACCTTCCCTCTTTTGCTTTGACTCAGTTGGGCGAAGGAGGCAGGTGAGGGAAGTTGGGGTCTAGCCTCGTGTTCATCCATGCCGTCCCTGCAGTAAAACCAGGTGAGCTCTTACACAAGCCTTCCATACGTCTGCTAGGTCCCAACCCTACAGCCACTGTCGCAACACTCTAGTCTGTCATATGGGGGCCGTGCCTGGAAAGGGGAGATGTGAGCGGTCGAGCGCTATGTCCAGGACTGCGTTGAACTCTATGCACCTGAATACAATTGGAGCCCCATCCAACTCGCCCCTGAGCAGCACATAATGCCCCAGAGTGTCAATACATGTGTCCCATTCCATCCCCAGCACGAGGCCACATAGCAGCAACCCTCACATACGCTGAATTGGGTTTGCAAAATAGCTGTCCCCTTCGTTTCCTACGTAGTTTCTGAGTCTCAGCTGCAGTGAGATGGGTCTCCTGCAAAAATTTGATGTGGGCACGGCACCTATGCATGTTGGACTAACATCCTATGCCTTTTATACACTGTGCCCAGTCCCCGCACATTCCAAGTAAGGATGTTGTAGGCATTCAATTCTGTAGGCATCAATCAAATAAGATCGTCCCCCGCCGGCTGGGGCCCCAGTGTTCAGAATTCACCCCACATTGCTGCAAAGAGAAACAGAAAGTGACTGAATTAAACATTTAAATTCAATGTCCCAATACTCAATCCAACGAAGCGATGTCGTTCGACCATACAAGGAAACAGCCAGTAACATATTAACTGTTAAAAAAGGGTTGCCTATGCTAAGGGGCAAGCAAAGGCTAGATCTAGGTATTGACTAGTGGGGCCTCCAGGGAACCTGAGCCCTTAGCATCAGTGCAGCAACTATGTACAGTGCAAAGGAGAACATTCAGTAACCAATTGGGTGCGTAAAAATACCTGACCCTCCCATGTGTCTGAGTTGCAGGCGGTGATCTGAAAAAACAAAACAGTGTAGCATAATAATTACTCACAACAATCAAACCAATAAGTCGTGTGTCATCTGTGGGGTGAACGCGGGGGAAAAAGTGCCATGCTGTCAATAGAGTCTGAGGCACTGCCCTGAGACAAGCTGGAGCTGAGGGGCGCCTGTGGTAGGCGCAGGGTGGTCACCGAACAGATTGCCTCCTGCCGCCCCTCCAGGACCTGCCTTGGGAGGGGCCACCCCCGGGCCGCCCCAGTCCTGTGCTACACGCTGCCACTTCCGAGGGGCTCGCTAAGCCTTTGGTGTATCGGATCTCGGCTACCTGTTTCGTTGTGAGTCCGGAAAGTGTTGTCCGAGCCAGTCCCAAGCAGCTTCTGGTGCTTCGAAAAAGACTGTGTGCTGATCATGTATCACTTTGAGCCGGGCCGGAAACAGTAGTGTGTACCAGAGGCCAGCCGCTTGCAGGTGCTTCTTGATCTCCTGGAATGAGGCACACCTGCGTTGGACTACGATAGTGTAATCCGGGAACAGAGAGACCCTGGCATTCTCTATGAGGATGGGCGCCTTCTCGCTTGCTGCACACAGCAACTTGTCTCGGTCTCTGAAGTTAAGGATCCTGGCCAACATAATTCACGGTGGCGAAACAGGGATATGCTTTCTTGAGGGGACCTGGTGTGCTCTCTCCACAGTGAACAGATCAGAGAGCCCCATTGGGGCCACCGTCGTGCGAGGCCAGTTCTCTATAAATTGAGTGACTTGGAGTCCCTCCACTCCCTCTGGCATGACCACAATGCGCACATTGTTTCTTCGAGGGTGCCCATTCACATTATCTATGCGGTCCTGAAGTTGCTCCACCGGTCGGCGCAGATGGGCGAGTTGCGACGAGTGGTCTGCCTGACCGGGTAGAGAGGGTCAGTTCGTTCAACTTGACTTTGTCGGCTGACTTGCCCTGGTCATCTTTGAGAAGACTAATATCGGTTGCGATTGCTCCCAGGCGCTGCTCGATCGCTGCGCGTGAGCCGCATATCTCCTGGAGTATGACATCCAGCTTATCCGTTTGGGGCAATGCCATGGTATGGGAGACATAGTCGTCCGGTGTTGGAGTCGGAGAGCTCAGAGAAGGGGTTGAGCGGGAGCTGGGCAGAGGATCCTGTTTGTCCGTTTTATTTCTGGTGCACCCCATTATGTACTCCAGTGGTCCAGTAGCGCTTCTTGTAAGAATCAGGCACTATGCTCCACACCCACCGTCGTTTCAGGAGGCCACAGGCTCGCCTGGGGGCCCTCTGACCACACAAGGAGTTCTTGGACAAGGAGTGGACTTCCCTGTTAGCATACCCCAAGAAGGTTTCACGTAATCTGAGGTTCAAACTCATCTAATTCTCTATCTTGCATAGGGCTTACCTGACCCTGCATAGGCTTATCTGAATGTTCCAGATGGCCTCTTCGGCATGCCCCCGTTGTTGTGCAGATGACGCCGATCTTCTACACATGTTGTGGGTATGCCCCTCACTGACTCGTTATTGGACGGAGATCTCGGCTACTCTGTCAGAACGAACCGGCATTCACCAGTGGGATACAGCAGCGCATTGTCTTGTGGGGCTCTATCCTAGGCCAAAGGGCTTGAAGGTGACACAACGCTTTGTGGACCTGGCACTTTTACTAGCAAAGCAGCTGATCACTAGACGCTGGAAGTCTCCCAAGTCGCCACAAGTTACTCAATGGCGTGAGGAGGTTGCACAGTGAGGACTCACGGAAAATGAGGCGATACTTAGGGAGTAATACAGAGGGCTCCGGAAGAATCCCATCACACGTGAATGGATGCCCTTCTGGAAAGATTTAAGGCACAGGACGATACACTGGGAGAGGAATGAGGACTGACGATGTCCTCCTCCCGTCCACTGTAGACACTTCCCCACAACATATCCCCCCCTTCAAATCCTTTTAGATGGGGCAGTTAGGCTTAGCATGACCATATCCTCTCCATTTCATCTGGACCTCCACCCTCCCCTCGTCTCCCCGGCCCTGCAATCGGGACCCTTTCCCTTCACTGTATGGAAATCTATAAGCTTTCACACACACTCCCACATAGGCTGCTTCGTATCCGCGCTCATGCAGTTAGGTGACACAGATCGTTGTTTGGGGAAGGAACGCCCTGGAGTTACGATTGCCTTACCCGATGACACAGTTATCAATTGTCTACGCTGTCCGTATCATTATATATACTATGCATGTACTACCAGATACTACGATCTGTATTACGGTACTGTGGGGACACACCATGATTCATGTTTTGTGAATGTATACCGTGTAAAAGCAATAATGTTTGGGTTTTAAAAAAAATGTATAGATAGCCATGGTTTGCGTAGCATATACAATAGCTCATTTCACGCTAGATGAGCAACGAAAGAGTTGGGAGGGTTATTCTGGGTCTCAGTGATCAAATAAAACAGGTGTTGAAGATGTGAAAGACATGTTCAGGGATATACATGCTTTGATGTGAGTGGACTTAGGAAGATAGGATGGTCAGTATTCTTGTAGCTTCCCAAAGATCTTGTGACTGAGGTTCAATATTCTACAGCAGGTGGTAGGAGGACGTATTAAATGAATCCCCATCTGGTTTTGGCACCACAACAATCAGCTCTTTTGCAGATGGGGCAAGTATCCTGATTAAATTGGTCCGTTTGTGCCACTCACCAAATGTGGGTGTCAGTCACCTTTTGTCACAGAACTTTTATCAGATTCCATAGTTTTTGCTCTATGTAGCAAGGTTTAGACCCCTTCTCCTTTGTGAGTTGGAGTACAAGTTTCATGTGAGTAGGCAGTGGCCCAAGGGACTATTGCCAACTCACACTGAAACTTTAAAAAACAAAAAGCTTTTAAAGCTTTAAAAAACGTGCTTGCAGTTTTTGGGACCATAATTTCATGAATCTGTTTTAGTAAGTGCTCTATCTGGCCTTACTTGGGGAACTCAAAACCAGATTCGATATAGCTCAAGGTTACCCAGTGTGGTTTGATTCTGAATGCTTAAGGGCTAAATACGACCTAAAGTGCAAGTTAAAACACCAGGAAGACCTAAGATTGGTAGAACAAAAATACTATAGAAAAAGTTCTGAAACCAAAAAAGCCCAATGCAATTTATTGATGTGGGAAGCAAGGGGACAGAAATGATAAGACACATAGAGAGACAATAGGACAATATGTGTCTGCGTTCGAGACATACAAGATGTTTTCCCTGGAGCCTACATAGGTCTTGGATGGGTTGTTACTCCTCTGTTCTCTATCTTCTATGATGTGGCCCTCATACAAGAAAAACATTCAATTTAATCTACTGTTACAGTGGCAGTCTAAGTTTAGGAGTTCTTGAATTGTTGAAATCTTTGATACCTATGTAAACCCAAGATGCCCAAGGCATATAAAAGCTTACATTTGCACCTTCCTCGGGAGCCACAGAGCCACTATCACAGGGCAGTGGGTTCCACCCTTTTGGAAATGAGGCATTACAATGCCAATATATACGCAAGGAAGCAAAGGTGACCCAGAATTACTCAGCCCTATAGACATTACATGACACAAACAATGCATTCCATTTAAACTCCAGTTACAGTCCCAGTCTTAGTTGAGTAATTCTTTGGTTGTTAAAATGTTTTATATCCAGCAAAACAATCTATAAAAAAGGAAGGAAAGGGAAACAAAAGTGATTCGGGCTTGCTTGGACCTATACTGCTAGACATCATATATAAACGTAACCCTGAATGGACTTTGAGCATCATCCAGTCTGGATCACATCTACCAATATTTTTCCATTGAATGAAGTTGACTTTGTTTCTATTTCCTCTTTTATATCATCGGAGCTCAAAGTATTGAACAAAGGTTTATCATCCCTTCTTCAAGAGCCAGTTCAAACCTGCAACCACATCGCTCTATAGGCTTTGCAAACTCTTAAATCATTTAGGGTGCCCATGCCACTACTAATTGCATCTGCTATGTTAGCTCCATATAACCTTACAGCACAACAAAAACATCTTGCTCGAAAAGATGCAATTTTGCCTACTCTCTGCTCAGCTAATGAAAGGAACACCTTCATCTCCAGCTGATGACTCCAGTTTAAAATGTTTAATGTATGAAACTCGTTCCCTACCTATTACTGCTCATCGTTTTTATTGCATCTATCGGATGGTATGAACCTATTCTTAATACCTAACTATTATACTGATGTGTCTTCTTTTTCAATATCATTGTTTACTCAATGAAAATTCTGTAATTGTTACTGCATCTTTATGGACAAATTCTTTTGACCAGTCTTTGTTGTGTGACTCTAATCAGTGCTTGGTCCTTCCGATTTTTTTGTAGCCTGGCCTCGCTTATCAGTTGCTTGCTGCACCTGTATCTGTCATTCCTTCATACCATACTTTTATCGACAATGGTAGCTATGTTTTCAGAACAAATACTTAATGTTCTGGTTTGGATAAAGGTCATGATTATCTGCTTACTGTTCAGAAAACTGTCAAATGTATTATACTGCATCCTCCTCCTGTTAGCACTTCTGATACCCATTTTTGGCCAAAGGTTACTCTCCTCCCATTGCAAAGTGAATAAGGTTGTCTCAGTTCTAACACAAAAAGAAGATTCTTAAACTTCAGCAGCTCAGTCTTTTGACCTCAAAACAATGCATTGTGCAACAGAAGTACATAGTCTCTTGAATGAACAATTCTCGACTCGTTGCTAATCTCCTTGGCACTATTTTCAATGCTTCTAATACAACATGTGTCACCAACATTTTAAGGAAATAGGCCCTGGAATTCTGATTGCCTCTAGAACTGTGTTTGGTGCTTTTCCATTTTTTTGGACTTACCTTTTGTTTATTTATTGAATTCCTACTTGTTCTTGTCATTGCAGGTGTTGTCATATTGTTCATGTTTCTAGGGTTCTTAACTCACTTTATCCTTCAGAACAGCACTGTTGTTATTTTACCTGGAGGTAGTAACTTCACTGTAGTGTAGTGGTGCTTCCCACATACATTTCCTGCATATGTTCTCCAATACATACACCACATGGTCTGTCACACAGGTAATCCTTTCATTGATCCTTCTTTTCCTCTCTTTATGTATTCCATATAATGTTTGATTTACACCATGCAGGCATGTCTTGCACTTCCCACATTCCCAAAATTCCTTCTCAGTTTCAAGCCTCCTTTTTGTTCTGGGGCCCTACTCTGGTCTTATGTACTTTCTCGTTAATAGGTCACCCAGGATGCCGCCTCTCTATAAGTTACATGTGGTTGTGGATGAAGGTTTTTTGTTACCTTGTCATTCATCAGGATGTTTAGTATCTGTTTAATCCCCTGGTGTGAGGTGCTGAAATCTGTGAGGAATTCAAAGGTCCCATCATATCCGGTTCCCAGATTCCTTTTGCCTATGACTGCCCATGCAATCAAATCCTCTCTGTTTTTTGGTTGTGACCGGATTAGGGTGTCTTGTAATGCTGATTCCAAGTATACCTGCCATGAAATTGGTTAATCATCTGAATGGCTTCATTCTTAAAATCCTCTGGGCATATTTACAGGCCCATTGCACCGCCGGTGCGTCACTTTTTTTGATGCACCCGCAGCGCAGTGTGCCTGCCCATATTTACAAGGCCAAGTAAAGCCACCCTGCGAGGACCATGTGCTCCAAGTAACTAACTGATCTTGCACTTAGAAAATATCTACAGGTATTGATGCCTTATGAATGCTGGCAGGAAGTGTAATGTTACACAACATCTAAAGTTGCCATGAAGTATGGTGATTTTCATGGTAAACTGCTGATGTTCATCAAGAAATAAAACATGTCTTTCAGGTGTTGCAGTAGGGTACCAACATGCTCAAACAGGAATAAGTCCAAAAGCCTTGAAGTATTTCCCAGAAAAGATCCTGTTGAGTGGACTGCGGGTGTCCGGGGTGGGTTGGTCAAGCATTTGTGGACATTAGATAGAAAGTATATTGGTGGTGTTACTGGATGTTCTTTCTTCAGATATTTTTATTCTTCTTGGTCCAACAATCCATCTTCACTCCATTTTATCATCATCAAAAAATATTCTTCTGGTATTTCATATGTGGAGTCGGATGACCTTTTTTTTGTAGCAGGTGATTCAGAATGCTGCCAATTGTGTCATTTTGGACATTCCTAAACATAATCTGATTTCTGACTCATTGAAAACTTTATATTGGCTTTCCATTCACAAACATTTGCTGTTCAAGGCTCTGTGTTTGGCCTACAAAGCTGTTAATAAGGTAGGACCTGGTTTCATCACAGGTAAATTCACCTAGTATATCCTTAGACACAATCTTAGATCTGGCTACCTGCATTATGCAAGTATTCCCAGGATTAGGCGTATTAGACTAAGGGGCAGATATTTGTAATTTCTAGCAGCCAAGATTTGGAATTTCCTTCTTTTGTTTATCAAAAAAATAGATATCATCTCCTATTTAGGAAACAAATTAAAACTTGTCTGTTTCACCTTAAAGTTTAATTATCTTGAGGCCTACTTCTACTCTCCTAGGTTGGCTATGTAGCGCTAAGCTGTCTTAGGATATTAGGGCTCTTTAGAAGCTCGTGTTAGTTCATTTTCATTCATTCATTCATCCTCGTATATTGAACAGTCTGTTATCCTCTTTTATCTGTAGTGTTCTCTCATTCATTACTGTTTCTCCTCCTGTGTTAGATGCTTTTGTGATGATAGGAGTTATCTTGGTTTATGTATATATATATATATATATATATATATTTCTGTGTGTGTGTGTGTGTGTTTGTGTGCACGTGTGTGTGTTTGTGTGCACATGTGTGTGCTTGTGTGTGTGCGTGCGTATGCATGTGTGTGTGCGTCTTCTCCTTAGAATAAAGGCAGGAAGGCACAGAAATGTGCTGTTGTAGAGTTTAGAAGGCACAGAAATGTGCTGTTGTCCTGACACATTTAGCAGAGAAGTGTTCTCACTAACAGAAACACCTGTTTGAACTGAATGCCTTCTACATTTGAAAAATGAGTGCTGGTGGAGTTATGTAGAGTGTGTGTATAGAACTGTGGTGTCCTAAACATAATGTATATCCAAGGCTAGAGACTAGAGCCCCACTAAATTTCTAATTCTGTATTTTTAAATTTGAAATAATCACAAATACTGAGTTTTAAATCCAAATATATAATATGGATGCCGTCTCAAACCTGTGCCTCCCTTGAGCTTTTGGCCAAGTACTTTATTATAAACAAACACTTTTCAAAACACTCGGAAGTGGGGAGGGGGAAAACACTGGAGCAGCCTTGCAGACTTCAGAGGAACCACCACTTTCTCAGTGCTCGTCCGCCACCTATGGTGAGGCAGAGTTGATATTAAATACAGAGATATCAGGATCTCCACAGTGTATAATATATTGTGCTACTTGTTGTACTCACCCCTGTAGGTTGCAGGTGAGGTGTCATTCACAGTGTAAGTAAACTCCTGTAATGGACTTAGACGAGATGATGAGGAGAGCACTCCAATTACTTGAAAGCAGGATTGCTAGAAGCAGGTTGCTGGAGTGTGGTTGAAAAACAAGCAGGTAGACACCAAACGCAACGACAAAACAATAAAGGTGCATACGGATGGGGAGCTGGGTGCGTAATAGTAGGACAGCAGAGAAACCCATCAAAACGGACAGTTGGCAAGCTAAGAGTTCTGGGTAGCACAGGGTGATTCGTTCCCGTCACACCTTAACCTGGAAGTGCTACCGCCTGCCAACTTGAATTGAGGAAGGATACTTACTCCAGGTTAGCTACAGGTACCATGATGGAATGGAATGGACAGTAACCCTCTGCTGGCACTTTTCAATGTCTTTTGAAATTTGTTATCGGTGTCCATAGTCTCTATATCCTTTTTATATATTGCCTGTATCTGGGTTTCTCCAATGATGAAGACAGTGATGAAACTGCGACAGTACCCCTCACTCTAAAAACACACCCTGGGTTGGTAGGAAAGCATTGATTGAATTTCTTGACTAGCCGTGGAGCATTTACTCATGATGCAGGTTCCAAGAACGGTCAGCTGGTCTATATCCTTTCCCTTCAATCAGATATTGTACTTGACCTCAGTTTATCCTTGAGTAAATAATTGCTTTCACTTCTTATTGTGTATCTTCTCATTGGACTACAGGAGGTGCATGAGGAGTTGTGAGTAATAGAATCTTGAACATGGGTTTTAATAAGGAAACATGTAAAACAGGGTGCATATGCTAATTGGAGGGTAGATGCAGCTGTACATTTACAGGATTCGTCATCTTGGAAATGGGGAAAGGACCTACAAAACGGAGTTTGAGGTTTCCATTATATCCAGGCAAGCAAAGGAACCATTTTGATAACCATACAGAATCTCCTTGTTTATAACAAATGGCAGGCGAGTGATGTACATCTACAAACTTTTTGTAAGTTGCCTTTTTTTTGCCGATGATTAACAGTGTCTGTACAGATATGTCTTATGGTCTGGATAAAAGCATTGTCCAAGGGAACTGATAATTCGGGTAATTGTAAAGGAAGCATTTGTACATGGAATCTATAAGTACAAAAATTGGGACATCTTTAAAGAATGGTGTAAGAAGTTATTGTACATGAATTCAACCTACAGAATCCACAGACCCAATTGTCTTGATATTGGGTGATAAAACATCTAGGATATTTTTCAGAGATTTGATACACTCCCTGTCTGTCCATCAGTTCGTAACTGGTGGAGATGTTGGCTATGATATCCAAAACTGACATTCAAATTGTCCAGAATTTTCATGTGAACTGAGAGCCTCGATCTGAAACAATGATACTAGGCAGCCTATGTAAAACTATCTACTTTATGAAGTGTTGTGCAGTTCTTGGGACATTGGGAGTGTGGGTAATGGTATAAAATGCACTAATTTGATAAATAAATCCACTACTACCCTTAGAAGTGAGAATGACTCAGAAGCTGTAAATGAACAATGCAGTCCATTGATGAAATATTCCATGGTCGTGGAAGCATAGGCAAATGTTGTAACAATCCTGTAGGTATATTATGGCTTCAGAGTAATTAACAGTGGCTGAGATTATTTCAAGCATTCCATCCATTGCTTTTTGTATACTTGGGTATATTATGGCAGCTGATGGCTTGCTGGCGGATGTTACAAGTACATACATATCGATAAACTGCTTCATGGAGCTGAGGCCACCAAAAACTGTGGGTTTAAAAATCTTCTGTGCATCAGATTCTTAGATGGCCTGTCATTGGAGTATCATAATGCCATTGTAAAACACATTATATAGCTTTATTGTAGGAAAATATAGCCTGTCTTGATGAAATAACAGTAATTTCTGTATATTTTTCTTAGTAAATTGTTCTTGTACCCATTGTGTCTTACTTTTCAAAGTTATTGCTATCTTTAAGCCATCCAGAAAAGTGTCAGGTGATGGAACCCAGATATGAATTACTGAAATATAAAGAGGCATTTCAGTCTCTTCTTTGGTGGTACTATTCCGTGATAATGCATCTGCCTTGTCAATGTCTTCTATAATGTGTTATTGGTTTCCATAGTGTCCATGTCCTTTTCGTATATATCGCCTGTATCTGGCTGAGACAATGTTTCTCTGCTGATGAAGATGGTGAGACTCCCTTATAACCCTGACACATACCATCATCATCTAAAATTAGTAATTAGTTAAAAATCATAATACAGATTACTGGTCCTCTAATAGTGAATAATTACGTTTACAAAATACCAACTGTTGCACCGGCACCTCCTTGAGACCTTACAACCAAGAATTGAGCCACACCTTCCACAGTATAGGTCAAAGGAGGGCTCAAGAAAGGAGCGGAGGTACATTCAGCTGCAGAGGAGAGCATACATGGCCAGTCGAGAGAATTTTGTGAAATGAGTTGGAGATCCTGGTAGCAGAATGCGTGGACAGCAACAAAACGCTTTTTGGGAAATCCTCACTCATTGTGTCTGAGGCCATGAAGTTTCACACATGGCAAAGCATCCAGGAGTTGATCAGTGTCATCAGAGTGACCACCTAGAACATTGATGAAATCCTTAAAATGTGGAATGACTTGTACTCCTAGACAAAAGAGAAGGCTGCCGGGAGACAGGAGGCATCTGGACTGGAGGGGACCGCTCTACTCAGCTACAACACTTGTGCCTGAGACAGTCACCTGCAGTCCCACTAGCAGGTCAGTGTCAGTAGCCCTTGCTCCCAGCATAACAACCCCCTTCCGTCTAACCGTAACAAATTCCCTCTCCCGTAGATGTGCCAAGGCAGACAGAAGTCGACTAAAAGTAAAGAAAGGCTTTGCCAAAAAATACACTGAGTGGAGAAACACCAACCACTAACCATGATGCACAAACTTCTGAAACTGTCAGCACAGTGCTGCACCAAGACAGCATGCCACAACAACCAACTGGTGTAGAGTGAGGACCACAAGCACAGGCTGCTTCATGATCATCTGATCGATCCCTATAAGAGAGTACTGGATGTGAATCTTCAAGTATGTCCTCCCAGCTAAAAGATCAACACAAAAAAATACTCAAAGAATTTATAGTCACCACTGTTGATTTGCAGTTCGGACTTAAGAAGAAAGGGTCATCAAAAGATATTTGAGAGGTCTTCTCACCCTTAACATATCAAGGCATGCTTCATCATTTCACGACCTCTCACACTGGGGTAGGAGCAATGTCACCCCAGCGGACTCAAACGAGGGAAGAAAATGCCCTGGGAGTTCTTATAAATCTTCTTTCAAAATAAATAATTGCACAATGGTAGATCTGTTGAGAAATCATGTAACTTGTGTGCGATACGTTACACAGTATGTATACACAATCTCCTTTACTTGTGTTACATTCAAATGTATGCATGCATAATTGTCTCGTCTTTTGAAACAGCATGGTTCACAGCACAATGCACCATGTTAGACCTGTTGAGAAATCAAGTGATTCATGTGCGTTATGTTATAAAGTATGTATTCGCAATGTTGTTAACAAACTAAACACCGAGTTAAAAAATGGCATATGAAGCATTTACGGTTTCCTAAGAAAGAATTTGTTGGCATCTATACAAGTGAACTACCTGTGGGCATTCGCTTCTGCACCTAGCATTATTTGGGTGGAGAATGGCCATCAAGATGGTTTGGATTACACTGTTGATAGTAATGGCTGTAAAAAAGTCCCCATTATCTGTTCCGCCATTGAATAGAGACTCATGGGCAGTCGACAGGCCTCCCCTTATGTTTGGTCTGTAGAAAACTATTTTAATTAAGAGTGCATATAATTGTCCCTGTATGCACAAGGGGCCTCATAAAACCAAAATAGAGCGACTAGAATGCATAGGATTTATACCCAGGTGAGACATTGAATTTGCATGCCCCTCTAAAAGAGTGCTGCATTGTTATTGGTTGCACTCTATCATTTTTTGCAAATAGTTTTCATTATTAGTGTGTGACTATGAAGGAGACATCCCCCACACTCAGCCACGACGCCTGTTGTTTCATATGACTCGGATAAGTGTGAAGTAGGACGTATGTAAACGTCTAGGATGTATGTTTTCTAAACAAATGCTACTTTTTTGTGATTGTCTAATTATTTCTATAATATGGTTGTGTTAAATGGATTAACTTTTTGCATTGATTATCAGGTGGTGCACAAAAATGTTGCGATATGACTGGCACTTTTGTAAATTCGTCAGTGGAAGCAGTTAGAGAAAAAATGGGGTCACTCATACTACTTATGCTTGTCCCTCTTATATTTTGTGTTGTTCCTTTTAGGTTTGAACCAATCCAAATGAGGGACTGTTAGAGTGTTAATAATTCCTTATATTTGCATGATTTGATTGGGTACCACAGCTAGGGAGTCCTGATACCCTGAAGAAGACCTTAGACCTTTTTAGGTTGTTGTATAGGTCGAAACATGACGGTAATTTATGGATTCAAGATGGCCAGGTGAATCATTGTATATCACCGAATGACCATTTTTAGTGTTTTTAAATGATACCATGGATACTCACTAATAAAGGAAACCTGTGAGTTTACCTCTAGGTATTTTCTAACTAGTTTTGCTTCAAACAGGACCTGAGTATATGGGCTAAAACAAGATTTATAAGAACACCAAGGGCATTTTTCCCCTTGGTTGAGTCCGCTGGGGTGGCATTGCTCCTACCCCAGTGTGAGAAGTTGTCAAATGATGAAGCATGCCTTGATACGTTAAGGGTGAGAAAAACTATCAGATATCTTTTGATGACCCTTTCTTCTTAAGTCCGAACTGCAAATCAACAGTGATGACTATTAAATCTTCGAGGTTTTTTGTGTGTTTTATACTTCATGATCATGCCTAATCCTTCAAGGATTCTCAATATTGGCTAGAGCTCTACTTAGAAGAAGGGCACGTGTCTTTGAGGAGCCTGAGGGGGTTTCCCTATTAGAGACCAATTCCTGGTATTGGAGAAATCCATGTTAGGAATGCAGCGTCTACAATTGTTAGCTATGCAGGGTCTGGGAAGTAAGGTGGATGTACTGCTAACTGACATCAGCAAAGGTTTCACCACCACATTTCACCAATACGTCAACTAGCGTGAACTCCCTCGCAGAGGCTGTTACAGCACTTCGTTGCATTCTTTTTTTTTTTTTAATTCTTTTTATTGATCAAGAAAAGAAAAAAAAACGAAACATAACATTGCTTCAGAAATCTTTGTAGTATACATAGCATTTAGATCAACATACATAGATGCATTGAGAGCAGAGCAGTTCAAACCCCCCCTATTGTCCCTTCCTCCCACCAGGTGATCGGGGCTGCGACCAGAAACTGTGTATCGTAGGGCATCAACAATGCTCACATTATGGTGTGGGTTGATCAGTTCTGTAGGCCATCCATGCCCTCCAAATCTTCTCCCATTTGCGTGGGCACCCCCTGCTTTGATATACTGTCTGCTCGGCCCGCTGCCACCAGTCCAAATCACTATCCCAGGCGTGCACTGTTGGGGGGTGTCCTGGCGCCCCATGCTCGAGCAATATTGCGCTTTGCCACCGCTCCCGCAAGGGCTAGCCATGTTTTGGCCCATATAGGCCAGACTACCTCCCCCGTGTCCCCCAGAATATGCCATCTCGCATCTACCGGGACTTGCTCACCCACCACAGTTGCCATTACCTGGGCCACCAGTCTCCAGAATGTTTGAATCTTGGGGCATTCCCACAATATATGAAAAAACGTTCCTATTTCCCCACAGCCCCTCACGCATTGTTCTGACGTGCAATGGCCCATATGATATTGCGCCGACCGTGAAGCATATGATCTATGTAAAATGCGGAGCTGAATCAGTCTAAACCTGGCCCATATAGCTATCTCTCTGGGGCTTTGCAGGGCCTCCCCCCAGTCGTCATCTTCCAGGAGGCCCACGTCCGATTCCCACACTGCCCGCAGGGGTCCCAGACAGTCAGGGGTATTATTTATGAGTTTTTTATAAGTAAGGGATATTGCTTTGTCATTCATTGGGTTGAGGAGGAGTCTGTCCTCAAGTGGTGTGTATTCTGGCAGTGGAGTCCCCTCTTAAATGGCAATGTAGTGCGTGTCGTAACTGCAAGTACCGAAAGTGTTCAGTGGGTTGCATCTGGAATTCCACGTGTAGACTATCAAATGATATAATTTCCCCTTTTTCCAGATGTCTCCCAGGAGATCAATGCCAATATTGCTCCAACCACTGAATCCCTTCAGGCTGCTAACCTCTCCCAATAAATTTCCCTCCCATAGGGGGGTCTGCTCGGTCAGCCGATTCTCCCATCCAGTCATTTTAGTAGCCTTCCGCCAGGCCATGACCACGGTCTGCGTGCGGGGCGGGAGGGACGAGAACCTCTTTCTGCCCCCATATAGAACTGACAGGAATCTACCTTTGCCCATAGTGTGGCGATCAGCCCGATAGGCCGGTTCGTCAAGTGGCGAGAAGACCCATCCATTGACGTTTACCAATTGTGACGCCCAGTAGTACTTCCTCATATCGGGAACCATCAGTCCTCCATCATAGACCCCCTCTGTGATTTCTTCAAAGCGATCCTCCCACCCCTACCCCCCCCCCCCCCAAATTAATGTGCGTAGTTCGGATTCCACCGCACGGAAGAAAGCCTCGGAGATTAGAAACGGTGTGTTTTGTATGGCATATAAAAGATGTGGCAAGGCCATCATTTTAAAGAGTACCGCTCTCCCCATAAGGGAGACCGGCAGGTGCCGCCAATGAACAACGTCCCCCTTCAGCCTCTCTAGCTGGGAGTGTACATTCAGACGAAGAAACTCCTTTTTCATATTAGTGATCCAAATACCTAAGTATTTGAAGAGATCCCTGTGAACCAACTCCGTGCAAGCCGACGTTAAAACTGGTGACTCCCCCGCAAGTGTGTACACCAAAGACTTGTCCCAATTGATGCGATACCAGAATATTGCCCAAATGATCGTATGACGTGGATTAGTCTGTGGAAGGTCTGTCGGGGTCTATGGGCATATAAGAGGATATCATCCGCGTATAGGGAGATATGTTCTTCCCACTCCCCCCTACATCAATCCCCCGCACTATCGGATCTGCTCGCACCCAAGAGGCCAATGGCTCAAGAGCCTGCGCAAAGAGTACTGGCGAGAGCGGGCAACCCTGTCGCGTGCCCCTATGGAGCCGGAAGAGTCTGGACATCGACCCATTGACCCGAACACGAGCCAGCGGTGCCGCGTAAAGAAGCTTGATACATCGTTGGAATTCTGGTCCAAATCCGAATTTTGTGAGGACTGCAAACAAATATGGACATTCGATACTGTCGAATGCCATATGGGCGTCAAGGGACAGGAGTGCCGCCGGGACGTCCGGTCTTTGTCGTACTGCGTGCATAACCCAGTACAATCGCCGGAGATTCAATCTAGTGCTTCTATGGGGCATGAACCCGGACTGGTCCGGATGGATCAAGGACTGTAGTAGCGGAGTCAGTCTGTTTGCCATCGCTTTAGCGAGTACCTTGGCCTCGAAGTTTAGGAGCGAGATCGGGCGATACGAGTTACATAGATCTCGCGGTTTACCCTTCTTTGGGATGACAACAATAGTAGCCGTTCTCAGGTCTGGAGGCAACTGTCCATCGGTCCCTGCCTTACGAAACATATTAAGCATATGCGGTGCCAATTGGCTCGCCACACATTTGTACAATTCAGTGGGGAACCCATTAGGTCCTGCAGCTTTCCCTGACTGGAGATCCCGCATGGCACCCTCAATTTGTTCCACCGTAAAGTCTGAGTCCGTCGCTTCCCGGTCTTCATCCGTCAAGCTCGGTAATGTGATGTCCTTCAAGAATTCCACACATTCCTCTTCATCCCTATCTGATTGAGACTGGTAGACCCCTTCGTAATATCTGGCGAATGTCTCGGCTATATCCGTACCCGGTCCCCGTACCACGCCCTCCAAAGTCTGAATCTCAGAAACCTAGTTACGGCCTCTATCTCTCCTTTCTAGCCACGCAATGAGTTTATTTGCCTTGTCCCCAAGATCATAAATACGGCGTTGTGTGGCTAGTGCGTGGGCACGGGCTGTATCTTCTTCTAAATCCCGAAGTTCTTTCTTTTTGAGTCTAAGTGTATGCAAGCGTTCCGCCCCGCCCCCTGGAGTCAGTCCGAGCGTCGAGTCAAGCAATGCTATCTAGTGTTCCAAACTGTCGCTGGCTATCCGCTTTTCCTTTTGTTTAGCCCCGGCAGTTGCCTGTAGATAGTCCCTGACCACGGTCTTATATGCCTCCCATAGTATACAATGAGAGCTCACTAATCCCTCATTTTCAGAGAAGTAAAGCTCCGTACGTTCCTCAAAGCGTTCCCTAAACTCCTGATCTTTAAATAATAGGGATCTAAGCGTGGGGGTAGAGACCAGTCCTTCTTCGGGCCCCGTACAAGTACCTCCACTGGGGAATGGTCAGAGATTCCACGGGCCCTATGACAACACGCCTGAAAGAGGCCAGCCGAGGCCGCCTGCTTAAAAAAGTATTCGAGACGTGACTCCCTGCTGTGCGCCGCGCAGATGTGAGTGAATCGCCTAGATGTGGGGTTATGTAGGCACCATAAATCAACCAGTCCCATCGCTGTCACAAAGCCCTTTAGCGGTTGCGGTCCCCCCATCCTGTGGGAGCTAGTGTCACGGTCAAGGGCAGCCTCCATAGTCTAATTCATATCCCCACCCAGGAAAAGAGTGCCCACTGGCATATCTAAAAGAAGGGAGCCCAAGTCCGGGAAAGTCATCCCATGTAATCTGGGGGGGACATATACTGAGCAAATGTTAAGACCCTCCCACGTCCCCGACAGTGCAGCATAGCGACCCATATGATCAGCCCATGAGCGAGTAATCACCAGAGGCAGCGCGTTCCTAAGTAAAATCGCGGTGCCCCTGGAGCCCGTTGTGAACCCCGCATGTACCACCAGCGTGTATCCGAACCTATTAAGAGCAAGATAGTTATTCCCCTTCAGGTGTGTCTCCTGTAGGAGCACCACGTCTGGAGAGTGCCTACGCAGGTATTGCAGCACCATGGTCCGTTTGATTTTGTCGCCCAGACCATTCACATTCCAGGATAGTACCTTCAGGTGTTTGCTATGTCTTGATGCCATTGGAATAAGACAGCCACTATGAAATCCAGCGAGCGCACCGATTTCCCTTTAATATTAAACCGAATCGAAGTGGCAGCAACCCTTCCGATGGAAAGCCTAGGGCTTTTTTAGTGTTCTTTGGGAACTTCCTCCTTAAACAATTTGTGTATGATCAGGCCCGTCCAAACTCTCAAAAGGGGGCTAATGGAGTGATGTTTTTCGCCAAACCTGACTTTTGCCATTCAACGGTAGAGCGCAGGTGGCACCTGCGCCAATTAATCACCCCATTTCAACAGTTCGGTGCCCAAGTGTTTTTAATGAATCCTGCCAGACTGAAATGGGTCCACACGGATGTTCATGTCTGAAGTCAAGGCAGGGGAATACCTGGGGGAGATTAAGGCAAAAAAAAAGGATAATAAGTAAAAGTCTAGAGGGGAAAAACTACCAGGAAAAGTGTAATTTGATAAGTCAGGAAAATAACTCTAGCTATATGGTGATGTAATCTGATTGTCTTTTGAACTTGGGTGGTCGTCCCTTGGGGCTCAGAAATTTGAAGTACAAGGCCGATAATGCCTTCTGTTTAATTCAAGGCGTAGCCTAGCGGCGATGCATCCTAACTGACAACCATCATTCAGGGTTTCCCTGATTTCTCTAATTGTGGGGGGGGAAGGGAGGGGGTTTGGGGGGGTCACGAATTGGTGGTGATGGGGTTCACGACACTGGCAAGCTTGATATTGGCTAGTGAAATCAAAACACATAAAAAGAAGGGTAAGACACAAAACAAAAGAAAAAAAATAGGAAAGGAGAAAAAAACACGCAAACAAGTAACATATTAGTATATTGTGGGATATACCAAATGCATGACGGCACAAGATATATACTTAGGAGAAAAGTAGTAAAAAAATGTCAAACAATATGAATAATCAATGTTCCTTAAAAATTGTGTCCGTTAACACTTGTGGTTTAAATGATGCCTTGAAAAGGCAGAAAGTAGCTCAGGGTCTGCGTTTCTTAGGTGCTGAACTCATCACCTTGCAAGAAACACATGTGGAAGGATCCCAGAAGCACCTATTACACTCACTGGGGTATAGGGTCATCGGGGGAACCTCCCAGGGGGCAAAGACGAGAGGGGTTGGAGTCTTGGCTCAAAATAGACATCCATTGACTTCCAACAGGGTAAAAACTGATCCTCTGGGTAGGTGGGTTATCGCAGAATGTCATCTCCCCCCTAACTCGGTCTTTACACTGTGCTCCATATATGGGAGCAATACTGATGACCCTGGGGTCATTAACTGGATATCGGGAGAACTCGCTCACTGGCCTTTACCACTGGAAATCTCTGGGGATCTAAATATCAATTTACCCAGTAATTGGAAAGCAACCGGTTATTGGCCGTATACAGGCAGGAAGCCTAAAGTCTATCAAGCCCTACTTAACCTAATACAAACACATGGGCTCAGTGATGTCTGGGCCACTTTAAAATCAACTCACCCGGGGTACACTTACTTCTCAGCTCCACACCTCTCACTTGCTAGACTAGATTATTTTCTTGTGTCTTCATCAATACTCCAAAACTGTTCTATTGAGATAGCCCCACGATTTATGTCGGATCACAATCCTCTCATTTTAAATATCAGTGGGTTAGGGCTTAGGAGGGAAACCTCGAATTGGAGCTTTGAAAAAGCCTTATTGTACGATGAGGGTTACCGATCACATATGCAGGGGTGGATCAAAGAGTTTTTGGAAATCAATATAGGATCAGCAGCAGTGAGAACCGTATGGGACGCAATGAAGGCGGGCATTCGAGGTGAGACCTTGCGGTATTCCATAAGAAAGAACAAAAAAGACAAAGCACAGCTAGCAAGGGCACACGACAAGAAGAAAAAAGCAGAGGAAAAACTAATCCTAGCAGTCAATCTGGGGGCTGAAATTGAAAACGTGCAGTTAGAAGTGATAGCTAGTAAGGCAGAAATAGGGTCCATATTTGCTGAGAAAACTGCCAAGAAATGGGCTTCTGCTAGAGAAAAAATATATGAATGTGGCGATAACATCGCCCATCAACTTGCTCTCAGAATTAGACAACAGGTGTCTGCTAGCGAAATTCAGTCAATTCAGCTTAGTTCTGGTGAAATCACAAAGGATGCAATTAAGATCCGCAATGCATTTTGTGAGTTTTACCAGAGCCTTTATTCTGAAGACAACACAGGGTCATTAAAACTGTGAGAGGATGAAAGTCTGGAATATCTAGACCAGATCACCCTGGCGGTACTTAGTCCCGATGATCATGACCAACTTGAGGAACCTCCCGGATGGGAAGAGATAGCCAAAGCCCTAGGAAGTCTTCCGGATGGGAAAGCGACAGGCGCAGACCACATACCGGTGGAGTTCTATAAAATATTTGCCCCTCAGATAAAAAAATATCCTTACTATACTGGTAGATTCTATCTTTAATGGTGCACCTCCCCCGGACTCTTGGTCTAATGCCAAGATAGTAATATTTCCAAAAAAAGATAAGTCTCCTCTAGATATGGGATCGTATCGACCAATAACCCTAATTAACTGTGACTCAAAGATATATGCCAAAATATTCGCATCAAGACTATCTTTGAGAATAGAGTCTCTGGTTTCACAGTGGCAACACGGGTTTATCCCTAAAAAAAGTACGACGGAACATATCCGCAGAGCTATCACCCTTCCGGACGCAGCTCAAGTAACGTGAGACCCGATCTCATTAATTCTACTCGACGCTGAGAAAGCGTTTGATCGGGTCTCCTGGTCATTCCTCTGGGTCGTCATGAGAAAAATGCGCTTTGGACCTAAAGCAATACAAGCTATACAAGCTCTTTATAGTAACCCCACAGCTAACGTATTAGTTAATGGGACCCTGACGGAACAGATTAAAATCTCACGGGGGACCCGCCAAGGCTGTCCGTGCTCACCTCTGCTCTTCGCTCTCTATATAGATCCTTTTATAAAGGCTATAGAAAACAGTCAATCTATTCGAGCGGTGAGCAGATTTGAGCTAGACACTAAAATCATGGCTTACGCCGACGACCTGGTGGTAGTTACCCCCGATCCTGGGAGCGCCATTAATGCTCTAGAACTAGAGGCCAAAAAATTTGGGAAAATATCAGGATATGCCCTTAATCAAGGCAAAACCCAGAATATTAATAGTAACCAGATTGACTGGGCAGATGCCCGGGTGGTACAGTCTGCGAAATATCTGGGGGTCACTCTAACTGCTGATATCGATCTAATAGTAGAGAGAAATCTGACCCCGCTAGCTACTGAAACCAAACGGGCACTGAAACGGCTAAATAACTTGCATCTTACCATTGTAGGGAGATGCAATGTCATTAAAATGGCTTATTTTCCTAAACTACTGTATTTCTTTAGAGCCATCCCCTTGGAGATGAGCAAAGCAGTGCTACAGAAATTTGATCATATTTTTTCCCAATTTATCTGGGCATATTCTCGGCCAAGGCGAGCTTTTAAACTGCTTTCTCTTCCCCGAGAGAGGGGCGGCTGGGCGCTACCTAATTTGAGATTCTATTATTGGGCTGCGGCTACGCAATAAAGCGCAGAATTGCTACAAGAACATTTACATGCTCCAAATACAGGCTTACCATCACCCTATCAATTGCTCCTGGGGGAAGAGACCCGTGGGTGCCTCTGGAGGCAGCCCTCCTTTGGCTACTACAAACGGGTAAGATTTAAGTCCTTAATGAACGCCTACAAAATCTTCTCCAATATACGGAAAACTTTTGGGTTGGGTAGCCTAAATTATTACACCCCTCTTAATAACAACCCCAATTTACCATCGATATTCGGCGCTTCCTATATACCTGAATGGTATCGAGCAGGTATACTGAAAATGGGAGACTTGATAACCACTGATGGTATTAAATCCTTTTGTGCTCTAAAAACTAAATTTCATTTGGGGGAACATCAGTCTTTTAAATATATGGCTATAAGAGATTTCCTGACCCGGAAGACCGGGGGGACAGCTGGCTTCTCTAGAGTAGATCTTATTGATCGGATATATATATATTAAACTAGTTAGTTTGATGCCTGATGATATGCTTGTCACTGCCAATAAGTGGCAAAGGAAACTAAATATCTCTTTTAACACATTTAACCAGGCTGTACAATCCGCCAGGAGTGATCTGCTATCAGCTAAACTGCAGGCACAATTTTTTAAAACCGCCTTCTTCCTATATATCACACCGGGCAGAGTTGCGAAACGGGGAACGGGGGCAGGAACGTTCTGTCCTAGGTGCGCAGAGTTCAGCGCAGACTCAATTCATATGTTCGCCACTTGTCCCCAACTTACACCTCTATTGGGTCAGATACAAGACTTTTTGAGTAAAGTCCTATCGCAGGAATTCCAACTAACCCCCCCAACTGTTTTATTAGGCACCCAAGACAAGCTTAGCAGAAAGAACGGAGGCGCACTTATCTTTGTGGCTATGACCATTCTACGCCTCTGTATAACTTCATCATGGAAGGACTCCAACCCTCCATTATTCTCTCACTGGCTAGCTCGATTGATCGCTACTTGTAATATGGAAAAGGCTATATTCTCCAGAATGGGCAACAGGGGGAAAAAAAAGGGCCTTGCTATTTGGCAACCCTTATCCGATTGGCTTAGATAGATGGACTCAACAGGGGCTTCAGCCATATAAGTAATAGATCTTGCTCCTCTTTTTTAGGCAGGGTAGGTTTATCCCTTGAAATTAGAAATACAGGCGATATCCAAAACTAGGAAAACCTTGGCTGGAGGAACTTCAGGATACCCACAATAATGTTTGATCTTGTCTGATCTTAGATCAGACATCCTCGTATCCATACTGTTGACGCCATAAATAAGCTTTAATGTTATAAGCTATATTGCACTGTTATGTCCACTTTTATCCGTTATTCTTCCTTTCCTTTCCTTTCTTCTCTCTTTCTCTGTATTTCTCCCTTTATCTACTGTTTTATCGATTCCCGAAATATTAGACATTGAATACCTGTAATAGGTCACTCATCACCCAATGCCTATTCTGATGTTTTAAGTGATGGGGGTGGGGAGGCTGAGGGAGGGCAGGGGGGAGGCATGCATTCGAAATGGTTTCTTATCTTTGTATCTGTCTTTTGTACTTTCGTCGAATCACCATCCCCCCGCCCTCCCAACCTGTGATCGCCCCCCACCCCCAAGCATCTGTGTAGTGTCATGTGTCCCATCACCCAAGTCAGTGTGAATATCGTCAATGAGCTGAAGCAAATACAACATAAACATAAGAAAAGAACCCCCACAACCCCCAACCCCCACCCCTGCTACCCTGCTGCGTAGGCTTAAAACTACCCACATCCCCAACTAGCAGAGCGCCTGTCGCCCAAAAATCAGTTAACTAAGATAGGGGGTGCCGAGCGTCGCCTACTTATGGCTCCGCGAGGCCTTACTCCAGCCCATAACCAGGAGAAAAACAGTTGCATCGTGACAACAAAGCTACATAGATATACAGCTTAAGGAATGCGTTAATCACCCCACTACCCCCAGTGATATACATTACGTGATACAGCAATCAGTTCCAAATTCAGATATCTGCAGCAATGAGATCATTTTCGGTGCGATTCAGAGTTCACTGGGCTCAATGATTTGGAGCGCCGGGGGCGCCGGTCGTGCAGATCCATTCCTTCTCGTCCGCAGGAGGAGCCGGGGGAACACTCGCAAGTGTCTCTCCAGTTCCCCGCCACACATAGATTGTCCTTCTGCGTTCGTGCCTCATCAAGCCAGGCTTGTACATCAGACGGATTCGTAAAGAACCAGGACCTCCCATCAGCGATGATTTTGAGTTTTGCCGGAAAAAACATCATATATTTGATGCCCCTCTCTCTTAGCGCTCGCTTCGCTCCGTCGAAGGTGCGTCGCTCCTTTTGCACCTTTAAAGTAAAGTCCGGGAAGAACCTCACTGTCGTATTCTCGTACGGGAGGTCCCCATGTTGTCGAGCTGCCTCTAGGATGGCGTCCCGGTCCCTATAATTATGGATCCTGGCTATGATCATTATGGGAGGAGCCCCAGGTTTTGGCGGCGGGACCGGCGCCCTGTGCGCCCTTTCCACTGTGAAGAAGGTAGATAGCCATTTGGGCTTTAGGCGATTTAATATCAGGTCCTCAAGGAAAAGGTCCATACTGGGGCCTTCTGTTCCCTCCGGGACCCCCACCACGCGGATATTGTTCCGATGGGCCCCCCCCTCCTGGTCCTCCAGCTTCATGGCCACCTGACGGTGTTGATGGACCAGCTGTTGAACTTTTTCCTCCAGCTTACGCGTGGCAGATTGAAGCTCGACAATGTTCGTTTCTGTCGCGGTGACTCGTTCAGAAGTTTTATTCATATCGGCTCTGAGAAGGTTCATTTCGATTGAGACTTTATCGATTTTGGTTTCCAGCGTTGTTCCCAAAACCTGAATGACCACCATGATGGAACTAAGTGACGGTTCCGAGGTGTCGGTCTGGCCGCCCGTAGCGCCCTCTTCTGAGGATGACTGCTTTGGGACCGCATACTTGTCCAATTTATTCGACTGTACCGGTGGGGCCCCTTTAGGCCTCATTGTGTAAAACGTGGTGATCGATTCCACAGGTGGGCCTCCCCCGGCCACAGCGACCCACCGCTGTCCGGAGAGCACCGCGGGATGTCTAGACTTAGCGCCGCTGCAGAAGCAATCTCGTGTGGCCAGCACCCCGCTGAACACACCGATCACCAGGCGCAGGTCAGTCCCACGGAAGAGCGGTGAGGAAAGCAGGACGCGGCGGACACAGGTAATAGGCAAGTCCCTTTGGCCGTACGGTGGCGGGACGGCTCTTGATGTATGCGACAGCTGTAGAGGCGCTGATCAACCGTGGCCAGATGCAGATGGGGGCCACCGACGTGCTCCGCAATCATGTAGGCCCAGTTCACTACATTGGGTCTCACTCCCTCCACCAGGGACCCAGGGAGCTTAGCCAGGTCTATCAGCAAAATCGGAGGGTGCCACTCAACTCCTAGGACGCCCCCGCTTCGTTAAAAGGGGCAGAAGCGGGCCTACAGTTTTAAGAATATCTGTCCCTGCATCAGAAGATTCCCTGAACCACTATTTCTGGCTCTTCTATGCACGCCACTCTTGACGTCCTGAACCGGGTCACTCGATTTGGGGATGCAGGCAGGAGTCCCCACACCGCCCGGGTCAGTAATAGCAGAGCGGGGGAGGCTCCCGCGCTCCACCCGCATTCAACAACAATCAGGGGGGGGGGCGGCCGATTGCCTTACCCCGATGCCAGCACTCGTCGCGGCCCTCCGGGACCCCAAGCAGGAACCGGATCCTCGGGCTGGTGCTGCCGCTTATTGCCAAAGTTCAGCCGCGGCACCCGGGCCACACACAGGCGATCTTGCGGTGGCGAGAAGGGCCCACCCCCAGCAACGGGGCCACCCCTCACTCACCTTTCCACAGCGCCGGGGGTCCGTCGCTCACTTCGGGGGCCCGATCCGCCCCGATCACTCCCGGATTGCCGCCTCAGCAGGTCCGCAGCCACCCGACACCGCCCGGCGTCCAAAGCTGTACCGGGCGGGTATGGCAGCGCGGTTTCAGGGTAGTGGGGCCCTAGCTCCGGTGCGCACAGGATGTACATGACGGCGCCACCCCCTCCTGGATGTCGGCGCTACTTGCTGCCCGGAGACCACACATACGCTCCGAAGGCCGCCACGCACGGCTGCTCCTCCAACTTCGGCGTCGTGTTTCTCGGTGTTCACAGGGCTCAGCTCCTCGGGGAGAGGCGCATATGAAAGCGGGAGGCTTCCCGCACACGTACAAACAAAGTTAGCTCTGCAACCTTCGGATAAGTACAGGATATTCCGGGCTGTTATCTCGGCCTCGGCGGAGCTCTCCTTCTACGCGGCCATCTTGTCTGACGCCAGGCCACGCCCCCCCTTCATTGCACTCTTAAAGATGAGAGTCACAAAATTGCCAGCAGCGGCATGTGCGTGCATGCATTAAGGGATGTGGGAGATCCGTGGAGGGACTAGTCACAGCCTCCAGTGTCCTTTCTCACTGTATAATAAATATCTAGACTGAGGTGGTACATTGCAGCCATGATGTTGCAAGGACCTGGGTCAGATAAAAACCACCCTGGAAGTGCTGCAATCCCGTAAAAAAATGTATTCTGGGGAACTAGATACCACTGTACAGGAGAGTGAGGTGCCATTGAGCATTAGCAGCATGTCAGTGATTGAGGTCCATATTGCACACAACCTGGATGTTTAAGGAGTGCTGATTCTTGCGATTGCCATAGAGCTAGAAGGACAAATTAATGCATGCCTCTTTTACACATACTACAATATTGAAAATTCACAATTAGGCAGCTTGCTGTCCTAAATTTCCTGAAAGTTGTTTGTAAGGTAAATATAGATATTAATTTTAACCAACAATGTGTGTATGTTTGTATGTATATGGTATTTCTATAGCGTGGACCTAGACAAAAGGCAGCGGAGTGCTGTACATAGTGCAAGATGCATAAAGAGGAGAGGAAGCTATGGTTGTGAAAGGTTACAGCATTATTATGTAGTATTCTTCATAGAGGGGAGTCTTCAATTCATTCCGTAATTGGAGCAGCTTTGGGGAGGTCCTGATGGAACGGGGATGTTGTTTGAGATCATGGGTGCATAGATGGAAAAGGTCTGCTGTTTTGTTTTTTCTTTTTTACACTTTTTAGTCTACAGATGAATGGTGTCCTTGCTGCAGGTATGCAGGGATCTATGAGAGATGGTGAGCTTGTCTGCAAGATAAGTGGGAGTGCTGGGCATGATAGCTTTGTAAATGAGCTTTGCAGCTTTGGAAGTGAGAGTGTTCAGATGTTAATCTGAAAGTACCCGGTAAAAACTTCTATTGCTTACAGTGTGATTAGAAAAAATATATTTCAAGCAACTATCATATTCTAAAGTGGTCAGGATTTATCTCAGGGAAGGAGGGTGGGTCTTCAATTGTTTCACTTCTAGGACCCTGAAACAGCAGCCCCCACCAAAGTCTCATTCATAGAATGGAATGCTTAGCCTAGCAGTAGACGATGAGAGCAACATTTTGTGAAAAATTTAGACTGAAGTAAACACGATGAAACGCCTGATGAACGATTCAGGTAGGCTTGAATGGAACCCTTAGCTAAATGGACAGACAGTGTAATTGGCGTCTGTATTGGGAGATGTTTCCCGTCTGTCCAAGCTGAAAATGTTGCATGTAGTCCAATTCTGAATCAGCTGAAGCCTGTGAATCAATTTTTCAGCAGACCAAATTACAGGCCATTACAATAATCAAGTCGCAACAAAAGTGTTCCCTGGTAAATATGTTTGAGAACATTTAGAGACAGTAGGGGAGCCGTTTTCTTTAATATTTTCAAAAAGAAGAGGCAAGAAGATGTAACCTTATCAACCCATGGGCCGAAGGTAAGCAAATTCTCCAGCCAGACATTCAGGCTTTTAACAGTCAGGAACGGGGGTGGGTGGGGTATCCCAGTTTTTTGGGCCGCCAAGTTTGTGACTTCATTGGAATAGCCTAGGATAAGAACTTCTGTCTTGTCTGTGTTTAATTTTAGAGCGTTTTTTATTCATGGAAAAGGCAACATCGTAAAGGCATTTTTTTAAACTTCTCTTTGATAAAGCTAAGCAGACCGTCCAAGCAGATGATAAGCTGTGTATCATAAAGGTGAAATCATATGAACTGATCAAGCAATCTAGCATCATTTATTTTAAACAAACTTGGTAATAGACTAGAGCCTTGTTGGACACCTTGCCTTACACATCTGGATGCAGGATGAGATCTTAATTGCTTGGGTTCTGTCCTGTAAATAAGACCCCACTGATCTCAAGATTGGTCCTAAAATGCCAAATTCAGATAGCCGAATTTGCAAGTAATTATGGGAGAGATTGGATGGAAAGGGAAAGGAGATAAAGAAGAATAAGAGCCGAGCTGCAGCCACTAAGGAAAGTATGGAATTAGAATCCAAGACGGACGCAATGACAAAAGTGGCCTTTTTCCAGCATCTAATAGGAACTGGTTGAAGAGAAATTGGGGGGTGGTTACTGGGACTATAAGACTCTGGGGTGGGCTTTTTCAAGATGGCCAAAACAACGGCAAGTTTCCAGGGCGAAGGTACCATGGCAGAGGGCATGGTAATTAGTAACTGCAAAACTTCTGTTTTGCGACCCTTCTCAATTTTAAATTGCAAATGTTTAGTTCATAGCGATTGCAATTCACAATTTGTTAACTGGTTGTTAAATACTTCCATGGTAAAACTCAGTTACTTTAGTGATTGATATACAGTGTAGGTTTTTCCAGCCAGTTAGCTTCTAAAGGCTAGTGATGTAACAAAACCATGCAAAAACTATACAAATAGTGTTGTTGTGTGTCACACTGCCCAAAATGTTTAATGCAAAACAATATGCATCTTTGGTTTTCTTATATTACAATTCCTTCTGGATTTGTATGGTTCTAAATGTTATCCTGAAACAAAACATCATTAAGTAATACTTTTGTATCAACTAATAGTGATTTTCTTAATCAGATAGTCCTTTATTTCTGTTATTTTGCTTACTGATTAAATGTTTTTGTTTTTCCATTTATTCTAATGTTTTGACAGCACTATCTTCCTAATCTCCACATGCATTTAATTCACTAAATGTGATTCTCTCTTTCTACTGCATTCTAAGCTTTTTTATGTATGCACTTGAAAATAGGAGGAACTGTTTGTTCAAATGTATTGTAAGTACATTTTTGTAAAATGGAATTATTAAAAGTACAATATTTGTTATTTTACAGAGAAAGTCCAAGCAGAGATTGATCAGGTGATTGGACACAGTAGGCAACCATTGACGGAAAATAGAAAGAGCATGCCATACACCAACGCGGTTATTCATGAAGTGCAACGTATCAGTAATATAATACCTGATGGTGTTCCCAGACATACTAACAGAGATACAACTCTAAGAGGATTCCATCTGCCAAAGGTTACACATATTTAAATATATCCCATCTGGGCATTTTTGGATGATGTAGTTTTGCCTGACACGCTTTAATGATATTTAGTGGAAGTCATCGTTAGAGGGGTACATGACACACCTAAATAGTCTGGAGCAATGTCTTGATTTACAGCTTCACAAGATACTTCTGAAGTATGACACATCTGATCAGATTGACACCATCCATCGGAATTCAAAACTTGTTACTAGTGATGTAATAAACCATAACAAGCAAATTTTAATCTTAAACGGTAACCATGACATCCCTTTAAGTGAACCATTTTATTGGTGAAGTTTTACTATTTTCTGATTATCAACTACCTGCATATCGGGTCAGGCATGAGCTCAGGACCCGTCAATCAAACATTTGGCGCAGGGCATGGCCATTGCCACCTGCTGCCCTGTTCGAAGTCAGAGGGAATCTCTCAGGGTTTGGTCCTACACATATATTTATATAAACACACACACACACAGAGAGAGAATATATATGGGCCTTTATTGCCATCAAGGAGTTCTGGTGATATTTTACAAACCACGAGGCCAACTGGTTTGTAGATGTCACCAGAACATATTAATGGCAATATAAGTCCATATTTGATGTTAATCATTATTTTCTTTTTATCTTACATGATTTATTCATTGATTATAGTACTCTTTAGAAAGACTTAAAGTATTTAGTATACATTTTTTTGCCTGAGACTACAGTTTTGTCTTTCAATGCCTTGAGAAACGTGGTTTGATGGGGATAAAGTGCTAATGTTTAAAATGTGTTTTATGCAACAATGTGTATTATCATAAATCAAATTTTCAATGGAATGCACATTGTAAGGAAATTAAAAATAACATTTTAAAATGTGTTTTTGTAGTACACTGACATAGTAGGATAGGTTGAACTAAACATATATAAAGAAAGAACATAAAGCACTGTGCATACTGTGGTTACAATGTTTCTTTTCACACACTGGGGGGTTTCATTGATAGATGATTGCATCAAGACTGGGCCTCCAAGGGTGAGCTTGTAAGATATGGTGATTAGTGTTCTAAGAGTGCAGCACTGTCATTTTGAAAGCTTTTTACCAACATTGTAAGAAAGATGAAATGCTATGTTTAACTTTTTTCATTTATGTAGGGAAGATAAGTATTCTGCAAATGAATTCAGTACTGGGTATTACAGGAAATAATAAATATGACGACGCGTCCTTCGATTTGGTGCATGGCGGTGGCCAGCAAAACAGAAAACATATATATGGTTTCTGTTTTGCTGGCCACCGCCATGCACCAAATCGAAGGACGCATCGTCATATTTATTATTTCCTGTAATACCCAGGACTGAATTCATTTGCAGGATACTTAGCCTCCCTACATAAATGAAAAAAGTATATATATATATATATATATATATATATATACTCACTGAAAAAACCACAGTTTTCAGGGATGTTATAGTTAGTCTGACATTTCACTCGTACAAAACCAGAGAAATTCAGCCGTTATAGTTAGCTGAGCTAACTTTAACTCACGCCCCTGCAATGCACTGCTGATGACGTCACATATTATATCACTCATGACATGGTCAGTGACATCACTGATAACATCACTGATGACATCTCAAATGACATCACTGATGACATCATCCACTTAATCTCTGATGCACCTACTCACACCCTAATATAACCTTTCATACATCCACTCTAAAATACAGACTACCATTCTTGAAACCATAGACACACCAATACCAGTTAGTACATACACACTCACTGATTCATAGGCCTACACACACATCCACTCACTCACCCATACAGTCACTCATACATGCAGTCACTCATCAATACAACCACTATTACATGCACTCATACACCCATACAGACACTCACACACCACCACTCACCCATAGAGTTACTCACACACCTAGTCAGTCACCTAAAGAGTCAATCACACTGCCATTTACTCACCTATACAGTTATACACACATGACCTCACTTATTCATACAGACACTAACACATACTTACTCTATTATACAATCACTGATACACACTCATCCATACATCCGCTCTCACAATCACTCACTCTCACATACAGTCACTTATATACTCCTACACTCACATATACTGCCATTCACATATGCAGTTACTCACACATATACCACTGAGACATCCATTCACTCACCAACACAGCCATATGCACACTCACTCACCCATACAGCCCCTTGCAGACGCACTCATGAACCCATACACCCAGTGAATCACCCACTCACACATCCATGCAGGTAGTCACACAACACACAGTCACTCAGGCACCCATACAGGCACTCAGACAACCAATCAATAACCCATATAGACACTCATGTTCCTATTCACCAACCCATGTGGCACTGACACACCAACTGACAGACTGATACAGACATTCACACAGATTAGTCACTCACCCATACATTCACGCAGACACGTATAATCACTCACTTATACAGTCAGTCACACACTGACTGAATCATCATATATATATCACATTCTTAAACTTTTTAGAAACACTCACAGTCACTGGATGATGTCATCAGTGATGTCATTTGAGATGTCATCAGTGATGTCATGAGTGATGTCACTGACCATGTCACGAGTGATGTAATATGTGACGTCATCAGCAGTGCATTGCGGGGGCATGAGTTATAGTTAGCTCAGCTAACTATAAGGGCTGAATTTCTCTGGTTTTGTATGAGTGAAATGTCAGACTAACTATAACGTCCCTGAAACCTGTGGTTTTTTCAGTGAATATCTAAGGTTTTTAAATGCTAATTTCTAACTATAACGTCCCTGAAACCTGTGTTTTTTTTAGTGAATTTTATATATATGTATTCAATCTCCTCTTGCTCTTACAAGGAAGGAATCAGCACTCAGGTTGTAGTTTGGAAGTATTTAATCTGCAAAGGACGCAATCCACGCGTTTCGGCTCATCCGAACCTTGATAACGATACAAGACGTCATTGTAGCTTCCTTATTTAAATGTACAAATGCCTCCAGTTGCCAACATTAACAAAGGACTACAGGGGGCGTGGCTGAGCCGCGAAGCGCGATGGCCGCAGCTTAGCAAGGCTCCGCTACCTTCGATCTTCCCCCGTCTATCCGTCACCATTATCCGCGGCCCAGAAGCAATAAATTGCTGGCGGAGGGCTTCCGGGGCAGAACCCTGCTGGTGTGGGCTCCGTGGATCGGCCGGAGTCCCGGGTAGAGACACGGCGGCCGGGCGGCCTGTCGGGGGTGTCTGAGCCGGGACCTCGAGTGGCTGTAGTGGCGGAGGTGACCGCCCGGCGAACCTGTCAGCTGTCTTCACGGCGCAAATCCGGTGATCGGCCAGCACTTGGCATCCCTCCCCCTGGATGATTGGTACTGCTGCGTGGTCCGGATTCAGGATCACTGAGGACTGCGTCGGCGGTCTGCGGGGAGATCGCGGGCCGGGAAATCGAGCGGAGGTGGGAGCGGCTGTGCGCATACGCCACGCTGGGCTGTGCCGCTTCGCCCTCTGTTTGCTGCACCGCCGGGCTCCGGGTCCTGCCCGGTCGCTTCTGAGTCGCCCGGCGCGGCTCGGTGGGGAAGAGGCGGTGTGGACCCACGGAGTGCGGGGGGCGCCCGCTTGCACCGGAGCCACAGGCCATCCATGCTGGGCCGGTGGGGGCGAGCTCGCACACCCGGACTGCTGCTGATTCCCACTTGTGGTGTTCAGAGTGAGCCCCCTGTCATCTAGGGCCTCTGGGTTTGCGACGTCTGGCGTGCAGCACACTCCGTGGACCTCTGAATTGAAGCCAGACTGTGCCCGGGACTGGCCAGGGAATACTAACGCCGGACGCTGTTGCCCTGCGGACGCCTTTTGGTTCCCCCCCTGGGCATCGCGTCCCATGGCGGCTGTGCCCTAGACCTCTTTGGCTGACGGTCTCAGTTATTCTTATTGGCAACCTGAATAGAGACATAAGGCACCAGTTCCGGCTGCAGGCTCTTACCTGGTACCTACCTGACGACAAGAACTGGTGCCCGACAACACCTGGCCGGAGGCTCGACTGGGGTGGGACTGGTGTCCCAGTCACCGGGTGCGACCGCTGATATCGGGCCCTGTGGCGTTCTCCTGTCGTCGTCGCGACTGGAACACTTGTTGGAGGCGTGATGTCATCCGCCAGGGGTAACAAATCCGTGCAACAGAACAAGCTGGATTGCTACACCCTCCCCAAGACGTCCCTGCCTGCCTCCTCGCCTACAGGCGAACAGGGAGAACCACAGAAACAGGTGGACCAGGAACCCACCCTTAAAGATGTCCTGGAGGCAATTGCTGGAATCAAGACGTCGCTGGAACAAAAGATGGACACAATAACCATAGAAGTTAATCTGCTGCGCGCCGACCTCACTAAAAACAAGGAGCGGGTCAAGCAAGTGGAACTCACGACCGCGAGCCTAGTGGAAGACACATCCCAGCTGCAGACCAAGGTCAAAGACCTGCAAATGTTCCAAAAGCGGCGGAAGCCAAACTAGACGACTATGAAGGGCGGCAACGGCGCAACAACGTGCGAATTTTAGGGGTCCCGGAAAAAACAGAGGGGCAGGCCACAGATCTTTTTGTGGAGGATCTTATCCTCCATCACCTGCAACCCAAGGGGCTTAGTAAATTCTTTGTTGTCGAGAGGGCCCACAGAATTCCCGGGGGTCGGCCGCGGCCTGGGGCCCCTCCCCGCCCGATCCTGGCCAGGGTCCTCAACTTCCGGGACCGCGACGTAATACTCCAACATGCCAGAAGGGGACCCCCACTTCGTTACGACAATTCAGATATCACCTTTTTCCCGGACTTTACTCAGCTGGTCCAGAAACAGAGGCGTTCCTTTTAGGAATCAAAAAGACGCTGAGAGACAAAGGGTACAAATACGCCATGTTGTTCCCAGCCAGACTTCGGGTGGAAGCGGAAGGTAAAGCCTGGTTCTTCGAAGATCCAGAAGCAGCGGCGGACTGGTTGGAGAGCCGCTGAACGGCAATCCGGTACAAAATGTGAGGTGCCGTTAATGGGCGGTGGCAGGGGGGACCAACGGGTGGGGGAGGGAGCCGGACAGCAAAGCAGGGAGCACTGACTGTGGCCTGAGATCGTGACACGGGCCGGAGAGTGTCATGAGACCCACACATCGGGTATGAACCTTCCTCATGTAGACGATTGAGTCAAATTCGACTTACACTTCAGGGCTTTGCGGGTATGTTCAATCCGTAATGGGGAGGGGGAAGGGAGCACCACACACCCCACTTTTCTACGTTTAGTTCACTTGTGGGGCGACAGGCACTCTGCAAGTTGATTCATGGGCAGTTTGAAGCCGGGATCGCAGGGACGCAGGGAGGGGGTGGTTGGGAAGGGACATTACAGTTGTTATGTTTTGAATGTTATGTTAGAATTGTTTTATCGACTACACCACTCAGTAGAGCAGCGCAGGCGCAGCACCTTAGTCTGATTCCGGATGGGTACTCAAAGAGATATTGGGGTTAAGGTCCTCAGTTGGAATGTAAATGGGCTTGGCGATAAAGTCAAACCGAGTATGGCACACCAATACATCAAGAGACAGGCCCCAGACGTTATCCTTCTACAAGAAACGCACCTGGTGGGGAACACATGCAAGGCGATGAATAGGGGTGGATACACACTGACGGCTCACGCAGGCTTCACGACTGGGTCGCGGGGAGTGGGTATCCTGGTCCGGAACTTCGTTCCCTCTGGCAATACAATCCACATGGTCCGACGACCGGGGGAGGTTTCTGGGGATTTCGGGTCTCTGGGAGGGTAGAGTCACTACGTTTGTTTCAGCGTACGTACCCCCGGGCCTTCAGGGAGCCACATTTAACGATCTGCGGTCGATCCTGTTGTCTCTCCCTGAGGGCCTCCTTATATTGGGGGAGACTTTAATGCAGTGGTTTCAGGGGCATTGGATCGTCACCCCCCAGGGATATCAAACCGGCGCATAGGTGGTTGCCTGACTTCCTTGACGACATGGGGCTGGTGGATGGGTGGAGAGTTCGCAACCCAAGTAGGAGCCAATACACCTTCTTGTCGGGTGCCCACCGCAGTCTCTCCCGCATCGATTATATCCTAGTCCCAGCGATACAAGCAGCTAATATTCGAGAAATTCGCCATCTAGGCAGGGGCATATCTGATCATTCACCGATCTGGATGCATGTCGTCTTAGGCCAGATGAGTGCCGGGAAAGTCGCCCCCATCAATCCATGGCATCTCCGAGACCCTGACGCCCGGAAGAAAATAATTAAAGCCACAGATCAATACTTTCAGGAAAATGTGGGCACAGTCGAATCCGCCCAGACCCTGTGGGAGGCCTACAAAACGGTAATCCGGGGGCAAGCCCTCTCCCTGATAGCAGGTAAGAAAAAGGATAAGGATAAGGACCTGGTGCAGGCGGAAGACGAGATACTTAGATTGGAGGGAGAGCTAGAACAGGCAGTAACCCCGGAGATGCTACATCTCTTGCATCTAAAACAAGATGAGTTCAAAGCATTGGCAGCAGATAGGGCCAAGGCTCAAGGAAGGGACACGCAGAGTAGAATCTACGAGCACAGGGATAAAGCCGGGAAGTTAATCGCATGGCTAGATAGGAAAGAGTGGGCCAACCGGCTTGTGCCAGAGCTACAGCGGGTGGATGCTGACCCTACTACCGATCCGCAGGCAATCGCGGATCAGTTCGCTGACCATTATCAAGCAGTGTACAGCTCGACCGGGCGGTACACAGAAGATGAGAGCCGTGCCTTGATTCAGGATATCACACTTCCCGCTCTAACAGATGATAGCCGGAAGTATTTAGAGTCTGATTTCTCAGATGATGAAGTAGCTCAGGCAATAAGGGCAATTAACTCGGGAAAAGCTTCCGGTCCCAATGGTTTGCCGATCGAGCTCTACAAGCTCAGGCCCGATAAAATAGCTCCATATCTTCGCTCGATGTTTATAGACAGCAGAGACAGAGGGACACTCCCAGAGGATCAAAGGTTAGCAAATATTGTAGTTATCCTCAAAGACGGTAAGCCCAAAACCAGCTGTGCCTCGTACAGGCCCATATCCCTTCTTAACGCGGAGCCCAAAATTCTGGCGAAACTGCTCGCGATCCGGTTAGTAAAAGTGATAGATAGCCTGGTGCACCCCGACCAATCGGGCTTCATGCCACATCGCAACACAGCCTTAAACTTGCGCAGAGTGCACGGGGTATTGAGTAGGGCAGCCACCATTCGGGAGCCGGCGGTGTTGGTCTCGCTAGACGCCACCATGGCGTTTGACATGGTGGAGTGGCAATACCTCTTTGCTGTACTTGATAAGATGGGATTCGGTCCCGTATTCGTGAGTTGGGTCCGTTTACTGTACTCGGAGCCACTGGCACAAATAGTGGTGAACAACCACAAATCAAGGATATTCCAACTAGGCCGTGGCACACGACAGGGCTGCCCATTGTCCCCCCTCCTGTTTGCTCTGGCTCTGGAGCCCTTAGCGGCGTGGATCCGCAGGGACCCTGTTATCCGCGGTCTGCGATGGTCCCCAGAGTGGGAAGATAAGATATCCCTATACGCGGATGATATTCTATTATACCTGTCTTCCCCGAGAGCCTCTATAACACGCACACTTGATATTTTAGCAGTGTTTGGCAGATATTCCGGATTCACGATAAATTGGTCTAAGTCTGTTGTTTACATCCTCCATGGAGACCCACCGGTGCTCCCGAGGAATTGCCCAATCCAGATAACGACAGAGGGTTTTCAGTATCTGGGCATCTTCATTTCCCTGAGCCCCACGCTTCGCTTTACCCGGAATCTCTTACCGCCAATGCAGAGGCTGAAAAGAGACGTGAAGAGCTGGAAGTCTCTGCCACTCTCGTTACTGGGCAAGGCCGCCCTTTTTAAAATGATGGCCCTGCCCCGTTTCCTCTACGCCCTTCAAAACTCACTAGACCTAGTTCCCAAAGTGTACTTTCAAGAAATTGAGAGCCTCCAGAGGGATCTCTTATGGGACGGAAAGCCCCGAATCGCGTTACCCAAACTCACCCTAAACTGGTATGATGGTGGCATTAGCCTCCCTGATATTAAAAAATATTATTGGGCGACCCATCTAGCGGCCATTAATCATGGGACCTATGGACACCCGGACGACCCGGGATACGCCATGGACAGATGGCTCCTCCCCGGAGGAAACTACAATAGGGCGCTTTATTCTAGACCCAATAAATATCCCCTGACGGGACCAACAGCGCATTCGGTTCATGTGTGGCATGTGGCGAACAAGCAGTTGGGTTGGGACCGCCGACTTACCCTTGCAACACCCATATGGAGCGCCGAGAAGCTAGGGAACATGTGGCAAACCAAGGGATTCGATAAATGGGACCTCATCGGAATCTCCCAGATTCGGGATCTCTGGGTTGGGGATGAAATCCTCCCGTTCACTTCCCTTCAGCGACAATATTGCCTGGCAGATACAGAACGATTTAGCTATCTTCAAATTCAGCACGCCCTCCAGACACACCTCGGCGGGCGCTCCTCCCTCCCAGAGGCCTCTCCCTTGGAGAGCAGAATACTTGACGGCCACCTACCCGAAAAGGCCATCTCCTTGATTTATAAAAAACTAATTAATAATATGGCAGATCCACTCCAGTCCCTCAGGGAGAAGTGGGTGAGAGATGGCTTGGAACTAGACGAGGAAGACTGGCAGGAAGCGGTCTCCTCCCCGAGGGGGTGGCGATCCAGGCCAGACTGCGACTAGTGCAACTCAAAATCCTCCATAGGATTTACATCACCGGACCAGGCTTGGTTCGCATGGGCAGGGCGGACAGTGGGGAGTGCAGACGCGGATGCGGGAGAGATGGCACCTTTATCCACATTATATGGGAGTGTGAACGAATACAGCCCTACTGGCAAACTATACACCGCACACTCAGCGAAGTCCTCACAACAGAAATACTTCCGGAGGCACGCAGGTGCCTTCTGAACATCTGGGAGCCAACAGATCTCACCTCCTACACTAAGCAGTGGGCAACATTGGCGGTCATGATTGCAAAGAGGAACATCGCACGACACTGGGGGGCCCACCAACCACCAGAAATAATAACGTGGAAGGAAGATCTAAACTGGTGCATGTTCAGAGAAAAGTCAGTCTACGTAGCCAGAGGGTGTCCCAAGAAATGGAATAGGATCTGGGGGCCATGGAACTCATACAGGGGAGATATCTGTACCCCCGGCGCCACTGAATGAAGACGAGGACAGTACACCCCCTTAATTGTCATAGATTGACCATTTTGATTTGAATCCTCAATACCCGGTTTTATAGTGGTAGAAATGTAAGTGCGCTCTAACTAATCTCTTAATGTGATGTATATGTCGATTATATTTTAATAAAAAGAATTATAAAAAAAAAAACAAAGGACTACATATTACATTAATCCAAAAAGCTGGTGGCCATATTGGCCTGGTCACGATGCAAAAATTCAGGAACTCACACAATAAAGAAAAGAAAACAAGTGTTAATATGCACACAATGTCATTTCGGCATATCTTGCCCCTTGAACGCCGTACCTGAATGTTCGTCAACGTGACTTGTTCATAATAAACATACTTACGATTGCAAACATCTACATAAACAATGGACTACACATTACTTTAAAGTGAAAGTCTATCAGCCATATTGATCTGGGCGCGTTGCGTATTATAATGGTTCTTACACGAAAGAAAAGAAAAAAAAGGGGTGTTAATATACACACACTATCCCTAAATAAAGTTCTAGCGATTATAGTTCCATTCCTTTCACAGCTCATTTGAGAAGGCATGAGTGATGTCATGAGTGATGTCACTGACCATGTCATGAATGATGTAATGTCTGAGGTCATAAGCAGTGCATTGCGGGGGCGTAAGCTATAGTTAGCTCGGGGAACTATAACTGCTGAATTTCACTGGTTTTGTACGAGTGAAATCTGAGTCTAACTATAACATCCCTGTAATCTTTGTTTTTTTCAGCGAATTTCTAGTTTTTTTTTACTGTTAAGTAAGATGCCTATCACAATGGATGGTGGGGGTTGGAAGCAGGGCCTGGCCTGGCATTGTTCTGCCACCACCCAAGCTTGCTGCTCCTGCCTCCCCTCCTCCTTGCCATCCATTGTCCAAGTCCATGCCCCTTCTCCCTCATTACAGCCCTGTGTGGCCGTTGTTCTGCCACTGGCCTTCCCGCCTGAACAGTTAGCTTGCTGCCCCATCCACTTCCTCCCTATCCTCTGTTGTCTGAATCCATGCACTAGCCTCCTCCCTCCAGCCATACATGGTCTGATGTGCTGTCACTGCCCTCCATTTAGCATGATGTCCCAGCCCACTCCTCCTGCCCTCCATTGCCCAATTCTATGCCCAATCATTGACCTCCTGCTTAGCCTCTGTGCTTAGCTTGCTGCCCCTACTCTTTTTCCCCCTGCCGTCCGATGTCTGTGTGCATGCCCCTGCTCCCTCCTTTTTGCCCACCATGTTCCATGGACCTGCCCCTCCTATCTACTCTTAGTGTTCTGTTGAGCTGCTACTCCCCTCCCACCTGCCTAGCATTGTCAGATGACTGTAACCTGTCCCTGCCACCTCCGCCCTGCCTGTCCACGTTCCATGCCCCTATCCCCTTCCTCCTGTCCTCCATGGTCCATTTTACTGACACACCCTTCTGCCCTCCCTGGTCTGTTGTGCTGCAACTGCTCCTTCTGCCTGCCCCACGTGGTCTGTTGTGAGGCACCTTCCCCTGAACTCTCTTGTCTGTGCCAGTTCCTACCCCTCCCTTCTATCCTCCATGGTCCTTTGTGCATGCCCCTGCACCTTCCTTCTTGCCCATCATGGCCATTGTGCTGCCACTAACCCTCCCGCTTGCCATGCATGGTCTTCTGTGCTGTCATGGCTCTCCCACCTTCCCTGTGGGGTCAGCTAGCTGCCACTGACCCCCTCCCACTTTCCCTCCATGGTCTGTGTGTATGCCATTATAGTCTCACTGTTGCCCTCCATGGTGTGTTGTGCTTCTAGTGCCCAACCTGCCTGACCTCCATGGTCAGCTTGCTGCTCCTTCCCTTTCCCCTTCCCTCTGTTTTCCATGTGCAGACCCCTATTCCCTCCCTCCTGGCTTGTCTGTTCCATTGTAATGCCCCTGATCCCTCCCTCCTGCCCTTTATGGTCCGTTATGCTGCAGCTTTCTCTCCTGTCTGTCCATTATGGTCAGTTGCTGCCATTGCCTCTTTCCCCTCTGTTCTCTGTTGTCCATGTGCATGGTCCTGTCCCCACCCTATTGCTTTCCATGGATTGTGGTGGTGCACTGCCGTCCCGCATGCCCTGTGTGGTGTATTGTGCTGCTGCAAACCCTGATGCCTGCCCTGTAAGGTCAGTTTGGTGCACCTGTCCATGTCCCTCCTGTCCTCTGTTATCCGAGTCCATGTCCCTACCCCAATTCCTCCTGCCTTCCAAGATCCAATGTACCATACTTGTAACATTTTGAACTTGGTAAGAGGGAGATTTTGAAAAAAAACTGGGGAATTGATTTTCCCCATTGACTTACATTGAAAAAGAGGAGATTGTAGACAGGAGACAGATAAAATAAAGCCCATTTGGGCTTAAAAACATTGGGCGTTTCCTGGCTGAATCGGGTCTGTTGGCAGGTATGGTTGTACTACCACTGCCTCTTCCTTCTACCCACAATGGTCTATTATATTGCCACAGCCTCTCTTGCCTGTCCTGCATTGTTGGTTTGTTGCCCCTGCCCCCCTTTCCACTGCCCTCCATAGTCTGTTGTGCTGCCACTGCCCTTCCTGCCTGCCCAGTGTGGTCAAATTGTTGCCTCTGCACCCCCCTACCTGCCTTCAATTTTCCGAGTCCGTGCCCCTGACCTCTGCCTCTCAACAGTATCCTAATGAACAACTAGATTGCTAACATTCTATATTTATTACAAAAGTGTGGCACGCCTGACGCCATCTTGATGTAATCAAAACTGTACTACCTAAAACATTTCCTTTAGAAATTATAGAAATGAGAGGGTCTTATTTGCATCGAAATTATGGTTAGTGCTCTAAAAAACTTCTCAAATAGCAGCAAAGCACTTTTAAATTATATGTTATCTTTATGTTTTTTATCCAGTTGACCACTTGATTAAATGTTGCACTTAGGGAGAGGATGTGGTGTTACTTCCAGAGCTGCAGTCTTTGCAACTGGGGAACCAGGTTGGAGTTTCTGCTTCAGCTCGACATTCTGTGATTCTGGTCAAATCACTTAATCTCCCCATGCCTACAACCAAAATGAATTTGTCCTTGTGTGCTGTAACCAATGCTCATGTAAAGCACTCCAATGCCTGACCAGTCTGCACTATATAAAACTGCAAAAAACAAAAAATAAAAAGTGTTTTCCACACTTCTGTCATTGGGCTATACGTGGACTACATCTGGGTGATATTTGTGCTACATTTGGGCTCCTTTTTCTCTGGTGGCCATATTGGGAGACTTCAATTCAATAAACTTTATTCAATCTGATTTAGAAACATAGATCATAAAAGTGTACATAAAAACAGTAAATCCTCTTTCTTAATACAATACAATGAGAATTAATTAAAACCAGTAGGTAAAAGCGGGTGTTACAAAGACCGGCTCAGAGCAACTTCAGTTTAACAGAATAGTAAAGTTCAATGTTTCGCAAGATCAATCTCAAGTACTTCGTGCAAAATACGCAATAAGGGGTCCAAGTAAGATGCAACACTCCAATACCTGACCAGTCTGCACTATATAAAACTGCAAAAAAACAAAAAATAAAAAGTGTTTTGCACACTTCTGTCATTGGGCTATACGTGGGCTACATCTGGGTGATATTTGTGCTACATTTGGGCTCTTTTTTCTCTGGTGGCCATCTTGGGAGACTTATTTATTATGAAGTTTCCTAATTTCCTCATTTACTGCAGTCTCCTCAGTAGGAAATGCTTTCAGTTTTTTACTTTGATTCCATCAAGAAGGCATTCAGATGTGTCACACATTTGCCATAAATTCAGAATGTTAGCACTCTAGTTGCTCATTAGATCACTGTAGTAAAGCTGCTGTTCACCAGGGGGTTAACTGGAAGTCTGCTGCTGGTATTGAAAGTGCATGTTTCAGTCTGCATGTCAGAATTTTTTAATGGAATAGATAGAAGAGGATTTGAGAAGTCACTCAAAATGTGCCCTAATTTTTCTTTCTGCAGCTTTAATCATAATTTCTATGGCAAAATGAACCCCCTCATTTTGTTCCTTTTTAAATTAAATGTTTTAAGTGTTACCAGTTTATTCCAATCAAGATGGCTTCAGGTGTGCCATACTTTTGTCATAAGTAAGACTGTTAGCGCTCTAGTTGTTCTTTAGAACACTCTGGGAAGCTGCAGTAGAACACAAAGGAATCTACTGGCAGTCTCTGCCCTGTTGGATGTACATGTTTTACTGAGAATGTCAGACTTTATTCTCACATGACTGAGAAAGATAATGTGAATTTACAGAAAATATGCTTTCATTTTAGCTTCTGGGGCACCTTCCAAACCACTATGGGAAAAGCATGAGAAAATAGTTTTCTCTCAAACATGATTCATGATATACCAGCAGAATGCTTTTTCACAGGGTAAAATCACCTTAGAATACACCACAATTCCTAAAATTAGTGTGGTACCATCAACAAATGATTTATAATGTAACTAAAGTCTGTTATCACCCTTTATACGTTCTCCTTTTGGTGTCCCTCAAAACCTTCCATTCACTACAGTGCATTTTGATGGGGTGCTATCATGTATATTGGTCCCAAGATGGCTGCCAACACTTCTTGGGTGAAGTGCTGACAGCCAATCAGATCTCACGATGAGATGTGTGTTTAGGCTCAGCCCAGATATACAAATTTATTTTTTCTTTAATATTTAAAAAACTACTGAACGGATTTACACCATTTAAAGCAAAGAGTGCACTCTAGACCAAGAGCTACCTTTCTGCCAAATTTGATGTAATGTCGTTCAGCAGTTCGGGCTGTAGCCGCGACAAAATTTTCCTATGGAAATTAACATGGAGAAAACACGTTTTGGGACCCCTCTATTTATATATGTTTTCTGTTTTGCTGGCCACGATCATGCACCAAATCGAAGGACGCGTCTTCATACACGGATTCAGCAATGTCTGTAATCTCTCCACAAACACCTCGTAAAACCACAAGGAAGACAATGCTTATCGGAAAGCTGATTAAGATGCCTTTATTGGCGTGCTACCCTAACGCGTTTCGGCTGACCTGCTGCCTTGTTCATGGATACAGAAGTGCCATTTTGTTATCATATTTACACAGGTTGCTACAAGACATGTCATCATGAGTGAAGACAGACATGATTACTCGTAATAATTTGCCATAGCATGGATTTCATATTATATGTCCGTCAAATAAAGGAATTTGATTTACAGAAAAACTCGTAGCATAATACATTTAAATTGACCATGGGCTGAATTGGACACATTCTTTCGCGGTAATAAATTGCACTGCTGCTGCAGTATAATTCATATTGCTGAGTGCAAATTATCTATTAAAACATTATCTCACTTATCATTATCACATTACTATAAAAATAGGCACTACGCTATTAGCACTAACCTATGCAGCGCTAGTGGGATTACCCAATTCAAAATATTTGTCAAATACATCATCGCTACGTGTTACAAGATCAAGCCCGAGTGAAGACAGACTACCTAATTGCTTGCAATAATTCACAATAGAATGAATTACATATTATATGTACATCAAATAAAATAATTCAATTTTCAGAAAATCTCATAGCATAGTACAGCATTCTAAATTGACCATGGGTATTAATTGGACATATAATTTCACAATACTAAATTGCACAGCAGTGGCTGTATAATTCATATTGCTAAGCGTGAATATGAAAACATTATTTCACTCAGCATTATCACATTATTGTGAAAATAGGCACTAAGCGATTAGCGCTAACGTATACAGCCCAAGTGGGCTTACTGAATGTGGCATATTTATCAAATATGTCATTGCTACGTGTTGCAAAATCAAGCCAGAGTGGGCAGGCACCGCTACCTTTCTATGTTTTGCAATATATTGGTGCTATTGTAGTCTGACTTCCATGTAGTGTCTTTACTGATAGGTGATAATATGTACAGTGCAAACTGTGAAAAAAATATATCATAAAATACAATGAAAAACAACGAAAAAACATCTTCAGTTGCTTGGGAGGAGTCACAATTTGCAATTTTCCATAGTGTGGAAGTAAAACAGGCTTCCGTTAGATGGGAAATGTCATAGTATACATTTCACAGATGTGTGTGCAAATCTTCCTCCATATTGAGGCCCCCTGGGATCTTTGCATTCATCTCTATTATGTATCTGGATTCGAGTTGCCTCAGTTGTTTCTCTCTATCCTCCTCTAACATTTACAGCAATTGCGTCCACCACATATTAGGTTAGACCTGACACTAAACTTCCATGTACTTCTTCAAAGTGCTGATCTACCAGGTATGTTCTGTCCCGGTTTTTAATGGTTCGTAGGTGCTGGAGTATTCTCTTATGTACTGGGAGCATAATACTCCCCACGTACGTTAATCAACAGGGACATTGGAGGATGTGTACTGTGTTGTCGGTTTTACAGTTAAACTGACCTTTTATGTGCTTCAAATATGGCGTTAAAGGTGATTTACATTGAGTGACACTTTTACCATTTTGGCACGCCTTGCATTTACCACATTTTCTAAAGCCGGTGTTTGATCGAGCCAAGTTGCTTTTGATAGCTTGCATTCAGGACTACTCTTAACCAGGTCTTCTCTCATTGCTCTGGGTCTCCTGAATGGTACTCCCGGTCTTCTTGGTGCCACCTTACCCAGTATGGGGTTATTCCTTATTAAATACCAGTACTTTTGAATTATAGATCGTACTTCTCCTTCCTGTCTATTGTAAGTTATAATAAGTCTGAAATGTGGATCGATCTTGAGTTGCTTCTTTGTGACTTATCTCTTAAATAGAAGCTCTTCTCTAGGTCTTAATTTTGCTTTGCTTTTGCTTCCTCTATGCAGGTGCGTGTGTAGCCCGTGGCCTTATATCTAATTGCCAGATCCTCCAATGCTATGTTCGCTTCAGTTATTTTGCTGCAATTACGCTTCACCCGTAATCTTTCACAGTTGAAGATGCTTCTAGTTAGACTATGTGGAATAAAGCTGGTCGAGTGTAGTAGGGTGTTCCCTAAGGTAGGCTTCCAATAGAGTTCTGTTTCCAGTTTGTTATCTTTCACATACACTGTGAGATCAAGAAAGTTGACTTCGGTTTTACTCATTATGCTTGTGAAATGTAAGTTGAGGCCATTGATTTCAATCTTGTTTAGGAACCCCTTAGCACTTTCTTCTGTACCCTTTCATACAATGAAGAGGTCATCAATATACTTACTCCAGTGTATCACGTTGTTCCCAGTCCTGTTGATATTCAACCTGGATCACCTGCTCCTCCCACCAGCCCATATGCAAATTATCATAGCTGGGGGCAAAGCAGATGCTCATCGCCGTGCCACAGATCTGGTAGAGCAGCTCATTATTGAAAAAGAAGTAGTAACTCTCAAGACACCTCTGTATCATTCTGAGTGTGTTTCCAAAGATTTAAAGGTCTAGCACCCAAAAAGTGACCCATTGCTCTTAGGCCATCGTGATGCTGGATACTTGTGTACAGGATTGCTATATCGATAGTGAGAAGGAGATAGTCATCTTCTCATGGTAAATCATATATTTTTCATAAAGAGTCTCCTGCATCCTGAACATAGTATGGGATTTTTCTGACAAAATCCCTAAGAAAGCAATCAACATATTTTTTTGATGTATTTTCAAAAGTACTCCCTGTGGCAGAAATTATCAGGCATCAAGGTGGATTATCTGTGTCCTTAGGATTCAGATACAGGCCTGGTGTTCTGGGATAATCTACTTTCAAAACTGGTATTCCTCATGGCTGAGGAGGCTTTGATCACACCACTCCATCAGCTCTGAGTGATATTAAAATCTTACAGATTTCATTGTGGAATTAGTTGTCCTATTGTAACATTGTGTGTTATTTAAGTGATTGTCAGCTTCTGTTATGTATTTCTTCTTGGCCCACAATACCAAGTTCCCTCCTTTATTGGTGTTTCTAATCACGCATTCGGTTTTAGATTGCAATTTATTGATTAGATCTTGATATACTTTTTGAGAAGCAGTGTTAACTTACTAGTGTTGGTATACAGGTTCTTTAGGTCACTTGTTACCAGTTCATTGACATTCCAAGGCTTTCTTGCCATCGTTGGTGTGAATTTTGATTTGGGTCTAAAGTTCGTCGGAGCATCACCATATACATCAATGCTTTGTTCTGTAATTAATGCTTCTTCAGACATTGAAACTTGTATGCCAATATTATTGTTTTCCAATTCTCTTACCTCTCTGAACAAGTTAATATCTGTAACTTTCAACAAGCAGGGTTGTCCCTCATCATTTGTATCAGTGTTGACCTTTTTTTTCTTCGGTTGCAACATGAAGAACTTTTTCAATTTCATAGTTCGAACAAATTTTAACACATCAGTCCTGTTGTGAGTATAGTTCACATTCTGCTCAGGGAAAAATGATAGTCCTAGTTTTAGGATTTCTTCCTTTTTCTTTGTTAGTTGGATATCCATGAAGTTTATGATGGTATTACCAACGCTAGTTGTTACATCAGTTAGTCTTGTCCCATTTTGCCGTTTTGTCTCTCCCTTGATTTGATCTTTCTTGTGGTCCTCTGCCTCTTCCTCCTCTGCCTCTTCCGCTTGGTGGCTTTGGATTTAGTTGCTGTTGTCTTGAGCGTAAATTGAGTCGACGATCTTATCGTAAAAAATCTAAATAGTTTATGATAGAGGGAATCGGGCCTTTTGTGGCACTTGCTGCCCCTTCTTCAATGTCGGTATCAATTTCTGAACTTAATTTGCTGTTCTGTTCAGATGGCGGCACCTGTATCGGCTTATTAGTTTCCCTAAGCCGTTGTCTGCTGAGATTATCAAACTTCTTCGAGAATGTATAGATCTGGCCACATTCGTAGTCAATTTTATATTTTCTGACCTTGATGGATTCCTCCAACTTAACCAGTCTTTCTTTCATGCCGCTAGTGAACTTCTTCACCTGTTCTTGGCGCGACATGCTGATAATATCTGTTTGATCGGTCTATCTCTTCCAATACTTTCTTCCTGTCGATTTCAGCATACTTTATGAGAATACCCAGCATTCTTTTTGAAGACCCTCGTAGCATACCAGGATTTGGGTTCTCTTAGCCCGGTGCGACTAGGATTCGAAAGCCCAGCGGGATACGCCCCACTTCTAGGTAGCATTGAAGTGACATGCCACCCCACCATTTCAATATTTCAGTGCGCTTTAATTTCTCCAACTTCCTTAATTTGGAAAGTATATAATCTCCTTGTAGCTGAGCACTGCTGCTTTCATGGACTCCTACTGCTGTGGCTGTGTCATCAACAAATTCTGTTAGAGCTTCCTCCTCCTCTCTTTCACCTCGGTAGCCGACATTAAGCACCATAAAAGTGTGCAAGTGCTGCTTTCTTCCTGCCTGGCCCTCTCACATGTTCGCTGGGGCTTGCGACTGTGCAGCAGCTCTCCCTTCTCCCACGCAAGTTAAGCATGCAATCTTACCTGGGCCGTGCCTCGGTTACCAGGGGTCCTCCGACTCACAGGTCTCCGCTATACCAACACCAGTACTGCCGCTACCTTCCTCGGCTTCTCCATTCGGTTGGGGGCTCGGCAGCTTGTAGCGTCCGTTTTCTGTTTTGCTGGCCGCCGCCATGCACCAAATTGAAGGGCGCGTCGTTTTACAAGGACTCAGCAATGTCTGTAATCTCTTCACCAACACCTCGTAAAACCGCGAGGAAGATAACGCTTATCGGAAAGCTAATTAGAATGCCTTTATTGGCGTGCTACCCTGACGCGTTTTGGCGTCCTGCAGCCTTGTTCACAGATAAAGAAGCACCATTTTGTTACCATATTTAAACAGGTTGCAGCGTGACGTGTCATCATGAGTGAAGACAGTCTACATTGCTACTCGCAATAATTCACCATAGCATGAATTTCATATTATATGTACATCAAATTAGGCATTTTCATTTACAGAAAAACTCGTAGCATAATACATTTTATATTGACCATGAGTTGAATTGAACACATAATTTCACAGTAATACATTGCACCCCAGCGACTGTATAATTCATATTGCTGAGTGCAAATTATCTATTAAAACATTACAACATTAGGGTTTTCTTTCTTTCGTGCAATTATGGCTAGTGCTTTAGAAAAAATAAAGTGAGGGACATTTTCTATGAATTCTCAAATATCTTCCTCGTCAATGTCAGAAAAAAAGTCTGGTATTCTGAGTGAAACATTTACTTCCAACACCAGCAGCCGTCTGTCAGTTCACTTCCTAGTGATCAACTGCATATTCAAACAAAATTGAGGCACCCCTGAAATCCATTTTGTTGGAATAGGAGCTGTTGAATTTGAAGGCTTTCCTGAGGAGCAGGCTCAAGTTACAGATGTTAACTCCGGTATGAAACCAGTGGGTTAAAACTGTGAGAAGTATGGCTTTTTAGTAATTTAAGGCTTAATGTATTTTTAAAGGGGCGAAAAATAGTTAAAAGGGAGACGTTTGCATAAGTACAGCATCCCCTTTCTAATCTGTTTACTCACATTTCCTGCCTTCTCAGTCACTTACCAGCTCCCTAATTTTAAAATAGTAAAACCTTTGGTAGACAAACTTTTTGCGCAGCAAGGTTTTGTCTTCTATGCAGGGTAGACCCTAGGGCCTAGCTGTTAGGCCAAACCCGGCTTGTAACCCACACCATGCACTTTGTGCACAGTGATGGTTGGATGCCCGCAGAGGTTTGGGCGCAGGTAAAGTGGCCAACCCTCAAAGCGAATGGCCAAAGGCCGTGTGCTGCGGGGGTTGGATGCCAGTAGAGCGCTGCACACAGGGCCTGGCCAATAGGCCAACTCCGCTGCACATGGCCTAAGGCCTTTGCGCAGCAAAGTTTGGGCACTTATTTAGAATATAATCAAAGAATCACAGAAATTCACTGACAAAAATAAAAGTTAAAGTGATGTTATAGGTAGGTGTTGAAATTAGACAAAAAAAGTTTAAAAACCCCAAAATCACTGAACTATGCCAGGTATAGTTTAGTCAATTAACTATAACTTGCACCCTCATCATGAACTGCTTATGACTTCACATATTACTGTAGACTGTCCTATCATGATGTGATATCATTTAACACATCATGAGTAATGTAATATGAGAGATCATGTTAATTTGTCACATTATTTTCTTGAGCGGGAAGTATGAAAGTGGTGCCCTGTGCCTTTTTATACTTTCTACAGTGGGCAGCCCATTCAAACTAATATAGAAGGAACAGCAGGACACAGGATTCCATTTTTATACTTCATGTTCAAGAAAATAGTGTGAAAAATAAACAAAGGTATTCATTACTAGGCTTTATAGCTTGACACTGCACTTGTTCAACATGGATCCAACTCTTGGAGCACCAATTAACCTCAAAACAAATGAGAGGGGGGAGTAGGAGCTTGAAAGAGGTCCAGTGCCCGTGCTCCTGGGGTTGAGATAAATGCAAATACTGGGGGTCACTGTTCCTAAATAGGGAAGAGGAGCTCTATAGAGGCTGGACAGATCGAGAGACACAGTCAACGAGACTGTTTCACGTTGCCCTCACACATCCCGAGGGATGTCATGCTTCATCATAGGGCGGATGCTCCTCGTCAGGCTGGCGCTGCAATGCCCTATGGATCCCCGAAGGGTCACTTTTTTGACTTTTTTGCCGTTTGATGAGTTCAAGTAATATCTAAGTGGGGTGGTGGGGTGTGCTGTGATGTGAATTAAAACTGATTGGGGATATCACCGAAACGTTTAATACCTTGATTTCCCTGTCAGATTAAAAAACCTCATAGGTTAGTGCTACTAATGGGGTAATGAAGTACCCTAGTAGTCTGACGTTTGCACCCTTGCCAGGGTCAAACTCCGGTCAACATGTTTTGTGCCCCTAGTGGTCAAAAAAGATCTGTGACGCTTCTTCGGAACAAAAATAATGGGTGAATATTCCTACCCCACAATTGTGTCGACTATGAGTGGTACCTACTTGTCTTGGTGTTGGCTGTCCAACCTATTTGGAAAAAAAAGGAAATAATGCATTAATAAATAACAACAAAGTCATCATGTTTCTGGCATAAGACCAACTTATTGATCAGAATGTCCATTATCGTGGACCAGAATGTGTGTCTGGAGCAGGATAAAAAAACTAAAATTGCATGTTTGCTAAAGCCACACCAATCGGCTTTGCCAATGCTTGTTATAAGTGTGTTTGTTTGGCCCTAATTAGGTTTAAATTTCACTTCATTGATAGTTCCTGTTCGTACATTCAGTTCATAAAGTTCTTGTGATAATTATTTAAAGCTTGCAACCATGGCATGAGCCAAATTTAAAATTTGGTTGGCGGCCAGCTTTCCATCAGAGTGGCAGAGGTATCCTGGTTGGGCTACCGTCCTCAATATACAGAGATCAACGCTGGACCTGTGGAGATTTCTGTGCCTTCAGAGGAGTTACCATCACGGCGTAGCGGTCATTTTTCTATTTTTTCCTGTTTGAGGCCTTGAGAACACCAGTGTTTTGTGGTGGTCTCTAACAACAACAACAAAACAGCAAACCATCCATTCTAAATATGGTGGACGGTCTATATACCTACACAAATGGCCCCAACTCCATCGGCCTAATGGTGTAGGGTTACTCCTGGTGGAGCTAGCGTGGCCACCACTGTCAGAGACATAACGGTCCATTCAACTCTCAATAGCATAGGCGCACTGTCAGTTAAGTAGACAGGGAATACTCCATCACATTTGTGGTGGAATTCCCTGTTCGACAAACTCTATATCAGGCCCTGTGTGAGTTATTTGGTGAAATCTTTTTATGGAGAAAGGCGTAATTTGCAAAACAAAATGCAAAATGCATATGTAAAGGAAGCAGATTCGTTTGTAAAACTCTAGTGTGCCTCCTGCAACGTTTGGCACTTCATTTGAATAGAAATGCAGGAAATCAGGCCCAGCCCCAAGTACCTATAGATTTACAATAAGCATTGACTGGTCTCATCTTTTCGAACTGCTGGTTTTGCCAATGATTTTTGCAGATGCTGTGTGTTGTAGTTCACCATCTTAATGAAAAGGTCCAATACGTTTTGATGCGGAGAATAAGGTTTTTTCAAGAATAAACTCTACCGTGTTGCCAGCAATCAGCAGCCTTCCATCCAACAGCTCCATGTCTTCATAACCAAACATTCCTTGGAAATGCGGCGTCCTTACATAATTCAAGATATAACAGTGTGCAGCTTTAACAGACACATTTCAGTGTTTTTGTGCATTTGAGCCAGAGCTATAACTAAGCTTATAACGGTGGTTTCATTAGATAGATAGATGACAGAAAGATCGATAGATAGAAAGAAAGATAGATAGATAGATAGATAGACAGATACATAGATTTGTATAGACTTAGAGAGAGACAGATAGCGAGGGCTACATAAATAAGAGAGCTAGAGAGAGTTAGATAGTCAAACAAATGGGTGTTTGCACATATAGATAGCTAGATAGATCAGAGGCAAGTGGACATGAGCGTTTTATTAGCATAAAATACATGTACTCTCACATTTGAAAGCACTGGAAGAACATTTGAGTGTTGAGCACCTACTTTTAATAAATCAACTAGCATTCTTAAACAGAAGCCTTCAGTACATTTCTTCCTTTTCTTCCATAATGAAGGTGAAACACGCAGCAAGTCTAAAGAAACATTAGCACACAATATAATTAGGCAAAATGACTTCCATTGGACGTGGCCATCAGTATAAGGGACCTGAAAAAGTGCTGGAGGTATTATTGTCATTAGTTCAGCATTATTTGATAAGGCAGCGTCCATTAGATAAGAGTTCTTCCTTGATACATTTATTATGGCTGCCTCAGCTGTCTGTTCACAATGGCCAACGGGACCGTAAATTACACTGAAACCTTAATCGGTACATGATTTGATATTGAATTATTCAATAGTTATCATCAATGGCAAACATGAATACCCAAACTTCACCAATATATAATGAAACAAAATATCATTACTTACATGTTTGGCTTGTTAAGCAAAAATACAATGATAGCTTCTTTAGAAAAGATTATCATTTTAGTAACACTTAAGTAAATGAATGTAAACACTCTCTTCCTCTCATCCACCAGCAGTTAGATTGGGAAATTGGAATAAATGTGACAGTGTCAATTAATATATAGGTTTATTGATGGGTAACTGTAAGTTACAGGGATCTTTTTCACCGAGGGGTTTTGAGTGACATAAAAAAGACAATGAGAGTGAAGCTCGAGATGTCTATGATGTCGCTCAAATCCCTGAGGTAAAAAACATCCCTGCAACTCACAGTTACCATTTCTAATTTTATGTTACATATGGCCCTCAAAATCAACTGCCCCTTCTTATATCTGCTAGGCTGATTCAAAGCAGTAATGAGGGAGCCATACATAATACTGCCTCTCCTCTCTGTCCCAAATGGGAAAAAATACCTTACCTGCCATCCTTAACCAAACCGGTCTCCTTCCCTGCCTTCCATCTCCTTTCTGCTGCTGTGTTTTCTGCTTTCAGTCAAAGCAGGCAAGCAGTGCTGCACTGACAGTCTCTGAGAGAGACCTGTTATTCTAGCCTGGATGGCCTTTATGACAGGCCAACAGTGGGTAGGGTTTTTGTTATCAACTGTTCCTACTTCACAATTACCAGATTTAGGGCCTGGCTGTCCACCATCTGCCGGATTACGACTCTGAATCAGTCTGGCGGTGGACCATTGCCTGTGCCAGGGAACCGCCGTTCCCTGGCGGTGGTGCGGGAGGGGCAATGCAATATGCTGAGCAGGACTGGCGCATTCTCACCCAGCATATTACGAGTTTACCTACCACCAATCTTTGCATGGACGCGAGTCCGCCATGAAAAGTCTGGCGGTGGGAAACAAAGGGGGCCCCAGAGAGCCCCCGTGCCCCACCGCCATGGGGATGCATTCAGGGGGGCACATGCTCGCACCACCAGTTCCAGAACGGCATGGACTTCACAGTCCATGCCGTACTGGAACATTTTTGACGTTCCCATTGCAGTGCCTGTTTTTCTGGCACCGCCATGGGAAAGGCAAAAGGACTGTCCGCCTCCACGAGTTGAACTCGTAATCATGTCGGCGGTCCTTGTGCGGCTTTGGCGCAGCTGTGCCGGCAGAGAGCCGGCGCAACTGCGCCAAAGTCATAATCAGCCCCTTAGAATCTGGTGTAAATGACAGAGTCTTCCTATGGTATCCATGCGAAACAATATAATAGTTATATTATGTCTAAACAAGCAGAACATATTAGAGCACTAAAGCAAACTAGAAAGACATACAAGTAGAACATTTGGGAGCACTGAAAGCAAACTGAAAAGACATACAAGCAGGATGAATACAGGAGCACGGAAAGCAAACGGGAAAGACATACAGGGAGGACATATGGGAGCATGGAAAGAAAGCGTGACGTATCGGAATACTGAAAGCAAATTAGAAAGATATAGAAGCAGGAAATACAGGAGCACTGAAAGCAAATTAAACTAGTTTACAAGCATAACTGAGGTCGTCAATTAAAATAAATTCCAGCATGACATAAGGGAGTGTAGTTCTAGATGCACTTTGTTGCATGCATACTAAAGAAGAGGACAACTTCACAAAAACAGTTTGCCAAGATTATACAGTCGTGGAGCTTTGGAGTTTGGAAGAACAGAGTGATCCATCTCTAAACGGTTCCTGTCTAATGTTTGGCAATCAAAGCCCACAAATCCTCCTTGCTTTTCAAGTGGCAAAACTTTACATACAAACAACTTATAAATTTACTGTACTACCGTAGGCTCTTGCTTAGACCGCGCTAGGTAGCAGTACTAGTTTGATTAATATACAGCCTTGCATATATTTTCAGCACTTAAGCATAATTGGCTCTTTTCCTTTTTCTGTAAAGTTACTCACCGTGAGCTTTTGTAATGCTGATTAGACCTTGTGGATCCCTGTTCAACCTCAGGCAATGCCCCCATCTGATTGTGAAAGGACAATTTGATAACTCTCCAGACCATTTATCTATTATGTACCCGGATTCAGCCATCAAGAGGTATTTGACCTTTATGAACTTTGTTTTATTTCAAATTTATTTGCAGCAACGACTTAGATATAAGCTACAAAAATTGCATTTGTTGAGACCTTTCTACAAGAATTGAATATGGAAATAGTTACACTATCAACAGCTTCATTAATCCAACCTTTTTTTTTTTTTATTAATTAGTAATTTATAAATCGTTGGGCAGAGCCTAAAAGACATGAGCAGTTTCATTTATTCTGTACTGGTAATACAAAATACATTTTTCCAATGCCATATCCACAAGTCAAATTTCACTTGTATTGATTCATGTAGGTTTACACATTACACTACCACATTCAGAATAGTGATGTGAGCAAACACAATCACACGGTGTTGCATGCGTAACCTCCTAGCATCCTCTTGCCTTACTTACAGCATTCTAAGGTTATTTGATTAAACGCTCTACTCTGTGTATTTAGTGCAGCTAACACTTAACCTCAGCACTGTGTATCTCTGAAATGTTGTTCAGCGGCTTTAACAAGGAATATTGCACAAAGACTACTGAAAATCAACCTTTATACAGTTTGTCTGTAAAACCTAAATAATGATTCACTGTCCCACTTCACAGCGTGAATTCATTCTGTGAGTCTACTTTGCATAATTAGTTCGGAATATTTAGCAACCACCGAGACAGTATAACAAATATGCAACCATTGCCTTCATGCATAGTGATTGCATGTTGTGGTGTTCTCTATCCAGGTCAGGATGTTCAAATCAATTCAAGTAATTTTTATTGATTGATTATTTAAAATCATACACTATATACTTATAAAAGCAAGAACAAGTCCATATTAAAAAAAATGAGCATTTAGGCATAAAAACGTGTTATTCGTTATTTGGATTGGAGATTCCACATTTTAAAAAGGTAGCAAATCGTCATATATCTGTGAAAGTTCCACTTATAAACTGTAATTTCCCTTATACCGATACCTGGAAAGTGCAAATCTTATTATGCAATCTCACTATTATACATGTCCCAATTGTACTCTTTAATACTAGTTCTGCGAGTTTCACTGCAGTATTGCTGACGTCTAATCACCGTAGTCCAATTTCTTTTTGCCATTAATATACATTTTGCAAAAGCAGAGTTCAAGACTATATTACTTGATTTAAGACATCTTATAAGTGCTTGTCTACAAGACCGAATTCCGCGAGTGTTAAAATGCCTTTTAAGTGTCGCTCTTCTTTCTTCCTTCAACTCTGGGCATATACAAAGTAAATGGATAATGTTTTCTTCTCCTTTTTTGCATAATCGACAAGACCGAATTCCGCGAGTGTTAAAATGCCTTTTAAGTGTCGCTCTTCTTTCTTCCTTCAACTCTGGGCATATACAAAGTAAATGGATAATGTTTTCTTCTCCTTTTTTGCATAATCGACAAGGCATCGGTTCTGTTGTGCGCAGCCATGACATTGCGTGAGATGATTCTGGAAGAAGGCCAAATTGTGCTTTCAAAAAAGTATTTTTTAGTTTTGTGGACCAAGTAGTTTCTAAATAGCTTTGTGGCTTGGCCATTTTGTACTCGTTCATGATTATCCATGCATGCAATCTTTTTGCGTGGGATTCTTTGTCTTTCTGAATCAATAGTTGTTTTGTTATTTTATTGATAGTCTTTTTAAAAGATTCTGTTGTTATAGGCATATCCCAAATAGCATGTGCTGAGTACTCATCTAAGGCATTTTGTAAATACTTCCAAATTTAAGATTTCTGATTTATTTGTATTTCATGCCATAAAAATTGGCACATTTGGTTCTTGGTGTCTGTTTTTATTCTTTTCCACACCTTTATGAATTGGCCTTTCGTAGCAATGAGCTGGTTAAGTAGCCCGAATTCTAGCCTAATTTGGGCGGGCGAAGCATTATTTGGAAGCTGGAAAAGTAACTTGAAGGTTTTAGTGAGAGCATTGTTTATGGTTGTAGAGTCCTTTCCGCACAGTGCTTCACTACCGTATGTTATGCTTGACAATAATTTTGCTTTTATCACTTTTAGAAGTGGGAGATAGCTAGGTCCGTCCCCCAAGAAACTTCTGCAAGGATTGAAATGCAGTCAATAAGATATTACTTCTCCTTTGCAGATCTATCTTGTGTGGTTGAAATGATCCCTTATCATCAAAAAGTACACCCAGGTACTTGTATGTTTTTACTTGCTCTAGTTGACAACTTTTGGAGATATCATTTGTGCTTGTACTTTGTCAATACCTTATTAATATCTTATCCTATTATTACTTTGGCCTTGGTGTCGTTTATTACCATGCCATTTGCCAAGGAATATTTTGATATACTATTTATCAGAAGTTGCAACCCTATCTTTGTTTGGCTTAATAGGATAACATCATCCGCATATAATAAATTTGATATGTGTCTTCCAGCTAATTTAGAAGGGTAAGCATTCACCTCGTCCATGGCTTGTGTTAGGTCTGATAAAAACAAGTTAAAAAGACATGGGGCAAGCACGCACCCTTGTTTCAGGCCCAAAGAGGTTGCAATTTTTCTTGATAAGCATGAGCCATCGCCTATTCGGACTCTAACCCAGGTGTTAAAGGGAAGATGGTATTCCTTACTTCTTCAACTTTTCCCAGAGAATTTGCTGGTGCACACAGTCGAAGGCGGATTTAAAGTCAACGAAACAAAGATATAGTGGTTGCTTCTTTGCTATGTATTTGTCAATTAGTATTGATAGGACTAGTATGTTCGCCGCTGTTCCCTTGCATAAAACCTGATTGATTAGGCGGGATTATCTGCTTCTCAGTTGCTCATTTAGATAGCTCTGACAGTAGGACTCCTGCAAAGAGTTTGTCGTCTGTGTCTTATAATGTGAATAGTCGATAATTGCCTGGCTGTGCCAAGTCGGCACTTTTGTATATAGGTGATATTAATGAACCCCTTCATGATTCCGGTATTGATGAAGATTGAACTGCTTTCTTAAAAACTCTTGTGAGATATTCTGCCTAGAGAGAAGGGTTTTCTTTGTATAAAGCAAATGGAATCCTGTTTGGGCCGGGGCTCCATCTTTTTTTATTTCGAATTAGTTTACATACTTGATCTTCAGTTATATCTAGTTCATTTTCAGGATTCCTTTTTTCTTTTCCTATGTAATTAAGTGTATTTTTGTTTTGTTTAACTTCCGGATTACTACTCAAGTAAGTTGTTAAAAATCCTATCCAGACGGCTTCCGTTTAGATGTTACAGTCGTCTTGCTAGTTCTAGATAGGCCGTTTATCAGTTTCCAGAAATCTCTTGAGTTGTTCATTTTACTTGTGTATAGTGCTTTTGCCCAGAGTGTTTGTTTTAGTTGAGTTTTTTCTTCCCAAATTAACCTTCTCAGGTCATAGGTAATACTTTTTAATTTGGAACAAAGGGCTATATTATCTGGACATTTCTTTGTCTGTCTCAGTAGTCTGTTGCGGTTTCTTTTTAGAAGGCGGCTCGAATAGGATAGCTTAATTCTATGTATTGCTTCAACTTGACTGCTAAATTGTTGTTTGTTATAATGTTTCGATGCATAGGTGGAAACTAATTTCTCTATAAAAAGTGCCCAGCTTTCAATTACAGTGAGAGAATCCCCTTCAAAGCTTTCCTCAACCAGTTTAAGTGCCAATTTACTGGTGGGTGCTTTGGCGTCTTCTTTCCAGTACAGTCTCCTATAGTTTAGTGTTCCAGTCTTTCCAGGAAGAGTTTTAAATTTCTGGTACCTTGTACATTGGAGCCTTATCTCCAATATGTGTTGGTCGTGATCACTTCCATTTGTTTTTGCAATCTGGAAGGATGATATCATCTGGAATAAGTTCAGGGATGCTATTGTGTAGTCCATTCTTGATTTGTGACCGTGGCGTGGAACATCCACGACGGCGGTATGTCTTGTGAGAACCTCTGATTTAATATTCTCAAGCCCAGCGATTCCAGGTCTTTTAACAGGCTTTTCCTCCTCCTGGGGCTTTATTTACCGGGGGTAATAATTGTTGAGCTATTGCCCATAGATGGTCCTGTTATAATATTGCATCATCTCTGGTGTATGACCATAGCAGATATGTAAATCCTCATTCAGTTGATGAAATACAATGCTGGTAAGGTTAGTAGCCATAATCTTCCTAGTTCTTGCGTCAGGGTGTATATATATACGTTTATAAGTAATGGAAGTTTTGTTTTGTATTTTTCCTTGTAGTGTACTTTTACTATTAAGATGTTATTGTCATTTGTGACTATTTGTTCGTGCTCCAATTTTAAGTCTTTTGCTATAAAGGTTGCTAGACCCCCGCTGGGACATCCATATTTGCCTGGTTTAATTGCCGGTAGGAAATACCCTGCAAAACCCTCTAACATCAGAGATTGGGTTGCCCAGGTTTCTTCCAGAAGTATAATCTGAAAGTTACTTGAAATGGATGTTAGGTGCGCATTTTGTATTTTGGCTTGTACCCCATTTATATTCCACGAACAAAATCTTATTGTTTCCCTTTGATTAAGTGATTTCTCCTTACCACTCTTATGCTTTTCCTGTCAGGGTTGTATTACCTCATGAAGGGCCGCTGTCAACCATCCTTGGTTTAATTTTATAGGCTTTTCTTCTTGAGTTTGATTAGTTATTGTTGATGGTAAGTTAGTTGTTTTGCCAATAGGGTTTTTCAATATTGAGAATACTCAGTTATTTTTTTTTTCCGTTGGTACTCAGATCTCTCTTGTAATGTAAAGGGGCTTGGGTATACAGATTGAGGGGGCCTGCTGATTTTTATTCCCTAGTTTAGAAAGGTTTCGCATTCATGGAGCATTAGTTCTGATAGACGGGTAGAATTCAATGTTACTAATGTCAGTTCTAGGTTGTCTTCTTTATTTGGTAGAAATTCAATGGCTTCTATGTTTTCACTTGTGATTTTTTCGAGCAATGGGATTGCTTTAAAAAGCCTTAAAATATTTCCCCGATTCAGAGTGTCGTGCCTACCCCTAGACTGATATTCTGGTTTAAAGATAAGTTGGATCTTACCATCATTATGATTGTTGATTGTTCTTTTCGTCTACTGAGATGGATGTATATTCTTTTTTGACGAACTCATCTGCAGGTTTGTTGACTTTAACAACCAAGTTGGTTCCAAGTGCGTGTCCACTATATTTTTACTATAACAATGTTTTGAAGTTTGTTGAACCTTAATTCTTCTTTGTATTGGGTTTTCTATTGTATATCCGTCTGTATCCTCACACTGTACCTCCTCAATTTTTTGCTGGCAATTCGATCTTTTTATTTTATCCGATTGAATAGGCGTATCCTGATTCGTGCGGACGGTCCCATCCGGTATTGCTCTATGGGCTTCATACGACAGGGCTTCTTTCTTCAATCCATTCATTGTCATCCCTTCTGTACCTGGTTTGAATCTATGACATTGTAATTTGATTTTTTGTTTTTCCGGTGATTCATGTACTTGTTGTTCAATTTGCTCACTTATTTCTTTGCATTCCTTGGTGGAAATTCTTTCACTCTGATCTTTGTAAAATAGTGAGTAATACTTTTTATTATTTCCTGTAATTTTGCTGGGCCGGTTCCCGGATATTCCTATATCTTGATTAGAACTGTTTGTATTGTTCCCCGTTGTTTGTTTTTGGGGTGAGGTAATTATTGAGTTACTTTTAATCTTATTTCTTGTTTATGTTGTTTTTTCCTCTGTTTTTTGTCAATATAAAGGGAGGAGAGGTTGATTGCTTTTCTACTTGATCTCCTGTGTTTTCCTTTAATGGGACCGTATTCTTTTTGGGAGTCATCGTTTTGTTAGTGCTAATTACCTACATTTTTGCTGACCAGGACATTTTTCAGTCATTAGGATTTGCTTTTCCGATTTTTCACCCTGTAGGTCCAATGGTTCTGAGTTATTTGGTAGGTTTCTCTTTTTACTTGTTCCTATTTCCTCTGTTCCTTCCTGGAATTCTTGTCAGTCCCTAAAGTTTGTAGACTCACTTTTAAGTCCTCAAGAACAGTACTCAGTACGTTGGGTATTGTGGCCAATTTATTAATTAGTGGAGCACAGCAGCAATCTAAGTATGGAACTGTAGCTTGTGTTTGTGCTCGTAGTACCAGGTTGTTTAAGGTGGCCAATTTCTGGTCTATACCCGCCACAGAATTTGCCATGACGTTGAGAAGATCAATTTGTACTTCCATTTTATTGGATTGATACGTTAGAGCTTCTAGTGTTAGATGTGAAGTTCTATCAAATATGTCCCATATGGCCCCTATGTCGGGTGTTACAGAGATTGGCGAGTTTTGTCTTTGATAGCACTCTGAGTTACATTGCGTTGTACTTTTGGTCACAAATTAAGAGTTTAAGTGTTCTCTTCTTTCTTTTTTGACTGAGTGAATTGATTGCTGCTGTTACGGTTATTTTTGTCATAGGGTGTACTCCAAAGCTGCAGATTTTTAGATTTTGTTAGGGGTTTAACCTTACATCCTTCGTAATCTTTCCTCTCTTTTAGTTTCTCGTAAGTCCGTAAATTGTTTTCCATGTATGGCCTAGCCTCGGATTTTGATTTGGGAAGGTTCATGGTTCTGATTAATGTATTATACTGGGCTTCCTGGCCACCTGCCATTGATGGCTCTTGGTTTGTCTGATTTATTTGAAGGGAACAAGGCATAGAATCCATTGCAATTTTACTCTTTTTTATTTCTACCGTTACTTCCAGAGGGAGCGGTGCCCCGGATAGCAGTAATTTTTGCGGTTGACCTGTGGGTCTTTTGGGTGAGTCTGGATAATCTTGTGGCAGTTGTGTCGTTGAAGCTAATGTTAACATTTCCAAGTCTCTTATGTGCCCCCATTGAATACCCTCATTTTCCTCTATCTCCTGGTAATCTGAGACTCCCAAGACTTGTCCCTGACATGCGTCTTGCATCTTACTTTCTGGTTTGATTGGAGTTTGTAGGATATGGGTTTCAGTTTCAGTTGTAGCATTAACATAGGTCCGGTTGGGTCTTTCATTAAGTCGAATTTATGAGGAATTTTCATTGATTTTTCAAACATACTAGTAACTGGTGAGATTAAAGGTTGGCTTCCCCCTATAGTTTTTGCTTTAACTATTTTTGAGGTTGCTGAAGCTTGAAGTTTCTTTTTCCTCCTTATGGGGGAAAAGGGGGTCTTTCTTTACCTGAATGCATAGTACTCTTTGAGCGATGATCCTGCTGTTCCTGTGATTGTCAGACTGTTAGGGATAGGCAGCCAGTGGAGACGTCGACCTAAATGGCTTCACCCAATGAATGGTTCCGCTAAGGTGAAACCAGTGACCTAGTGTTATGCGCCCAGTGAGCACTTTGTATGGGATCTTCTCTCTGGCTATATGGTCCCTTGGTTAGCACATCTTGTGGCCACGGTATCCACCAATGACCACCTGTATCCCCCACAGAATTCACATTTTGTTTCTCCCTTGCCCCAGCTAGCCACTCCACTATAGCTGCTGCTGCAACCCCCTATCCCCCGCTACTTGGAGCTGATCTAGGGCTGATGCCAGGGCTGAAGGAGTGCTGCTTTGCGCAGCGTGTGGCGCGGTGTGTGGCAGGGCTTGAGGCCCAAATGAGGGTCAAACAACCTGGGGGGCCGTAAAGGGTCCCGGAGTGGGGGAAAACAATGATTGATGAGCAATGATTGATGAGCAGAGAACCCTCTTACTTCCAGGCTCCTACATTCATTTGCAGGTGAAGCTGGTGGTAAGTTTCCCAGTCCCAGGAGTTCCTGTAATGAGGTTTGAGGCCTCTGTTGCCTCTGTCACCCTGATGCTGAGCCTGGTGCTGTGCCTGTGGCCTGTGGCGAATGGGGCCCACCAGGCATGAACCGCAGGCTGTACTCAAACCTAGTCAGGCCGCCTCCGCGGTTCGCCTGGGGCACTCACTCCGTGGCCGCCAACTATCAGCAGCCGCACTCGCTGCACTTGCCGCACTCGCCTGCACTGTTTTTGCAGTCACGGATGTCGGCGCCGCAGCAGGGACAGGAGCTGCGGGCGGGGGGCTCAGAGGGAGCGGGAGGCTACATCGCCTCGCCTTGCCTCGAGCTAGAGGGTAGCGGCATTGCAACAGGAGCAGGAGCCACGGAGGCAACAGCTGCTTCCTTTGTTCGTCTCACACCCGCCCCTTGCGGCTGCGGCTTCACGTCGCGTCTCTCACCGTCAACACTCCGACCTCACCAGGTGATGATGTGAGATTCTCTAACCCAGCATCATCACCTGGAATGTAAGGGGCTCTAGAATGTGGGCGTGATGAGACGGCGGATGGAGACTGGACATGGTGGACCTGCCTTTGGCTGTGCATGTGGTTGGGGCCTATGAAGATGTAACTATAATAAACTCTTTATTTGGATTACATGCCGCCTCTGCTGTGTACTTCACATTTGACGACGAGTGACTTGTGGATCCTGAAACCTGCAGTTTGTGACATTTATGGACAGTGGCCCCAACACAGCGAAGAAGCTTTTGGCCACAAGCACAACAGAGGATCAGATTGTTGAACGCTGTATACTGCTTTTGTGTAACATTTGGAAGCCTACTGGTGCGGTGCCCTTACTCCTCATATAGTGATGATGGTCGTTGAAGGGTGTGCTGGTGAAATGACAGTTGCGCTGTGAGCTCAAGAGCCAGCACGAGAGTTCGGCATCGCAGAATTCTGAGGAGCTGCTGACCCATGTTACCGCCACCAGGAGCCGTGGGCCTTCATCACTGTCATCAGCCTGCCGTCAAGGGAGTTGCCGAAAGAGACACACAGTGACATGCGCCTGTGTGTGGTTACTTGGCAACCTCTGTTCAAGTCTGTTGTCAAAGGAGTTACCGACGGAGACGCGCAGTGACGCTCACCTACACATGGTTACTTGGCACCCTCTTTTCAAGCCTAGCGGTCATTGGAGGTTGGGTGACGATAGCCCGGAACTAGACGCTGCAACGTGTGTTGAGACATTGCTACCTTGCAATCTCAGCAAATAATTCGTAGCCATTGAAGGCTAGTTCACCCTGTCAGCTGATGCACGTGACGTGAGCCGACATTACCATTCCCTCAGAGGTACCGGCGGTGAGCTACTGTATAACAGTGTGCCCGAGATGTGTGTGACGGTGTGTGGTGTGCAGCCTAAGTGAGTCTTTGGGACGTGTCCTGGCCTCTGTGCGGTACAGTGTATGTCAGTTTTTCAAAGTTCACCGTAATTTTTTAACGCAGCGCTTTCATCAGATCAAGGCAACATTATAAAATATCGATAACTTTAACCTCTGCTTTGACTGGTAATACAGCCCACGCCCTGCCCTTGGTGATTTGTTATGCATACAGCCACAAGGTGTTCCGCTGACTTACAGAGAAGTACATACTACCAACAGTGCCAAAGTCTTTTGCTTCATACTGACCTCCGTTGTGGCGAACTACTCCTGTCTGCTGCTCCTGCTGATTCTACCATATTAACCTTGACTTTGCACATCTTGTATATTTTATTATTTTTCATCATGTGATGTGGTCTAAGGTATTGGTTGTGTGTTAGTTCATCTAGGGGTCATTCAACCAGCTAGCTACTGTAGTGGTAGAACGCTGAACACATTTAGTGCTAATTTATGGTTATTCGCCTTATTTTGTGCATCAAGCAGACCGTCACACCTCCTCAGTTTTTCCTTGCATCGCCGGGTGACGCACCGGTACCTTGGTTGAAATGGAAGAAGGTGTTCAGTCACTGTGCAAGGGTGTGTGGGACATCACTTAGCGCTGAGCCAAATTATCCTTGCCGGTGCATTGTTTGGGTACCGAAGGTCAGGAGGTGTTCGAACACCTTCCTCATCTGTCTGATGCTGATGCTGCAAATCTTGACGAATATGAAATTTCTCTAAAAAAAATTGACTTCCATTATCTTTCCAAATTGAGCACAGTGCTCGAGCATTACCAATTGGGGAAGAGGATGCAAAGACAAGGTGAATCAGTGGAGCAGTATGTGACAGAGCTTCGCAGGCTGGCTTCAACTTGTGGTTTTGGTGGCAACTGCGAAGAATGTCTGAGGGACCAGTTTATGTTGGGGTGCTTGTTAGAGAAAGTAAAGGAAAATATGTGGCAGAAGGACAGTCCTTCTTTGCGAGAAGTACTCACAATTGTTAAGATGTATGAACATTCAAAAGTGTATGTGGAGTTCATTATGAGCAGCAATGATAGCACAGAAAAAACTGATAATGTGGCGGTGAAATTGGTTCAAGACAAAACTGCGAAAAACAAAACAATGCAAGAAAATGCTGCAACCAAAAACAAAATGTTTGTGGGGAAATGTTTCCGATCGGGAATGCTGGCCACATGGCCAACAACAAGGACTGTCCTGGGTGGAAGCTGGTATGCAACAAGTGGGGGAGGAAGGGGCACTTCGCGAAGTGTTGCAGATCTTCAAACACGACAAAGAAGGTACGTGAGGTTGGGTGTGATGATGTTGACGATCATGACAGTTCAATTGGGGTGGTAACCGTACAGCGAACGGAAGATGGTATGCTTGATGGACCCTTCGAGACCATTCTTGTTAATGGGGAGCCCGTCAGAATTTTGCTTGACTCAGGCACAAAGATAACACTCATTCCAAAGTTTTTCTATGACCGTTGTTTGAAAACAAAGGTAAAATTGTTGAAACTGGATGTGAAACCGAAGGGGCACGGTGGTGAACCTATTAAGTTACTAGGGTGCTTTTGGGGCACTATTGAGTTTAAGGATCGTGTAATACCAGGTAAAATCTAAGTTTTGATCAAGGGAGATTCCTTCATTAGTTCGTTTCACCAACGTGACTCAAATGCGTATCTTGACCCTAATGAGGATCCCCTGGTGAGGGTCAGAGATGTCCCCACAGTAGGGACGATTGCAACTTGTGATGATGTATGGGTGGAAAAGTTTCCTGAGGTCGTCAGGAAAGGTTTGGGTTGTCTCAAAGAATATATACTCTTGATCATGCTGAAAACTGGGGCACAACCAAAAGCTGCCATGGTGTGGGGGGTTCAGATGTTGGTAAGGGAAAGTATGAAGGTGGAATTAGATAAGTTGGTAGACAATGGCATCATCTAGGCAATTGAAGCCTCAGAGTGGTTTGCATCAGGTGTGATGGCACGCAAGGCCAGTGGTGAGGCCAGGCTTTGCGTGGACCTTAGAGAACTTAACAAGTTGGTTGTTGTGGACCATTACCCTGTTCCGAATATCAATGACATGTTATGTTCCCTCAATGGTGCCAAGCATTTTTCCTTGCTAGATCTTACATTGGCTTATCACCAGCTCAAGCTTCATCCTTCTTCCTAGGAACTCACCACTTTTGTCACACCCTTTGGTATCTTCAAATTTCTCAGGATGCTGTTTGGTTTGATTTTTACAGCATCGGTTTTTCAATGGGCTATGGAGAGAATTTTGGAAGATGGCAAAGGGGTGAAGGTCTATCAGCATGACATATTGGTGTAGGGGACTGATCGTGGTGAGCATGACAAGAGGTTGTGTGATGTGCTGAGGAGGTTGCAGAAGAGTGGACTAACATTAAAATCTGAGAAGTGCAACTTTAACGTGTCATAGATAGAGTACTTGGGTCATTTGATCACGGGAAATGGCATTCGATCCAAGAGTGCTTTGGTGTGTGCCATCAAATACGATATCCCCAAGACAAAGAGGAATTTGTGAAATTCCTGGGCATGGCTGAGTTTTATAATAAATCTGTGCCCAGGCTTGCTGAGAGAACCATGTGTATGAGGGCTTTGCTTGGCAAGAGTTTGTGTGGTGTAGATCTTGTGAGGAAGAGTTTAATGACATGAAGGAAATCTTGGAGGGTTCATATACGATTTAGGCAGTTTTGACATTAGGGATGAGACACTGGTTATGACTGAGGCCAGTTCTAAAGGATTGGGGGCAGTCTTGATGTAGAGGTCTGGTGGTCACAGCAGGACGATTCTTTTCATTTCAAGAGGCTTAAGGGGTGCTGAGGTCAACTACTCGGTTGTGGAAAAAGAGGCATTTGGTGCTTATTGAGCCTTAAGGAAGCTCAGAAAGTTTCTTTGGGGACATATTTGTGGTCAAAACCGATCACAAGCCTGTTAAAGAAGATCTTTTCTAACAAAGGCATTTACTTAGTTTCACAACACATCCGTAAATGGGTGTTTGCCATTCAGTAGTTTATTTTTGAGGTGTCGTATGTTCCTGGGGTATGTAACATTCAGGCTGACTGCTTCTCGAGGCTGTGTCACACACATGAGGAAGATAGTGTGGAGGATGGAGACCATTTTGCATGGGAAGATGTTGATGATGAAGTGAAGGTGTGTCAGGTAACAGAGGGGCTCATCCAGGAGTCAGAATGGAAGAGAGGACTCCAGAATGATCAGGTGCTGCAGAAGATAGTGGGAATGATTTTGGGAGGTTGGTGTTCCAAATGAAGGTGTGACCAGTAGATTTTAGGGTATTGGCAAGTCAAAGATGAATTGTGTGTTGTCAACAGTTTGTTGTTGAGAGGGAATAAGTTGATTCCACCGTGTGATATCAGGAAAAGATTGGTGGACCATGCCCACGCCAGCCATATTGGCATTTAAAAAACAAAGGAGTGAGTTAGAGTGAACTACTGGTGTCCAGCAATGGACATGTTAATTGAGAGGGAAGTAAGAAACTGTCTGGAATGTGTAAAGAGTGATAAAGTACTTAAATGCAGGACTCAGCCCATGGTTGTAAGAGAAGAGGCTACTGGGCTTTGGAGTACATAGCATTAGACATTTTAGGACCGATCAGGGTGAAGTCTTGTGATAGGTATGTCATTGTTTGTATAGACGTATATTCTTGGTGGCCAGAGATCAAGATCGTAAACTCGGTAGAGTCCAGAGAAGTAATAAAATTTCTGAAGGAACTATTTGAGAGGGAGAGTTTCCCCTCCTCTGTGCTCACTGATAATGGTGCCCAGTTAACCTCTGAAGTAGTGGAGTCTTTCTTGAAGGACAGAGGGATCAGGCATAAGAAGGCAGCATTGTACCACCCTGAATCCAGTGATGTCGTGGAGCGCTTTATCAAGGTGCCTTCAGCAGTCTTTGGTGTGTGGTGTGGAGTGGGAGAATGAAATGAGAAGAAAGGTGCGCGAATATCGCTTAACACCACACTCTACTATGGGTATCTTACACTTCTAGTTGTTTAAGGGGAGGGTTCCCAGTTGTGAGACTATTCTAGGGTGGGTGATTGAAAGCAGGAGGAAAGTGGATAATCATGATGGTAAAGTGGAGGGGTGGAGAGAGAGACAGCGTGAGAAGAAGGAGCAGAGGAAATGTCTCTATGATGTGAGGAAAGCCGTGAAGGAGACTACTGTACAGGAGGGGGACTGGATAAAAATCAAATCCCCAAAGAAGGGAAGCGGTCTAAATTATCAACTGTTCAAGGTAGTAAAATTGTTTAAAAATGTGTTAAAAACAAGTGATCACAGGATAGGGAACCTTAACAGGGTAGCTAAATTCTACCATGTGGAGAAGGATTCTGGTAGCTCATTATTGGATCCTGGGAGTGAGGCGAGTAATAGCTCCTTGCAGGCTCCATTAGGGAACCAAAATGTGACACATCAAGTGGGTTCGGAGGAAGCCTGCGTGTCTACGAGACTATGTTTGAAAGAAGTCTTGTGCGTGCCTTTTATTCGTGTGATCATAAGGTTGTTCTTGGTAAAACATCACATCATTTGTTGCTTTATGATCATGTCTTTTGCTTGTATATACTTAGCTTGTTTTTATTTTCTAATATGCTGTGGGTTTGTATTGGTTGAGAGAGGTGATGAGGTGTTCTGTATCCAGGTGATGATGTGAGATTCTGTAACCTGGCATCATCATCACCTGGAATGTAAGGGGCTCTGGAATGTGGGCGTGATGAGATGGCGGGTGGAAACAGGACAAAGTGGGACCTGCCTTTGGCTGTGCGTATGGTTGGGTTCTATGAAGATGTACCTACAATAAACTTTGTATTTGCATTACATGCTGCCTCTGATTTGTATTTCACACATCTCTGACAGTAAACATAGAAATACCTTTTGCATTCCATACATACTACTTGAACAGTGGAGGCCTGATATAAACACAAGGGCATTCTTAGGGTCCTAGGAAGGATAACCATTGTGTCTTGAACTTGATTTAATGGTTCAAAGGGTCATCGCTGATATAACTGAATAAACCATATTTGTTTTTTTATTTATTGTATAACTTTTATAGTTATTTATTGTATCGCACTACTTGTTGCCCTTTTTTCAGAGTGTTACTAGGTGTTAGTATGAAAGCAGGGTAGATAGAGCCTTATACTTCCCTTCTGAACATAAGGCACAGCCAATATACTGTTTGTCAAAACATTCCCATGGTTCTTAAGCAGGCAGGTCAAACAGCAAGAACCTAGATATTTTCAATCACTCTAAAAACGTAAGTGATGCCTTTAATGTACTCAAACTTTGCATTCATAAAAAAAACTCATTTAAAAGGAGAGTATTACTCATACGATAAAAGGTAATATGATCACAATGAGAGATTGCAATAAACAACAAAGTGATGGAAGGAATGGTTGAACTAATCTCAGCCACTGGCCATCGCTCAGAGCAACATTCCACTTCATTGTTTTTGGCCCACAATGCCTCTCTGGACAGAGACCAGCCATATCCAAATCAATCTTATTCCTGCTCTGATAGGAATATTTCAGCCCGAACTGCCATGCTTGGTCCCTTCCAGATGGCAGCACAAGCAGCCCCAGACCAGGTTTAGCTTACTTAGGCCTTATCAGTGAGCTGTAGCCTGAGTCCTATGGCACTGTGAGCATTAGATACATGGCAGGTCTCTGGCTAGAGAGGTAAAGTGGATAGCTGACTGTGAGATTGCCAGTGGTTGAGATTAATTCAAGCATTCATTCCATTATTTTGTCTCTTGAGGATGAGTGTCTTGAGGATCAGAGGCCGCCATGCTCTGTCACTTATCTTTAAAATAAATTAGCATTACATTCTCAGAAGTGTAGCGCAGGTTCACTGACAGAATATCGACCCCCTAAATATCGCCATACAAAAATATCACGAACAAAATATCGATGACAAAAATATTGTCATCATATCTTTATAATGGTAAGTACAAAAATATCGAAAAAAATATCGATGTAATTAATATTGTTGTACTAAATATCGTTTTTTAAAATTTTTATAAAATAGATTAATAAATATTAAATAAATTAAATAATATAAATTAAAAAAAATAAAATGCATGTAATATATATTTTAACAAATGTAACAAATTAACTCAATTTAAAAAAAGTTAAACACATAATAATTAATATTTACACTTTTGCAAAGAAATTCGATCCTGAAAGAAGGCAAAAAATCCAGAGCGGGGCTGTAGATCAACAGATCAACTCGCAAAGTGAAGCCAGTTCTGATACTGGGTCAGAACAAGAACAAGAGGAATCAGGTGGAAGAGGTATGAGGGATGTAAGACTTGCTGTGACTGACGAATTCCGTTTTATGTTGCTGGAGCAACAGACAGACCATCGTTCAGGGAGAGGTCGTGGAAGAGGAAAGAGTCAAGGAAGAGGAAACAAAGAAGAGGGGGTGAGGGATACAGGAGGAGCACAAGAATGGCATACAAAGCGTTCTCTGCGCTCCAATGTGAAGAATGCAATGAAGAAGTGATGACAAGTAACACGGTTATTAATTTAAGTACTGTGATTCTAACAGCGGAAGAACAATCGGTACTAGAATTGGGACTTTCATTTTGTGACAATAATGATTTTAATTATCCAAGTTGCAGAATGGATTTGTATCGTTTCATCCGGAAACTTAAATTAATAAAGTTGCATTATAATCGGCATTCCCAAAGCTCCCAAAGACAAGAAACAATAATAGATCCTCAACATGAACTAAATACCTTAAGTGTTAATGATATACCTATCCTGACAGACCTCTTGACATTAGCCGATGATACTAATATGGATATGGATAATTCTGAAAATATGAATGAAATATCAGGAAATAATGAACAAGCTGAATGGATGGCATTAAGCTTAAAAAGTGGGGATTATACTCCATTCAGGCCACCGTCAAGATTTGTACCACAGTTGCCAAGAGATAATGTGGATATTTTTAGTGAGAATGTAACGAAAGATTTGAAATTGTTTTATTATGAGCTAAATCAAAAGAAAAAACAAATAAATCCGAAAAAAGCTCTAATACATAAAACTGTGGCAAAATTACAGAAAGAAGATGGAATCTTGATAAAACCCTCGGATAAGGGGGTAATGTCGTTTTATGGGGCCGTGAATTATACAAAAAAGAAGCATTGAGCCAATTGAACAATCATGAATGCCTTCAGAAGATTAGCATGAAAGAATATGAAGGAGTGAAGGACTTGTTTTTTGACAGACTCGAAATATGGAAACAAGATGAACTGTTAAGCTGGGATGAGTTCAAATTTATCAAAAAAGAGAAACCAGTAATACCAGTGTTTTATATGCTCCCGAAGGTGCATAAAAGTACCACCACACCTCCGGGTAGACCTATAATCTCTTCATGTGGCAGCTTGTTCGAAAATGCATCTAGATATATTGATTATTTTTTAAATCCTATTGTTAGAACATTGACTTCACATATCAAGGATTCTACTGATTTTCTTAAGTGTATTTTTGATATTCATTGGGATGCTACCACCATGATTTTAATGACATTGGATATCTCCACGTTGTATACGAGTATACGTCATGTAGATGGTTTAAAAGCGGCAGAGTACTTTTTGAATAGAAAACCAATAAGATTCATGAAACATAATCGAATGATTTTAGAGTTAATGGAGTGGTGTCTGACGAATAATATATTTTTATTTGGGGATGATCTCTATCGGCAAGAACAAGGGACGGCGATGGGCACCTGCTTCGCCCCCAGCTATGCTAATTTGCATCTAGGCTGGTGGGAGGAGCAGGTGGGAGGGGGGCCGCCCTTAGAACATTGGTCAGGTAACATTTTACTTTGGGTAAGATTCATAGATGACGTTTTCGTGCTGTGGCAGGGCACGGAAACGGACATAGAACAATTCATTGTGGATCTGAACCAGAACTCGTTGAATTTGAAATTTGTGGGACAGTTCAGTAAAACCAGCATAGATTTTCTTGATATCAGAATTCAACCAGTAGGGGAAAAACTTGAGACCACTATATTTCGAAAACCCACTGCGGGAAATACTATTCTCCACGCGGGGAGTGCCCACCCAGCACCATTGATACGAAGTATTCCCTTTGGGGAATTTTATAGGGCTAGGCGGGCATGTAGCAGCCAGGAAGAGTATCTGAGAATCGAACAGGAAATGATGAGTAGATTCACTGAGAGAGGGTACTCACCACACATAATAGAAGGTGCAGCTAAGAAAGCCAGGAATCTTGAGAGACAGAAGGTACTCTTTGAACCATCACGAACTCAGAAAAAGAAGGAGAAAACTAAGCAGAAAGATCAGAAAAATGTGGAGAATCCAAGATTTATTATGACTTTTAACACCAAACATAAAGAAATCAGAGCCATTTAAAAAAACATTGGTATCTGGTACAGGGTGACCCTTTGATAGGCCCACAAGTGAATAAACAGCCTAATATCACTTATAGGAAATCAAAGTCATTGAAAGATTTAATTGTGAGAAGTGAATTTCAGGAACGGAAGAGTGGAGCCTTGAATTGGCTCCAACAAAAACCAGGTTTTAAAAAATGTTCTAAATGTAAAGCGTGCCAACATGGAATGAATGGCACGAATTTTAAAACATTTTTTAATAAAACTATTTTTATCAAAAGTTTTTAACCTGTAGATCTGATTTTGTTGTCTATTTATTGCAATGTGACTGTCCGAAGGTATATATAGGTAGTACAACTTTACCAGTGTATAAAAGGATTTTACAACACAGGAGAGCAATTTTAAACAAGGATAGAACTTACCCGGTTGCAAGACACTTTGAGAAGTATCATCAAAGTAATCCCTCCAGCCTACAGTATAGCTGTATAGCAGAAATTCCCGTAAAAGAGAGGAGGAGATAGGGAAAAGGAACTCAGGAAATTGGAAACCTATTATATTTTGGAGTTTAATAGCAAGGAACCTCATGGATTGAACGTAGATGAGGGCCTTTATACATGTCTACACTGAGGTTGTTGAGGGAAGGGAATGTAAGGGTACAAACTGCACAAAATGAGACTTTTTTACTTTTTCTGTTTTTATTGGTATGGTAAGAATTTGAGGAAGAGGGATGTAAAAGGATTAGATGATTGCTGTACATAAGAAAAATTGTTTTTAAGATGTAACTTTTTATATGTACAGCTTCTCCTGTTATTTCATACAGATTAAGAAGTAATTAAGGGGTAGTTCATGTATATCGATTTTAGATATTTTTAGGATATTAATAGTGTTTTAAAAAAGTGTTTTTTTCTCTATTGAGTATATGAAATAAGTTTCCCCTTTTTTTAATGTGGAAGAATAATATACTGTGAAGCACTTGCACTTTAGAAATTTGGTATATATAATGACATTTTAATTATATAGTTTTTTGTATATTGTGTTTTAATTAGTATATGAAATACATGTAATAATATACGGTGAAGCACTTGCACTTTTAGCGAGTGATTTGCACTTGGTATTTGCACTTTAATAATTGAAGAACTTTACGATATATTTAATTGAAAAATAATCTTTTTACTCCCCGTTGGCTTTGAAACTGTAGGAATATATTTAGAACGTATAATTTGAGGAATTAGAGGTTGCAAAAATAGTAACATGGGATGTTTATTTGATTACTTTCATGAAAAACTGATACGTGAAATTTGACCGGATATCTGAATTATAAGTACAAGGGACTCGGAGTCTCTGTGAGATATAAAATTTCAGAAAGGCAAAGCACAAGTATGATTTAAACATCCTCTATGGAAATTCTATGCTACTAATAGCAGAAACAATTTTAACAAAAGGAACTTTCCTTGTAATGTGTTTTTGTATATACCTTGCATGTTCTAATATGGCCGCCGCTGTAATAGGAGTAAGCGTGCTGGCTAATGTTTTCTTTAATTCTCGTAGTCCCTCTTCAATGTTCTTTGTCTTTGAAAGTGAGTATTTTAAGAAAAAAATGTTGGCGCTCAGACATTGTGAGCAAGGCAGCTGAGACTGCTGAAACGCGTAGATGTTGTTTTGTCGTTCAAATAAAGAACTGAGTAATTGAACCCGCCTGGGAGTGCTGGACGATTATTTTTGAAAAAAATATCTCATTTGGAATATATATATATATGTATATATATATATGTTTACATATATCTACTTAAGAAAGAATTTTTAAACTAATAATATTAATTTATATTATAATTTCATAATTATTAAATAATGTAATATTATAAAAAATAAATAACACTGAGGCTGGGCTCAAATTTACGTACACAATCAGTGACGAAAGAGTTGCCTTTTTGGATACAGAGGTGTATATTAGCCAAAAAGAAATTCATACAACACTACATCGAAAGGCAACTGCCACCAACGCCGTCCTCCATGCTGAAAGCTATCACCAAAAAAGTGTAATTAATAACATCCCATATGGTGAATTCCTAAGAGTGAGAAGGATATGCTCAGAGGAATCAGAATGGCAAAAAAATAGCAGATTAATTGCTGATAGTTTTAAAAAACGAAACTATAATAAAAAATTGGTTGGAGCATGCCAAGAAAAAACAGCAAAACTGGTACGGTCAGAACTGATCACTAAAAAACAAAATTACCCTAACATGGATGTGACGAAGCAAACAGTAAGGTTGATCACTACGTATTCCACAGAGAACAAACAGATCAGAAATATATTAAGAAAAACTGGAATATTCTAACCTTGGACCCCACAGTTGCCAAAATAGTGGGAGATAATCCAAATATAACATTTCGTAGAGCAAAAATCTAAAGGATGTGTTGGTACATAGTCACTTCAGAAATAAAACAAAACAGACAACGTGGTTACAAAGTGTGGGATTCCGCAAATGCAACAGTTGCAAAGTATGTACCATTGCTAAAAATACAAAAGAAATCGAAATGGCTAACAAAAAAATGTGGAAAATCAGACAAAGAATAACCTGTAAGAGTCAATTTGTGATCTACATAGTGGAGTGCCCCTGCCCACTTAAATATGTTGGCAGTACTATATGTGACCTAAAGAAAAGGATTTTAGAGCATGTGAGGGCAACAGTGAACACTGACAGAAGTAATGCTATAGCTAAGCATATGGAAAAAGAACATGGTGGAAACTGGAAATTGTTAACTTTTTATGCCGTGGAACAGGTGGAACAACAACTCCGTGGTGGAGATAGAGAAAAAATCCTGCGGCAAAAGGAATCCAGGCATATACTGAATTTTCGAACCCTGACCCCGAGAGGGTTAAATCAAGATGAGGAGCTTCATTCACACTTATGATGCACATATATGATGACTTAGTGAGACTGTTTGACAAATGATGCTAAGGGCATTTTCGGACATCAAAAATGACATGAATATTAACCTCCCTGATTTGATTTTAACTGTATGTGTATATATGTTTTTGATATAAAATTCCCATTGTATCTATGGCTGCAACGAATGAAGAGATACAATATACATATAAAAAATGGTAATGAAAAGGCACTAATTTAGTATGAAGGAGTAAAGAAGTTTATATTAGTAACAAAGATCTTAATAATGTGGAGTTGGTGGACTCAGATATAGAATTAGAAATGGGTGTACTACAAGTTTTTATATAAAAATGCATATGCCCACTGGAGGGCTGGATTGCTTTAGTAAGTAAGGGTATAATATCTATTATAGTTTCATAACATAAAAAACACAAAAATGCATATTCCCCATGACAGTGGCCGGGTGCCAGGGTTGAAATGGATAATACTGGAATAGGTTATGAATGCCAAGAACAGCTATAAAATAAGCAAGAGGGAATAGCTCAGTATGTTAAGATATGTGGAATGGAAATAGAGAACGAGGGTTCGAGCCCAGCCATTGACAGCAACTAATGAAAATTTCACTTAACTGCTAGAATTAATGTAGTTACCCTAAATTATCGCATGAAACGTTATTTAAGAATATTAATTTGTTTTCCCTTTTAGTTGTGTAAACAGAACACTTTGAAATGGATGGAAGGATTGAATTTATAGACTAAGTAGTGCTGTAACGAGAATATATGTAAAAGTTAAGCTATTTGGTCATTCTGTTGCCATAATGTAATTTTAATGTAAATATGGCTCCATGATTTAACGACAACATGGAAAGGCGCAACTACAAATACCATAATGCAACAGTTGGACTTAACAGGAAGTTGGGTCATGAAATATATTTCTTTAAATAGAACTGAAAGAGTATGGCGCCCTGTGTTGATCGATTGTTCCCCGTGAGCAAGGTTCCCCGTGAGCAAGGTCTCGGCTGAGACCGAAACGCGTTGGGGTTGTGTGTTGGCAGCGTTTTTTGAAAATAAAAACACCCTGGAACCAGCGTTGGTATGATGTGATGATTCATACTTATTTCCAACTTTAAAAGAGCTGTGAGTGCGGTGAGGAAATCCCTGTTCAAAGGGATATCGTGGCGATATATATATATGTTTACATATATCTACTTAAGAAAGAATTTTTAAACTAATAATATTAATTTATATTATAATTTCATAATTATTAAATAATGTAATATTATAAAAAATAAATATATATACATATACTGATGAAATAAAATGTTTAACAAACCATTCGAATTAAATTAAAAAACTAAACAACTTAAAATTCTTTAAATGTAGTAAAAAGATTTTCATATATAAAAACATCAATAATTAAAAATATTATAATTTTAAATAAACAAAAAGACAATAATATAAATTATAACAATATAAAAAATATATATATATAAAATGAAATACATAAACTATTCCCAATACAATTTATTTAAAGCTACCTAAAGTATTATAATAAATAAAAAACTTACAATTCTCACTTCACGCAATGCAAAAATAAAAAAACTTGGTAAAATTTACAAATCTCTCTCGAATAAATAAAATAGTAGTAAACATATTTAATTACAGATAGGTTTTGTTTACTATAACCATTTGAACCACTACAACAGAAGGGAAACTGTTGCAGTACAGAAGGGTAAAATGTATTACTCCCACTCCAATCAAAACAACAGTAGGGAAAGTGTTGGATTGCGGAACAGTAAAATGTACTATTCCCACTCCACTAAGTACAACAGTAGGGAAAGTCTTGGATAGCGGAGGGGTAAAATTTACTGTTCACATCCAGCCACTACAACAGTAGGGAAAGTGTTGGATTACGGAGGGGTTAAATGTACTATTCCCACTCCAGCTAGTACAACAGTAGGGAAAGTGCTGGATAGCGGAGGGGTAACATTTACTATTCCCACTCCAGCGAATACAACAGTAGGGAAAGTGTTGGATTGCGGAGGTTTTAAATGTACCATTCACACTCCAATAATTGCAACAGTAGGGAAAGTGTTGGATAGCAGAGGGGTAAAACTTACTATTCCCACTCCAGTCAGTACAACAGTAGGGAAAGTGTTGGATAGCGGAGGGGTAAAATGTACTATTCCCACTACAGCAAGTTCAACAGTAGGGAAAGTGTTGGATTGCGGAGGGGTAACATTTACTATTCCCACTCCAAATAGTGCAACAACATAAGGAACAAAATATCTTAAACAAAATAAAATGACTTCAAAAACAAATTAAATTGAAAAAATATAACAATGTATCTAATTTAACAAAAATTTAAAAATAAAAACATATTACAATGTTAAATACATAACACAAATTCCTACAAATATTATTATAAATAAAATTCAAAAATAATTTTCATACAAAAAAACTTTTTTATTTAAAAATTCTTTTTAACAAAAAAATTACGTACATTTTATTACTTACTTACCACCGTATGACCTCACAAAACTCTCAACCCACACCAAATAATTTACTTTAAAAAAAAATATTTACACAATGCAAATATTTAATAACAAGCCATTTATCTTTAATTATTAATTAATTATAGTTAATATACTACCCCTACAAAACACCTAACACACTCATAAAATTTATCAAAAATGATTTACACAATTAACATGATTAACAAATTATGAATTAATAATAATAAAAAATATGAATTACTTTAAATTAATTTACTTCCCACCCTATACCCCTACAAAACCCACAACCCACATATACAATCTAAAAGAAATAATGTAATAACACAATTAACATAATAAATGATCAATTAAACACATATTTATTAAAAACTGAATATAAATTATTAAAATGAAATAACTTCCCACCCTTTACCCCTATAAACCCCATAACCCACAACTACAATGAAATGAAAAAAATTAATTACATAATTAAAACAATTAATTGTCAATTACATAATTTATAGTATTTACAACTAATTATTAATTAATTAAAATTAATTTACTCCCCACCCTTAACCCCTATAAACCCCACAACAATTAAACATATTTAATTATCAATTAATTAATTACTTTTAATCACTAAATAATTAGTAATTGATTACAAATAAATTACTTTCCACCCTTAACCCCTATAACTCCATAAGCCACAACCCAAAAATATTAAATAAACAATCAACATAATTATTAATTATTATTTAATAATATACAAAAAATAGGAATTAATTACAAATAAATTACTTCCCACCCTTTACCACTATAAACCCACAATCCGCACCAAACATTTTTTACACAATTAACACATTTAGGGGCCCATTACGATGGCGGGCAGACTTTGTCCGCCCGCCACCGCAACAGAGCCAGGGACCGCCCGCTGACGTCGCGGCGGTCCCGCCCGGCACATTACGATGCGCCCGCCACACTGGCGGGCGCATCCCGCATAGTTTACATTGCGGCGGGCGGTGCTGTCAGCAGCACCCGCCGCAAGGTACACAATGCATGTTGTGCTTTTGCATGCACAACGTGACAGACACCGCGCGGTGCCTGCCACCTTGTGCATGCAAATGCAGGGGGGTACCATAGGTACCCCCCATGTGCACCCCCCACCCCCCCAACATCCTGGGGGCCCGCAACGGGCCCCCAAATGCGAATACCGCCTGCCTTTTCATGGCGGTAATGCCGCCATGAAAAGGCACCTCTCCGCCTGCATCCTAATATGGATGGCGGTGTCTCACAGACACCGCCACCATATTAGGCCCGTTACCGCACGGTCGGGAATCCGACAGGCGGTAACGCGGCGGGCGGTATTTTCATCCGCCGCTGACCCCCAGCCATGCTAATATGGCGGGGGTAAATGGAGTGGCGGGGGAGGAAATGGAGGGCGGATCGCCACCGCCAAGCGGGCGGTGGCGATCCGCCCTCCATCATAATGACCCCTTAATTTTCAATTAATTAATTAAGATTAATCAACAGTTAATTAATAATTATTTAAAAATAAATTACTTCCCACCCTTCACCCCTATATATCCCACAACCAGCACGTGAAATGTACTTAAAAAAAAAATATTATAGCACAATTACATAATTAAATATCAATAAAATAAATCATAAATTTGTTATAATTAAATTACTTTCCACCCTATATCCCCATAAAACCCACAGCTCGCTACGGAACTAAACAACACAAAATTAAATATAATAACTGCAACAAAAAACTTAAGAAATATATTAAATAAACATAAACAATAATTATACAAAGGATTACATCATATACATTCAAAATATAAACTAAAATACATAACAATAATTTAAAAAACTATATTTTAAACAACTTTGGGCCTTATTACGATGTTGGGCGGCCGACACCATATCGGTATGGGAACCGCCCGACCATTGGTCGGAGGTTCCGCATACCTAATCACAATGCGACCGCACATGGGGCCTCATTACGATGTCAGTCGGAAACCACTCCGACCGACTCCTTGTCGGAATCGTTTCCGGCCGACTCGGGTTCGGGGAGTCCGACCGACCGATTAGGATGATTCCAAACACCGAACCTTGCACCCTGTGCCAGGCACCCCATGGTGCATGGTTGGAAAGAGGGGACCCATGGATACCCCCAAGGGCCCCAACCAGAGGCCTCCAGGTGAAGGGGGCCTGCTACGGGCACCCAAAGTTGGTTTCCGACAGCTGATTTGTGTCGGACAGACCGAGTCAGAACAGCTGTCGGAATCCGACATCATAATCGGTCGGTCGGAAACGCGGCCCGTAGAGCTCTACGATTCGACTCTGACCGACTCAGACTCTCCGAATGCCGGTCGGAACCGATTCAGAATGACCGACTGACTACCTTGTATCGTAATCGGTCGGAAAGGTTTCCAAGTCGGTCGGAAACATGGCTTCCGACACGGGTACGGCCAAACCGAATGCCATTCGGAGTCTTTCCATCCGACATTGTGATGAGGCAAACTCCCATTTCCCTATGGGAGCTTGTGCTGCGGCCGTAAACTGGCCGTAGCACAAGCTCCTATAGAGAAATGGGAGCTTGCGTGAATCCCTGCATCGTGAGGCACACGGCCGCAGGGAGAAGGGTGCCATGCTAGGGGCCCCCAAAGTCACTTTCCGACAGGCTTTCCATGTCGGAAAGCCCGGCATGGAAAGCCTGTCGAAACCAACATTGTAATCCCTACGGCGGAAATGCCGTCCATAGGAATTACGTGCCGGTCTCTGACTGGCCGACGGGCTCCTTGAGCTCATCAGAATCTAGCCGAAATGACCGTCCGGTTTCACTTTCAACTGCCTGCATGGTAATGCGGCAGTCGAAACTGAAACTGCGATGAGGCTCGGAAAGCCTCCAACCTGAATCATAATCAGGCCCTATATGTTCTCAAACAATATTAATTACTTCTATATTTTAAAAATCAATATTACCGACCTTCAAATCGATATTCTTGACATCGATATTCTTGACCGATATTTCAATATCACGATACTTTAGACCCGATATTCTTTTACATCGATATTTTCAACTCAATATTTTGTCTGAATACCTGTAGCACAATGGTAGTTGGGATCACTTGACATTCCAATCAATGTTCAGTGCTGTTAATCAATGGCAGTAGCCCTACTGAATGCAAATACTGGCTTAAAGACTGATCATGTTACATGGTCACTGTAGCCGACAACTGGTAGCCTTAGGATGCTTTCATACAAGTTAAAGCCCTGGTCAAACCCGCATATAGCAGGATATAAAAATAATCAAAAATATGATTGTCAATGCCAGGCTATTTGGTTCATTGACGCAGGACCCAAAAAAATTCTAAGTGGATCACTAATTATATTTTGCAGGATACACAACTTATATCACCCTGAAATACACCCTGCAGTCATCTCCAACTAGATCTTAGTCCTTTCTGTGTTGTGTTTGTCAACACATTTGCTTTATAAACTACATAGAAATTCAACCCTAAAGAGATGATCCATTGCGCACTCAAAATTCATGCTCAGTGAGCAGCAATATGCTCACATCTATATTAGAACCTTGTTGACCAAATGAAATGGGCAGACCAGAGAGGATTTTCCAAGGGGCGCGTCTCCTCATCAAAACATTATTTTTGTGTATTATCGTGGGGATGCTGGAGAGTTTACCCAGCTTTATAGACATTGACTTGGATGTGGAAAAGATGTTGTTGGATTTGGATAGGGTTTATTGGAAGGCTTTGAGATAATATGGTGAAGAATTCTTATTCCCATCCATGGTCCACTTGTTATATAGTGACTACAGAGCATATACATTCATAAATTGAATATTTTACTGAAATGAAGAACTTGACAGGAACATCTTCTATTCTTTTAATTTTTGCTTCAGCTGTTGGAGTAATTTAGGTGTAAATGTGACATGATACATGGGAGGAGGCACTGGTGTAGATATGTATGTAGCAGTATTGATGTATCCTTGCTGAGGGGCATCTGAGTGCTGAGCTTTGTTCGAGATTCCAGTGGTACGAGTCTGATTATTTACAGTCAGGTAGGTAACAAAAGCACTTCTGTATGCAGAGGTAGTACTCCTTGAAGTGATTTGCTGTTAATCTTTAGAAAGAATTCAGGTTGCCAGTTTTTTGGATGTACATTTCTAATCCCTCTGGTCCTCTTACTACAAATGTCTTGATTTCAGTTGAGCATTGAGAGAACTAAGGGGCTGATTACGATGGCGGACAGGCTTCAGTCCGTCCACCATCGTTTCGTATTTGTGACCGCCCGCCAACAAGGCGGCGGTCCCACAGTACGCATTACGATGCGACCGCCACCGAGGCGGTCGCATTGCCTATGTTTTGTATTGCGGCGGGTGCTGCGGTCTGCAGCACCCGCCGCAGTACAAAACAAAGACAGGTTACATAACCCTGCACTACGTGGCAGGCACCATGCGGTGCCTGCCACATGGTGCAGGGATATGTAGGGGGCCACCATAGGTGCCCCCCAGGGCACATGTCCCAGCCCCAGGGATAAAGGGGGACCCGCTACAGGCCCCCAAATCTTTTTCCGCCAGACGTTTCACGGCGGCTTGATCATCGCGGAATGACAGACGGAAAGGGGTATCATAATCCCTATGGTGGTGCCTGGCAGGCACCGCCACAATGCAGGGACTAGTGGTCATTCAGATGGGTTGCATTGAATCTGCCCATCTGGACCGAAGTGGTCGGTCTTCCCGACCGCCACACTTTCACCCGCCATCATAATTTGGCGGCTGGAAAACCGCATTACGATGGCGGGGACCCCCACCGACAGGCTGTCGGTTGTGGTCCCTCCGCCATCATAATCAGCCCCTAAGATTCTCCCTTGCTTACATTTTTTCTCAAAGGAGGATACTAATTTCATAGGAATTGATTGAAAACCTAACTGCCTTTTTCAATTTCCACTCAAGATTCTGGTAATCCAAATGCAGTATTCTGTTGTTTAGAGTGGCCACCATAATTGTTCGGTTTTGCTCTATATTCGTATTACAGATTCAAAAGGCTTGGCTGTCTGTATTGTTTATATGCGTGTTGATTTGCAGTGTTTGGTGCTAAAAGGACTTGTGCTAGTCATAAAAGCCTTAGAGCAGCTAACTGTAATCTTACCACCTGTTCTCAAGTTCTCAAGAGTTTGTAACTTGAACTAGCCAATTGAATAAGGCATTTGGTGTTTATAAAGTACATAACTTTTTCCTTCCTACCACTGTCAAACATTCTCAGAAAAGGAGATCTCCCCCTTTGTCTATATACTGAAGTTCAGCAGCAAAGAATTTTCATGAGATTTTTTCCACCTCTGAAGAGCAATTAAAGCCAGTATATTAAGGCATGTCTATTCAATCTTCAGGGAACTACTGTGGTGGCAAATATGGCATCGGTTCTGTACAATAAGAATGAGTGGAAAACCCCTGACATCTTTAACCCGGAACATTTCCTGGAAAATGGCGAATTTAAGAAGCGTGACGCTTTTCTGCCTTTCTTGATTGGTAAGATGGAAATCATTGGTTTATGTGCTGAGTGGTAAAACATTGTGTACTATTCTGCACTTTCCATGCCCTGTATGTCTCAGTGGTCATCTGGAATGGTGAGAGAGAATCATGTAATACAATTTTGATGAGTTGTCTGGAGTGGAAGCTGGGAGAGATTTGGAGTTAGAGGGAGGATGAAGCCCGTACAGGACATATCTGCTTTTGCTGAAACCTAAGGGCCTAGTATGAAAACAAACATATCTCCTACCTTAGAAGTTCCAGACTATACTGCCTTCTAACTGCAACACATGCCTTCGCAAAGTAATGTCAATACATTATTGTTGCAAAAACATCTATCAATCTATCACGATGTGTCAAGTAATTAATTACAGTTCGATACAGTCGAAGTGAACTGTGTATCAGCAGTCACCAGTAAGATCTAATGTTCCATGTGATAAAATCATTTTCCAAAACACCTTTTGCAAAAATAACTTTTCCAAAACATAATTTACATTAACATCACTTTTCTATTTTCATAAATTGCGACCTACTTTATACCCTAAATTTAATTCTTTTGCTGCTGAGCCTTTTCCTGCTAGAATGCTAAGCCCTTTTTTTTGCTATTTGGTGTACATCATCCTTACGCCTTCATAACTTTTCCTCAATAATGTGTGTACTTTTTCCAGCACCCATGGGATGCTAAAGGTACCCAGGGTTTTTGGATATATTTTGATGAAGCTGCATAAGAAAGCATATTTGTTTTCTAAAAATGTAATAAACAAAAGGTTTGCTCTACTAGTATCACCATCTACCCAGCTTTCCGGAACAAGCCCAGTTGCATGAAAAAACACTTTTATTTACCACAGTTTTTGCATTTTTTATCCGAAAGGTAGTTCATTTTTCAGAATTTTTGTGGTTTCAAGCTACTTGCAGTTTGTGGTGGAAACAGGTGCAAAACCCATGGGTGAGTCCAGAAAGCTATACATTTCCGAAAAGTACACAAAATTCTGAATTTAGCAAGGAGTAATTTGTGTAGATCTCTCATGGTTTTCTCAAGGAAAGTAAAGATTGAAATACCGCCACCGTGCATCTGGCGGTCGGAAGTTCGCCAGACTCGAAATCAGGACCATCGATTCTGCTGGATGAAATATGATGTTTTCAGGTTGCGTTTTGGGGCGTTTTGTGTCGTAGGCACTAAGCCCTGCCACACAAGTTGGGTGCTGTTTCTATCAGTTGATGTGTAGGCCCTGTGGCGTGTTTTAAGTTGGGGGATTAAGTCCCCTTGAATTCTGAGGGTCCCTGGGGTCCAACTAGCCCACCAGGTACCTCCAGTAAGCGCCACAGAGCTGCGTTGCAGAGAGGTGTAAAAAGGGGCGTGGCCTCAGACCACCTCTCTGCAACGCAGGCCTGTGGCGCTTACTGGAAGTACCTGGTGGGCTAGTTGGGCCCCAGTGACCCTCAGGATTCAAGGTGACCTAATACCCCAACTTAAAACGCGCCACAGGGCGCGTTTGCACAGTGGTGAAGGGAGGGGGCGGGGCCTCAGGTGACATGTGTGCAAACACGCCCTGTGGCGCGTTTTAAGTTGGGGAATTAATTCCCCTTGAATCCTGAGGGACCCTGGGGCCAACTAGCCCACCAGGTACCTCCAGTGCGCGCCACAGGGCTGCGTTGCAGAGAGGTGGTCCAGGCCACACCCCTTTTACACCTCTGTACAACGCAGCTGTGTGGCGCTTACTGGAGGTACCTAGTGGGCTAGTTGGACCCCAGGGACCCTCAGGATTCAAGGGGACTTAATCTCCCAACTTAAAACGGCCACAGGGCTTGTTTGCATACATGTCACCTCAGGCCCCCCCCCTCCCTTCACCACTGTGCAAACGCGCCCCGGGGCGCGTTTTAAGAGGAAGTTTTAATCCCCCTGCCCTATTATGTACTAAGCGATACAAAAGGGGATGATGGACGGAACGTTTGAGCCAATCAAACACTCACCCCAGTCAACTGATCTGGGTTTAATCCATCATCATTCTTTAGCTCACTCCACCACCCCAGTTCAGACATGGCCATATGCAAATCAGTCTGACCCTGTGCCTCATGGGAACAGTCCAGCCCGAACTGCCAAGCCATGTCTTCCCTGGACCGGAAACAAGCATCCTAGGACCGGTTTCTGGCATTCCAGCCGTCATCAGCCAGGCTTGCTTGAATCCAGTGGCAAAGTGAGCAAGGGACCCACGTCTGGGCATACCCCCGCCAACTTAGGGCGAACAAAGCGATACAAAGGGGATGATGGACGGAACGTTTGAGCCAATCAAACACTCACCCCCAGTCAACTGATCTGGGTTTAATCCATCATCATTCTTTAGCTCACTCCACCACCCCAGTTCAGACATGGCCATATGCAAATCAGTCTGACCCTGTGCCTCATGGGAACAGTCCAGCCCGAACTGCCAAGCCATGTCTTCCCTGGACCGGAAACAAGCATCCTAGGACCGGTTTCTGGCATTCCAGCCGTCATCAGCCAGGCTTGCTTGAATCCAGTGGCAAAGTGAGCAAGGGACCCACGTCTGGGCATACCCCCGCCAACTTAGGGCGAACAAAGCGATACAAAAGGGGATGATGGACGGAGACGTTTGAGCCAATCAAACACTCACCCCAGTCAACTGATCTGGGTTTAATCCATCATCATTCTTTAGCTCACTCCACCACCCCAGTTCAGACATGGCCATATGCAAATCAGTCTGACCCTGTGCCTCATGGGAACAGTCCAGCCCGAACTGCCAAGCCATGTCTTCCCTGGACCGGAAACAAGCATCCTAGGACCGGTTTCTGGCATTCCAGCCGTCATCAGCCAGGCTTGCTTGAATCCAGTGGCAAAGTGAGCAAGGGACCCACGTCTGGGCATACCCCCGCCAACTTAGGGCGAACAAAGCGATACAAAGGGGATGATGGACGGAGCGTTTGAGCCAATCAAACACTCACCCCAGTCAACTGATCTGGGTTTAATCCATCATCATTCTTTAGCTCACTCCACCACCCCAGTTCAGACATGGCCATATGCAAATCAGTCTGACCCTGTGCCTCATGGGAACAGTCCAGCCCGAACTGCCAAGCCATGTCTTCCCTGGACCGGAAACAAGCATCCTAGGACCGGTTTCTGGCATTCCAGCCGTCATCAGCCAGGCTTGCTTGAATCCAGTGGCAAAGTGAGCAAGGGACCCACGTCTGGGCATACCCCCGCCAACTTAGGGCGAACAAGCGATACAAAAGGGATGATGGACGGAACGTTTGAGCCAATCAAACACTCACCCCCAGTCAACTGATCTGGGTTTAATCCATCATCATTCTTTAGCTCACTCCACCACCCCAGTTCAGACATGGCCATATGCAAATCAGTCTGACCCTGTGCCTCATGGGAACAGTCCAGCCCGAACTGCCAAGCCATGTCTTCCCTGGACCGGAAACAAGCATCCTAGGACCGGTTTCTGGCATTCCAGCCGTCATCAGCCAGGCTTGCTTGAATCCAGTGGCAAAGTGAGCAAGGGACCCACGTCTGGGCATACCCCCGCCAACTTAGGGCGAACAAGCGATACAAAAGGGGATGATGGACGGAACGTTTGAGCCAATCAAACACTCACCCCCAGTCAACTGATCTGGGTTTAATCCATCATCATTCTTTAGCTCACTCCACCACCCCAGTTCAGACCTGGCCATATGCAAATCAGTCTGACCCTGTGCCTCATGGGAACAGTCCAGCCCGAACTGCCAAGCCATGTCTTCCCTGGACCGGAAACAAGCATCCTAGGACCGGTTTCTGGCATTCCAGCCGTCATCAGCCAGGCTTGCTTGAATCCAGTGGCAAAGTGAGCAAGGGACCCACGTCTGGGCATACCCCAGCCAACTTAGGGCGAACAAAGCGATACAAAAGGGGATGATGGACGGAACGTTTGAGCCAATCAAACACTCACCCCCAGTCAACTGATCTGGGTTTAATCCATCATCATTCTTTAGCTCACTCCACCACCCCAGTTCAGACATGGCCATATGCAAATCAGTCTGACCCTGTGCCTCATGGGAACAGTCCAGCCCGAACTGCCAAGCCATGTCTTCCCTGGACCGGAAACAAGCAAGCCTGGCTGATGACGGCTGGAATGCCAGAAACCGGTCCTAGGATGCTTGTTTCCGGTCCAGGAAGACATGGCTTGGCAGTTCGGGCTGGACTGTTCCCATGAGGCACAGGGTCAGACTGATTTGCATATGGCCATGTCTGAACTGGGATGGTGGAGTGAGCTAAAGAATGATGATGGATTAAACCCAGATCAGTTGACTGGGAGTGAGTGTTTGATTGGCTCAAACGTTCCGTCCATCATCCCCTTTGTATCGCTTGTTCGCCCTAAGTTGGCGGGGTATGCCCAGACGTGGGTCCCTTGCTCACTTTGCCACTGGATTCAAGCAAGCCTGGCTGATGACGGCTGGAATGCCAGAAACCGGTCCTAGGATGCTTGTTTCCGATCCAGGGAAGACATGGCTTGGCAGTTCGGGCTGGACTGTTCCCATGAGGCACAGGGTCAGACTGATTTGCATATGGCCATGTCTGAACTGGGGTGGTGGAGTGAGCTAAAGAATGATGATGGATTAAACCCAGATCAGTTGACTGGGGTGAGTGTTTGATTGGCTCAAACGTTCCGTCCATCATCCCCTTTTGTATCGCTTTATTCGCCCTAAGTTGGCGGGGTATGCCTAGACGTGGGTCCCTTGCTCACTTTGCCACTGGATTCAAGCAAGCCTGGCTGATGACGGCTGGAATGCCAGAAACCGGTCCTAGGATGCTTGTTTCGGTCCAGGGAAGACATGGCTTGGCAGTTCGGGCTGGACTGTTCCCATGAGGCACAGGGTCAGACTGATTTGCATATGGCCATGTCTGAACTGGGGTGGTGGAGTGAGCTAAAGAATGATGATGGATTAAACCCAGATCAGTTGACTGGGGTGAGTGTTTGATTGGCTCAAACGTTCCGTCCATCATCCCCTTTGTATCGCTTTGTTCGCCCTAAGTTGGCGGGGTATGCCCAGACGTGGGTCCCTTGCTCACTTTGCCACTGGATTCAAGCAAGCCTGGCTGATGACGGCTGGAATGCCAGAAACCGGTCCTAGGATGCTTGTTTCCGGTCCAGGGAAGACATGGCTTGGCAGTTCGGGCTGGACTGTTCCCATGAGGCACAGGGTCAGACTGATTTGCATATGGCCATGTCTGAACTGGGGTGGTGGAGTGAGCTAAAGAATGATGATGGATTAAACCCAGATCAGTTGACTGGGGTGAGTGTTTGATTGGCTCAAACGTTCCGTCCATCATCCCCTTTGTATCGCTTTGTTCGCCCTAAGTTGGCGGGGTATGCCCAGACGTGGGTCCCTTGCTCACTTTGCCACTGGATTCAAGCAAGCCTGGCTGATGACGGCTGGAATGCCAGAAACCGGTCCTAGGATGCTTGTTTCGGTCCAGGGAAGACATGGCTTGGCAGTTCGGGCTGGACTGTTCCCATGAGGCACAGGGTCAGACTGATTTGCATATGGCCATGTCTGAACTGGGGTGGTGGAGTGAGCTAAAGAATGATGATGGATTAAACCCAGATCAGTTGACTGGGGTGAGTGTTTGATTGGCTCAAACGTTCCGTCCATCATCCCCTTTGTATCGCTTTGTTCGCCCTAAGTTGGCGGGGTATGCCCAGACGTGGGTCCCTTGCTCACTTTGCCACTGGATTCAAGCAAGCCTGGCTGATGACGGCTGGAATGCCAGAAACCGGTCCTAGGATGCTTGTTTCCGGTCCAGGGAAGACATGGCTTGGCAGTTCGGGCTGGACTGTTCCCATGAGGCACAGGGTCAGACTGATTTGCATATGGCCATGTCTGAACTGGGGTGGTGGAGTGAGCTAAAGAATGATGATGGATTAAACCCAGATCAGTTGACTGGGGGTGAGTGTTTGATTGGCTCAAACGTTCCGTCCATCATCCCCTTTGTATCGCTTTGTTTGCCCTAAGTTGGCGGGGTATGCCCAGACGTGGGTCCCTTGCTCACTTTGCCACTGGATTCAAGCAAGCCTGGCTGATGACGGCTGGAATGCCAGAAACCGGTCCTAGGATGCTTGTTTCCGGTCCAGGGAAGACATGGCTTGGCAGTTCGGGCTGGACTGTTCCCATGAGGCACAGGGTCAGACTGATTTGCATATGGCCATGTCTGAACTGGGGTGGTGGAGTGAGCTAAAGAATGATGATGGATTAAACCCAGATCAGTTGACTGGGGGTGAGTGTTTGATTGGCTCAAACGTTCCGTCCATCATCCCCTTTTGTATCGCTTTGTTCGCCCTAAGTTGGCGGGGTATGCCCAGACGTGGGTCCCTTGCTCACTTTGCCACTGGATTCAAGCAAGCCTGGCTGATGACGGCTGGAATGCCAGAAACCGGTCCTAGGATGCTTGTTTCCGGTCCAGGGAAGACATGGCTTGGCAGTTCGGGCTGGACTGTTCCCATGAGGCACAGGGTCAGACTGATTTGCATATGGCCATGTCTGAACTGGGGTGGTGGAGTGAGCTAAAGAATGATGATGGATTAAACCCAGATCAGTTGACTGGGGGTGAGTGTTTGATTGGCTCAAGCGTTCCGTCCATCATCCCCTTTTGTATCGCTTTGTTCGCCCTAAGTTGGCGGGGGTATGCCCAGAAGTGGGTCCCTTGCTCACTTTGCCACTGGATTCAAGCAAGCCTGGCTGATGACGGCTGGAATGCCAGAAACCGGTCCTAGGATGCTTGTTTCCGGTCCAGGGAAGACATGGCTTGGCAGTTCGGGCTGGACTGTTCCCATGAGGCACAGGGTCAGACTGATTTGCATATGGCCATGTCTGAACTGGGGTGGTGGAGTGAGCTAAAGAATGATGATGGATTAAACCCAGATCAGTTGACTGGGGGTGAGTGTTTGATTGGCTCAAGCGTTTCGTCCATCATCCCCTTTTGTATCGCTTTGTTCGCCCTAAGTTGGCGGGGGTATGCCCAGACGTGGGTCCCTTGCTCACTTTGCCACTGGATTCAAGCAAGCCTGGCTGATGACGGCTGGAATGCCAGAAACCGGTCCTAGGATGCTTGTTTCCGGTCCAGGGAAGACATGGCTTGGCAGTTCGGGCTGGACTGTTCCCATGAGGCACAGGGTCAGACTGATTTGCATATGGCCATGTCTGAACTGGGGTGGTGGAGTGAGCTAAAGAATGATGATGGATTAAACCCAGATCAGTTGACTGGGGGTGAGTGTTTGATTGGCTCAAGCGTTCCGTCCATCATCCCCTTTTGTATCGCTTTGTTCGCCCTAAGTTGGCGGGGGTATGCCCAGACGTGGGTCCCTTGCTCACTTTGCCACTGGATTCAAGCAAGCCTGGCTGATGACGGCTGGAATGCCAGAAACCGGTCCTAGGATGCTTGTTTCCGGTCCAGGGAAGACATGGCTTGGCAGTTCGGGCTGGACTGTTCCCATGAGGCACAGGGTCAGACTGATTTGCATATGGCCATGTCTGAACTGGGGTGGTGGAGTGAGCTAAAGAATGATGATGGATTAAACCCAGATCAGTTGACTGGGGGTGAGTGTTTGATTGGCTCAAACGTTCCGTCCATCATCCCCTTTTGTCTCGCTTTGTTCGCCCTAAGTTGGCGGGGGTATGCCCAGACGTGGGTCCCTTGCTCACTTTGCCACTGGATTCAAGCAAGCCTGGCTGATGACGGCTGGAATGCCAGAAACCGGTCCTAGGATGCTTGTTTCCGGTCCAGGGAAGACATGGCTTGGCAGTTCGGGCTGGACTGTTCCCATGAGGCACAGGGTCAGACTGATTTGCATATGGCCATGTCTGAACTGGGGTGGTGGAGTGAGCTAAAGAATGATGATGGATTAAACCCAGATCAGTTGACTGGGGGTGAGTGTTTGATTGGCTCAAACGTTCCGTCCATCATCCCCTTTTGTATCGCTTTGTTCGCCCTAAGTTGGCGGGGGTATGCCCAGACGTGGGTCCCTTGCTCACTTTGCCACTGGATTCAAGCAAGCCTGGCTGATGACGGCTGGAATGCCAGAAACCGGTCCTAGGATGCTTGTTTCCGGTCCAGGGAAGACATGGCTTGGCAGTTCGGGCTGGACTGTTCCCATGAGGCACAGGGTCAGACTGATTTGCATATGGCCATGTCTGAACTGGGGTGGTGGAGTGAGCCAAAGAATGATGATGGACTAAACCCAGATCAGTTGACTGGGGGTGAGTGTTTGATTGGCTCAAGCGTTCCGTCCATCATCCCCTTTTGTATCGCTTTGTTCGCCCTAAGTTGGCGGGGTATGCCCAGACGTGGGTCCCTTGCTCACTTTGCCACTGGATTCAAGCAAGCCTGGCTGATGACGGCTGGAATGCCAGAAACCGGTCCTAGGATGCTTGTTTCCGGTCCAGGGAAGACATGGCTTGGCAGTTCGGGCTGGACTGTTCCCATGAGGCACAGGGTCAGACTGATTTGCATATGGCCATGTCTGAACTGGGGTGGTGGAGTGAGCTAAAGAATGATGATGGATTAAACCCAGATCAGTTGACTGGGGGTGAGTGTTTGATTGGCTCAAACGTTCCGTCCATCATCCCCTTTTGTATCGCTTTGTTTGCCCTAAGTTGGCGGGGGTATGCCCAGACGTGGGCCCCTTGCTCACTTTGCCACTGGATTCAAGCAAGCCTGGCTGATGACGGCTGGAATGCCAGAAACCGGTCCTAGGATGCTTGTTTCCGGTCCAGGGAAGACATGGCTTGGCAGTTCGGGCTGGACTGTTCCCATGAGGCACAGGTTCAGACTGATTTGCATATGGCCATGTCTGAACTGGGGTGGTGGAGTGAGCTAAAGAATGATGATGGATTAAACCCAGATCAGTTGACAGGGGGTGAGTGTTTGATTGGCTCAAACGTTCCGTCCATCATCCCCTTTTGTATCGCTTTGTTCGCCCTAAGTTGGCGGGGGTATGCCCAGACGTGGGTCCCTTGCTCACTTTGCCACTGGATTCAAGCAAGCCTGGCTGATGACGGCTGGAATGCCAGAAACCGGTCCTAGGATGCTTGTTTCCGGTCCAGGGAAGACATGGCTTGGCAGTTCGGGCTGGACTGTTCCCATGAGGCACAGGGTCAGACTGATTTGCATATGGCCATGTCTGAACTGGGGTGGTGGAGTGAGCTAAAGAATGATGATGGATTAAACCCAGATCAGTTGACTGGGGGTGAGTGTTTGATTGGCTCAAACGTTCCGTCCATCATCCCCTTTTGTATCGCTTTGTTCGCCCTAAGTTGGCGGGGGTATGCCCAGACGTGGGTCCCTTGCTCACTTTGCCACTGGATTCAAGCAAGCCTGGCTGATGACGGCTGGAATGCCAGAAACCGGTCCTAGGATGCTTGTTTCCGGTCCAGGGAAGACATGGCTTGGCAGTTCGGGCTGGACTGTTCCCATGAGGCACAGGGTCAGACTGATTTGCATATGGCCATGTCTGAACTGGGGTGGTGGAGTGAGCTAAAGAATGATGATGGATTAAACCCAGATCAGTTGACTGGGGGTGAGTGTTTGATTGGCTCAAACGTTCCGTCCATCATCCCCTTTTGTATAGCTTTGTTCGCCCTAAGTTGGCGGGGGTATGCCCAGACGTGGGCCCCTTGCTCACTTTGCCACTGGATTCAAGCAAGCCTGGCTGATGACGGCTGGAATGCCAGAAACCGGTCCTAGGATGCTTGTTTCCGGTCCAGGGAAGACATGGCTTGGCAGTTCGGGCTGGACTGTTCCCATGAGGCACAGGGTCAGACTGATTTGCATATGGCCATGTCTGAACTGGGGTGGTGGAGTAAGCTAAAGAATGATGATGGATTAAACCCAGATCAGTTGACTGGGGTGAGTGTTTGATTGGCTCAAACGTTCCGTCCATCATCCCCTTTTGTATCGCTTTGTTCGCCCTAAGTTGGCGGGGTATGCCCAGACGTGGGTCCCTTGCTCACTTTGCCACTGGATTCAAGCAAGCCTGGCTGATGACGGCTGGAATGCCAGAAACCGGTCCTAGGATGCTTGTTTCCGGTCCAGGGAAGACATGGCTTGGCAGTTCGGGCTGGACTGTTCCCATGAGGCACAGGGTCAGACTGATTTGCATATGGCCATGTCTGAACTGGGGTGGTGGAGTGAGCTAAAGAATGATGATGGATTAAACCCAGATCAGTTGACTGGGGGTGAGTGTTTGATTGGCTCAAACGTTCCGTCCATCATCCCCTTTTGTATCGCTTTGTTCGCCCTAAGTTGGCGGGGTATGCCCAGACGTGGGTCCCTTGCTCACTTTGCCACTGGATTCAAGCAAGCCTGGCTGATGACGGCTGGAATGCAAGAAACCGGTCCTAGGATGCTTGTTTCCGGTCCAGGGAAGACATGGCTTGGCAGTTCGGGCTGGACTGTTCCCATGAGGCACAGGGTCAGACTGATTTGCATATGGCCATGTCTGAACTGGGGTGGTGGAGTGAGCTAAAGAATGATGATGGATTAAACCCAGATCAGTTGACTGGGGGTGAGTGTTTGATTGGCTCAAACGTTCCGTCCATCATCCCCTTTTGTATCGCTTTGTTCGCCCTAAGTTGGCGGGGGTATGCCCAGACGTGGGTCCCTTGCTCACTTTGCCACTGGATTCAAGCAAGCCTGGCTGATGACGGCTGGAATGCCAGAAACCGGTCCTAGGATGCTTGTTTCCGGTCCAGGGAAGACATGGCTTGGCAGTTCGGGCTGGACTGTTCCCATGAGGCACAGGGTCAGACTGATTTGCATATGGCCATGTCTGAACTGGGGTGGTGGAGTGAGCTAAAGAATGATGATGGATTATACCCAGATCAGTTGACTGGGGGTGAGTGTTTGATTGGCTCAAACGTTCCGTCCATCATCCCCTTTTGTATCGCTATTATGTACTAGGGCCTTACAGAGGAGGTCATGCTAATGACAGGGGTACCCCAACACATAGTGTTCCCTAGTGTATGTAGGTGTTTTCACTGTATTCTAAGTGTCTTTTAGCATAGCACTGGCTCTAGGCCTGGTTAGTCCGAGTCAGTTACCACCAGTACCCGTCTGAAAAAGTTGTGGGCACAGGATGATTTTGCAACAAGGTCTCTTTCTGCTCCTCTTTTGGTTCTTTCTGCACATGTCTTGCTTCTTCCTGCTCTTTTCTTCGTCTTTGTGGACTTCTGTTGCTTCTTTCTGCATTTCTTTTGCTTCTTTCTGTGCGTTTTTCTTCTTTCTTCACATGTCCTACCTCTGTAGGCATAGTTAGAAACTAGCATTTAAAAAACCTTTGAAATTCACTTAAAAAACCATAGGTTTCAAGCACGTTATAGTTAGAAATTAGCATTTAAAAAACCTTTGAAATTCACTGAAAAAACCATAGGTTTCAGACACGTTATAGTTAGAAATTAGCATTTAAAAAACCTATGAAATTCACTGAAAAAACCATAGGTTTCAGGCACGTTATAGTTAGAAATTAGCATTTAAAAAACCTTAGAAATTCACTGAAAAAACCATAGGTTTTAGGGACAGTTATAGTTAGTTGGACATTTCACTCGTACAAAACCATAGAAATTCCCCCGTTATAGTTAGTTCAGCTAACTATAACTCGCGCCCCTACAATGCACTGCTGATGATGTCACATATTACATCACTCATGACATGGTCAGTGACATCACTGATGACATCACTGATGACATCTCAAATGACATTACTGATGACATCACTAATGACATCATCCATGTGATAATTTGATGCATCTTCTCACACCCTAATATAACCTTTGATACACCCACTCTAAATTACAGACTGCCATTCTCAAAACCATAGACACTCCAACACCAATAACTACATACCCAGTCACTGATTCTTAGGTCTACACACACATCCACTCACTCACCCGTACAGTCACTCATACTTACGGTCACTCAGTACAGGACTATCATATGCACTCATACACCTACATAGACACTCACACACCGCCACTCATCCATAGAGGTACTCACACACCTAGTCAGTCATGCAAATAATTAATCACACTGCCATTTACTCACCCATACAGTTATACACACACCAGCTCACTTACTCATACAAATACTAGCACATTCTTACGCTCTTATACAATCACTGATACAAGTACACACTCATCCATACAGCCACTGTCACAATCACACACTCTCACTTATAGCCATTTATATACTCCAACACACATATATACTGCCATTCACATATGTAGTTACTCACACATGTACCACTGAGATATACATTCACTCACTAACACACCCATACAGTCCATCACAGATGCACTCTTGAAACCATGCACCCAGTGAATCACCCACTCACACATCTATGCACAGAGTCACACACACCCCACCCACACAAACACTCAGGCACCCATACAGATACTCAGACAACCAATCAATAACCCATGTAGACACTCATGTAGCTATTCACAAACCCATGCAGCCGCTTACACACCAACAGACAGACGGATACAGACATTCACACAGTTTAGTCACTAACCCATGCATTCAGTAAGGTACGTTTAATCACTCACTTATAGAGTCAGTCACGCACCTACTAAATCATCCATTCAGACACTTATACACCCACTCATTCTTCAATACGCCTTTCCCTATATATATTAAACATATTTAAACTTTACAGAAACACACAGTCACTGGATGATGTCATCAGTGATGTCATTTGAGATGTCATCAGTGATGTCACTGACCATGTCATGAGTGATGTAATATGTGACGTCATCAGCAGTGCATTGCGGGGGCGCGAGTTATAGTTAGCTGAACTAACTATAACAGGGGAATTTCTATGGTTTTGTACGAGTGAAATGTCCAGCTAACTATAACTGTCCCTAAAACCTATGGTTTTTTCAGTGAATTTCTAAGGTTTTTTAAATGCTAATTTCTAACTATAACGTGCCTGAAACCTATGGTTTTTTCAGTGAATATATATATATATATATACACACAAACATATGTGTTGATTTTAAAGTGTGTTTTTAGAACTAAATACAATTAGCATAAACTCATATAAGATGTTCAGGGATAACAAAGTTATTGTAAAAGATGTATTTTTTTTGTAAATGATGTTATCACCTGCTACATTCTTGGCCTGGACTATTTGACCCTACTGGACATGCCCCCTATGATCCTGACACTTCCATGGTAGTGCCCTTCTTTAATATGTAGTTGGTAAAATTACACATGTTTCTTGAGTACCTGACTGTGGCTCCTCTCCTACTTCATTGCAGCCCTGCTCCCTCCTCCTGAACAGTCCAAAAAGCTAATACATTGGGAGGAGGGTCAAGGCTGGATGGGATTACTGAAATCATGAACACTTGTATGGTGCGATTGTCACTTGGGGGCACATTACGATGGCGGGCGGACTTTGGTGAATGGGACCGTCTGCCAGAGGAGCGGCTGTAGGCATTAGGATGCCACCGCCACGGTGGCGGTGGCATCCCGCATATATTGAATTGCGGCGGGCGGTGCTGTAAGCAGCACCCGCCACAATGCAATATATGCATGTCGTGCATTTGCATGCACAACGTGACAGGCACCGCGCGGTGCGCCTGCCACCTTGTGTACGCAAATGCACCCCCCATGTGCACCCCCCAACATCTTAGGGGGCCCGCAACGGGCACCCAACAGCAAAGACCGTATGCCTGCTCTCGGTAGGCTGCTCTCCGCCACCATCCTAATATGGATGGCGGTGTCTTGCAGACACCGCCACCATATTAGTGCCCTTTTCTGCCCGGTCCCCTGTCAGACCGGCGGAAAACCGGCGGACGGTCTTTCCGTCCGCCGGGCTCCCCCCCGCCATCGTAATATGGCGGGGGAATTGGCATGCGGGCGGTGGAATATGGCGGGCGGATCGCCACCGCCATATGGGCGGTGGCGATCCGCCCGCTATTGTAATGACCCCCTTGGTTCGCTGGTATATACCTTTGGGGCTGTTATAATTTGCAAACATGTTATTTTTTCCATAATGGCTGTTCAGCTCACAAAGATTTAATGAATGCATGCATTTCATAACAGTAAGAGGGAATGGGACTGTAAATAAGGATATATGAAAATTAACACTGTATGGCAAGCAATGCAGGGGGTGATTATAGGAGCAGGATTATTGTAGAATATGTAAACACAGTTGAATAAAGATGTCATATCCATAGCAGCTACTTTTATCTTTCACTTAATTGTATTTTGTCTGCTTTTTTTAAGGAAACCGTGTCTGTCTTGGAGAACAGTTGGCGAAAATGGAGCTCTTCCTCTACTTCACCACTCTTCTCCAAAGGTTCAGCTTCAAGGCACCCAAGGATGTCCAATTAATTGTTTCTAAATTCACACTTGGACTCACACTTTCTCCACTTCCTTACAAGATTTGTGCCATTCCTCGCTGCTAAAGGCATTGAAATTAGTCCATTCAATCTTTTTTTTTATTTTTTATGATATTGCACCTTGAATCTCAGTGAATATTCCTAGAGTTCAACATGATTGTTGTCATGATAGCAGAGGTGTACTCATCAATTTAAAGAGGTTAAAAGTTTGTGTAATTCAAATTTTCATACTGTTTCTTAAGTCATACCAGAAGATTTATAACCAGAAAAATGCAATCAGAAAACAATATATGTTAACTGATTAGCCCATAAAAGTTTAGTATATTAAAATCAAAATAATATGTATTTGGACCAAACGAGTTATACTTTTTTTGTTACAACTGAGCAAATAGCAAAAAACTATTCTAGAAATATTCCACTTAGTTAATTTTTGGATACAAATAGCAATATCTCTCAATTTTGCAACCAGTGCTTCACCCAGCTAATCATACAATCAATCAAAATTACCTTTGAAGTGCATCTGATAATTTTCATCCTTGCTCTCCAAACTTCACAATTGTCTGCTAGATCCTCTGACTGTGAAAGAACAGGCATTGTTCTTAAAAAAGAGCTATCACTTTCAAAAATATCAGTATGCGACTTATAGAGCTTTTGTTCGGTGTGTATGTATAAATATTAATGAGTTAAGAATATAGTTTACACACTAGAAAATGAATAAGGATATGAATCAATACAGGTCACTAGCAATACAGACATGCTGCCTCTACTGCCCGCCGGTGTGTGTTACAGATATTTGAAATCTGGGCTACAAAGTAAATATTATAAGCAATGAAATTTAAATAGGTATGTTATTTTCACCTATTTCGAAGACATCATGCAAGATATCTTGCAGCAGTTTCTGCTGCCCTTCCTTATTGTAATATCATTACACACATCTTCTTCAAGTATCCTTTTGAAAATATTTTCATTTCTAGATTTTGCTTCCATCTCAAATGACCTCTTATTCAATTTTTAAGTGACACTAAACTTTCCTTTCCCTGCATTGCATTTTTCTTGATGGACTGGTTGTTCTTGTGTAAAAGTTATACAATGTTCTCCTATGCTCTACCACTCAAGGCACAATCATGGCCGTCATTAAGTGGTCGCCAGAGGTTACAGCTGTGACCTCTGGCTTGCCCCTGGTGACATATGGCACTGCCTTTGCAACCCCTGACCTCAGAGGTAGCAAAGTCAATGCTAAGAGCAGAAAGTAAACAATGTCCTGTTTACTTTCTGCAGCTCCCACTACGACCTGGGACATTAAACATTTGGTTTTGTAAAACATAGTGCAATGCACGTTCTCTTGAATAAATTAAAAATGTAATTGAAAATAATGCACATTTCTCACTTATTTTCTTTGGGGTGAATACATAGAAAATGATGTGTTTGAATTCAAACCTCACCTCTGTGATTGCTTGAGAAATATGCCTCACATGATTGTGAGGATTTGGGTTTCTGGTAGAGGGGGGTGAAACCCTACTCAAGCAGCAATCATAATCTTTGTCAGGGTGAGGCACAAGCGAACCCCAAAATAACCTGTGCTCAACCCTCTGGTGGCTTGGCACAGAGCAGTCAGGCTTAACTTAGAGGCAATGTGTAAAGTATTTATGCAGCACTTCAAACAGTAATAAAGTGAAAATACAAGACAAAACCTCAAACCAATTTAGAAAAATAGAGCAAAATGTAAAAAATAAATTGACACAAAAATTACAACAATCTAAGTAGAACCAGAGTTATGATTTTGTAAAGATTTTGTGAAAATAGCACCAAAAAGCCCAAAGCGTCACTCGCGCCTATTTTGGCATTCAAGATTGAGAGAAAGTCATAAGTTCAGGTGGACCACAATGGAGCAAGAGTTGGATAGAGGGACCAAGTTAGTCCCGCTGAAAAGTTACCTTCTCAGTCCAGCGCAATTAGTCCCATTTGTGGTGGAGGAGCAGAGGAGTGTCGCTGAGGGTTGCCGATGGAACACAAAGAGCAGGCCGGGTGTTGCAGACGGTCGTCGCTATAGTGCAAAGATCATGTTGCCATTGCGAGCGGTTGGGCCGGAGTTTCGCGGTGGTGTTCCCTGCGAGCCGTTGATGCTGCATCGCAAAGAGTCTGAACGACGGAATTTACCGGGCTGTGCAAGTAACAAGGATTCAACAACAACAGGCCAGTGTGCAGTCGCAAAGAGCGCTAAAACTTCAATTCACCCTCTCTGAGATCATACCAACGGTCCAGGACCTGAGAGGCATCACTTGGGGATCAGGCGGGTGCTCCAGCTTGATCTGGCTGCTGGTGCAGGTAGATGGGAGCCTGTTATGTCCCTGTGGCTGATAACAGGAGGCCGGCAGACTAGCCCTTGCTTTGGAGTCACTCTGGGAGTCGGGTTCAGGTGCAGATCCAAATCCCTTTGACTCAGGCAGGAGGGAAGCAGGGCAGCAGGTCAGCAGCCCAGCAAGGCACTAGTCCAGCAAAGCAGCAGTCCAGCGGAGTGGCAGTCCTTTCAGCAGCACAGCAGTCCTTCTTCCTGGCAGAGTTTCCACAGGTCTAGAAGTGTACTGAAGAGTTGGGGTCTGAGGTCCAACATTTATACCTGGTGCCTACTTTGAAGTGGAGGAAACTTCTAGAGGTTACCATCCCCTGGAGGTGTCAGGCATCCCCTTCCACTCTGTCCTGCCCCAGCTTGTCTGGGGTCACAATAGACTAGTGACAGGCCCATTGTGAAGGTGCTCAGGCAGAGCCTTTGTGATGTAACAAGGGAAGAAGGGTTTCTCCATCTTGGATTTAGTGGGTGAGGGGCACTGTGAGATTGTTTGCAGTAGAGTTATCCCTGGGAACCTTTACCCTATTGGTTATGGAAGGTCAGGAGTCATACCACCCACAAGCTAGTCTCAAGCATAAGTGAGGCACACCAAGAGATCATCTTCAGAACACAACTGGACCTTTGGAAAAACAGAAGGACTGCATGTTATAATATGCTTAGGCAGCAACTAGGTTGATGCTGCACTCTGCCCTATGACTTACCTACGTTCTATATTATGTCATAGTTAGAATGTGGGGTGAGGTGTTGTTCAGTCTGCCATTGTGCTGTGCCTGGCAAGACTGGCGTGTGGGGTCTCTTTCCTGTACTAATAAAGTACATGCTTCATGAAACCGGTGCCGAGTGGAACTTCCATATTCTTACTACATGTTTGGCGACGATCAGCTGGGCGCAAGCACTACTTCTTAGGTGGATTGTGTGAGGATCGAGACCCCGGAATACCATCTTTTATCAAGTTTTATCGTGAGTCGGTGTTGCCAGCAAAGTCTGGGGGAGTGGTCAAGATATGCTCCAATCGCCTGGGACTGTGCCAAGGTTAGAAATATTTTTACTATGAGGCCCTCATCCCGTACTACTGGAGCGACTGTTGGGCCTTGTTGAACTGTCAAGCAGCGCGCGCAGTTCATACTTGCGTGCCAGCGTCTAGATCACAATCAAGTGGGCAGCGCGAGGGTTCTGTCCTATGAGGAGCAGTGTGTCAGTGCGTGAGGTATTACTCGTGAGCTGATGATTCCCGGCTCAGTGTACTGCGAGCCGCGCTGAGCGCACTTTCACCTTGGTCTGGCCCCTTAAGTGTGAAGAAGAGCCCGATCTGGATCAGCGCATACCGCGAGCCGCGCTCAGCACTCTCTTACCTCTGCCTTGCCCCGCAAATGTGAAGAAGGGTCCTGTCTGGATCTGCGTTTCTACTGCCACGCTAGTTGTGCTGTGTGCTCCCTCATCTCTGTGTTCCCCGCAGCTTCCTCATATGCGGTAACACACAGGTACATTAATTCACGCACAGGGATTGGTTGAATTGCATTGCTCCCATTGGCTGTCCCGCTGGCACTGTCTTTGGATACTTGCTGAGTGTTTGATTTGCTAGGCAACACTGCCACCTTGTGGATAAAGTTTGTACTATATTTTTCAGCATTGGATTTCATATTAATTCACTGCACTATGAATGTTACTACTGCCATTGTCACGCCACCACCTTTCTTGATGCTACCTGGTGAACCACCTATTGAATGGGAGGATTGGGTGGATTGCTTCGAATATTACATTTTAGCCCTGGATGGCGCAACATTTCCTGCTGTAAGGAAAAAGGCTTTGTTGGTGGGATCTTTGGGAAAGGAGGGGCAGCATGTGTTCAAGTACTTACCTCCTGCTCGTGATTCTCAAGGTGATGCTATTGCTGATGTGTACAAGGAGGCCGTGCAGCGATTGCAAACAAGGTTTGCCAAACAAGTGAATGTGGTTATGCAACGCCACAAGTTTTATACACAGCCCCAACGCTCTTCAGAATCTATTGACGACTTTGTTGCTAGGTTGAGAGAGTTATCTGCCAAGTGCAAATTCGGACAGATGACGGAGGAAATGATTAGGGACCAACTGATTGTCCAGTGCAACAGTAAAAAAATTCAAGAGAGGTTGTGGGCAGCCAGTGATCCCACCTTGAAGGAGGCTATAGCTCTTGCAAAGGTTGTGGAGGAGTCCGAAAAATGCATGCAAGAAATGAGAATTTCCAACTCTGAGAACAAAGTCTCGGAATCTACAGCCCTGGTGGAGGATTGTGATCAGGTCAACGCAGTAAGAGGAAAACCTCAAGCCGCAGGGAGTTCTACCAAAACTGGGGGTTGGAAAAATTCCTCTCCTTTGAGTGGCAAGTCTCCTCGCGTTTGCTTTAGATGTGGGAGTAATTACCACCTGGCTGACTCGAAGCAATGTTTTGCTTTGGGTAAGGATTGCCGCAAGTGTGGGAAAAAGGGGCACTCAGCGCGCATGTGCAAAGTGGGAGAGAAGAGAGTTTCCTTGGTGGAAGACGAGCAATCAAATTACAGACTGCTTGTGGTTCAGGATGATGGGGTGCTTGGCGGTCCCGACCAGGAGCGAAGACTATCTCGTCCTAGAGCTGACTTTGAGGTCAACGGTGCAATCGTATATCTCATGGTGGACCCTGGTTCTCTTTACACGATAATTCCGAAAGAATTTTTTGATGCCACCTGGCCTGGTGAAGTTTTAGTTACCGCTGATGTCATCCTCAAAGGATATCAAGGGTCTGACATTGGTGTTTTAGGCTTCATGAATGCGAGTAACAAATTTATGGATCGTCAGACTCAAGGGAAGATCTATGTGGCGCCTGATGGTCCCCCAATATTAGGGTGGCTGCACCAATTCGATTTGTGCATCACTGTCAACCCCAGAGCCGATAATCAAGTCATGGTGGTGGAAACATCTGACCTGGATGGCTTGTTGTCTTGTCATAGTGAAGTTTTTGAGGACAGGTTGGGGGAGTTCAAGAATTATATGCATGAAATCAAGATGAAGGATGGTGCTGTTCCTATCAAGCCCGGCAGATACCCATGGCTGCAAGGGCGGAGGTCAAAAAGGTCATCCAGCAGCTCTTAGCTGACGGCGTTATAGAGACAGTTGAGGCCACTGAGTGGTTGTCTCCAGTGGTTATCACCAAAAAACCTGATGGGTCCCTTCGTTTTTGTGTGGACTTGCGCAACCTTAACCAAAATGTTGTTATGGACAATTTCCCATTGCCTACCATTAACAAACTTATTTTGATGTTGTCTGAGGGTAAGTTCTTCTCAAAAATTGATCTGAGGAGTGCTTATCATCAGGTTAAGCTTCATCCACATTCAAAGCACCTGACTTCTTTAATTACCTCGGAGGGTACTTTCCAATTCTGTAGACTTCCGTTTGGGTTATGTTCTGCTGCCAGTGTGTTCCAGCGTTTATTTATTTATTTAATTTATTTTTATTTTGACGGTTTTATATAGCGCGAACATGAACCTTGCGGGTATTAGAGCGCTTTACAAGTAAGGTAGTTAAACAAAAGAAACAATGTACAAAAGAAACATAGTATTTCGAGATAAAGACTTATATTACAGCTGGTTGTTCTACGAGTGCGAAATAATGTTCAAGTGAATTTCGTCATGAGAAGAGATTTAACTTCTTTTTTGAAGGAGGCAGTTGATGGGTTGAGTCTGGTGTCTGGGGGTAGTGCATTCCAAATCCTTGGAGCAATTCCAGAGAAGGCGCGATTATATGTTTTCTTCTTGGCAAATCTTTGAGTCTTCAAAAGAAGGTTGTTGGCGCTCCTGGAGGATCTGTTTCCACACGAGAGCTCCAGTTTCTGGGCCAGGTACCTCGGGGTGTTGTGATGTAGGGCTTTGTGCGTCATGCAAGCAATTTTTTGTTGAATTCTTGCTTCGAAGGGTAGCCAGTTGAGCGCTTTGAAGTCGGGGGAAATGTGGTAATGTCTTTTGGAACCTGTGATGAGCCTGGCCGCTGAGTTGAGTGATGCTCTTAGCGGGGCAGTTGTCGATCTAGGGAGTCCACAGAGAGTAGCACTACCATATTCTAGTCTGGGAATTACTAGTGCTTGGACTGCCAGTTTGAAGTCATTTGCTGGGAGGAAGGGTTTTAATTTTCTTAGGGTGTGCATCTGAAAGTTTGCTCCTTTTGCTGCGGCACTGATATGTTTTTGCATGTTTAGGTTACTGTCCAAAGTTACTCCCAGTGATTTTGCTGAATCGATTATAAGAGGTTGGCAGTTGAGCGCTGTAAGTTGTTTAAGCCATTCTTGTATGATGGCTGTTTGGTTAGGGTGGGGGGCGATTAGTAGGAATTCGGTTTTGAGGGAGTTTAGTTTGAGGTGGTTTTCAGTCAACCAAGACTGAGTTTTTTGTAGAGTTAGATTGAGAGCTTTGATGTCATCCGGAGAGTTTATCTTTAAATATAGTTGTGTGTCGTCAGCGTACATGTGAAAGTGGATATTTGATGAGTTGAGGATCTCAGTGAGTGGCTCCATGAATAAGTTGAACAGTGTAGGTGAGCGGGAGGAGCCCTGCGGGACTCCTAATGTGACCGGGACGGTCCTGGACAGGGATTGGTTGACCTTGAACCTTTGGGATCTATTTCGGAGGAAAGAGGTAAACCAATTTAGAACTGACCCTGATAGGCCCATTCTGTGTTGCAAGAGGTCTAGTAGATTATCATGTTTGAGGGTGTCAAATGCCGAAGATAAGTCAAGTAGGATAAGTAGGCAGGCTTCGTTCTGATCTAGGATTTTTAGTGCGTCATCTACTAAGTGGGTCATGGCCGACTCCGTACTATGCCCTGCCCGGAAGCCAGATTGAAATTTATTGAGCAGGTGGAAGTTGGGGATGTGGTTGTCTAACTGGCTGAGAACACATTTTTCTAGGAGTTTCGCAAGAGTTGGGATGTTGGAAATTGGTCGGTAGTTATTTAGGTCCGCGGGGTCCGCCGTCGTTTTTTCCAAGATGGGGGAAACTTGTCCCGATTTGAGAATATCAGGAATAACTCCTTGGACTAAGGAAGCATTGATGATCTTTGTCCAAAGTGGCAATAGCACCGGTATGAGATCTTTGAGGTAGTTAGCAGGGAGGGGATCAGAGAAGTGCTTGGAGGGGTTCAAGGACGTGAGTGCTTTTAGGATTGTTTCTTCGCTGTAGGTTGTGAAGGAGGCCCAGGCGGCGTTGTTTTTGAGGGCGAGCTTAGCTGTGCAGGTGCTTGGGGTTGCTAGAGTGTGAGATGGCGTGTCCTTCTGAGTGTCAATCTGAGCTAATGAGGCCTTAAGTAGGTCCGTTTTCAGGAGTTCCGTCTTTCTCGTGACGAAGGAAGAAAATTCTTCGCAGCTGGGTGGAGAACATTGACCATCTTGGGGAGGGTGAGTTACGCCAAGAGATTGAGTTTTGACTAGTTCAAATAGTTTCTTGGGTCGGTTCTTGGCTAGATCTAGCTGATTTTTGAAAAAGTTTGCTTTTGAGTGTCTGATCTTTCTATAGTACGAGTTTCTGGAGGTTCTGAGCAGTTTAAGGTGGTCCGTGGATGGTGATGACCTCCATCTCCGTTCAACTAATCTTAGGGCTCGTCTGTCCTCGTTGAGTCTACCGTTATACCAAGGTTTAGAGTCTTTTGTGGAGAGCCTCTTCAGTTGTAGAGGCGCGGTTGTATCTAAAATCATGGTCATGGAGTTAAAGTAGTGTTGTGTCAAAGCTTAAACATCAGTTAGGTCTTCCGGGGGAAGCAGGAGGCTGACATTGGCGGATGTGGATAAGTCTGTGAGGGAGCTTTTTAGGTTTTTCTTCCATACTTTAGGTCTTGTAGGTTGTGCTGAGCGTAGTTTAACTGATACCTTGATGGAGAAGGTGATGGAATGGTGATCAGACCAATCACAGGGGAGGATTGTGTTAAGCTGAATGGCCTCTCGGTTGGCAATCACCAAGTCAAGGGTTGAGCCTTTGACATGTGTGGGGCTATTGCAGATTTGGGTGAGGTCAAGGTCCGAAAGGAATGTTTTGAGGCTATTTACTGCCGGGTCCTTAGGGTCGTTCCAATGGAGATTGAAATCACCAAGGAATATTTGGGTATTTTGTTGACCAGTATGTGTGGTCACGATATCCATGAATTGCTGATGAAGGTGAGGTTGTCGCCTGGCGGGTGGTAGAATGTGTGCAGTGAACAGATTGGTTTATTACTTGTGATATCTAAGCAAAGATATTCACATGAGGAAAGATCCGGTGAGGGTGAGCGGTTCACTGAGAGGCTGTTCCGGTAGATGCAGGCAATACCGCCTCCTGGTCTAATAGGTCTGTCTAGTCTGGTGATGTCATAATTGGGGGGTACCAGTATGTCTAGGATCGGCGTGGACGATTCATTTAGCCATGTTTCGGTTAGGATTAGGAGGTCAGGTTCGTGAGTGAGTATAAGGTCAGCAATGTCAGCTGCGTGTGCTGAGGCTGATCTACAGTTTAGTAGAATGCAATTGAGACAGGGCTTGGAGGTCGTTGGAGGTTCCAGTGTTAATGGAACTTGCATAAGATTCTCCAGGGTTATACCTCTGGTGTTGCGATTAGGGGCTCTGTGTGTACTGAGATGGATAGTTTCGATTAGGGAGGGTTGCTTCGGCTTGTTCGTGACTACTGTGGACTGGCTGGGTGGGGGGGATCGTAGGAGAGGAGGAGGGAGTGTATATCCTTAGCAGATAGAGTATTCTTCCTGCGGATCGGACGGGTTGTGGAATTGCAGTTAGGAACTGTTCTCCATCTTGGGGGCGGCTGATTAAGGGATAGAGGTTGCAACTGGTGCTGGGGTGTGGGGCTGTTGCTGTGGGGGTTCCTGCTCTTATCAACCGCATGCCGTCTGATCTTGGGTTGCCGTCTGATCAGGTTCCATAGCTTATGGAGGTCATCTTTGATAAATTGTAGTGAAAGTAGGATTTCATAGAGCCTAGGGTCTGGTGTGGGAGGCGTGATAATTGTGTGGTCTAGGAGTATGGGGGGGTGGAAGGGTTTGGGATGTGGATTGGAGGGTAGCAGTGATCTGCATCTGCGTAGTGAGAACTACCAGTCAGGCTGTCCAGAGATGGGGAAGTAGACAAAGGGGGGCGGTATGTATCGGAGCGGTGTGCGTCGAGGTTATGGGCATGTGAGGGTTCCTAATGTTCGGGGGACTATTGTAAGGGATGTTACTTGATTGGATCCTAGGTGAGGGGGTGGTGATGAAGGAGTTGTGGGTGTGGTTCTCAAAAGCTAGGATATCTCCTGGGGTAGGAGTATGAAAGGATGGGTTTGTAGGAGAGTGCCAAGGGGGGATGTCGGCCTGGACACGGGGGCGTTATGGAGTTAAGGGTGCCTGTGGCGGGGGGATGACTGGTATGTTGATGACTGGTATGTTGTCTGGGCTGAGTAATGTGGTGTTCCAGGACGACATTCTGGTGTATGGGAAGAATGAGGGAGAACACAACTGTATGTTAAGTGAAGTTTTAACTCGCATCAGAAAGGCGGGTCTGATGTTACGCAAAGAGAAGTGTGTTTATCAGGTTCAGTAGGTAGAATATTTGGGCTACATGATCACCAAGGGTGGTATTAAGCCCTAAGTAAAATTGGTGAGTGCCATTTTTAATGCAAAGGTCCATTGTGACAGAGATTCACTCCGTTAATTCATGGGATTAGTGGAATATTACTCCTAGTTTGTGCAGGATTTTGCTCTCAAAACTGAACCACTCAGGGAGTTGTTGCGGAAGGTTAGGAAGTTTGTTTGGGGTGAGCCACAAAAAAAGGCTTTTCTAGACATTAAAAACAACATCGCTCATGCCGGTGTCCTTGCACCTTTCCAAAGTTCTCTTAAGAGCATTGTCACTGTGGATGCCAGTAGGCATTGGTGCTGTTTTGTCCCAAGTGCATGGCAAGGAGGAGAAAATGGTAGCATTTGCCTCACGGTCATTAACTGACACAGAGCGTAACTATTCAGTTATCGAACGTGAGGCTTTAGCTGCTGCATGGGCTGTTACGTACTTCAGAGTGTTCCTGTGGGGATGAGTGTTCGTGCTTAGGACAGACCACAAACCCCTTCTTAAGGTATTAGGGCCAGGTGGATGTAAGAACTGTTCTGGACGTTTGGTGAGGTTGGCTGTCAGGTTGCAGGATTATAATTGTCGAATTGAATATGTCCCTGGATGGAAAAATCAAGTGGCTGATTGCCTGTCTAGGCTTCCAGATGAAACTGCGGAACGCTCAGAGATGGTCACGGAAGAAGTTGTTGCGAATGTGGAAGATGTCACTGAGGGTTTGGGGGCTTCCATTTCCAAAGGTGAGTGGATGAGTGCCATGGAGAAGGATGTGATCCTTCAGCGGGTGTTGAAGATGATGATGGGGGTTGTCAGAAGGGAAAGTGTTCTTCCCCATGCTGTCAGGCCATTCTTTAAGGTGGTTGGAGAGTTGTCTGTTCTTGGTGGTTGTTTGTTGATGAGGAATGAAAAGTTTGTGCCTCCCATCACTTTAAGGTCACGACTTATCGGGTTGTGGCATGAGGGACACTTGGGACAGACTTTGACCACCAAGAGGGTCAGAGAGAGATTTTGGCGGCCGCTCATGGATGCAGAAATTAAAGAATGGATTGTGTGTTGTGCTGTGTGCAAGGATTCTGAGAAGCGTCTCAGAGTCGATGTTGGATGGTTGCAGGAGGAGCAGCATGTTTCTGAGGCTAAGGAGGTTTGGGAGAAAGTTTGTCTCGATTTCATAGGTCCATTTTCATTTTTACCTGAGCAGGACAGGTTTGCAGCTGTTCTAGTTGATGCCAAGTCCAAGTGGGTGGAGGTTGCATTCATGCCGAACATTACCACTGCCTCGACTGTTGACTTCGTCAGCAATGTTTTTAGGAGGGAAGGCGTGCCTTCGGTTATCCTCACCGATAATGACACACAATTGAGGTCTGAGGAGATGAAAACGTTTTTGGATACTTTGGGTGTGAGACATGCCTTTCCCTCTCTGTACAATCCCCAGAGTAATGGTCTCGTGGAGAGAATCAACAGGCAGCTTAAAGGCACGATGCAGTTGGCCTGCAGTGCAGGTTTGTCCGTTGTGGGCGCTGTCAAGACATGTTATGGGCTTTTCGCACTGCTGTCAATTCAGCTTCAGGGAAAAGCCCTTTTGAAATGATGCGTGGTAGGCGCCCAGGAACCAAGTTGGTGCCTTCATGGATGCGGGAGAGTGTGACTAAGGAACAAGTATGCTCAGATCGGAAGGCCGGAAAATGTTTTATTGCAGTTGGTGATTGGGTTAAAGTCAAGCCTGGGTGTGGTGTTAAGGATCTGACCAAATTCCGTGGCCCATATAGAGTTCATGAGGTGGGTGGAAATTGGGTGAATTGGATAATGGTCAAACCTGGAATCTCAGAAGGGTGGCTCTGTACCAGAGACAGGGTAAGGTGTTGAGGAGTTCTGTGTGTGAAGAAGATCTTTTGTGTTCGCCTTGGTTGTTCATGAATGATCGTGAATTCACAAGGGACTGAGGTGGTGTTTGACCCCAATGTCCTACTAGAGTTCCGGGAGGAGATGTGCCTGGTAATTCTGTTGACATCCTTCCCACTGACAATCCGCAAGAGCAAGTGGTTCCACACAGTAGTGGCATCATGAGTGTTCCCCAGGTCAGGAGGGAGATGAGTGAGGAAACCTCCCGCCTATTTGAAAGATTATGTATGCTCTTAACTTGTTCACTTATTTGCTCTGAATTTGTAATGCTCTTATTTTGTTCTGTTGTTTGCACTGAATTTGTGATCCTTTACCATTTTCTGTTCCGGTGGTGTGCTCTAAGTTGTGAGTTCCTTTTCACCATTTATCAGTAACCCCTTTTCTGTGTCTGTGGCCTCTTTGTCTTTTGTCCCCTTGTTTTTCCCGGTTGTGTGTTGTCTAACTGTTATGTGTTTCTTTGTTCCCAAGATGGGGAGATGTGTTATAATATGCTTAGGCAGCATCAACTAGGTTGATGCTGCACTCTGCCCTATGACATACCTACGTTCTATATTATGTCATAGTTAGAATGTGGGGTGAGGCGTTGTTCAGTCTGCCGTTGTGCTGTGCCTGGCAAGACTGGCGTGTGAGGTCTCTTTCCTGTACTAATAAAGTACATGCTTCATGAAACCGGTGCCGAGTGGAACTTCCATATTTTTACTACACTGCACCTGCTTTTTGAAACCTGTGAGAAGACCTAAAGAGCTGGTCCTTCCAGCTTGTACCCAAGACAAAGAAGTGTGCTTCAAGGGTCAGTTGGCTAACCTCCTGTGTTAGGAGTGTCACAAGAAGCTGTCAAAGGGTTTTTCAATGAAGAGCCCAGCTGACCAGTTCCAACCTGACCGGCCCTGGACCCTGCTGGTGGCCTCTGCTGTAGTGAGTCTTGACCAACAAGTGCTGTTCCTGAGGTTCTGGGAAACTTGGCTGTACCTAACATCCCTGGGACTTGGAAACGTTTTGGACTTGAAGACCTGCGAAGGACTGGGACAAACTTGCCAATCTGATCCGCGCAAAGTGCTATGCTGCCAGACTGAAGAAGCAGGTTTATCCCACTCCGAGCTCCTCCACAGTAGTAAATTCAATTCAGCTGGACCTCGCTAAGAGGGTATCGGGCCTCATGGAGTCCTCTTTTGATACAATCTACAGCCTTGCCCCGCTGGGCAATTCCGAGCTCTGAAAAAGAGACCAAGGGCCACAAGTATCATTATTTCAAATAGCGATTACCTAATTGCGATTCTATGCGAATCGCTATTTGAATGTATTAAACTCCACGAGTTTCATTTAGCGTTTCCAAATGGGTCACAAATCGACCTACCTCATTAATATTAATGAGGTACGTCGCAATTTGCGACCTATTAGGAATCGCTAAGATCAGCAGACCACCATGTCTGTGTTTGCTTTTAAATAAAGCAATCATTTTTTTAAATGCAGTCTGTTTTCTTTAAAGGAAAATGGGCTGCATTTAAAAAAGAAAAATGAAAAGTTTTCTTTTAATTTTTCAGGAACAAGCAATGGTCCGTGGGACCACTGCCTGCGCTTAAAAAACATTTTAGCGAACATTCACAAAGGGGAACTTCCAGTTTGCAAATGAGTTACCACCTACTTCGAGTAGGTGGTAAAATGCAAGTGTTTTTCAGTCTCAAAACATTCCTACATACCGCTGCGATTCGGTATTAGGAAGGGACGACCTAAAGACGCCCCTTCCTAATTCTGAATAGGTATGTATTCGCAATTCCAAATTGCAATTCAATAGCATGTTATCGAATCACAAATTGGAATTCATACATACCAAATGCATTTTACCGAATCGGGCCGTTTGCGAATGGTAAAATGTCTGATACATGTGGCCCTAAGTACAAATGGAGAAATCTTTACCGAGCGAAGGTGCAAAAGTATCCATCCTGTGTGAGTAATTTCCTATGTGTGAAATTCAAATTTTCTTGCTCTGAGCTTTTCCTGCTGTGATGATGTGATACATGTTATTTAGTCCTACCTTAATTCCTCTTAAACAGTGGGGGCTGGTGACAATTGAAAGTGGTGCAGCGTAAAAGTTCGGGATGAGTGCCCAGTGGCACGCAAGTCTAAAAAAGAGTGGGCAAATGGTGCATTTGTATGCAAATTTGAGAAAGCAAGAAGGTTAATAAAGCAATTGTAAAAGTGTAGTTATGACATCAAAGAGATTTTTTATGATAATAACGTAGGTAACTGCTTATTCAGTATAACCACAGAATTTCATGACAGACTTTGAGTAACAATGCTGAGTACCTCACAATTCATTTTATTTATTGATATATCTTTACAAATGAAATCTACTGAGGAAATACAATTTATATTGATTTGTCGGACTGGACACAATGAGACAGCAAGGAATAAATATTAAAAGGCAGTAGGGCACCCTACAAGGCACAGTACGTCTCATTCAGGGGGTGAAGATATATGATCACATCACTCCCATCCTGATGGAACTCCATTAGCTCTCCTTGCTGGTCCACCACATCATCAAAACCTGCTGCAACATTTGCAAGCATTGGAAATGATGCAGCTGCTGTTTATAAAGTAGTGGTGGCCCAGCAAAGCCACCATGACCTGCAGCACCTCTCTTATATCTTGGCGACAAGCTTGGGAGCACCACATATTATACATACGAGTGTAATAGACAAGCTGAACAAAGTTGTCAAAAATTAAATTGGTGTTTTGGATCAGATAGATAGAAATTGCAAATAAGGCGGTATGAACCAATCAACCCACACAAGTTAATGAGAGAGGTGCTGCTAAAACTCAATCAGAAAATGAAGGACTCTGCAACGTCTCAAATGCTCAGTATTAAGTTTCAGACCAACTATATGGTAAAGGTTAGATTGAAGTCAGGCATACTGCAGTGATTTCAGTGACTCCAATACCTGTACAGCTGATGATGAACAACTGAGTAGGTCACAAACTACCAGCATTCAAGAAATGTTAGGATTAACACATATTGTTCACTTTTTGTAGACAAAATCAGCACGTCTGTCCTTAATAGCTGCAAACTTCTTAATGACTTGAACATTAAATTCTGGGATTCTCTTAACTAGGGCTCTCTGTATAGAGAGCATTGCTAAAGCATTCAGCCTTTCCTCAATCATGGTGTTCATCAAGAATGTTTTGATTCTGTTTAAGGTTGAATACACTGTTCTGACTCTGCTGTTGTCATAGGAGTGGTTAGGACTATTTTTAGCAAAGCCAATGTCTTTAAGTGTTTTTTTCCATATTAAGATTTTGAATTAAAGAGAGCAAAGAAATGGCACCAGCGGCCTGCCGATATACATGCATTCTGTACAGTGCAGTTAACCAAGTTCTCAGATCCTCTTTTTGAGCATAGGATAAGCACCCACAGCCTCATTCAGTGCTTGCTCAGGGAAGGAAATATCACCATCTGCAAACGGATCACTTTGCAGTAATGTGGCACTCACCAAATACTTTGTGAAAGAAAAACGTTCCTTTGCATGCACAACTATAGTGTCACATATTTCCTTTGCAATTCTGACATGGCTGCTGATGTTTTTCTGCGGTTTGAAAAATTAGATTCTTTTTGGCAGTGTACTGTCTAAATTGTCAATCCCTTCTCTGACTTTGTTCATGCTGGTAACAAACAGAATGGCAGCTCTTTGCACACATACGGTGTCTATTTTTCATTTTTGTAGCTGGTTGTATAATATGTTGACATGAGACATTATTTCATGAAACAAAAACAGAAGGAACTGAAACTCTCTGTCTTGTATTGTTCTAGCAAAAGCCATGGGCCTCATTTCCACTTTTGAATTCAGAGTCACCACTGGCTTCTATCTTGTTGAAACATTTCTCAAGATCAACCCCTATATTGGTATATCAGGTTGATTGTACGGATGAAAAAGCTCAAACGAGTTGGAGATCCCTTTGGAAGCCTTCTGGTCACAATTTCATGAAGTATTTCTGTTCTTTTGGGTGAACATTAGAAGAATACTGCCATGCCTGCTACATCCAAAAAGATAAAATTTGTGCCTGAGATCTTTGCCACTGCTTGTTGCATAATAAGATTCAGTTAGTGAGCATAACAGTGCACAAAATGGGCATTAGGGTACACATCTCTAATTATTTTTTTTACTCCACCAAAGATTCACTCATTACTGAAGCACCATTATAGCTTTGTGCAATACGTTTTTGGTTTTGAGGGTGCTCTAGGAAAATCGAGTTCAGTTCATGGACTATAGATGAAGCAATGGTTTCTGCACTAGGTACTGAAAGATTAATATGGACTGTGTTTTAGTGGCCACATCAGTGAAGTCATCAGCCTTAATAGCCACAAAGTCTGTGTCTTTCAACTGTTGGACAATATAGTGTCTTATCATCTCTAGCATACACTCAAAGAGTTCATATTGTATCATTTTAGAGGTGCCTTTAAAGACTGTAGCACTTGCTAAATGTGCTTCCATTTCAGTCTATGAATAGTTGCAATTGATCCACTAGGCCTCTGAATATGCCAGGATTTGAGGAACTTTCAGATTCATCATTCCCTCGTAATGCCAGCTCGAAAGCACCACATAAATGAATACAATCAATTATTTCTGACAGTATGTGTCTATTCCGATCAACTGCTTCATTGTGTTTCTTTATTGCTTTTCGGTACACGTCACTTATGTGGCCTTCAATGGGTGTGTCTCCCAACATTCACAGTCTTGTCAGGTTTTCCATGTGAATTCTTGAGTGTGCATGCTTCTTTATTTGATCCGACAAACGCTTCAAGTCTGTTACTCCTTTTTTTGTCCAAGAAATGTCACCCACAAACAGCAAGCAGGGGAAGCAGAACAGAGAATTTGTTGAAGTACTCCCTGTAAATCAATCAACGTTTGTGTACCAGGAGTTTGAGGATGTACTTTTGTAAGTCTTCCCTCTGTCTTGGGCACTTTGTTGTTGTTTTAAGTCTGGCTGGTCAGGTCCTAATTTGTTTTCCTAATTCTTTCATCTTCATGACTCCAAGGAATGGCTTTGCAAGTAGCTGCTCTACTGTATTTATGGTGTCTTACCAATAATAAAGTTACCTTTCAATGATTAAAGTACAATGAATAAGGTTTTGTGCAAAAACATAACTAATTGTTCTGTGCAAAACCATAGCTTGTGGATTATAGCTCCAACAGCTCCTCTTTGCACAACTGATAACAAATATAGCCTTATTGCCTGCTGCCCCAGTGGGCCATACTGGCTTTATGGAGGCCATGAACCAGAGATGTATCTCGAGACACAGGTGAGGGCCTATAACAACAAGGCAAGGTAGAGTGCCTTTAACAACCGGTATAACCAAAGCCTGACTATAATTACATTACATTCACTGAGAGTGGAATCTAAATTAATAAAAGGGAGAAACAGAAAGACAAACATTGGAATGTTGGAGCAGAGGGCTTATACCAGCCGTTATTATCCCTGAGCCAATTCATTGTCTTCAAAAGAACTCCCAACATCTCAATTATTTAATATTGGTTACACAGTTCCATGCCTCAGCTTCCTTACCGTAAACACTGGGGTTGTGTTGTGTTGGCGCAAGAGCAGGAAAGGAGGTTGGTTTCTGTACCCTCTTGTCCTTTGCCCAAACATTATGTACAGGCCTTGCAGGCTTTACCAGATTCTAAAATGAAAAATGTTACATAATTAGTAGTGGCAACCAAACACATAAATGATACGTCAGAGGCAAGTTCATACATACTACCCTTTGGAAGAGTTAGAATCTAGTTCTCCAAGCTGAGGGGTTTCGGGTCTCGCAGTGATTATCCCAGCAGAAGAGGGGTATAACCTATGTAATTTGGGGCATGGCATAAACAACTAAACTACATTTCTGTCATCCCCTTTAGTGTGCCACGAGACCGGTATTTTAATTTCTGTCTGAGACTTCAGTTATTGCATCCAGATAAATAACACAATACCTGACATACATTTTAAACCAGACAGGACGTTTGGCTTTGTCAATGGTGGTTGATAGCCGTTTAAGAAAAATGAGTAACAATGATTTTGTTGTAAAAAATATTCAAAATGTTCCAGTTCTGAAATTGAGAGACTGTGAATTAAACATTACTGAGGCCTTTGGAAGGGGGAGTGGTCTTCATAGTGTCTCAATGTTCATTCTACGTTAAACACGTGCACCCTTTTCTATCCACATCTCGCCCAGATGCATATTATCTTCAGCAGCCTCCTTTCGCTCACAACCACCAAACCAGCAAATCACCAACTCGCCTGTAAGCACTGTATTTTCATTTACTTTTGCCTTCTCAATATTTTGACAACTGTGTACCTCCTTCACACACAGTTGCACAGAATCACAATTGCAACTGGAATAAGCGACCATTGCTCTATTTGTTCAGCAGAGAGGCCAAGGATTGAATGACCAAGTATTCAAAACACCTTTTTGACCTCCTGACAAGCACTGTGAGAAATTCGCACTGCCTTCAGGCTTTGCTCCAAAGTTCTCAATGGTGGCACTTCAAGTGATCAACGCATCGGATAAAAACATACATATCGCTATCGTTTTTCCCCAAAGGCCTTTTTTTCAATCAGAAGTTAAAACAAAATTAGTTTAGCGATGAATTCTGTTGTGCCCTACTGTAACATTTGGGAGTGAAGGTTTTTGCTCTAGACTATGCCACAGCTCCCATGTGCAAACTGCAAAGACTCGCTTCACAACAAATCGGGCCTAATTTCTCCTTTAACCCCTTGCATGCGTCGGTCGGCCCCTGGCCGTCCGACGTCATGGTGGGCGTGTGCGGAGGACGGCCGGGGGCCGTCCGAACCCCGCCCACTCATTAATTCGCCCGCACAGCGGGGGAATTCGCGCAGCGCGCAAGGGGTTAACTCTCATTAATATATTTATTATCACTGCTGAAGAGCGTCTGGATAAGTATGAAGAGCTGGCACTGGTAGGCAGTGCGAGGAGGCTGTGGAGGGAGGCGCTCACAGTAAGACCTATAAAATAAAGGATGCATGCATCCCACCTTCTATCTGTGCATCATGCATGAGAAGAAAAGAAACATTGGCACCTCTTGTGCGCTGTGACACTACACCAGTACACGTCAACCGCACTGGGGGGCAGAGGAGACCCAGACTCAATATGTTGATACAGCACAATAAGATATTTTATTTGTACAGGGGAGATGGGGAGGACTCATGCCTCAGGTCCCGACACAAACGCTGACAAGTTATGCAAGAATTAAATGCCAACACTCTCATAAGAAAAGGCAGGACAAATTCCTTGCTCCTGTTCATCTGCGCCTCCCAAGGGGGAGACGCTGTCAACAGGGCTGGACTGGCCGTAGTGATGAGGTGGGGGCCAGTTTTGGACCGGTGGGGGGCGTTTTTGTTACTGGGGGCTGGTTTTGCAGCAGTGCTGCAATATTGGCCCCTTTAACAAAAGCGCAGCAGTAGTGTTTCCCACCAACCCCCCCCTCCTTCTGGCCGGTCTGATTTAATTGCCAGGGCTGGTTTTCCCAGTCCGGCCCTGGCTGTCAAGGGTAACTTCTCCATGCTGGTGCGATGTGCCTGCGCATTGCCCTTCACTCAGGTCCAGACAAACAGAGCTGAATTTCGTCTGGAATGGTTCACGCTTACATCACAAGATGTGGCAGCAGATTTGAGATTTACATTTTGCTAACAGTCACAGTGCTGTATTTGTCTATTTCTTCCTTAGTAGCACCGTAAACATCCCAGATTTAGTCCTCTGCTGAACCGTGTATCTAGAGAGACCAATACAGGTCACGTACAGGCAGCCACACCTTGCAGAAGATGCAGGCAAGTAGTGCACTGGCCTATATACCAGCCGCATTCCTCCATCGGAGCACTCGGGTCCTATTCAGGCTTCCCGTTCCCGCATTATCTACTACAGTCTACAAGAGATGTTTGTTGCCCCTCTCTGAAGTACATTTCATTTTTTTTAAAGCGCTATTCATAGACATTCACACTCAGGGGCATATTTACTAGGAAACTGTTGGAGCGCGGCATTAAGCCAAGAAGGCTAACGCTGCTCTCCAACAGTTTTCAAACACAGGGATGCACCGTATTCACAAGAATACGGTGCACCCTTGCCTTTCCCTTAGCGCTGGCGCTAAATGTAGCTGCCTAGCACCAATGCAGGCACTCTTGCACCATTGCTCAAGGGTGCCTGCGCTGCAGGGAAAGATTGTTAATGTGCAGGAAGGTGTCCCTTCCTGCAAATTAACAATCAGTAATGGCGTTTTGTAACTTCTATGTGTGCTGCTAGAAGTTGCAACTCGTCATTTTTTTTTTATGATTGTTTATGTGCAGGAAGGAATAACTTCCTGCACATAAACAATCAATGGCGCTTTGCTGTTTCCATGTGTGCTGCACAATGCAGCACACATAGAAACAGCAAACAGCAGATATTGCTAAGGTGTGTACACAATGCATGCCTCCCTGCATTCCTCCTCCTCTAGAGGGCCTTCAATGGGTGTGTCTCCCAACATTCACAGTCTTGTCAGGTTTTCCATGTGAATTCTTGAGTGTGCATGCTTCTTTATTTGATCCGACAAATGCTTCAAGTCTGTTACTCCTTTTTTGTCCAAGAAATGTCACCCACAAACAGCAAGCAGGGGAAGCAGAACAGAGAATTTGTTGAAGTACTCCCTGTAAATCAATCAACGTTTGTGTACCAGGAGTTTGAGGATGTACTTTTGTAAGTCTTCCCTCTGTCTTGGGCACTTTGTTGTTGTTTTAAGTCTGGCTGGCACCCTTCCACTGTGTCTTCAGTCCAGTTCGAGAGATTGCAGGGTGAGTGATTGACCAGTGCCTTCTGTACTTGTGATATACCTTCTGTAAGTAATAGACCCATGAGCAGTCATACCTCTAGGGGTTTATAGTCAGGCGGCATGGCAAGCGCCTCCCGATAACTTGATAGGGCATGTCTGAGCTGGAGGTAATGATAGAATTGGGATCTGTGTAGGAAAAATCCTGCCTGGAGAGTGAGGAAGGATTTCATGTGGTCGCCCTCCCACACATGCCCCAACGTTGATACTCCAATTATATCCCTTCCCCCGAAGCCCTCCAGTTGTGACACCCGGTGAAGCCACCTGCCGGCCCAGAGACGTGTCTCTAGGGTCACCCGGCAATCTCATCCAATGGAGTTCCGCCTCCCAGACATGAAATACTACCCTGGCTGGTTCCGGAAGAGTCTGGTGTATCGGTGTCCTATTTAGCATGGCCATAAGGTTGTCCAAGCCAACCAGTGGCACTTCTATTCTGAAGTCGGGGTCTGCTCACCACTTATGCATCCAGTCATTCACTAGCAGGGTGTGAGCGGCCCAGTAATAAAGACTGATATCCGCCATTGCCAGCCCCCCATCAAATGTTGAACGTACACATTTATCAAAGGAGATTCTGAAGGCTTTCATGGCCCAGGTGAATTTATGGACTTTAGCAGTGATGGCATCGAACCAATGATTCAGGATGGAGAATGGGAAATTTTGGAGGGTATACAGTAAGCGCGGTAGAATCATCATTTTTAATAAGGCCACTCTTTCCAACAGATTGAGCAGCCGCTTGGTCCATCCTTCCAGGTCCTCCTGCACTGCACGGCTAAGGTGCCCGAGATTGATGTTTCAAGCCAGATCCAGTCATATGGATCCCTAGGTATCGAAAACTGAGGCGTCTCATGAGGGGATCAGGGTGCCAAGTTTCATCTCCTCTATCAACCTGCAGGGGAACCAGGAGTGACTTGGACCAGTTTACCTTAAAGCACAGATGCAGATCTAAAGTTGTCCAAAATGAAAAGGAGGCAGGGTCTGGTTTCAGCTGGGCGAGCCATAAACAGGAGGATGTCATCCACGTATAAAGCTATCCTGTCCTCCAAGGCTATTCCCCAGTCTAATCCCCAAACCTGGGCATACCCAGCTCAGTCGCCAGGGTAAAAAGAAGGGGGGACAGAGGGCAGCTTTGTCTCGTACCTCATCTAATCAGTAATTTAGGCAATTCTGCTCCACACACCTGCGCCTGTGGTCTGGCATATAAGATTCGGATGAATGGTAAGAACCGGGGACCAAATCCCAGCTTGACCAGGACTTCATATAGGAAGGTCCTGTCCAGCAAATGAAAGGCCTTTTCAAATTCAAGAAGCGAAAACACTAGCTCATTGTAGCTTCCAAAAGCATCCAGTGCCAGGTGAAGTCTCTAGATACAGTGCCTGGTGCAGAGATGGGGAATGAATCTGCACTGGTCCGGGTGGACCAGGTGACTCAGGACCGGGGTGAGCCTCCTCACCAGGGTTTTCGCGGACCGTTTAACTTCAGCGTTTATAAGGGAGATGGGCTGGTAAGAGGCGCACCTGTCGGGCGGCTTACCTGGTTTAAGCAAAACCACAATTGTGGCCTAGTCATTTTCCGTAGGGAAATAGCCTCTGTCAATGGCTACAAGGTACATGTTCAGTATGAGAGGTATAATGATTTGGCATGTTTTATGATAGTAGTCCATGAGGAACTGGTCTGGGCCTGGGGATTTGCCAGAGTTGAGCTCCGAGAGGGCGTTGTTAAGCTCCACTGCAGTCACTGGGCTGTCCAGGGTCTCCTACTGCGTAGGGGGCAATCTGGACAAGGGGATGTCCATGACCACGGTGGCATGCGCCTCCCACTCCGGGCGTATGTGTGCAGCATTGAGGGACCCATAATATTTCATGAATGCAAAAGCTATCTCAGTGCAGGTTCCAAAATGCTCTCCATGTAGGGTTGTGATGCCAGGCACCACCCTGGAGTCTAGTTCTTTAGTGGCGACCCAGTGGAGGAGTTTACCGGACTTGTCGCCCCATTTGTATAATCATCTATTTAAGCCTTCCCAAGCACAGCGGGCCTCATCCAGGCACAGTCGATGCAGAGTAGCTCTCTCCATGGCCAGCTGTCTACCTAAAAGTTCCATCAAGTTGCCCCGTCTTCTATTCTCAAGAGTTACAACAGTCTTTTCCAGCTTTGTTATTAAAGTCTAATATATGAGCACGCGTGTTCATGCATAGTTGCCTTGCAAGCTACCCAGAGTGTTCCCAGTGAATTTACTGTTCCCTGGTTAATTTTTACGAAGGTTTCAGGTGGTCTCGTAAGGTTCGAGTGAACGTTGTGTCCTGAAGGAACCATGCATTAAGGCACCACGTACACTGGCTCTCTCCCTCTCCCTTCATCCAGATCAGGACTAGAGCATAGTCCAAGATGCCCTATGCAAGAATACAAGCGTCTCGCTGTGCAGAAGAACCGGGGCTGGCACAGGAAATAATCAATGTGGGACAGAGAGCTGTGCGCCGCGGAGGCATGTGTGTATTCCCTGATTTCCAGATTCCATACCCTCCACACATCGCAGCAGCCCAGTCCCAACATCCACTTAGCAGCCCCTCCCCTCTCTAGGGCTGGGCTCTGGGAACTGTAGTGAGTGCAAGAGACCAATGATCTCATTAAAGTCCCCTCCCACAAGCGCCCTGCTGGGTGGTAGCCAGAGTATGAGATCCCTAAGTTTCTGGTACGTGGATGAACCAATCTTTGAGGGTATATATACACTTAGCAGGTAATAAAGATTGTCATTTATCGACCCCTCCAACAAGATATCCCTACCCAGTGCGTCACATCTCACCTGAGAAATTACCATTAGGAATTCATGAATCGTGATTGCTACCCCCTAGAACCTTGGTTGATTCCCGTGTGGTATATTTTGTCATATCCGTAGTGAGCTTGGAAGGGGCAGCTAAATCCCAGGAGATGAGCCTCCTGGAGCATTACTGTCTGGGGAGCATGCTGGCGTGGGGGCTGCCGGACTGCTCCTCTCTTAACCTGATCAAGGAGACTGTTCACGTTCCATGGTATTACTATAAAGGTGGTCACGGTGGGACCTGCAATGAGTCACATACAGGGTCATGGGATGCAGTGTGAGCGATGCCGAACTGCGGCAGATACCTGTAAACTACCTCTTCCCTAGGGTTCCGTGAGGCGATTCTACATGTGTTCCGGTGTAAGGTGTGTGTGTAACACATTTTGTACTCTGAAAAAGAAAAGAAAAACATTTCCCTCCCCCCAACCTCCCATCCTATTCTTCCCCCCTGTAGAAGCATCTGTCACCCAAACTTGCATCCCAACTTGCAACAAGGCAGTAACATGAGTCTCTCTCCGGGACGCTCTGCCGATGTCCCAGCCATCCATGGCTATAGATAGGATATAGTGGTGCTAGCGTACAAAGGCATGATCTAGGGAGATCAATTCAAATGCCCCTACCTGTAATGTCATTACTCTGCTTCCGTATGTGGGTCGCCCCCCCCAACCAGCCTCACCAATCCTCCTGCAGGGCCTGCACCTCAGTGTCCTCTTTCTCTAAGTCTGGCGAATCAGATGTGTTTTGGCAGACCTTACGGGACCGTTTTTGGCCTCCAGGGCCTCGGTGTCCACTGCAAGTGGCCTCCTGAGAATTAGACCCCTAACAATCTGGTGATGGGGGAGGCTGGGTTGTCTTTGTTCTATCAGCCAGTCCCAGACCTCCTCCAGGTGTCGAAGAAACATGAATTGCAATTGTGAACTATTCGCAGCCCTGCCTGGAATAAGAGCATGTATTACAGTCCCATAGTTTTCAGTTTTTGTTTCACATGTGATATCCTTTGGGTTTGGACTTGACGGGTGTAGTCCCAAAAATCATCACACAACTGGCCTGGTGCAATGTTGCCCCTTCGACCATTGCACCGCTCAGGATAAAATCCCTGTCACAGTAGTTAAGGATCTTGGCGATCATGGGATGGGGATGGGTCCCCGGAGGGGTTTTTATGGGCCTGCAATCTGTGAACCTGCTCAATGATGAAACAGGCCTAGAGAATGTCGTTGTCAATTCACAATTTCACCCATTTTTCCAGGAAAACCTCTAGTGTGGTCTTCACCATCCCCTCTGCAAACCCAACAAAGTGAAGGTTGCTCCTGTGTGCCCTATTATTGGCATCCTCAGCTCAGACTGTAAGGGTCTTGGAAGACAAGGACAAGTGGGTCAGCTCCGTTTTTTAAGAACGCTGTCTGTGTCCTCCAGCTCGGAGATGCTCCCCTCTGCTTCAGAAACTCTGGTTGTAGTGTTGTGGAGGTCTTGACGCAGCAGGACCACATCTGCCCAAACATGACCAATCTTAGATTTGAGGGCGGTGCAAGAGTCCTGATTGACATCCAATATCACTGTAATGTCCCTGCTTTCTTGCAAGCAGTTGCTTTGGGGGGCCCCTCCAGTCGGTGCTGTGAATTTATGAATTTTAGTTTGGCCCCGGGTTGTCATGGGCTTGTGACAACCCATCTTGGTGCCCGGGGGCGTCGCAATATGGTGGTAGAGGACCTGGATCATAGGTAGCATAATTCCTGGCCTGCCGGCCCGCCGTACTCCAGTCGGAGACAGCACGTGCAGCCGGAGGTCAGAAACCCCAGGGCCCACAGGGTAAAAGCTTATCTTCACCGAGATGTCTAGTGGTGGCGGATGTCCCTCCTGTCCCAGGAACCTGCTTATGGAGCGCCACCGGCTCCTGATTTTCCATACCCCACATAATCCACCCCCCCTCCCGAACGCAGACTCCAAGAGACATTCGCACCCCACCTCAAGGCAGGGTCAGTCCACCCGCTACAGGGCCTCACAAGCCCTACTTGACCTCAGTCCTGCAGCTCAATAGTACTATGAGAGCAGACAGTCAATCAAAGGAGTAGGGGGAGAGTTCAGGGCCCTCACCTTTTCTCGGTCCAGCTGTTCCCCTCACAACGCTGTGTTTAAGCTGGAGCCTAGCGGCACGGCTTCCTCTTCTGCAGGCCTTGTCCACCGCCGCCCCCATTGCATGGTATTCGGGTCTCTGCTGGCCGCAGCAGACCAGGCTTCTGCCCTCCTAGTGCCCGTGCTATCCCCAGGGATGGGCCTGCGATCGCAGACAGCCCCTCCCAGATGGGGAAACTTCAGCAAAGCTCGCGCAGCTGGGAGCCCCTGTTGGGCAAGAGTCTCTATTCTCCTTGGCCCAGTAGCCCCCGTACCGAGTGACCACGCTCAACTAAGTTGTCTGGGGGGAGGAGGGTGGGAAGGGGATACCCGTCGCAGTCCACTGGGCCGTCAAGAGTGTGGACACTGGTATCGCATCTGGGACTCATCCGGAGGCCACCATCTTCCCTTGGCCTCCAAGTCTCTGGCTCGCGCTGCTGCACCATCGATTCGCTGCACGGGCCTGGCACCTCTCCATCTGGCTCTGTCTCAGCCATGCAGGCGGAGCTCGCGGAAGTCACCCCTGCACGCCAGCACCTTCAAATTCTCTTTCGTGCCGGTGGCCAAGCGGGAGCTCATAGAAGAGCGACCGTCATCTTGGCCGGCACGGCTCCACCTTCCTGAGGTTCTTCTTGATTTTCATAGTTCTTAAACCCATTTTGGCTTTGCCAGTGCTCTTTTGTCCTGTTCAGTATCCCTCTCTTTGACTTTCATATGTTTGGACTCGCACACATCAAGCCTAATGAATCTATCCTGCAACTGTGCCTGCTGTCGCAATGTTTATCCTCAGACATAACTTTGCCATTGTCCCTCATTCTGCTATTTTACACTGGCACACTGCTAAATAGCCGGCTGTTCATCACGCAGACTACCACTATACCTAGCCAATTAACATTCTCTTCCTACCAAATAACATCTTAACACCTGTCCAGCACCTTGACACTCCAAATAATTTGTATTTTTTTTCTGCTACTGGTCATGCTGTTGGCAGTAAATAAAAACACGTTTATCTTGCTGCCTTAATAGCAGTTTGTCTTTTATTCTATGTAATGGCATCCATAAAAAGAAAGTTTCACATGTTTGCTGCAGTTTATCCATTTGCTAGTTCGAGGAGAGCTTTATGATGATAATGAAATATTATTTGTAGACAGTCCATATGCATTTTCTTCCATGGTTCCTACTTACGAATCATGCTAAAACTGTTCTCCAGATTTGATGGCGACACCATGAAGGTGCTGCGGGTTGTAATGTGTATGAGAAAGTTGACATGGTTAGCCCCCACTTTTTGCCTGGTTTTGATGTGGTTTTTGATTGTAGTGCACAGGGTCCCTGCTAACTAGGTCCCCTGTGCCAGTGCTTCTTCCCTAAAACATATCCAAAATTGATACTTCTGCCCCCCTGCAAGTCCCTAGTAAGTGGTAACCTGGGTACCTAGGGCATGGTAGCTGAAGAGGGTCCCCGGGACCCCCCTCACTAGGACCATGCCACTGCACTTGCAGCTTGCATGCCCCTGTGAGGTGAAAAACAACAAAGTCGACATGGCACCCTACTTGGGTGCCATGCCAGCCAGCACTGCCTGAAGTATAGGCCCGTGCAGGTAAGAGCGATGGGGCCGGGTGGGAGGATTTCGACAGACGATGACGAGGGCAAATTAAATAAATAATTAATTTTCCCTTGTTGTCTGTCGATATCCCCCCCTCACCGCTCTTACCTGCACGGGCTGCGACTAAGTATAGGTAAGTCACCCCTCTGGCAGGCCTTAAAGCCCTAAGGCAGGGTGCACTATACCACAGGTGAGGGCATATCTGAAGGAGTAGATATGCCCCTACAATACTTAAGTCCATTCTTAAATATTGTAAGTGCCAGGGAAGCCATGAGGAGTACATGGGCTGTGAACTCGATAACTCGAGTTCCCCAGCACCATGATGGCTTCACTGAAACCAGGAGTGTTTGGTACCAAATGACCCCCTGTAGTAAATCCACACTGATGCCAGTGTGAGATTTATTACACCATGTACTCAGGAGGCACCTCAGAGGTGCCCCTTGCAAACCTACCAACCCTGGTGTTTTCACTGACCGGCTTTAGACACCCTGCCACCTACAGACATGTTTCTGGACCCCTGGGTGGAGACCCTCTGCTCTCTGGGACCAGAAACAATGCACATCCTGGGCAGAGATGTCACACCTCCTCCCCCAGGATGGGCCAGTGCTCGAGGGGGAAAGCTTCAAAGGGCTGCCACCTTTGCAATATGACCCCCAGCCTCTGCTGCTAGCAGCAGATGGTCAACCCCCGGTGTGCAACACCCACTTTGTGCAGGAAAACCAGTGGGAAAACTTAGAAGAATAGGAGGTGTGCCCACCTCTGCCAACTCCACGCCTAAGGTGGGGGAGGCGAGGTGAAGCACACCTTTCAGTCCCCACCAGCTTGAAGATGGGGAGACCCCTCCAATCAGGGCTAAGTTTATGCCCCCTCCCACAGGAGGGTGGCATAATTGAGGGTATAGTCACCCCAGGTAAGATGCCCATTGGCCCTACCTGCTACTCCCCTAAATTTAGTATTTAGGTGGCTTCCCAAGACCTGGAAATCAGATCTGCGATGACCTAAGAAGAAAGAAGACATCTCTGCAGAGGAGACTGAAGACGACAACTGCCTTGGCCCCAGCCCTACCTGCCTTTCTCCAGCATTGACGAATCTGTGACCTGTCTTACAGCCAACGACCTCTGAAATCCTGGGAGGACTGCTGCCTTCGAAAAAGACTCTAATCTCCGATGGACAGCAGATCTGTCCAGAAGAACCTAACTCCAAGGACTCCAGATCCAGGTGGATCCACATTTCCTGCCCACTCTGCACCGAACACCCACTGCCCGAGTGGCTCACCTGTCCAGTGAAGTCTCCCCAGCGATCCCGTACTCGAGTCCAACATTGGCTGACCTCTCCTGGCCTCCACAACGGCACCTGCAGTGTGAATCCAGAGGCTCCCCCTGACCGCGACTGGCTCTGGTAAGAAGACTCTGACGTCGATAGGCACCCCTGCACCCGAAGTCCCTGGGCCTTGGTGAGCTGAACCGACAGTGCCCCTATGACCTCCTACATCTCAACTCACCTCTGCTGTCGTTGGCCTCCCTCCTGCAACCTCCGTTGCTATGCCTGCAGCCTGTTTGTCGAAAACAGAATCTTCATTGAAAAGCATTGGCTGCCTGATGCTGAATTTGCACCCTGCACCTGGCCGCCCCTGTGTCTCTGATGGTGTAGGTTTGGTGCTGCTTTGTGCCCCCCCCCCCCCCTGTGCTTGATCTTACGCACAAAGCTCGACCCCTGCATTCGATTTACCTACCTGCAAGCAGTTTGGCTTCGAGCACCCCCAGTCATCATTGAAACACATTGGGCTGATCTCCAATTTTGACCTCTGCACCCAGCTGCCCCTGTTCTGCTGTTTGTGCAGTTTTGATACTCACCTGACCCTTTCCTCTTGCTGGCCTTTGGGCCTGAAGACTGGAATTGTAAGTGTTGTACTTTCCTGGAAAACACATTATTGTTTTCCTCCGTAGGATATCATTGAACTGTTCAGAAAGTCCGCTGTTGACTTTTTAAAGTGATAAGTATTTTTAGTTTAAAACTTACTTACCTTATTGCTAAGATCTTGGTCTAAAAATAAAATACAAACAAAGCTTATTTTTCTAAAATTGGTTTGGATCTCCTTTTTGAGTCGTGTGTCCATTATTGATCAAGGTTGTGCAATAAATGTCTTGCACTCCTCTATGTTAGGCCTAAGGCTGCTCGCCCACACTACCCCTAATAGAGCACTTTGGGTTTTACATCTAGCCCTGTACACTTTTGGGGAATCCCTGAACTCTGTACACAGTATAACTACCAAGTGAGGTACCATATACAGAGTCAGCTTCCTACAATGTGCAACTTTGAAAAAGAGCTTTCAGAGAGGTCATTTTCATACTGTCCAATATCAAATGCATTTAACTATGTCGACAACAGAAAATATTTAGCTATCCATATTTTTTAAATAGATTCAAAGAGATTTTTGGTATTAGGCACATATTTCATAAACATTAGTGCATCTCGACCATCTGGGTTTCTTAACAATGGGGCCAGGCAAATCGCTCTGTTCTATAGTAGGAATTAAAAAGAAAAAAAACTATTCTTTCTAGGACTGCCATGAATGTAAAATGCATGTAGATTAGTTTAGCCTTGGGTATCCATTATTGCTGTCCAACACACAACTTTACTCTGAAGTCTAAAGTTAATGATGGGAAGGGGAGGGTGCTCTTGCTGGAATCAGCAGTGCACTCCTTCTGACTGCCCTCCTCCCATCTGTGCTGCTGCCAGAGACAAACAAGACACTGTAAATGATATACTTATCTAAGACTTTTTTAACAGCATTACAGTGCCATGTGTGTGCCCCAAAAGGTCAAACTCTGTCCCATTGTAAGCTTTATATAGGCAACCATTCTGCTGCCGGCTCAGGCAGCTGCATATACCGGCAAAATAATCGCAGCTGCCTAGAGTGGACGCACTACGCCTGTGGAAGCATACATATGCCCAATCAAAACATGAACTTCTGTCCAACATGTGGGTGAAGCCAAAGCCTCTCTCTGTAGTACTCCTGGAAGCTCTTTTTTAGGTTCATCACATAAGGTCTGACCAAAGCTGCGCAAATCTAAAAATATGGGTCATGGCCCAGTTAGATTCATGATGCACTCTGGGTGAAAGTATTGTAACATTCATTTGCCCGAAACACGGATGTATTTCAATATCTATTTTATGTACTCTTTATGTGGCTAAGCTCACTGTTCAATTCCTGGATGTTAACTCATCCTCAAGCATTAGGTGGAGAATGCATTAATTTACTACGCTACACTGAAGACCTTATAACTTTCTGCCATACTGCTGTTTTCCTGCATAAGGCACTTGGCTGCTAAGCATTGTATAATGACTCCAACTATCCCGTCATGAATGCAGATAAAACCAAGATTGATCCAAGACTAGATGATAGAGAGCATACAGCGTGTGAATCTAAAACTTAAGTAACCTTTTTCATACTTACCTTGGAGTTATGCTTAGATCCTAACTGAATTGGAAATACTATATTCGAGAACAAGAGAGGAAAATTCCTACTCCCGCTCCTTACTTGATGAGTTTAATATCTACAGGGATGCCTCTGGTGCCCCACTGCTCAAGTATTTACTTCTAAAGTAGGTTTGTCCATGTTGTATCGTACTCCAGTCCTTGCAGACTCCTGCACCATTCTCTCTAAGAAAATGTTTGATTCTGTTAGAATTGGGCAGAGTGGCTCAATCCAAATTGGCAGTGCAGACCATGGGCATGCATTGCTACTACTTTTCAAAGCTTTGCTAATTCCAGGGCTATGCCAGTGTATAGGTAATGCAGCAGGTAAAAATGACCGGCACATTGTTTAGGAAAGCACTGCATGAATATATCTCCCTCATGCATGGGATAGCATTACATTTCTAGATCTAGTTCTAGAGCTATTGCTGATAAGCAATTTAAATTTAACAGCAGGGCAGATGAAATGTCATCATTGGGAAAACTCAAAATTGTGAAGATCTTACAACTCCACTATCCAGATGTAGCTTTGCAATGTCTATTGAAAAGACTACTTGCATCTTCAAAGTGCTTTTGTTAAGGATAGACTACAGACCGCATTTAATTGTCTGTTGTCGAAGACCTATTGTGGTCAATATCAGTATTAACAGTGGGCTTCTGGCCTTTTCTTGGCTTTCTTGTATATGATGTTTTCTTGCTTATTCAATGGATTTCCTTCCTTTTCACATGTTTGTTCCTTCCCTTGAGTATAGCTTCTTTCCATCCGTTTGAATGAATGATTTATATCCTTACACTGTTTACATTCAGGGAGCTACTACATTCTCCCCCACTCAAATCTTTACTCTGGCGCTCATCCATCACCTACCCCACCCCATCTCACTTTTTTTAACACCCCTTACTTCTTGATCTTCCATCCCCTTCTGCTGTTTATGCATGTGTGTGTTTCTTTTTCAACCTTCATAGCCCACATGCCACCCCGTCTGTCATTGCTCCCTCCCACCTCTTTAGGGTGAGTGTCCAGCAGCTGCCCTTTGCTACTAGTGGTCACTCATTTATTTAAAATAATGCACGCTTTTTAAAAATACTTATTTTTTAATTTACCACTCCAAGATGGGCTTCCGCCATTTTGGAATGGCCACTATGTCATGACAAATGCATTCACACTTGTCACCATGCTAGAGCAGTCATAGTGTGATGACCCATACATATGCATGCACGCATACACCATCATGCTATTTTTTCTCTTGCCAGTGCTGTCAGCACTGACAATGATATTCTTTTTTCTTTTCCAAATGCTGAGCACCTTTGGCAAAGCAAAAAGGTGAGACCTATTCAGGGCCAGTCCTAGGACTGTTGGGGCCCCGGGTGAAAGGCAAAATGTGAGGCCCCACATTAAGTGGCTTAACGCTGCCTTGTAAATAAGGCGAAGCCCCTATCGCCACCACAACGTCCAAAAAAGTGACATTGTGGTTTCGATAGGGACTTGTAAATATGCCCCACAGTCTTTATTGGATGAAAAAACTGCAAGGGAATTCAAAGGCATTGTTAGCCAATAGGCTGTATTTAAAGCATAACAAGTAAATACTGGCACAGTGCCTTTATGGCCTCCAGGACGTTCGGTATCCCATCATGCCCCAAAGGTAACAGTTAGGTCAGCTCTTTTTTCCGGCTCCTTCAGTGAGGATCCTGGAGTACTGAGCTCTCCTATTTTTTTGGCTTTCTGTCAAAAAGTTATTTTCAAAAGAGAATTTTTCTAGCTTCACTCAACGTCTTTCTCCATTTAGAGTGGAGTATTAGTTTCCTGACAGGAAATTTTTTTTTTCTATCAAAAAAACGCCTTCCCTTTTTGTCAAGAGCCCTGCTTGTGGCAAAAAGAAGGCAAAGACTGACCCTCGTTCAGTCTGCAACATATGTCTACCTGACACACGCATCTGCCTGAGATTTGCCATCATTGTACGAGACTCTCAAAGAGAACTTTAAAAGACAGAGAGAAAATCCATCTCCATGGTTTACAAGAGATTGGAAGAACTGGATCATCAGGAGGACTTGACCCATCTTTCTCCAAGAAGACTACCTCTCTCTCCAAGACAGTCTCCAGAGGCAGATCTCCAGAATGGTGTCAAAAGCGACAGACAAGATACACACCTAGAGTTAGGAAAATACCTCTCTGTTCCCCCTCGGCGTCAAGATCGATGTCAATAGTGCCTTCAGCTACGAGGCACACTTCGCTTTCCAGACCTCTATTGGCTCAGTGTGGAGAGACAACATCTAGAAGGTCTCTGTCGATGGCAACACACTGCCGTAAGACGCCGAAACATATGTTGCCGAAAGGGATTCAGTCGTCAGCTCACCGCCACTCGGCGTCGAGACAAGCATCGAAGGAGAAGTTGGTACATCACCGGTCAATGTCGAGAGAGACTCCGTCAACTGCCACACACCGTCGCAGACACGCTTCGACGACGAAGACTCTGTTGACGGTACCACATCGCTGTTTCACGTTGAAGCAGACATCGCCTAGGCAGACTCCGTCAACAGCAACACAGTTGACGGAGTCTCGGAGTTCGACGTCAAGGCACGTGTCACCAGCGAAGTCTCCGTCGATTATGTCACATTGCCACTCGGCGTTGAGGCATACAATGCCTACGAGGCCTCCGCCGACAACTGCACCTCACTGCTCAACCTCGAGGGAAGATTCACTCACTGTTTCATTGGCGTTTCACCACCACTCGTCACAGACCATGCCAGTGTCAAAACACCACCCGACGTCGAGACAATTTTCAGAAGGGTGAGCTTCAGCTAGACGCACATCAACAGGGGCTTCCTCTCATTCATCTTCGGAGGGACGGATGTCTCCTCATTAGCCAGAGGTTTGTGAGAGCTCGATCAACCGGTCACCACTGGCTGGAAAATGTCCGCAAGTGGCCTATACAACATAGTCCAGTCTTACAATATTCACAGACTTACTGTCTGTCACGGTCTGCTCCGCAGACACCATCTCCAAAGTCAATCCTACAGACTGCTGCTCCTCCAGCTAGTCCGTTACAGAACAGTCCACCTGGGTCCCCAAGAAGATCCAGGTTACCTAGGGAGAGCATACCTCGGGGCAGAACCAGGTCACCTACGAGGAGTAGATCTCGACGCAGGACCAAAACAAGATCCTCCACACCAGCCCGGAGGTCTCGACGTTCTAGGTCACTTCAGCACAGACGTAGATCTCTTACCTGGTCTACATCCACAAGATCTTCAATAAGGGATTACTCATCCTGGTTTACGGACAATCCACCAGCGAAAGTGTCCCCAGTAGATGACCTGAACACTTTTAACAAGGTGTTGGTTAGGGGTGCTGCTAAGTTGAACATTGATATCCCAGCACCCACAACATCCTCATCAGTCATATTTGACACATTTGCACCATAGGTCATCATCAAGGTCACTGCTTCCTTTGGTCCCAGGTCTGCTCCAGCCATTGATCGACCTATTTCTCACTCCAGCCTCCCTGCGAGCGGCTCCAGCTAGGATCCTTAAAAAATACAAGGCTCCAGATTAGGACCCTTCATTCCTGAGAACCGACTCACCACCGGACTCGAGCATCATAGCTGCCACTAGGAAGACGCACTCCATCGCAGTTTCCTCATCGGTACAACCGGATAAAGACAGTAAGCAGATGGATGCCTTGGGAAAAAGGATGGGCTGCACATCTGCTTCTTTTATGAAGGTGGCTAGCGCATCAGCATTGCTAGGGAGATATGACAGGTCTCTCTGGGACTTGTTGTCCAGATTTACAGAAAAGTTACACATGGAAGACAGGCAGGACTTACATGAGATATTACAGGAAGGGGGCCTTGTCTTTAACCAGGTGATTAGCGTGGCCTGGCTGCACATGGGTATTCTCACGGAATCTGTGCCAGATGTCCATCATGACTTCGCCTTACAAGCCTTAAGCCAGAGGCACAACAGCGCATCCTTAAACTTCCGTTCATTGGCAATTCGCTATTTGGTTCTCACACAGATGCCAAAATGAAAACAGAATTAGACACAATCAAGGCCATGGGTCTAGAAAAGCAAAGGACTTTCGTCAAAGGTACAGACTTTATGACAGGCATCCCTACCAACAGAGGGTTCAGGCCCCTCGCTGGGTTCTGCGTAAGCAGCAGCACCAACAAACCCGGTCTCGGTACCAGCCCCACAAACCAGCGCAGGGATGAGGAGCTAATGGTCAACCAGCAGCTTCCTCCAAAACGCCAGCCAAACAGTGAGTTCTTGCTTCCCCATCTCTGTTACCCACTCCGGTGGGGGGAAGTATCACCAGATACCTGAACAAGTGGCGTTCCATCACCAGCACCAACTGGGTCTTAAATATTGTGTAGAATGGGTACTCACTATGGTTCAAGTTCCCTCCTCCAGCTGTTCCACCTTCAAAAACCTCATGCCAGCAGCGAAACCTTCTACAGAGCAAAGTCTCCAGTCTGCTTCAAAAGGAGGCCATAGAGGAGGTCCCATTCTCCCAAAGGGGACTGGGATTATACTCATGTTATTTCCTGGTAGGGAGAAAAGAACCAAACAGAGAATTCAGGCCCATTCTGGACTTACAACTGCTAAACAAATACATACACCAGGAAAAATTCAGGATGCTTGCTCTCCACCAGATCTACCCCAAACTCCATCAGGGTGATTGGATGTGTTCCATCGATCTCAAAGATGCCTAATTCCACATTCCATTTGCCAGGAAACATCGGAAGTTCCTGCGATTCCAAGTGGCATCCAAGCATTATCAGTACAAGGTGCTGCCGTTCGGCCTGAAGTCAGCCCCATGCACATTCTCGAAGTGCATGGCTGTAGTAGCAGCAGTCTTAAGAAGGAGAAGAATATTTGTCTACCTATGCTTAGACGACTGGCTTATAAAAGGCTCCTCCCCAGATCGGACGGAAAAACATTACCGCATCAAGACCCTCCAATATCTAGGTCTCCAGATCAATGTCGAAAAATCACTCCAGATTCCAACCCAGAGACTACACTATCTAGGTGCAACCCTGGACACAAAGTCCGCAAGAGTGTGTCCTTCAGAGGAGACACTATCCTCAATACCTCATAAGTGTTACAACCTTCTCCACACTGCGGACCCAGCTACCCGAGGGATGGCATCTCTCCTGGGATAGATGGCCTTGTGTATTTTCATTGTCCCCAGTACCTGGATGCACAAGACCTTTGTAACAGAATCTGGAGGACCAGTGGAATCCATTTTCATGCCATTGGGATGACAAGCTGAGCCTCTGGCAGGCTACAAGACAATCGCTACCATGGTGGTCTCTGTAGGAAAGTGTCCCTTTTTGCATGGGTACGTCCCACTTTTTGCCTGACATCTGATGCAACTTCACTTGATGTGCCCTGGGTCCCTGCCAATCAAGTTCCCAGAGCCTGTGTTCTTTCCCCAAAACTGTACCTTTGTGCCCACAATTGGCACATCTCTGGCCACAGGTAAGCCCCTTGTAAAAGGTACCATGGGTACCAAGGGCACTGTGACCAGGGAAGGCCTCTAAGGCCTGCCTGCAGCACCTAATGTGCCACACTTAGAGGCCCTGCACCTTGACACCCACACACTGCCATTGCAGGCTGCGTGTTTTGGTGCACAGAAAAGTGACATGGTAAACATCCCTGTGTGCCATGCCTGCAACTCATTGCCTGGGGCGTAGGTAAGTCACCCCTCCTCCAGGGTGCACTAGCCCACAGGTGATGGTACAGTGTCATGAGCCCTGTACCCCTACAGTGTCTAAGTCCATTCTTAGACATTGTAAGTGCAGTAAACCCATAAATACTATATGGTCTGGGAGTTGGTCATTACGAACTCCACAACTCCATAATGGCTTTACTGAAACCTGGGACGTTTGGTAGCAGACTTCTCAGCAAATCAAACCCACACTAATGCCAGTGTGGGAGTTAATGTAAAATGCACTCAGAGGGCATTTTAGAGATGCCCCATGAAAAACGACCAGGCCTGGTGTGGTTACTGAATGGCACCCAGTCATTTGCCACCACCAGACAGGTTTCTGGACCCCTGGGTAGAGGGCCTCTGCTCTCAAGGTTCCAGAAACAAAGCCCATCCTGGGCAGAGGTGTCTTGCTTCCTCCCCCAGGATGGGCTGGGTCCACAAAGGGGAAGCTTCAAAGGCCTGCTGCCTTTGTAAGCTGTCCCTGCCTTTTGCTGCCCCCAGCAACCGGCTCCCACCGGTTCTGACCCCCACTTTGGGCAGGAGAATCGACAATAAAACCCAGTTAGGAGGAGAGGTGTGCCCACCTTTACCAACCCCATGCCTCAGGTGGGGAAGGCGAGGTGAAGTACATGTCTCAGTCCCCTCCATCTTGAAGATGAGGGGACCCAGCCATTTAGGGAGAGGCTCATGCCCCCCCCACTGGAGGGTGGCTTAATAGGGGGTGTACCCACTCTAAGGGAGGGACCCATTGGTCCCGATTTGCACAGCCCTTTAACACCTCTAAATTTAGTATTTAGGGGCAACCCTGAACCTTGCCTCTTCAGATTCGAGGAAGAAAGAAGAAGGACTGAAGAGCCGTGCTGGCCCAGGAAGAAGAGGACACCAACTGCTTTGGCCCCAGATGCTACCAGCCTGTCCCGACTCCGACCTGACTACAGTGGAAACCCCGGCATGTCCAGCAGCCCCCCCAGAGCCTGGAGGACCTGCCCTGTACCCATCTTAAAGACTGTCTCCTGTGAGCACCAGAATTGCTTAACAAAGACTCAACCACAGAATCCAAATCCAGGCGGCTCCACAATTTTGCACCACTCTGCACATGACGCCCACGGCCCAAGTTCAAGTGGCCCAACACCACAAGGAGGTCTCCCCAGTGATCCTGACCTGGGATCTGGTGATCCTCGACCTCCCTCAAGCCTCAAGCCGACTCCTGTAGCCACAACATGAAAGGTCCCCCCCGACCGTGACAGAAGCTGGTAAGAAGACCTGACGCCAAAAGACACCCCCACACCCGACACTCCACGGCCTTGGGTGGCCCAACTGACAATGTCCAGGCATCCCCCAAGATCCCAATTTACCTCTCCAGTCGGTAGTTGCCTTCAGGAAGCCTCTCTGACCAAGCCTGCAGCATATTTTCCAAACCTGAGATCTCCATTGCAATCCACAGGGGGGCCGACATCTCCTTGGCACACTGCATCCGGCCGCCTCCGTGTCGCTGGTGGTGTAGCTCCTGTGCTGATTGTTGGCGCCTGCAGTTGCTGATCCTAACCATAGGAGCTTTGCTATCACAGCTGAGTGGCCTGCTCGTAAGCAGTCCCTGACCGAAGGCCCCCTTAGCCCCATTGGCTAACATTGGGCCCCTGCACTCTGCACCCGGCCGCGCCAGTGCCGCTGGTGGTGCAATTTGAGTGCCTAACTGGACCTCGGGGAACCCTGGTCCTAACCCCCAAAAGCCATACTTACAGGTCGTTTACTTACCTGTAAACCTTTAACACTCTTTTCCCCACAGTAACCACTGTTACGAGTTTTTGTTCCTAAAAATGTCAAAGTGTTGATCTGTGTTTTTATGGAAGAAAAAGTAACTACTTTTTAAAGCTGAAAAAGTCCTACTTACCTCTGTATTGTAGGATCCACGGTGTGATATCTAGGCATATCACCCGAGTAGTCTATGTAATCCAAAAGTAACGCAAAACTAATCAAAAGTAATTTCTATGTAATTTAAACTGTTTTTGAAGCATATACAAACCTGTAACGATGCAAATCCATTCCCAATTGCATTTCTTTGTAAAGTTTTACAATTGAAAGTACATTTACCTACCTGTACCAAGTCCTGCTTGGTTCTCGAAATAAAACATAAGTATACCTTTTTTATACTTCCCCAATTGGTCTGGATTCTGTCTCGGAGTGTGTGTAACCAGTCCTTGATTGAGTGAATACAATAAATGCTTAACACAACCTCCTGATAAGTCTAACTGCTCAACCACACTACCACAAAGAGAGCTGTTGGTGATTATCTAATTTAGCCTCTGCTATACCTCTGGGGATCCCATGGACTCAGTGCACTATACCTTACTTTGGTATGGTATATACAGAGACAACTTCCTACAGTGTCACCGTCAAAATCTGTTGGTAGGTGTCCCTTTTCACCAGGACCCCCCTAATCAAACACTCATCACAGATGCATCTCTCCAGGGATGAGGTGCTCATATGGGTTCTCTTCAGAAGCAGGGCCTGTGGTTGGACAAGGAGCAACAATACCACATCAACATGCTAGAGCTGCGGGCAGTCCATCTAGCCCTCAAGTTTTTATCTGTCCAATCAAACCAGCTCTCTCCTGGTCCAAACAGACAACACGATCACGATGCACTATCTAAACAAGCAAGGGGGCACTCGCTCACGCCCCCTATCTCTGGAAGGGCAGGCCATCTGGAACTGGCTAATAGCCAGAAAGTTGACAATCTCAGTGATTCACCTGCCAGGAGTCCAGAACACACAAGCAGACTCGCTGAAACGGACGACTGGATTCTGCAAGACAACGTCATGAGAGACATCTTTCAAGAGTGGGGGCATCCGCAACTAGACCTGTTTGCAGACGAGAACAGCAACAAATGTCCAGACTTCGCACCCAGGTTCTACCGACCAGGAGCAAAGGGGAATGAACTTTTGATAAACTGGTCCGGGACAATTCTTTACGCGTTTCCTCCCATTCCGCTGATTCCGACAGTCATCAACAAGCTGTACCGAGCCAGGACTGAATGGTCCTAATAGCTCTGGAATGACCCCGCCAGTGGTGGTTTCCAGATCTCCTCCACCTGTCAGAAAGACCACATAAGAGGTTGCCATGCAGACCGGATCACTTCTACAAGCTTGGAGGGAAGATTTTCTACCCCAACAATCTCTCCATGAGCTTGACAGCATGGCTCCTGAATTCCTCCATTATGGACACTTAGGCCTCTCACAGGAATGCATGGCCATTCGGAGTTCAAAAGGCCATAGACCAGACGCTCCTACGCTTTCAAGTGGAAAAGATTTTACATGTGGTGTTTTCAAAATGAAATCCATCCAATTCTGGGGCAGGAGGATGTAATATTACCTTATCTCCTTCAAAGTCTGGTCTGCAATTCTGCTCTATTAGGGTACATCTCTGCAATTACTGTTTTCAGAAAGTCCCCTACACAGATTTAATTCTTCCAAATGCCTGTAGTAAGGATTTCTTAGAGGGTCTGAAGACGGTGTTCCCACCTGTACATTCTCCATCCACCTCCTTGGGATCTGAATGTGGTTCTTTCAAAACTCATGGGACCCCCTTTTGAACCTATACATAAGGCATCCTTTCAACACCTTACCTGGAAAGCTGCTTTTCTTGTAGCTATTACTTCGGCACGCAGAGTCAGTGGGATTCAGTCTCTCTGTGCCAAAGAGCCTTACACAGTTTTCTGTGCTAAAAGGGTAGTGATGAGAACTCATCCGACTTTTCTTCCCAAGGTCGTGTCTGATTTCCACATCAATCAGAAGATTTCACTCCCAACGTTCTTTCCGAATCCTTCCACACCAGCAGAAAGAGCATTACACTCAACAGATCTCAAAAGAGTGCAGAAATTTTACTTAGACAAGCCCAACTCTATCAGACAATCTGACCATCTTTTTGTTAACTATGAAGACAGGCATTACTTCCTCTAAGCAAACCATTTCTAGATGGATAATTTCCTGTATTCTACTCACCTACCAGTTAGCCATCAGTTAGTGGAGGAAGCAAAGGACAACAAATGGATCACTTCCAAGGAAGCAGATTTCCTTGTCAATCCCGCGTCCAGGACCCTGGCATTTTACATCCTGCCGAAAATACACAAAGCACAAAGTCCCCCTACGGGACGCCGAATTGTCTCTGGTGTTCAGTCCCTGTTAGAACCTTTGTCCCAATTTGCAGACTTTTTTTTAGAGAGACGGTAATTAATCAGTCCTCCTATGTACATGATACCACAGACATCTTGTACATCTTGGAGGAAATTGAGCATGATCCTGAGACCCAGTTCCTGGTGACGATCAACAAAGAGTCGTTATACACCAGTATCCCCCTAGATGCCATGTTGGTGGTAGCAGCGCGGGCACTTGGTGCCCAGGAATGGTTTTATGATACTCCACAATCTTTTGTCCTCAAATGCATCGAGTTGACCCTTACAAGGATTTTTTCTGTTATCGAGACCAGTTGTTTTTACAGGTCTCCAATACTTTGATATGGGCAACTTTTGCCCCATCCTAGCCTGCATTTATGTTGGACAATTTGAAGACAACTCTATCCACCATGCTACCAACCCTTTTCTCCAACATATCCATCTATGGAAAAGATACATAGATGATGTTCTATGTATCTGGTCAGGGCCTGAGGAGACCCTCATGCAGTTTCTCCACTGGATTAACGGAGCAAATATGAGTCTTCATTTTACATGGACCATCAATAGGAATACGGCTGTATACCTAGATCTAGATATTGTCGCAAAAGATCATAGGATACACACAGCAGTCCCTCAAAAACCCTCGGCTAGAAACTCTTTGTTACATTATTCATCTTTTCATCCGAGGGCACTGTGCGACAATCTCCATGTGGGACAGTTTTTCAGGTACAGGAGGAACTGCACAGAGGTCGGGACCTTTGTGGCCCAATCTTCTGTTCTTATGGAGCGCCTTAAGGAGAGAGCAAACCCTACAAAGTGATCAACCGGGAATGCAAAAGCGCAACAAATACTGCACGTGTAACCATGTTAGAAAAGAACATTAGAACCAACAATGCGTGCATTCCAGTGGTATCCACATTTGATCCTCTGTCGACGAAAATCAGACAGATCATACTTAAGAACTCATCTTCTGGATGTGGTCCCTAAAAAAAATGCCACAACCAATATTTGCATTTCAGGAGGGCAAGTAGTCTGAGGAATCGTCTTGTTCACTCCCGCCAGAATGCTCAACCTAAACGCGAGACTGTACCACCTGGCCATTATCCCTCTGGTGGATGTATGGTCTGTGGTCTCACACAGACATTGAGGAACATTGTCCTGAATGATGGTCGCACATGATTTGAAAAATAGGTTCAGTAATTGCAACTCGAATAATGTCATATACAGTTTGACCTGCCGATGCGGCCTGCACTACATTGGTTTAAAAATCTAGAAAAGTCAAGATTAGAATGCAGGAACATATAAGTACATTAAAAGCAGTCAAACTTATGATACAACTGGTCAGATATTTTCAAGAAACAGGACATGGACCCAGAGATTTCCCGTGGACTGTATTAGAGAAGGTGCCCCTGGGGAGCTACAGTACTGACGACATCTTGGCCAGAAAAGAGGCATGCTGGATCTTCTGAGAGAAGACCGATCAGGGTGGCCTGAATGATTTAATTGATTGGCATAGACTACGCAGATAATATTGGCAACGAGTGACCTCCGGAGTCTTTGACGTATGCTTTACCATACTGGGAAACATAATATAGTGTGACGTATAGCTCTAGTAGGAATCAGCTGAATATAGAATGAGGCATGAAAACATCCTGTTAGATTTGGGGGTCTCTAGTTGGCAGAGGTAGGTACCTTTGACCAAATAGGGACCCTTGCGTCAAGTCAGGGTAAGGGGGTACACTCCTAAAATAACCCCTGCTCACCCCCTTGGTAGCTTGGCACGAGCAGACAGGATTATCTCAGAGGCAGTGTGTAAAGCATTTGTGAACACATACAGTAATCAAGTGACAACACTACAGATGGACACCACACCAGTTGTATATTAAAAATAAGTATCTTTTATATAGATTTAACACAAGACCACAAACGACAAAAATCCACAATACTGTACTTCAAAAATGGTAGAATTAGCTCAGTTCTCTTTAGATGGTAAATGCGACACTGAGTTCAATGTACCTTTGGATGCGTAACACTATACAACGAAAGTGTTGCAGGGAAGGTGATGCGTCGGTTCCTTACACGCAAGAACGGTGATGCGTCGGGTCCCTACTGATGCGTAGGGGATGCGTTGGTTCTTCTCGGCGTGGGGAGGTGATGCGTCGGTTTCTTACTGCGCTTCCGTGGCGATGCGACAAGCAACGCCGTGATGCGATGAAGATCCGGTGCAATAAAACAAAGATGGCGTCTTCTCCTTGATGCGACACGATGCGTGCACGCCCGACGGCCGCTTCCCGGTGATGCGGCGGCGTCTGATGCGACGTCGATCCTCTTCTCCGGCGATGCGAGGCGCTTCGGCAACGATGCGACGGCCGTGCGGCGACTCACCGATTCTTCTGAGCCGCGACAGGCCCTGCGACACGCTTCCCGGTGATGCGGCGGCATCTGATGCGACGTCTGTCCTCTTCTCTGGCAATGCGAGGCGCTTCAGCAACGATGCGACAGCTGCAGCGGCGGCGACACTCTTCTCCGTTGATGCGGCGGCGTCTGAGGCGACGTTGATCCTTTTCTTCGGCGAGGCGCTTCGGCTGCGGCGGTGACGCTTCTTCTTCGTGAGTCGCGCTTCCAGCTCCTTGCGACACGCAGTCCCTCAGAAAGTCCAGCACAGCAGCAGGCACTTTACAGAAAGACTCTTGGGGAGCTGGTTGGTGAAGTCTGTTGTCCCTGCGACTTCAGCAGGAGGCAAGCTCTTCTCTCAAGCCCTTGGAGATCTTTTACAAGTTGATGAAAGTACACACAAAGTTCCTTTCTCCTTTCTTTGGCAGTCAGGCAACCACTGCAGGCCAATCCCCCAAACAACACTCAGCTTAGGGATAGTCTCCTCCTCAGTTTCTCTGGTTCCTCTCCTCAGCAAAGGTTCTTCTTGTTTCCCAAAGTGATCTGATCTTCTGGGGTTTGGGTCCCCTCTTTTATACACATTTTCCCTTTGTTCTCTGAAGGCAGAGAGGCCTTTGCCTAGTCCAAACCAGTTCTGGTCAGTCCGGGAGCACTTTGTTGACAAGACTCCTTCTTTCCTTTCACAGTGTAGGCCAGGGACATCAGACGCACCACAGGAGGTGGAGCCAGCATTGTGGAGGGAAGGCACATCCCTATTCAGGTCCCAGGTGCAACTCCTCCCACCCATCTCCATGCAGATCTCTCTATTCAGCCCTGTGCTGACTCACCCTGTCTCCTGGAATCCCCCAGCCCCTGTCACTCAAACTCCAGACAAGGAATACACAACTTAGCAGAGGCAGGCTTGGATAGTTAGGCAAGAAAATACCTTCTTTCTAAAAGTGGTATTTTCAAACACAGAATGTTAAAACCAACTTCACTAAAAGATGTATTTTATCATTCTGAGTTCAGGCATACTAAAATCGTTTTCCTACCATGTTCCCTGGGTCAGTTAGGATTATAAGATGTAATAATCAAACTGCCCATTCTGGCCTATGGGGAACAGGTAGCCTTGCAATAGTGAAAAACGAAAATGGCTGTAATTCACTGTTAGGACATGCCACACACACCAGGGCATGTCCTACCTTATACTACAATGCACCCTGCCCTTGGGCCTACCATAGGGGTGACTAATATGCAGAAAAGGGAAGGTTTAGGGACTGGCAAATGGGGGCACTTGCCCAGTCTTCATGGCAGTACCAGACTGCACACAGGCTCTGCAATGGCAGACCTGAGACACACTTTTACAGGCTGCTTCTGTGGGTGGCACAACCAGTGCTGCAAGCCCACCAGCAGCATTGGATTTACAAGCCCTGGGCACACTCAGTGCACTGTACTAGGGTCTGACAAGTAAACCAATCCAGCCAATCATGGAGTCACTAATCCATACATCAATTTATAACAGAGAGCATATGCACTTTAGCACTGATCAGCAGTAGTAAAGTGCCCAGAGTCATAAAACAGCAAACAACAGGTCAGAAAAAATACAGGAGGAAGGCAAAAAGTTCAGGGATGACCCTGCAGAAAGGGCCAAGTCCAACACATCCTCTTCTTTTTACCTCATAAGATGCCTTATGAGTTAAAAGATAGTGAGGAATTTATACACTGGTAGTACACTTTGGGTGTGATTAGATGGGCTCTCAACCCTTTTGGACCCAAAGGTTTAACCTCTAGGGTTAACTGACAAGAAGGCTCAACGAAGCAAAAATAGTGTAAGAATTATGGGGAAAAAAGTAGTAATTATTATTATTATTTTTTTTAACTAAATCAATATGAAGGCCAGCATTATATAGAGTGCATTACATGCATCAATCAAATGTTCAAGATGGTTCCCATTCTGACGGGTTATGTCCCGAGTGGATTCCCATACGTTGTACAGTATTGTGGCATTCACTTCAGTTCTGTGATTTATTACAATCACTGGCACATATAACGGAGCATACAGTTTTCATAATGGAAATCCGGGGGGTCCTGTAGACTCTTCAGAGTGATTGGCTGTTTTCTAAATAATTACATCTAAAAGGTGCCATCTCTAATGTCGATCAACATTGATACCCAATTGAATTGAACAAACACAAGGTATGAGGGTGGTGTTGTAGTTGGCTTTTTATTAAAATTCAAACATTGGATGTTTTTATAAAAATTCGAACACTGGATGCAGTACTGAATCCAGTGTTCCCCAGAGAATTGAGACACACGTTCTAAGATGGCGCCCACGCTGCCTTATTCAAACAGACCATCCCGTTTCCGATTCCTGAGTATCCCAGCTTCTGTCCACGTACCTGGATCTTTAAATAGACAGGCTGGGCTGGAGGGAGCCGGGGTCAAGACTTTGTGGGGTCTGACTCCTCCCACGCTTTGGATTGGCTTTTGTCTGTGCCATTTAAAAATAGTAGGGTGAAAGTGTCCTTCCAGGATCCTAATAAAGCGGTCCTCCTATACTTTGGGAGAGCACACAGCTTTGTTAAAATAACCCTCACCCACCAAAAGGACCCTTGGTGGCATGCTTCATCATCGGGTTCTTCCCGCCCCGCTGCGGGACGGGGCGTGCTACGACCAACGAAGACGCGGGAGCACTGAGTAGTGAATACTATGTGTGATATAGGAGTGAGAGTGGAAGGGTCGGTTTATGTGAATTGTGAAGGGAAGATAGAAAATAAAAAATACCTGGCTATGTGGAGAAATAAATGTTAATGTCCCTTCTAGCTGGTATTGTTAAAAATGGGGAGATGGAGGTAATTTGCTATAATGGGCCGTCACCTCCTCGGTCAACATGTTTCAAAGCCATCCCCTTGGCTTCTCATCAGGACCTTAAAGATCCCTATACCACTCTTACTGTAAGCAAAACAATAATATGTTATCCAATCTTAACAGGAGAAAATGTGCATACCAAATTAAGCATGCACTCAATACTGTACCCTAATAGGTATGATTCTTGTTATTGGTCTGGAGGAATAAAACAGCGTTAGGTTAATTAACAATATGGGCAAAACAAGGTTCTGTTGCTCCACACCCCTATGGTGGTAATCTATAAAGAAAGTGATATATTTTCACGAAGGGTGATATATTTTCCTGTGAGCTGCAGCGAATGCGGTACATAGGAATAGTGCTGCCCAAGTATTAAAAAGGACAATACATGACGAACACGACAAATAACATAAATCACACACTCTATATTGGATCGTGGGACGTCCGTGAAATACGTGTCCAAACATAGGTCAATCGCCCCAGTGAATCCGGTCTATGGTATCATGCACTTGTTATAAATGTCATTTCAACAGAAATCACGTACATTGTTTATACCCATCTACTGCCCCATGAGCCTGTTCACGGGAGGGGAGGAGCACCTGTAGTCACACACTGTTGAGGGATGATCAAAAAGAGAAAAATTATAAATGTACCCTTGCCCAACTCTAAAAGGATTCGTGAATCGCTACGGTTTTTACGAGGTTTGCTCGTTGCCTTGGGGAGGCTGTCCTCACGAGCAAATCCCCCAGGACCCCCTACTTTTACACCATCCCTAAGATACATAAAAATCTGGAGAAACCACTAGGATGCCCGATAGTATCAGGCATAGGCTCCATTCTGGAACCCTTATCTAAATTTGCTGACGCTTTTTTACGCCCACTAGTACAGCAAACCGACACGTATCTTAAAGACACGAAGGACGTACTTCAACTTCTACAAGAAATAGATTTTGACCCAAAGAAAGAATTGTTGATGGGCTTAGATGTAGAAAGCCTCTACACCATCCTTCCCCATGAAGAGACACTTGCCATCATAGAAGAGGTCCTTTTCTCTACAGATTGGGAGTTCCAAACACTCCGCAACATTGTTATGCAATGTTGTCACCTAGCACTCAGGGAAAATTTCTTTGCTTACAGGGACACCCTTTACCTGCAAAAACACAGGACCAGCACTTCGCCCCTAGTGTAGCTGGCCTGTATGTCCACCACCTTGAAACAAAGAAAATCCTATATAGCAGCAACCCCTACTTGACCCACATCAGAAAATGGAAACGGTACATTGATGACGTTTTGGTCATCTGGGAGGGAGATGAAGCAGCCGCAGGTGGATTTATGACCTGGCTTAACTAACAAAACCAATACCTGAAATTCACGAGTACCATCTCAAGGAAGGAACTGGTATTCTTAGATCTAAACATCTACCCAGAAGAGGGCACCCTTAAAACTACTACACATTTCAAGACAACCTCAAAGAACTGCCTTTTAATGTATGACAGTTTTCACCCGCGTCACCTACGGGACAATCTCCCGTACGGACAGTTTCTCCGTCTGAGGAGAAACTGCACAAAACTCAGTGACTTCAAGACACAAGCGGCAGACCTCCAAAGGAAACTAGAAACACACAAGTACCCATCCAAAATAGTGGATAAAGCCCTACAAAGAGCGAGGAACAACAATAGGGAGACCCTGCTTGAACCAAAAACGCCTAAATGTCCGGAGGAGAGACCTATATGCATCACCACCTTCAATATAGGCTCCAACCAAGTCACTAAAATTGTGAATAAACACTGGCGACTACTCAACTGCGGGACCTTTAACATCCCTAAACCTATGTTTTCTCATTGAAGAGGCAAAAACTTACGGGACATGGTGGTACACACAAGACCACGCAACATTCCACCAACAGATGTGAGGAATACTCTGCTACCACCGATAAAGGGCCATCACCCCTGTGGGAATTGCAGCACCTGTCACCTGACCAAGACAAGCAAAAACCTTAGATTCAGCAATGGTTCCGAATGGGAGCAACAACGTTTCATGAATTGCAACAGTAAAAACGTGGTATATATGATCACGTGCCCATGCGCAATGGAATACATAGGGATGACTACACGACCAGTGAGGACCCGAATAGTGGAACACAGGAGTAACATACGATGCAAAAAAGCCACCACCAAAATGGCTTCTCACTACCTGGAATTGAACCACACTATGGATGACCTCAACCGGACTGTCATTGAGCAAGTGAACAATGAAACCGCCCTCTTTGAGAAAGAGCAGCGCTGGGTGTTCCGCTTGGGGACATACATAAGAGGGCTGAACGATGACATTCCATGGGGACAACTTTGATAAATGTGGACCACCCCCCTTACATTAACATGCCCCCCGGGTGTATGAACATCACACATACACCCGAGACACAATGTACCGGGTCCTAACGGGTCACAGAGCATTTTTTATTATCAATCCAAATGGGTCACTGAACCTTTTTTTTACATTGATATCTATACCCTGTCCAACACGATATGGGGACTCTGTGCACCGATCCCCATACGACCATCATAACAGGAAAGTACGCATGCATCCTTGATCGCCTATTCTCACAACCCTACAATACAATTTTGTAAAGGGCACAATGATTGACGTTTTGAAAAACCGTGGCCACACCACCTCCTTTACATCACAATGCCTACCCGGGTATATGAGCAGTATACATACACCTGAGACACCATGCACCGGGCGTCAATGGGCCTTGTAGCTTTTTTTAGCATCATTCCTAAATGGGTCAGAAAGCTTGTTAACATTGATATCAACACCCTGTCGACAACCAGATGAGGACGCTAGTCACTGGTCCCCACACGACCCACATAACTGGGTAGTACGAATACATAGATTAATCATTAATCCCAGCAATCATATAACATAATGACCCTGTCACACCATTTTGTAGAGGGCACTATGATTAACCCTCTACTTATGTCTAGCTTTTATTATTTTTTCATTATTTTTACCCGCACTGACCAATGTTCCCTCTAATTTTTTTCCTCTGTGTGCGGCAGTGTAGGGTCTCTGTGCGCTGCAGCCATGGCTATGTGCGCCAGGAACCAGACCGCGCGTGTGCAGCGCCAGATATCACTCCAAACCTTTGCTTGAAAAACCAATCACCCCGCAGCCCAGCTCTGTTAAGAAGAGAAATTGTATTCCTCTGTCTGATGTAACATTTCCTATACATTGATTTACTCACTATGATTCAGTGTCTCTGTGTAATGTGTATGCAATGTAAAGTGATTAACACCTTTCACTGGTATGAGTGGCGCTAATAACAAAAGAAATATGAAAGAGAGAGGGGTTATAGAGACTTGAGGGGCACTGTTAAGGTTGGTAATGAGGGTATCCATGGCGGAGGTGGTCATTGGGGCGCCAACAAACATTGTCACACCAGGCGCCACCAGCACTAAAGCCTGCCCTGTTCAAATGGCACTAATAATTACAGTGAAATTATGAAAACGTCCCACATTGCAATTTGAAACCTTGGCAGCTATGTTGCTGCATTTCTTTTCTTAATAGGGCTGGGCTGCGGGGTTATTATGGTCATTTGTTAAGGTTTTCGTGTTAATTGCAGCTCATGATGGGTGCTGCGATTAACATGAAAACTTTAACAAAGGCACAGGGATATCTTAAGAATTTTGAGGGCCCTGGGCCAAACTTATTCCTGGGGCCCCTGATCAGAACAGCTTTTGATTTATGATCCAATTTCAGCTTTTTATGTCCTTTTTAGCCAGGTCACCGACACTGCAGAGGCACACTGGTCCAAATTCTAATTGTGCTTCCATCTAATATTCAGGGATAGTAATATGTGTTTTCAAAATTGTAACATAGCAGCCAGAAGGAAAATGAGAGGATACTAGTGAGAAATAGGATTTAGTGGCGGAGAAAGGGGGAGAGAGGAACAAAGGAGAGAAAAAAGTCATGGCGCAAAGATGAGAAATGGAGAAATTGGTAAGAGAGGGACGGAAGAGAAAGGCAGCCAGAGGGTCTGGAGAACTGGGAGGGAGAACGGAGAATGGAAAACCGGTAGGAGAGAAAGCAAAGAACAGGCAGCGAGAGGGAAATGGAGACAAGAATGGGATGGGGAAAGTGAGTAAACGTGGAGCGGGACAGATATGAGGAAGAAGAAAAATAAGAGAAGGAGACGGCGAGAGCAGCTGGGGAGTGGAAGAAAAAGGACAAAAGATATGTCAGAGAAGACAGCGAGTGTGATATGGCAAGGCTTCAGAAGTAGCATCTCTGCATATCGAGGTTGGGGTTCTAAAGGAGACTTTTTCGCCATCTTGTCATTTCTAAACGCTCGCTCTATGTAACCGTGCTCACTTGAACGAACTAAGAAGGGTGGAAGGCTGGTTATGCCTTGCCAAGATTTTGAATCTTGCCGAGATGCAGGTCTGAGACAGATGGCAGCTGCAAGTGTGTAAATGACTGATCCATCTGTCGGGAGCATTCTCTTTACTAACACTTGCTCATTTCCTACAACACTCTTCAAACCACTTCCTGCAGGCACGAGCTCGGGCTGCAGGTGCTATGAATGGACTAGTCTTGCACTGGCACGGAGTCTATCCAGAGTGACCCCCTGCATGGAAGACCCAATGCTTCCCGCAGCTTTTGGCTTCCACCGAGAAAGCTCCCTTGTTCGTGACATTTCCTCCTGGTAGTCTCCAAATCTCACATGTGGTGCCAGGTCTCATGTGCTAATTGGCAGATTAAGACTCTTTGTTAATCAGCACCTAAAGTGCCCTTCCTCACATTCTGATTGTGTGATGTTCCTAGCTAACAGTGGGTGACTTATGATGGACACTACGTTCAGGGCTTTAAGTGGGCAGGGTCTCACCGGTGCTGAGCACCAGCAGTTTTTAAGGGGTCTCGAAATGGGTCTCTATCGGGCTCTGTTTTGTGCCCTGGCACAGGCGGTCCTCTTTTTTCCAGACTGCAGTGACAGCAGGCACATCGATGTGCGCGTGCTCACACTTCTCACTAGTGGAGAAGTTATGGCATGACGTCATGCCAGGTGAGCGTTGTAGGGGAAGGGAAATCCTTCAAAGAGTCATTTTCTCTCTGGATTTCCCTTCTCTTTTTGAAACTCAGGGCAGCAACATCGTTGTGGTGTCACCAGGGCTTTAAGTGGAAGCTTTTTCAATATTATATACAAGCCATAGTTGCTGCTTATTTATCTTATGCAACTAACAACCACTGACAAAGCCAATAGTCCGACTTGTAGGTATGATGTTACTTGTTGTATCCTATCTGGATGCAATGACTGAAACGGCAAAATACAAGTCGAGCGGCTACTATGCTAAACACAGATTTTTTTTAGCTTGGGTGTTTTAAAGCCACGCCCTTAATTACACTGGCCACGCCCCTTTATGATACCCCCAGTTTTTCATCCCACTTAAAGCCCTGGATAAAGGGAAATGATGCTGACTTAGGCGTAACATAATATTGTGTCAGACTGGACATATATCTTCGTTTGGGGATTTAAGCATTTGTAACCCGAGTGGATTGGAATGTGAGTGTAAGGAATAAAGGGCGCTTAGTATTCAGATATGAGTAAACCCTGTGTGCATAATCTCAAAGCACCAGACAAGTACAACTCAGAGCTGCCCTTATGAAGAGTGTTGCACTCTCAGCCGCAGGGTATCCGAGTTCAAGTTCCGTAGCTGTAATTGCCTTCTGCAGGAGTTACTTACTGGAGGGCCTCAGAGCAGGTAAACAGGCATGAGTCAGCAGTGGCACATTAGAGTTTATATGTGCCAGCCAGGGAAAGGCATAGGCCGTAGTTAGAGAGGGAGAGAGAGAGTAGAGAGAGAGAGAATGAGAATGAACACCTTAGACAATGTTTTCTTCAGAAAAAAATTGTATCATAAATCTGGATGCAATGACAGAAACAGGAAAATACAAGTCGAGTGGCACACTATGCCCAGCACAGAAAAGTTGAATAAGTCACACAATCACCCCCAAGCTGTGCTCTATCAAGAAGAGAAATTCAGCAAGTCTACAAACAGGGGTGTGCTTCACACGCCGTGTTTGTAGAGTTGCTGCATATCTTTCTTAATAGAGCTGGGCAGCGGGGTGATTGTGTGACTTAGCTAAAGTTTTCAGGTTAATCGCAGCGCCCGTCAGGAGCTGCAATTAACATGAAAACTTTAACAAAGTCACACAATCACCCCGCAGCCCAGCTCTGTTAAGAAGAAAAATTCAGCAAGTCTACAAACAGGGCGTGTGCTTTACACGCTGTGTTTGTAGCCTTGCTGAATTTCTTTTGTTACTAAAGTGCTGCTGTGGGCAGATTGTGAGCTTTTGTTTAAAGTATTCATGTTAATCGCAGCTCGTGATGGGCGCTGCAATTAACATGAATATTTAAACAAAAGCACACAATATGCCCCGCAGTGTGCTCTAGGTACAAAAGAATAAAGCAAGTGCCCTCCATAATCCCACAGGCTGCCGCAAGACTTACCTGCCGCTCTCTCGTCTTCTTTTCAAATTAGTTTATTCCGCCCAGGAAATACCCGTTTTTCGCGCCGCTCGCTTTATATTAAAAGCAGCGGCGCAAATGCTCTTGCGGGATCATGTGCTGTGTGTGCGTGCTCCACACACGGCACTGCGCGCTCATGGCAACAGAGGTGCGCGGGCGCGCATGCGCGCAGCTTAATGGGAACAGTGGCACTGACAAACACCGACAAACAGGAAGTGGAGTATTAGTCCTACTGCAACGTGCCCCATGCGGCGGCCATCTTCGTTTCCGCTCTAGTCTTTCCTTCTGTCTCGGCAGGCCCCTTTTCCCGCGTAGACGCGGAAGGGACAGGGTATTTAACTGAACTCCTTACGCCGACTCCTTGTTCAGCGGAGCTGCGGCGAGGTAATACCCTAGGCGAGTGAGCAAACTTGATGAAGTAAGTACGGCATAGCCGACAGCCTCCCTTAGGCAACGAGCGAACCTCGTAAAAACCGTAGCGATTCACAAATCCTTTTAGAGTTGGGCAAGGGTACATTTACAATTTTTCTCTTTTTGATCATCCCTCAACAATGTGTGACTACAGGTGCTCCTTCCCTCCCGTGAACAGGCTCATGGGGCAGTAGATGGGTATAAACAATGTACGTGATTTCTGTTGAAATGACATTTATAACAAGTGCATGATACCATAGACCGGATGCACTGGGGCGATTGACCTATGTTTGGACACGTATTTCACGGACGTTCCACGATCCAATATAGAGTGTGTGATTTATGTTATTTGTCGTGTTCGTCATGTATTGTCCTTTTTAATACTTGGGCAGCACTATTCCTTTTGTACCGCATTCGCTGCAGCTCATAGGAAAATGTATCACCCTTCGTGAAAATATACCACTTTCTTTACAGATTACCACCATAGGGGTGTGGAGCACCAGAACCTTGTTTTGCCCATATTGTTAATTAACCTAACGCTGTTTTATTCTTCCAGACCTATAACAAGAATAATACCTATTAGGGTACAGTATTGAGTGCATGCTTAATTTGGTATGCACATTTTCTCCTGTTAAGATTGGATAACATATTATTGTTTTGATTACAGTAAGAGTGGTATAGGGATCTTTAAGGTCTGATGAGAAGCCATGGGTATGGCTTTGAAACATGTCGACCGGGGAGGTGACGGGGCATTATAGGAAAGTACCTCCATCTCCCCATTTTTAACAATACCAGCTAGAAGGGACATTAACATTTATTTCTCCACATAGCCAGGTATTTTTTATTTTCTATCTTCCCTTCACAATTCACGTAAACCGACCCTTCCACTCTCACTCCTTTATCACACATAGTATTCACTACTCAGTGCTCCCACGTCTTCGTTGGTCGTAGCACGCCCCGTCCCACAGCGGGGCGGGAAGAACCCGATGATAAAGCATGCCACCAAGGGTACTTTTGGTGGGTGAGGGTTATTTTAACAAAGCTGTGTGCTCGCCCAAAGTATAGGAGGACCACTTTATTAGGATCCTGGAAGGACACTTTCATTTGACCTCTGTAGAGGTGGATCTTTTTGTTTATTCCATGAACTGTTGAGGAGGACGCATCCACCCCTCTACCTCTTCACTCCCCCCATTTGTTTTTTGTATGCATTTAAAAATAGTAGCCTGCAAATGGCTGAAGGTGGGTGCATGTCCCACCTTTTCTAAGAAGTTCGCTCCCCTGGAGTATTGTCGCGGGAGCGAGCAGCGACGCACACGCAGTCCCTAAGTGCACGGTGCAATGCTGACCTGGGAGTGCAGCCGAAGAGTGCTTGTTGTTTTGTGCTGTATTGAAGCTTGTGTCCCTGCAGTCCCCTGGCTCTCCAGAGGGGGCGCTGGGCGTGCTCTTCCTGCAGTCTGCCCTGGCTCTCCGTGGGGGCGTGCCCATTCCTCCCCCCACAGCACCCGCACTTCCCGCGAACCTCGGAGCTGGCCTCTGTCCCTCCCTCCATCCCCCCGGCTTGCTGCCCCCCATGCTGCGCACCTCATGCTGATCTGCCCCGGGAAATGGGTATCCTCAGCATCACTGACCAGGTAGTATGTGCTCTGCATCCACAGGAGAACTACGCGAGATTGGTGATGCTGCGCGGCCTACCTACTGCGTCTGTGGGAAGCAGATCCAGGCAAGAGAGGGCCGATGGGGCCTTGTGCTGAAGGGGAAGCCGGATTAGACTGTGGAGCAGAGTCCGGAGGGGGTAGACTGAACATTATTTTAGGAGGGGAGGGAACCCCGGATACGGGAGGGGTGCTTATGCTGTGTGGGGGCTACAGGCCTCCTCCCCGGTGCAGGAGGCTCTTTATCCGGCTCCGATTCTTTGTGGGGTTGTACGGACTGATTTTATCTTTCTTCTCTGAAAGGCTGCTCCTCTATCGTCGAATGCTTTCTGGTATTCGTGTGCAGTAGATAGTTTCACGTGTACTGGATCCTGCAGTACGGTTTTCAAATTTTTAAAGAAAAAAAATCTGACTTGAAGAAATGTTTGTTTTTGTTGTTTTTTTTGGGTATGGATACACTGCAGTCTATGCAGATGGGGTCGCAGTAAGGATCCGAAGGCCAAGCAAAGTAAAACCTCACAAAAACCTGCACAAAAACAATCACAACAGGCATTTTCCTCTTTCAATTGGTGCTGTAGAATGCAGCACGCATTGAAAGAGGAAAAAAGGAGGAAAAATGAAAACATTTCTCCTCGTTGCGCCTCGCTACGCCACCCCTAGGGTGGCTTAGCATTCAGACGCATTTCCAGATATACGATTCCTCGTAAATCTGGAAATGTGTCTTGTTCCATGGGTGTTGCGTGGGAACACCCACAGCAACACCCATGGAACGCCCCTTTCACGCAAAATGCTGCGTGTAAAGGGGCCATATTTACAAGGACAGGGTGGCTTTTCCTGTCCTTGTAAATATGGAGCAGTAACATGCGCCACCAGTACGTCACAAAAAGTGACGTACTGGTGGCGCAGGGGGCTTGTAAATCTGCCCCCATGTGAGTAACTGGAGCTTCACTTTGCATGGTGTGTAACAATTACAGACATGGCAGCAGAGACAACGTGAACTGAGTCTTGGAGCATGGGTTTTTATTTTCTTGAACTGCACCCGAGTGACGAGCCTGAATCAATACACAGACCTGCATACCTTTCTTACGTGGGCTTCACACACTGTCTGCATCGTATAGGCAATAATTATGAATTCATGAATGCAAGTGCCCACATCAACACCTTTTAGAGGTCTCTGGTGATATAAGCTTCGGCTCATCTATCTTAGTGCCAATATCAGCAACACTCCCCATCCCCCATACAGCAATCTCCTGAAGAAATAAACAGATAAGACACCTTTTTTCGTGGAGAAAATTGCTGCAGGTTTATTTGCATACCAAATATGCCAACATGGTGGGTTATCTTACGGGCGATCCAAGGGCAGGCAGCCCCTCCGCCGCCTGCCCACCTGATGAGCCAAATTACACCGTGGCCTTAGCCAATCGGTGCTTACCAATCTTGGGGGAGGGTAACCCCTCCCATCGGTGGACCGCCAGTCCACCCCATTACTCACGCCCCCCGAAGGGGGCGGAGCGTTCCATACAACCCCCGGTTGCTCAGGTCCACAACCGCCCGTAGACCATTTTTCACTCCTGTGGGTACTGTTGACATCCTGTACTGTATTGTGATCGGACTAGTCTATTTTTGTACACTTGCTATACTTCACCTAGTTTCATTACATAATAATCAATGTTCAGTACTAAACCTGCTCGTGGAGCACGTTTTACTTAGAAAGTGACAAATCCTGCAACTAAGACTTTTTTTTAAATTTTTATAATCGCGCCACATCACGTGGATGGACTACAGCCTCCAAAAAGATTCAGGGCAAAATTGCCTGCGCAAAACCGTCTGACTTATTTTTGGTTTCTTGTGACAAAATGGAGACTCTTAAATGTGTTAGTTCAAAGGTAAGTGCGTAAGAAATGTGATTCAGCCCTTTATTCTTCTGAAAACCCGAAGTGGTAATGGTGGACAATGACTCAGCTAAAAGTTGCTTCTGGTTGCTCAATTTAGTAATTGATGCCTTTTTCTACATCTTTGTGAAGAGATCTGGGTTGTATTTAGGACGTTTTTTGGGGTTTGAAGATTTTTTTCCTGAACAAGATTTCGGTGATGGAATGCTTTGTTGTTTTTAAAAATGGTTTTATAATAAAGTGTCAGTGGTAGGTTATCATTTTTGATTTCATGGATAGTGAAGTTTAGTACCAAGTGAGGGAGGATGTGGCCTTACGGCCAGAGCTGCCGACTTTGAAGCTGGGGAACCGGGTTCAAGCCTCGGCGTTGGCTCAGCATCCTGTGATTCTGGGCAAATCACTTAATCTCCCAGTGCCTACCAAAAAATGAATGTCAACCAACAGAACGAAGGGTCAAGGCACACTAGTCCTGCACTCGTCAACACGGAGTGAGAAGAGTAACAATAAACTATACAGTGGTGCAAAGAACCAGAGATGCTTTGCACAATGGGAATACATGCAATTGGAGCCATTCTAGAGATCACACTCCTTGACACTCAGTCTACCCGCTTCCAGCGCCAAGATGTTCCATTGGAGTGAAAGCCAGCGCTTTATAAATGACATCATTCATTCATTCTAATATGGCGTCCATACTCACTGTAGTCCATTTTCCATGTTTGGGATAGTCACCTATACTGAGCTTTGCTCAATAGAAATACACGCGATCCATTCCAATATGGCATCCATACTTACCTAAGTCCGCTTTCCATGTTCGGGATAGTGTCCAGGTGTTGGTGGTTAAATATTCATTATAAATGTGCCACAGAAATGGCGTTCGGTTCTTTTCACGGAACCGGACGTCATGCTGTGACTCGCTGGAGCTACCATAGTCCATAAGTTGCTGTTGTCGTATGTGTTTGTGGTTGGCCGTGTATTCTTCATGTTCCCGTGTTCTGGGACATTGACGTTTGAGTCCTTGAGATGACCTTCAGGGAACCAGTGGTGTGCTTTTGTTCGATTGAATTTTATGCGCATTGCAAGTAACAACCACCATGGTAACTCATATTAGCACACGCGCCATTTATATATAATCCAATATGGTGCCTCTCTTTGAGTACTAACTCTGCTGTGATATGGTGTCCGTCAGCCTTTAAATGGCAGTGTTCTGTGAGGCCATTACAATATGGCGCTTATTTGTTTCTATGTGTAATGATACCCCAGGTGTTCACTTGTCAGGGCTGCGCATACGAAGGATGTTTACACATACTGAATTTCACGATATGAAGTTTAAGGCATCTGGAGCCATTCCAATATGGCGCTTACCCCTTTTTGAAGTCTACTTCACTTGTTTATGATGAACAAATCACCAGATGGATTAATAAAACAACTGTGTTTTTGATAATAGTTCTTGGATAACTGATAATGGTGGATGATTAGGCGCATCCTGCAGACACTTATTGGTATACACCTAGAATTTTGAAATGTTAGTTTACGTCAATATACACTGTGTGACTCCAAAAAAAAATTCATACTCCGTGAGCCATTTCAATATGGCGCTCCCCATTATTTGTACTATTACCATCGGGAGTGTTCATGTATATAATGTTTGAAAGCACTAGTCTGTCCGATGTGCTTAGAACTGCTCTGGTGATCACGTCGTTGTCATTGGGGTATTTATAAATCTGTTAACCAAAATCTTTGCACTTTTTACCATGTATACACCATGTCCATATTAAGATTATTAAGATACACACTGGTTTTCTCATTATGGTACCTCATTTCTGATAACCTTGATCACTTGGTCACGTGTCTCGCTTTGAAAAGGAAGGTGTTAAAGGGTTTTGTTTTTAAAAGAATGCCATTATAGAATCTTGCATTTATTGGCATTGTGGTAAGATTTTAATTTTTTATTTTTACATTGGTTACAGATACATCCCACACTCTATTTCCTTGTCAGAAGGCACGATATGAAGAACAACATGCGAGAGGACCTCTCGCGTGTTGAGCTACGATAGTGCATCTTGTTATTATAAGCACACAATCACATTTGGCGATGCAGCGCGAGAAACAAAATTCGTTTTATTTATTTATATGTGTACTTACCTGTAATCGCCCGTAATCCGTAGTTTACTACTCCCCACCCTGCCCCTCCCCCGGCCCACGTCAGCGCCCGGCGGCACTCCCACCACCGACCGCTACTGACTAGATCTCCTGGCTTTCTCTTATGAGAAATGGAATACCGATAATGAATAGTGTGGCCCATTGTGCATGTTACTGTTTTCTCCCTATGTCAGCAAATATTAATCATTGTTAAACACTTCCAGATAGAACATTTTAGAACAACAAATGTTAAAGTAAGGGAACTAACAGAGCACAGTATTAAACTGATACACCATGTAACGTCTGGTTTCATGTACAGTGTAAATAGAACTGGTTTTTAATTCTTGTACATATTGTACATAAGTCTATATTTTGTATATATTTTGTAGCCCTGAAGAAGTCCCAGGTGGACGAAACGCGTTGGCTACCAATCTCATGCTGTGATTTTAAAGAAAAACTAACCAATAAAGAATAAAAGGAATTTTGGAAGAAGGAACGACTCCTACATCTGTTGTTTGAAATGAAACTGTCCTACTATTTTTACCTGTATAATATGGACTAAAAGAATGTGTTATACATACATTTGACTGGAGAGTTGAGTGCTGAACCATTTCTGACAAAAAATGAATGTGTCCTTGTGTAACATAACTGGTGCTCATGTGAAGCGCTCCAATAGCTTCGGGTCGAGTTCACGCCATATAAATCTGAAAAAAAAGTGGAATTTTATAAAAATACACAAAGGACTCATTATGAAGATTTCCAGTACAAGTTTATTGTGCACGGCATGGAAACAGCACTTTTAAAAAAACTAATTTCGCTCTACTGAATTCTTCATATTTTAGTTTTTCTTGGCCTTTAATCGAAATAATGCTAGTGTTACATTTCAGTTTTCCAGAGCTTTGTCCAAAAATACTGTTTTGTGTGAGCGTATTGGGAGTAAATCTTACCCTTTGGTCCGTAGTAGAGTCCACAGTTCATTATTTTATACACCTTGCTTGATTGAGTGACTGTTTCATCCAGTGAATAGTCTTCGGTTATTGCAAAACTCATTGTTTACATCAATTCAGTTGGTCGTCGTGTGCATTCAACAAACCTAATTTGGCCAGATGCGTTACAGTTGCACTTCCTCAAGCTCTCCAAACCACACATCCTGCTCAGACTAAACCTCCATAGTGCCACCCACACTCTGCCTCTTTTAACCGTTTTGCAACTTTGTAAATAATTCGAAATAGTTACTCTACGCATTTTGATTTCTTATTAGCCAGGAACAGCGTAAAGTACTATCAATGTCTGGAAAACCCCCTCTGGAAGTTGCTGTATATTTGCTCCATTGTTCTTGGGGCCAATGATGTCCTGATCACCTGTGTGGCTCCTTGCTTCTGCCTTTTCGAGTGAGCGGCGTATGCTTCGCCCTCCATATCACTTGGTTACTTAGGCCGCTCTGGACCGCAGTCTGAGGGAGCGGGAGAAGTCTGGAGGTATGAAGTACAGTTGCAAACGGCTAGACTTTCAGTGCACAGGTGATGTTTGACTTAACCTGCTTTAACCTTGGTCGTTTATTGGGGAGTATTGAGGAGGATCTTGCGTCATACAAACTCCAGGCCTGTGAGTTGAAAGCTCTTTACTCTTTAAAGCTTTGTGTGTGGTGGAGACCTCCGCCCCCCCCCCCCCCCGCACCCAACCAATTCTCTCACGCTTTTACAAGGAATGGTTTTGTCCCTATAGTATATTAAGTTTTAACAAGTACAACCTTTTGTATTTGCGGGTTTGTATCAACTTCACTGAATTACAAGCAAACAATTTTCTAGGATTCTTTTTTACAATTGTTTATATTTAATTCAAGTTTGTGTGTGTGTTTTTTTCTTTTTCTTTTTCATCAGCTGCTACAGAAATGTGTTCACAGCTACTGCTTTGGTAAATGCAGCTTACTAACCAGATGGTGGTAGTATTTAAAGAGACCTGACATGGAAACGATGCAGCTGGTGTGTGCTTGAAATCTGTAGCCCAGGTACTTCAAAGTTGCAATGTAGACTCAAAAGAAAAAAAACACTACCTGCATAGGGGATTCTGCCAATCATTTAAGTTTGTGCTGTATATTTATGACGAATGATACAAATTTGTCATCTAATTGTTTGCTTAAATACACTTTCATTTCAAATCAGTCTGTGTAGGTGGTCAGGCAATATGTAAAAACAAGCTAGGCATACATGAAATTGTGGCATCCCCTTTGTTCACTCTAGCAACTGAATTGTAATTCTGTTTATCAACAAACGTATGCCTTTTAAAGAACTTTCATTTTGTAGCATTTTTACGATTCCTCGTGAAATTGGTCTCGTGTTTAACCGAATGTGGTTCCATTTTTCATTCCCTCTTGGAAAAATATAATCTGTGCTTGGGTCCTTATTTTTATTATTCCTTGCATGCTGCTTCCTCTGTAGTTTCGTTCCTTTAATTAGATCTAGTGGATAGTTGTTGCTAACTGAAGTCTCTGCAATGAATTTCAGTGTCCTGGTCAAATGGGGCTTTGGCACGGTTTATATGCAGGGGTGTAACGCAGGGCCCCGCAGTGGCTAATGGGCAGGGGGGCTCCCACCCGTCAGCCCAAGGCTTATGAATATCTGAGATATGAGCGCCTCTTAGGTACCCTGCAGGCATTTTGCAGGTGGGCACAATAGTTTTGTTGCACCACTGTTTGTACCACTGGTCAAGTTGTGAGATCTACTTGTCACACTTGTAACTCATGTGAATCACCTCTCGGTTATACTCCAAAATTCAGAACATGTTTGTAGAAATAAAATTCACTCTCTGCTAGCATCGGTCCTTTGAAATTGCCTCATTTGTATGCTTGATTCACTTTTAATTGGGGCATTATTAAAAGAGTACCTTTGTTCTCCTTACTTCTACAGTTAACTCTAGCAGTAACAGATTTTTACACCCTCCTGTCCTTGGACTGCTACACACTTTCTGTTAGTAACACACATGCTAGTGAATACACTTTAATATGAAATGGGTTGATCCTGCCAGGCTGCCACACACAACGCCAAAACTGTGATGTTGCAGACTACTTTATGTAGCACATCGAAGCTATTTTGATCTCACTTTGTGTTCTTTCTGAAATTTCAACACCTTCGTTTTCTCCTCAAGATACCACACTTTTCCTTACCTCAATTATCTTTTCAGTTCCCATGCAAAATTTGTTTTGCTTGTTACGCCTTTCATTGAAAGACTAATGTTTACTACTTTGAGCCATGTATCTAGTCCCCTCCATTTCACACTTAATCTGTTTGGTTCCTTGGTCGTTAGTTAGCAGTTGCATTTTGTGCTTATTAACTTAACACTTGCCTCCCACCCCATTCTTATTAACTTGGGAAGTTTATCAAACCCTTCCTGTGCACTGGCAATCATTGTAATTCCTTTGTAGGTCTCGCCTACCAGACAGCGGTAGCTGTCTGGTTTCGAAAGACCTCTTGTGAACTCATTGAGTAAGAAGCATTAACATTAACTTTCCTTGTTCTGTCTTGTTTGCCCCTCTCCTTACAACCTCCGTACCATCCTGTGGCTGATTTGTATCTGTCCACTAATTTTTAATGAACTTCTTTTTTGTCTACCATTTCTTTTCCTTGTGCGCTCTTTGTCCTTACTTACACCCTGTCCCCATGCTCCATGTTGCTTTCTCCCTCATGCGCTACTCCACCTGCAAAACATCCTCTGCACTCCATGGTGCTCTGTCTCTCTGCCAAAAATCACCCCAGACTCCTGCACTCATGTTGGTCTTTCGTGTGCTTCCCCACTCCAAAGCACGCCGCATGTCCTGTTGCTCTCCTTGTGCTTCTCCCCCAAAAACACTCTTGCCCTCACGCTCACTGTTGCTTCCCCTCTGCGACGTCCCCTGAGCCAGCGAACCATGTTTTTTCCATAGCGTGCACCCCCCGCCAACCCAGCCCCAAACTGGATTAGCAAAGCTAGTAAGCCACAAAGGTGCAACCAGTTGACTTTGACAGTGCTTGTTTTTGGGGGTGGGGGCAGAAGTTGTCTGGCTACTGACCACTTTAGTTCATCAGACCTCATGTCAAAAGCTCTTCAAAATAGTACAATAACAGGCCTTAAGAAATCATAAATGTTACCAGACATGTAGGTATTGTGACTTGAATAATCTGCTCGACCTAACCGTAATGCGCTTGACCCATAAACTGGCCTTCAGTTGTGGGATCCTATGCCAATATATATTTTTTTAAATCGCCTTTCTTCTTTTCACATGAGGGTATCTTAATGTGTAAATTCAGCATATTTGCTGTACAAAAAACTTTGATTCAATAGACTAAACTTTTGCTCAATATATAACAAGAATCTAGCCCACATATAGAGTATACATGACCCCTGACTTGTCTCTTAGTTCACTAATAGCATTGTCATCTGGGTGGTGGCAGACATATTTCTCGGTTAATGTTTAAAATCTCTGACTACTAATTTAATATATTACTAAAGCATGATGTGGTAGCACACAGTCATTTACAGACCTTCCACTTTCCATTGAAATAGGCACAAACTTTGCATTGACATGCAGTTTTACTGATGAAACTGTATAGCGCACAAACTATGTGGAAATCGGGTTTCAGCAAATATTTATAATGTGCACATCGCCAAGTAAAGTGTTCCAATTTGTTTTTATCCTATTATTTCTTTCTTTCTGTCAATTTGGACCAGAAAAGCACATGTATTGAAAAGATACATTTCATTACAGGAGCAGTTCAAATACTATATGCAGAGCAAATATTAAAATACACAACTATAACAGCTTGGGAGTATTCAATATCAAATCAAAAAACAGTGATCAAAATCCCAAGACCATAATTAATACACGAATGATTCGACGTCTGTACATCATGATAATATCCTATTTATGTCTGATAAACACCAACCTCATTCATTAAAACAATAATAGCAGATTTTAAAAAATAGTCAGCACTGAGACATACTTCCTCTGTGCATAAGGACTGCAGATAAATTAGTGCTGCTCTACATTTTTTGGACTGTAGCCTCTTTAAAATTGGGATTAAGAGGCCTCTCGTCAAATGTTTTATAATATTTACAAAAGAATACATAATGGAGCAGAGTTTGGTGGGTAGTTTCATCACAGGGGCAAGAACATTTGCTGGCAACATCATACTGGCCAAGGGGGAAGCAAAGTGTCCATCTAGTTGATCCGAAACAAAACCTGGTGAGTAACATTCTTTCCTTGGGATGACTAACCCATTCCAGGTATGGCTCCAACCCAGGACTCGTTTGGATCAATGGATACTGCTTTGCAGACTCAGTTCCCTATCTCATGCCTTTCTCATCAGAAAATTATTCTTGACCCAAACGTTATCCTCCTTTCTAAGGGACCTCGGATTAAAAAAAATGATTGGGTCTACTCAGAGATTAGACTGAATATATTTGAGCCAGGGTATCATGGGACCAAGAACACACACCAGGCAGTCCTCAATAATATCTTTAAGTGTGGCCTGCTCATTACTTCAAATAGAGCACCAAAGAAGCAAAGGTGCCAATTTAACATAATCCTCTATGTAATCCAGGCCTAATTCTTCATGCACCATAAAATGGTGACTGCTTGGTGGAGTCCCCAGAATTCTTCTAAACATCCTGTACTCTTCGCTCTGCAAATCTTTAACATTACAGTAATCCCAGACCCCTGCACCATATGTAAGAACGGGATAAACTTATGTTTGTAAATCTCTACAAGCTGGTGAATGGGCTTGTTTCCCTATTCTAGAGGAGACACTGAGGATAGAGCCAAAAGCCCGTGAGAAACAAACTTACTCGAAAGTAGCAGAGGTGTGTTTGCTTAAATGTTACACCCATATAGGGGAAAACAGTAACTCTCTCCAAGCGCTTCCCCTTAATTGTAAGTGTGGGAGTTTTCATGTTTTGTGGACCGCACGACATAATAAACGTTTTTGAACTGTTGGACTCTAAATTCAAGTTCTCCATAAAACCCACAAACCAGTCTACAAGTGTTTTAATCCCATTGGGGGTCCTAGCTAGCAAGACTGTGTTGTCTGCGTAAAGGAGCGCAGACATCGACTTGTTCTTCACTACTGGTACATATTTCCCAACTTCCAGAAGGAAAGTCTCTTATTTATTAATATACATTAAAAAGAGAATAGGAGCCAGGACACAGCCCTGACTGACTCCCCGTTTTAATCTGAAGAAATAGGTGCACTCTCCCTTATCCCCAAACCTCACAGAGGCAGAAAGATCGAATTGCAACGCCTGCAGAAAGTGCACAAACCCCTCCTCAACCCCCATGGAGGTCAGCAAGTCACAAAACTTTGCTCTATTCACACTGTCAAAGGTGCTTGAGGTCCATGAAAGCAAGTTGAATGGAACTGCGTTTGGCCAAGTTGAATGGAACTGCGTTTGGCCAAGATGAATGGAACTGCGTTTGGCCAATGCGTTGGCTAACCAGAAGATGCAGGTTAAGACATTGTTATATCATCCCAAGTCCTGCTTGAAAACCATGCAGGATGCTATTGTTTTAGATCCAGGTTACAATCTATCTAAAATGATTTGTCCCACTAATTTAACCGAAGAGTCTAACAGAGAAATAGGACGATAGCATGATGGGTCCTTACGGTTCCATTTTTTTGAACACCGGTACAATAATCTGTCTTTCAAGACTTCAGAAAATCAGCCTCACAGGAATGGTTAAATTTGTGAGAAGGGGTGCCCAGAATTCAACACTGCCATTATAAAGATCCATAGGGACACAATCTGGGCCAGGTGGTTTATCAGGTGGACTCCTCACAATGGCAGTTATTACCTCTTCCAAAGAAAGATGTTAATAGGATATCTGGGTGGGGCAGGATCAACCAGTACTGACCCACTGTCCACGGAACAAAACTTCCTAGTGAAGTGAGACACCTATGCCTCTGGGGCATTGTTACAATTCAATGCTAATTTAGGGGGAATCAGACTGGGAATAGTTAACAGTATTCCAGAAAGTCCTAGTATCTTTGGCCATTCAAGCACAAGCTAAGTTTTCCCAATGCTCAGTCCTCCCCTCACCTTTCCTTCTTGCCAAAGACTGTTTATGTTCCTTTCTCCACACTTCAGTGTCGTCTCTATTCCTTGGGGATTTGCTTATTGCGAAATGCAACTTTCTGCTTGCCTGTCTACATGCTTTGTTAAACCAAGGGGCACCCATAGGCTGTCCTGGCCGTACTTTTTTTTGTGAGTATTTTCTTCGTAGCATCTCCCAGGGACTAAAAGGAAGCAACTATAGTCTCACCCCATCCTCACTAGAGAGGCAGGTAAAAATAGTATTCAAGTTGCTTGATACAAGTTTACAAAAGATTAGGAGTATATTAGCATTGTTCCAAGCCAACGTACTCAAATGGTTGTTGGCAAATAATAGACAGTGGCCAGCCATTACCTTCTGCTTACCTTTCCTTAGGAGAGGAAGCGAAATAGTGAGGGGGATATAATCACTAACAATACTGGAATTAACCACTTTGTTGAGAATCTGGTTATGCAAGTTCCTTGTAACAAAAACATAATCTATTACAGAACATTGGCCCCTGACGATAAACGTAGCTAACTTTATGTCGCCAGACCCCAGGATCTCAATGGCATTACTTAAGTTATGGCTGACTAACAAAGAGAAAGGCACAGAGCCCATGGCATCTCGATTCTGGCCAGGGCATATGGAGTTGGTCTCATCATAAGGGTTAGGTCCAAATAAGGACAAGGTATAGCCCAACTTGGCATTAAAATCTCCAGCTAGCAACAAGTTAAAACACCCCTCCCCCCCTTAAGAAGTATGCTATTGGATAAAGTGTCAAAAGGAAAATGAAAGCTAAAATTGATATTGGTACGGACAGAGAAGTCATTGTTATAAAAAATGATTGTAAATAACCAAAAATTCAAGGCCCAATTTAGAAGGAGAACTTGACGTAACCTACTACCAGTGCCTATTGCAGTAACCACCCAATCTAAGGTTACCTTAAATTAAACCAGAAGTCCAGCTCTAGCATGCCCAAAGATAGATGGAAGGGCACATTGCGTATAGCTCACAAAGCCATTGCAAAAAACATCTTCAGCCTAAGTTTACAGTAGCAAGACAATGTCAAAATACTTAATATAATCCAACCAATCCTGGGACCCCAACTTGGCCTTAACACCTGCTATATTTCAACTGGGGACTGCAAGGTTAGTGAGGGATTGGCAACAGAATTCACGTTATTCCTCCCCGCCCCGCCCCTCCCATCCCCCACCCCCTCCGATTTGTTGACAGGATGGTTCATTACATTGGTAGCATTGCATAGGAGCGTGCGTTGATCCAAAAGATCGAGCTGATTGAGATGGAACACTCAACTCGGCCTTGTTTGGTGCAGGCTCCATGGGTCAATCGAACTGTCAAATTTGAAAAGGCCTCAAAACGGTTCGACAAAAACCCCTACTCCTTGTGCTGTGTTAGTTGGGCCTTTCTCAGAAACAGTCCGGCCACCCGTGGCTAGATCCAGATGGTTATAAAAGGATAGAGGCAGAAGTTTATTCACCTTTGACTTAAGCCCATATTTGCCTGGTGGATCAGACCATCCACTACCCTTGGCTGATTAAAATTAACAATACCACAATTGCCTGAAAAACATTTTAAGCGAGATCCCACCCACCTAGCTCAGAGAACCTGTTAGAAATGGGATTTCTGGTTGGCTAAGGCTTGCGCCAAAGCCAGGCAGAAACCACCACTCTAGTCAGGGCAAGGGAGTTACACGCCGAAGATAACCCCTGCTCACCCCCTTGGTAGCTTGGCACGAGCAGTCAGGCCTATCCCGGAGGCAATGTGTAAAGCATTTGCGCAACCCACACACACAGCAGCAACACACTAGGCACACCACAAAAGGAACTCCACACAAGGTTATATCAAAAATACCCTTTGTATTATCATAAACACATTAGAATAGTAATCACACAATATACACTGTGCCAACTGGCACTAGGCAATATTTACAGGGGATTATATACACATGACCGGGCCAATTGGGCCACTGTCGGAGCCATCACAAGCACAAATAATAAATGTAGAACACAACCAGTAATTACTGGCCAAACACTGTACTCAGCATCATATCCTGCAACATAAATCATATTATGCAATCCGCATCACATTAGGCGTGAAATACATTCTGCGCCAACCTCATAAGCATAAACACATTATGCCATAACCTCATAAGCCTAAACGCATTAGACCATAACCTCAGCAGCATAAATACATTATGCAGTAACCTCATAAGCATAAATCTCATATTAGGGAATAACCTCCTAAACATAAATACTAGAGGCATAAATTACAGTGCATAAATCACATTTCCTAGCACCCCATAAATCCCATTAGGGCCTGGCGCCCTATCAACCTAACAGTCCCCCTGGCCAACTGGCCTTCTCAGAGGGCTCAAATGCCCTATGTCCATAATGTCAGGGCGGCTGCCAATGCAGCAGAATCCACAAGTGCGCAATTGCGCTGGGGCATAGGAGTGCATCTCACTCCTGTCTCTTCCAATATGCCCCCAAAGAGCTGATGGCCTAAACGTTGCAGCTGACGCTAATTGCCAGGCAGCTGTGAGCAGAACGTGGGCCTGGGCACTCACTGTGCCCCCTGAACAAATATGCAAAAACGTTGCAGCTGCCCGCGCTGGTGCGGCGCAGCTGAGAACAATGTAAATGGGCCCTGGCACGACTGTGCCCTCGGGGCCCCACTGGGGCTCTCTAAATAAAATTGGCCCCATCGTTGCAGTTGCCCACTGTCAAGCGGGGCAACTGTGAAAACATATCCAAACTGGGGGAAAACACGGGCCCCTCTGGGCCCTCTAACAACAAATATGCCCCCTTGTTGGAGCGGCCCTCTATCAGGCGGGGCCGCTCAGGAAATGGACACCGACACTGTGCCTCGATCGGCACAACCAACATAGAGTACTCACTCACCGGCTCTTGTGGCTCTGTCTCCTCTCTTCGCTCGGTCCCCCTTCCTGGGACCGGGACTTCAACGTGGAGCCTGGGAGGCTCCGGACGGGTCTCCTGCCATACGCGGGGCTCTCTCTTCACTACGAGAGCCCCGCTGACCCGCGCCAGCATTTCTCCTCCAGGCGGGGCTTCCCTCAGCTCACGGGAGCCCCGCCTGGCCGCAGCCTTTCTCTCGGTCGCGCTGCCATTGGCGGGCTCGGCAGCCTCTTCCTGGTTTGGGCCCGCCCAGAGTCAGGCGGACTCTGCCTGGCTTCCGGGTCGGGCCGATCGGGCTGCGGCGGTGATTTCTTCTCTCGGCAGGGCAATGCGGGGTGGGCACCCGCTTCCAACACAGCACATAAGCGGGGTGGGCACCCGCCAATGACTCCAAACGCGGGGTGGGCACCCGCAATTTAAATATCCAAGAAGGAGGGGTGGGCACCCGCTCCAAGCAGCATCACGGGGGAATCCCTCACGCCGGGATTCCCTCTAACAAGGCGGCAGCTCAGCGCTGCGCAGCCCACGCTCGCCTCCTAATTAAAATATAGCGCTCACGAGGCGCCAGATGCAGCAAAGAAATCTTTAAGGTCCTGGAGGATAAAAAGAAACAACAGGTCCAAGCAAAAAGTTCCTTTAGAGGCCAAGGGGGCAATGCTGGGCCCAGGGAGGCAAGCCCTCATGGCGGTTCCTCCTGGGCCCCAGCAGCAGCACGCCCCCGCAGGTTCAGGAACAAGCACAGAACAGAACACCTTCATGGGGTCACAGCCCCTATATTTATACCACACAATCTCTTTGTCTGCAGTGCAGGGCTTAGGGGAACCAGATGCAACTGGTTCAGGGGGAATTGGAGCACTTTGTTTTCCAAGCTCCTCTTCCCCTTTGTCAGGTGGGGGCTAGGTGATCAGACACACCACAGGGGGCGGAGACAGCATTGTCCAGGCTGGGCACAGTCCTATTCAGAATCAGGGGATTACTCCTCCCACTACTCCCAAGGCAGATGTCCCATTCAGCCTAGCGCTGACTCACCCTGCCCCTCCTGGAGCCACACACACCTCTCAGCCCCTGTCACTCAAAAGCCAGACATGCAATTCACATCAGGCAGGCAGAGACATAGCACACAGAAATGCCAACTTCTAAAAGTGGCATTTCTCAAATAGTCATAATAAATCTACGCACACCATCGCGCAGCATTCATTCTTACAATTTCATACATACTAAACTCACCCACGCTGCTCCTCCCATCCAAGGAATTACCACTGACACACTTTATCAGGGAATCCCCAATGCATTCCTATGGGAGTGCAGGCCAACCTTACCAAATGTACACAGAGAGCGCACGCACTTTACACTGGACCACAGTGCTAAAGTGCCCAGAGGCCTAAAACCACCAACACCATGTCAGAGAAAAGGCAAAAAGTTTAGGGATGAACCTGCCAAAAAGGGCCAAGTCCAACACAACCCCCTTCCAGCCAAAATGCAGGGTAGACCAATCACTACCTTGATGGGCTTCCCTGCTTTGGGCGATAGAACACGGACGCGGGCCCGCACTGCAGGGACACCCTCCGGTTCTACGCCACTATGAACCCATGTGGTTCCCTCTGAAAAAAACCTCTCAGGCCCAACTAGGCTACCCCACTGGTACTCCCTAGTTGTCCACGGCCAGGACCAGGCCCTAGACCCTCCAGACACCTCCGGTCCTTGCCAATCCACAGAGTGGGGGGCAGTAACCCCTGGCACATAATAGCCATTCTCCACTCCTCCTCTCAGTGTAGTTCCAAACTGCCACTGATCCTCCAACCTAGGGTCCGCACCCTCAGGCTGACCAGAGGTCATGGGTGAAGCGTCTCCTCACCCTACCTCCCTTCTGGGGTTCCGCACTCTCCCAGGAGAAGCACCCCCAGAACACAACTCTCCCACCAGTTCAGGACCTCTCTCCATCAACTGGTCTACCACCTGGGATCTAAACTCTCCGGCTGCACCGGGGTCAGAGGTGAGGACTCCCTCCCTCTGCACCCCCTTCCAGAGTCCTATACCCTCCCAACTGGAGTGGTACCCCTAGAAGGCAAAACCGGTCAGGACACTGATTACAGTTGCCCTTCCCTCCAGGTCAGGCATACCCTGAACCTGGCCTCCCAACCCAGGGACGGAACCCTTTGGTTGGACAATTGCCCGGCGAACCAGGACTTCCTGGGGAGTACATATACCCTCCCCGAGGGTGACACATAACTAATGTGTCGTGTGACAGTCTGCCTGGCACAGAGCTCACAACCTCCTGTCCATCTGACAGTGCATGAAGATGCCCCAGGACAGAAGTGGCATCACCATGGTCAATCACTGGTGACTCAGCCCTTCTGGCTGGCCCCTGACCCAATGGTTCTTCCACTGGGGACTCTTTCCCCCTCTCACCCCTCAATATGGACTTCTGCACCCTCCACTTAGGAGTGGCACTGCCAGACACCAGAACTGATGGAGGCCTGATTACAGACACTCCCAGCTCACCTAACATGGGGAGATCCCCCTCAAAGAACGGTCCAACAGGACAGACTAGGCACCCTACCTGGTGTTCCCTCTAGGAATCATCCAGTACTGGAGACTGAGGTGCGGGCACTTCGGGACACAGCCCACTCTCACTCCTTCTCCTGCGAGACAGGATGTGAGTCCCTACAACCTCCTCACTATAAGGGCACCTAGCTGGGCTACTCTGAACCATCTCCGCCACACGGGTTGGGAGATACCTGCACCATTCCTCTAGGATCACTCCCCAATGCAAGCTCCCTAGAATCAAGGAACTCACACACTCCAACAGGGGTTGGCGCGGCTCCGGAAAACAATTACGGGGCGTGTTCGCTCTGACAAAACGGATTGAACAGCCCTTTAACACCATTTACCGTGCTAACCAATCGCCCAAACGTCCAGTGCACCACACATTCATCCACACTCCCCCCAAGACTGGTGAGACAGCATCTTACTGCCCCTGAATCTCAACCTGTCCCCCTCTTAACTGGGGACCAGGTACCATACTCTGAGAACTGGGAATGGGACTTTGTGCACTGGACTTCATATTGCTGCCACCACTGGATCCCACCCTTACTGGGGATTCCAGAAAACTAAAACTACACTTAGGGGATAATCTACCCTCCCGAGCTAGTTACTCCATGCCAATTAAGTTACCACTGTAGGCCAACCCTAGAAATAACAGACAGCAGAGGGCAGTACAACTCCTTTCGCTTCAGACCAACCCAAGACATAGCACGATGGCACAAGGGCAGTCAACTCCTTCAGCTTCAGGCCAATCCAAGAAATAGCAGTCTGCACAAGGGCAGTACAAAACTCCTCCAGATTCTCTGGTTTCTGTCCTTGGCAGGACCCCCAACTCATAGTGCAACAATAAAACACATTTCAATAAAATGATACTTAAAACAAACTCAGAAACAATAATCCCCAAACATGTGACTATCTAAAATGCAGAGTTTGTAGTGCAACCAGTTGTCGCTGTGGTACTGTGCAAACGCAAGTCCTAGCCTCACCGCTGACAACCAATGTTAGAAATGGGATTTCTGGTTGGCTAAGGCTTGCGCCAAAGCCAGGCAGAAACCACCACTCTAGTCAGGGCAAGGGAGTTACACTCCAAAGATAACCCCTGCTCACCCCTTTGGTAGCTTGGCACGAGCAGTCAGGCCTATCCCGGAGGCAATGCGTAAAGCATTTGCGCAACCCACACACACAGCAGCAACGCACTAGGCACACCACAAAAGGAACTCCACACAAGGTTATATCAAAAATAGCCTTTGTATTATCATAAACACATTAGAATAGTAATCACACAATATACACTGTGCCAACTGGCACTAGGCAATATTTACAGGGGATTATATACACATGACAGGGCCAATTGGGACACTGTCAGAGCCATCACAAGCACAAATAATAAATGTAGAACACAACCAGTAATTACTGGCCAAACACTGTACTCAGCATCATATCCTGCAACATAAATCATATTATGCAATCCGCATCACATTAGGCGTGAAATACATTTTGCGCCAACCTCATAAGCATAAACACATTATGCCATAACCTCATAAGCCTAAACGCATTAGACCATAACCTCAGCAGCATAAATACATTATGCAGTAACCTCATAAGCATAAATCTCATATTAGGGAATAACCTCCTAAACATAAATACTAGAGGCATAAATTACAGTGCATAAATCACATTTCCTAGCACCACATAAATCCCATTAGGGCCTGGCGCCCTATCAACCTAACAGTCCCCCTGGCCAACTGGCCTTCTCAGAGGGCTCAAATGCCCTATGTCCATAATGTCAGGGCGGCTGCCAATGCAGCAGAATCCACAAGTGCACAATTGCGCTGGGGCATAGGAGTGCATCTCACTCCTGTCTCTTCCAATATGCCTCCAAAGAGCTGATGGCCTAAACGTTGCAGCTGACGCTAATTGCCGTGCAGCTGTGAGCAGAACGTGGGCCTGGGCACTCACTGTGCCCCCTGAACAAATATGCAAAAACGTTGCAGCTGCCCGCGCTGGTGCGGCGCAGCTGAGAACAATGTAAATGGGCCCTGGCACGACTGTGCCCTCGGGGCCCCACTGGGGCTCTCTAAATAAAATTGGCCCCATCGTTGCAGTTGCCCACTGTCAAGCGGGGCAACTGTGAAAACATATCCAAACTGGGGGAAAACACAGGCCCCTCAGGGCCCTCTAACAACAAATATGCCCCCTTGTTGGAGCGGCCCTCTATCAGGCGGGCCGCTCAGGAAATGGACACCGACACTGTGCCTCGATCGGCACAACCAACATAGAGCCCTCACTCACCGGCTCTTGTGGCTCCGTCTCCTCTCTTCGCTCGGTCCCCCTTCCTGGGACCGGGACTTTAACGTGGAGCCTGGGAGGCTCCGGACGGGTCTCCTGCCATACGCCGGGCTCTCTCTTCACTACGAGAGCCCCGCTGACCCGCGCCAGCATTTCTCCTCCAAGCGGGGCTTCCCTCAGCTCACGGGAGCCCCGCCTGGCCGCAGGCTTTCACTCTGCCGGCCGGCCACGCTGCCATTGGCGGCCTCGGCAGCCTCTTCCTGGTTTGGGCCCGCCCAGAGTCAGGCGGACTCTGCCTGGCTTCCGGGTCGGGCCGATCGGGCTGCGGCAGTGATTTCTTCTCTCGGCAGGGCAATGCGGGGTGGGCACCCGCTTCCAACACAGCACATAAGCGGGGTGGACACCCGCCAACGACTCCAAACGCGGGGTGGGCACCCGCAATTTAAATATCCAAGAAGGCGGGGTGGGCACCCGCTCCAAGCAGCATCACGGGAGAATCCCTCATGCCGGGATTCTCTCTAACAAGGCGGCAGCTCAGCGCTGCGCAGCCCACGCTCTCCTCCTAATTAAAATATAGCGCTCATGAGGCGCCAGATGCAGCAAACAAATCTTTAAGGTCCTGGAGGATAAAAAGAAACAGGTCCCAGCAAAAAGTTCCTTTAGAGGCCAAGGGGGCAATGCTGGGCCCAGGGAGGCAAGCCCTCATAGCGGTTCCTCCTGGGCCCCAGCAGCAGCACACCCCCGCAGGTTCAGGAACAAGCACAGAACAGAACACCTTCATGGGGTCACAGCCCCTATATTTATACCACACAATCTCTTTGTCTGCAGTGCAGGGCTTGGGGGAACCAGATGTAACTGGTTCAGGGGGGAATTGGAGCACTTTGTTTACCAAGCTCCTCTTCCCCTTTGTCAGGTGGGGGCTAGGTTATCAGACACACCACAGGGGGCGGAGCCAGCATTGTCCAGGCTGGGCACAGTCCTATTCAGAATCAGGGGATTACTCCTCCCACTACTCCCAAGGCAGATGTCCCATTCAGCCTAGCGCTGACTCACCCTGCCCCTCCTGGAGCCACACACACCTCTCAGCCCCTGTCACTCAAAAGTCAGACATGCAATTCACATCAGGCAGGCAGACACAAAGCACACAGAAATGCCAACTTCTAAAAGTGGCATTTCTCAAATAGTCATAATAAATCTACGCACACCATCGTGCAGCATTCATTCTTACAATTTCATACATACTAAACTCGCCCACGCTGCTCCTCCCATCCCAGGAATTACCACTGACACACTTTATCAGGGAATCCCCAATGCTTTCCTATGGGAGGGCAGGCCAACCTTACCAAATGTACACAGAGAGCGCACGCACTTTACACTGGACCACAGTGCTAAAGTGCCCAGAGGCCTAAAACCACCAACACCATGTCAGAGAAAAGGCAAAAAGTTTAGGGATGAACCTGCCAAAAAGGGCCAAGTCCAACAGAACCATTATATCATTAAGTGAGCTGAAGGTAAAACTAACATTGCAACTAAGCCAATGGGCAAACTTGTTTTTCAACTACTCTGTAGTCTCCACAGTCCCTGGTGCCAGTACTGGGACATTAATTAATACAACCACGTATGGACAGGGGGAAGGTGGTAGGTGTAAAGTTGATACCCCCATCACCCATGTTTGAGGCACCCCTGTAGCAGTTTCTCCGAATCCTGTCATCACCTGAGACAACACCAACCCTCACCAAAGCAACATATCCTCCCTTCAAACATCTCCTCTGGTATCTTATAATGGCGTAAAAGGTTTAGCAGGTAAAATACAATCCCCAACATTAGCATTAGTACAATTTTTGGAGGGCAATTTTCCAAGTTCTCGTGACTTTCCCTGGGCAAGTCCAGTAGACCATGTAGCATAACACTCACTTTTTCCAGGCTATGTTCAATGGCAATCAGCCTATTGTTAATGGAGTTGAATTTGAGATCTAAAAAGGCGCTAAGCTTGGCACTGAATAATTCTACAAGGTTATCATGGCTCTGATTAGACCACTACAAACTACTTGTCTGAGACTCAGTCCTAACATTGTTCAACTTTTCCCTTGCCATGATAGGTTTTTTCCTGTTCTTTGCTACTGGGCTCACCCCAAGAGATGGAAAAGTTTCCTGGGAAAGCCCACACGCTAAGTTTGACCCCTCTAATTGCTGGGAATCCTGCAGGGGGAATCCGTGGAGACACGTGCTCCAGAAACTGAATGAATGGGTGAGGAGTTTTGCTTGGATGATGGCACAGGCAGAGATGTGAGTCTCTTCCGTCAAGAAAAGTAGATGCTCCGCAAGCTCAATTTCTTTTGATTAACAACCCCCACAGCTTGTACCAGAAACCCATCAATGGTAGAATCTCTCAGGGTTTGTAGCTAGAGCTGAGTCGACGAAACCTTGCACTTCCCCATTACTCTAAACAGTTACTGAGAACAAACTCCCCTTGATAAAGAAAAGCAAAGGGACTTGCCGAGACTCAAGAAACGAAAATCAAAGGGGGTAGCCCAGCCTCTGCTGTGATGCGAAGACTGGCCTCCCGTATGCTTTGAGTCGTGGTCCCTGCCTCGCAAGCGTAACACGCCACAGGGTATGGAAAGCGTTTTTAAAGGGCCTGACCGGCGTTCTACAGAGCTTACATGCCTCCAGGTGACAGCAGGGCTTTGAGGCTTTGGGTCCTGGCCCTCCTTCTATGTGTAACTGTCGGTCACAATTGGTACTTAAAAAAAAAATGTTTTCTAAGCAGTCGTCACATGACCGAGTACAGCAAGGTTTAACCCAACGAAGTATTGAAGGTTGGCAAAGTTCCCTGGGAAATGGAAGAGCTAGTCTCTGAGAGAGGCTGTTAAACCACTGGCTCAAAAGCTTTTCATGTGTATCAGGAGCGTTAGACTCCTGGGAAGGGCAGGGCACATTGTGAACACTGATACCTTCATTTGATGTCCTCAAGCTACCTTGATTAGTAGGAGTTAGTGTACTTCCTGCATCTAAACTTTCAATGTAGGTGGTGGGTTCTTCATTCAACACGGTTGAGCTTTTCTGGGATGGCGGACTTCTTTCATTCAGTGCTCCTGCGCTATCCTGGACTGGTGGAGTTCTTTCATCCAATGCCACCATGATGAGAAGTTATTAATTTAATGCCTCTAAGTTAACTTTAAGATCAGTAGTTGCTCCATTTGATGCTTCGAATTGTTCCTTCCCACAGCGGGTTATCCTATTCTCTATGATCTCAGCATCAGTCCTCCCTTGTCTTGGGTTTAACGTAGTCAATGCCGCAAGAATTGGGGACCAAACATGACCAATCGCATGCTGCTCTGCCACACTACACAGGGAGAACTCTACCGCAAATCTAACGGGCTCGCAGGGATAAAGCGGAAACTAGTGGTCTACATTGCATCAAGGCACGCCTGGAGGGAGGGAGGCGGGAAGGGAGGGAGTTGATTGTTTAATTCCATAGGGGATAGGGGACGTTACGTAGCATGATATGAACCACAATCCTGGTGACTGTAGAAGGGAAATGTGCGATTCATTTAATTTAATTGTATTAGGAGAGGAAACAGCGAAACACTGCACTATTCCCGACGCATTATACGACAATTTGGTTGTGGAAAGAAACGGGAACCATGGTCGAACTGCAGTAATATTTGTATTGCAAGATGTAATCATATTGTCTAAAAATGTAAGAAGACTTGAGGAAATGCTCAATAAAATTTGTTTTAAAAAAATAAAAAAAACGTGGTCGAAGCAGCCTCCAGCCCTGGGTTTCTTTCCTTCACCTGATACTCTATATTAATGCTTGTTCTTAGTATTATAGTTGTATCAGCCTTAAAAGAGCACTGACTCTCCAAGCTCTGGGGTTCTACAGGGCCTTCAATATGACGCACGGGGTGCAAGGTGTTGTGTCGCACCCATGATGTAATGGGTGCACCCCGCAGGGCGTGCCGACCTCGGCCCAGAGGGAGGGGCGTCCAGTGTGTATACCCCAGAAGAGTGGCCAGATAGTATGGTCTAGGTCATGTGACCTGAGTTTAATAAATCGGCTACCGCGGACGTGACGTCACTGGACGCGCGAACGCGGGAGCCACAGACAGCATAATCCTGGCTCCACGTGGTTCTTTAATCCCCGCGATCATAACGCCATAGCGCCCACAGCGTGAGTGGTTCAGCATCGCCCCACCAACACAACACTGGTGACGAGGGTGGGCGTGCCCCGCTGTGCATTTTCGTGGCAGCCGTGAGAGGAGGCTCCGTGCCTTGCGGTGCTCGTGCCACCAACATCCCGGCCGATGATAATTGCACGCACGCAAGTAGAGGGGACGTTGTGGGACCACTCTGCGCCCTGCACGCTGTCTGCAGGCGGCCCCTGTCGGCTGAGAAGCCTCGCCCTGGCCCCGCGCACTGCCTCCACCAACGCGCATGCGCGTCAGTGATTCCTGGCCTCCAGCGTGTTCACGGCACTACTGCGGCCTGCGCGGCCATCTGAACGTGTCCCTGCTACGCCCTGAGGAGGCAGACGGCGATTCCCACCTGATCCACGCGGCGGTGGGGGTCCCTGGTGAAGAGGGAGACGTTGGTATGACCACAAGGGGGTGCTCAGGTGCGCAGCACACCAGGCACCTGCCATGTCCACCATTCCTCCCATAAAGCCCTTCGTGGTGGAAGGGCCTCCGTCAGCCCAAGCACCCAAGTGGAAGGAATGGGTGGAGCGGCTTCTAATATACTTCGAGGCCACGAAGGTCCACAGGGATCAGAAGAGGGCCCTGCTACTCCACCTTGGGGGGAAAGATATTCACAGGATAACAAAGACGCTCGCTGAGGCCACGCCCAAGACCCACCACACGCTCATCAATGCCCTCACCGGACACTTTGAGCCCATGGCCAATCAAGATTATGAGCAGTTCATCTTTCGCCAGGCTCGACAACTGCCAGAGGAGTCGCTTGACACATTCCATGCCAGGCTCAAAAACCTAGCGTCCACGTGTGGGTTCCGGGATGAGACGGAGGAGATAAGGGGGCAAATAATCCAGGGCTGCGCATCGGCGAAACTCCGAGAAAGGATTCTGGAGGAATCGGGGAAATCATTAACGGACATCCTGACACTGAGGCGCACCAAAGAATTATCCAAAGCCAGAGCAGCCCACATGGAGGCGGCCTACTGTCGCCCGTCAAGGTGGAACCAGTGAATGTGGTAACGACGAGACCGGCGCCCCAGCCCAACCGAAAGGAACAGGCGAGTGCTCCGCCGGGGAACCTGCGAAACTGCGGATATTGTGGAGGAGCACCTCACAAGGCGGCTGAATGCCCAGCGAAAGGCAAGCGATGTGCTGGATGCGGCAGGTTTAATCACTTTGAAAAGGTATGCCGTTCGAAGAGGTATAGAAAACCCAGTCCCCGAAGGAAGTGGTGAGACAAGTGACTTGGATGATGACGAGGAGGAAGAACGAATGGTACATAAAGTGCACATGATCGGGGCGGCGACTCAGAAACTCAGACGGCTACCCCAATGTCACATCCAAGTGGGCCAACATGATGTCACAGCCGTCGTGGACACCGGAGCCACGATAAACATCATGTCGGCAGCTCTGTACGAAAACATACAGCTTGCGCCCCCACTGAAGACCACGATGATCACCGTCTTTGCTTATGGCCAGGACAAGCCTCTGAAAATACGAGGCAAATTCAAGACGGAGGTGACTCATGGAACCCGATCCATCACCACCATGGTGTATGTAACCGAAGACGGACAGGGCATGCTGCTAGGGTGCCGAGCAGCGGAAGACCTAGGAATGGTGACATTCGCATTCGGGATTCATCAGGAATCCGTTCAGCACATCCTGGCAGAGTTCGCATCGGTATTTGAAGGAATTGGAAAGTTCTGAGGAAAAGAAATACACCTCCACATAGATCCTACGGTGCAACCTGTGGCCCTCCGTCATCGACGAGTGGCGTACCACCGGCGCCCGCTAGTTGAGGAAGAGCTGATCAAGCTAGAACAAGCTGGCATAATTGAAAAGGTGACGGGACCTACGCCTTGGGTATCCCCGATCATCGTCACCCGGAAGCCCAAGCAACCTGGAGCCGTGTGAATATGCATGGACATGAGGCTACCCAACGTCGCCATCAAGAGGGAGCGCCACATCACCCCCACTATTGATGATTTGATCGGAGAAATGGCCGGGGCGTGCTGGTTTTCAAAGCTCGACTTAAGATCTGGATACCATCAGCTAGTCTTGGATCAGGCCTCAAGGAACATAATGACGTTCTCTACTCACATCGGCCTTAGGAGGTACACCCGCCTGAGCTTCGAGATATCCAGCGCAGCTGAAGTTTTTCAAAATGTGATCCACGAGCTGATCATGGACATTCCTGGGGTCATTAACGTAAGTGACGATATCATGATCCACGCCAAAACTATCACAGAGCACAACTCCCGCCTCACTCAAGTACTGCAGAGGATCCGAGAAGCGGGACTTACGCTGCATCGGGAAAAGTGCAAGTTTCTCAAGACGAAACTCCAATTCTTCGGCTATACATTCTCGGCGGATGGGGTGTATCCAGACCCGGACAAAGTCCACGACATCAAGAACGCACCAGCCCCCGTCAACGCAACAGAAGTCCAAAGTTTTCTCGGCATGGTTAATTATTGTGGGCGGTTCATTAGAGACCTCACGACCCTCACTCAACCGCTGAGAGAGCTAACAAAAGACTCAGTCCCTTGGACGTGGGATGCAGAACAGGCCCGAGCCTTCCAAGACATCAAAGAGGCCCTGTCGGCTGCCACCACTCTGGCGTTCTTTGACCCGCAGAAGATGACATTAGTCGCCGTGGATGCTGGCATGAAAGGAATGGGAGCAGTGTTGATGCAACGCCGTCATGCCGAAGAGGACTGGGCCCCGGTAGCGTTCACAAGCCGTTCTCTCACCGATACTGAGCAGCGATACTCTCAGATCGAAAAAGAAGCTATCGCTACCCACTGGGGGTGTCGCCACTTCCATCTCTACGTATACGGCAAGCCATTTGTGGTAGCCACTGACCACAAACCCCTCTTGTCTCTATTCTCAGGTACCTCGTCAAAGCCCCCTCCCAGAATAGAGAAATGGATGCTGCAGCTGCAGAACTACAATTGCCGAGTGGAGTACCAGCCAGGATCCCGCAATCCAGCGGACTACTTATCTCGCCATCCGAGAGTGGCCACGGCCCAAGAAGAGGAAGATGCCGCTGACACGGAGGAGTACGTCCGCTGCATCACAGCCCGGTCCTGCCCCCTCCCACTCTCAATGGACGTGCTGAGAGAAGAAACGGCCAAAGATAAGTGCCTACAGAGAGCCAAACAAGCCCTGAAGCATGGAAACTGGCACTGAGCCAGAGAAGAGTTGAAAATACTCACAGCTGACGCGCGACGTATCCTGGAAAGCCTCTATCACATCCGAGAGGAGCTAACGGAAGACGCCACAGGATGTCTGATGCGAGGACATCGGTTGGTCATCCCGTCATCTCTGACAGCCCAAGTTGTCCAACTCGCGCACCTGGGGCACCAAGGAATGGTCAAAACGAAGTCGAGACTGCGGACAAAAGTATGGTTCCCGCTGATGGATGAGCTTGTGGAGGCGGCAGTCCACGAGTGCCAGTGGTGCCAGGTGACTGGAGAAGCGCCGCGCCCTGCTCCGGTGCTCACGGAACCGCGGCCCCCACGCCCCTGGGTGAGTGTCAGCCTCGACTTCGGGAGCCTCCCGGATGGGAGGCACACTTTTGTGGCTATTGACGATCCCTCAAAGTACCCGGAGGTGGAAATCGTCAACACGCTGAGTGCTATTGAGATCATTCCGAAACTGGAGAAGATCATGGCGACCCATGGCATCTTTCAGGAACTGAAAACCGACAACGGTCCTCCATTCCATGGCAGGAAAGAGCCACGTACCTCACCTCGCTGGGTATCAAGCACAGGAGAATCACCCCGCGTTGGCCGCAGGCTAACGGGGAAGTTGAAAGGTTTATGCGGACTTTGAATAAGGTAATACGCATAGCCCACGAGCGCCAACAGCCAGGGGAGCTAGCTATCTCCACGTTCTTACGAAGCTACAGGCAGACCCCTCTCACCACCATGGGACTCGCGCCGGGGCACCTGTCGATGGGTCGGGTGATCACTGACTCCATCCCCCATCACCCGCAGTGGTGCCCGGCACCTTTGAACAATGAACAGATAGATTCACACAGACAACGGGTGCATGCTCAAGTCAGTCAACGCCGGAGAGCCCAGCAGGAGCGCCTGGAACGGGGTGACCTGGTCCTATTAAAAAAACGGATGACGAGCAGCAAATTCAATCTTCCCTATGAAAGAAACCCATGGACCGTAGTCCATGTGAAAGGCACCCGGGTCACCGCCAGAAGAGGTTGTGAAACAGTAACCAGGAACATTTTACACTTCAAGAGGTTTCATCCGTCAGGAGCATCGTCATCGTCTGGTGTTTCGGAGAGCTCGAGCACGCCCCGGGGGGGGGGCATCCGGCTGGGAACGGACAGCCCCGAAGAAGCAGCCGAATCTAGCCGACAGAGCCCCGTCCCCGAGGCGGAACTGGATCCAGACAACGCAGCCCCGGCTGCGATGGACGCTGAGGTGCCTGGCGGCCCCTCCGAGGTCCAAGGTGCCTCTCAGAGTGGTGATGTGGTGATGTGGATGAAGGACTGAGTGGACGGGGAAGCTCCCAGTACCGACTCCGACAAAACCCTGAGCCGACTCGCAAGCTGAGAGGCTACTTCACGTAAGACTGTTCTAACTTCTTTGGGGACATTTGAGTTGGTAACTTGCCATGCAGTAAACCTGTGAAGTATTGTTTTGAGTTTTGTTGTTGTGTCGCACCCATGATGTATTGGGTGCGCCCCGCAGGGCGTGCCAACCTCGGCCCAGAGGGAGGGGCTTCCAGTGTGTATACCCCAGAAGAGTGGCCAGATAGTATGGTCTAGGTCATGTGACCTGAGTTTAATAAATCGGCTACCACGGACTTGACGTCACTGGACGCGCGAACGCGGGAGCCACAGACAGCATAATCCTGGCTCCGCGTGGTTCTTTAATCCCCGCCGATCATAACGCCATAGCGCCCACAGCGTGAGTGGTTCAGCATCGCCCCACCAACACAACACAAGGCACAGCGGGATTAACAGCAATCAGCTGTCTGGCAATAAATGTGCCAACCCGAGTAGGGCTGTGAAAGACTGGAGCAACTTGAGGGCATGGAGGAATCCACTCAATTGTTCTCTGCCTACCACACCAGCACTGCCAATTGCCAAACCCTCAACTCTACAGTTCCCCGTGAGTGTAGGGCAGGCTCAGAAGGTGCTAGAAAGGTGGTAGTGTGGTGTAGGGGGTGGCGTAAGAGATAACAGCGTGTGACCCCCCTGCCCTCCTAGCTCTCACCCGGCTCTTGCCATAAAGAAACAATTGTTGCCAAGTGAAGGTTCAAGCATTCGGGCTCCTATTTTTCCTGGGCGTTTTTATCTTAATAAAATCTTTGTTTCCGTCTCACCTAAGAATTACAAAAAATTTGATTTCCTAACTGCTGATATATTTTGAGATATTTGTACAGTTTATTTACAAGCTATTTAAATGTTGTTAGAAAAATTATACACTACAGCCTTTCATTTCACACTCCCTGTACCACAGCACAATTGGCAGACAGTTCACTTTACAAAATCAACTAACCTTTAAGTTGGAGAAAGAAACATAAACACAAATTTTGGGGCTAAAATAAGCAAAGGTTTGTATGAAGATATAATCTGACATTTGACCTCTCTTTGAACACACAGCAAAAACTCAAGATAAAAACAAGATTTAAAGGTATTGTTGTTCATTCACTTTCTAAATGACCAGAACACTTGCTCTTTGACTGCTCAAGCTCTCGAGCCAGAACGGGCCAGTAGGCCCCAAAAATAGCTCACCTTGATAAAACCTGGTTCACCACAGTGAGTAGATTTTCCAAAACCTGAACAAGTACTTTTGTAGGCTTTGGGTCAGCCCCCTCTAGCCTCTGGGTTAATGGGTTTTTCAGGGAATGCCATTTCTTGAATCTGATGACTGTCAAGGACAATGCATTTTGTGAATGGTTACATTTTGCCATTTGTGTTCCCAGTACGTTTTGGTAGTGAAGCATCAAGTTGTCTTGTTATACTGCAGGAGCAACATGATGTCCAGGTTGTAATTGCTACCCACTGTATTTTTAGGTTGAGCCTGGGCAGCGCATGCGCTGCTCTGCGAGGCTTGCTGTATTAGAGTATGGACTTGAAGCCCCGCCCACTCTCCACCCATATTTGTCATTGTCCTTCGTAAATGCTGGCTTCTGATTCGTTAATAGGCTTTCTTAATCCCTCCTTAGTACCACCTTGTCTTCATTTGTAACCTCCCATGAGGACTGGCCCTTTTACTTCTGTTGTTACATGGTATGTCTTATTTAGTCTGTAAGCACTATTTACTTTAATGAGTTTCTCCTACTGCAGGCACAACATGCTTTTCTGCAACATTCAGTGCGCTTTCACTTAACAAGCAGCCCGGAAAATGGCGGCTGCTTCTTTGAAATGAAATAGGTCTCGCATTTACAAGAGTTTGAGCTATTGGCATTGTAAATGACAGTGCCTTTTATTTATGTGTTAATTATCAAAACAGATAAATAAAAGGCATTGTCATTTACAATGCCAATAGCTTAAACTCTCGCAAATGTGAGACCTATTGCATTGCAAATGCTTGTTAGGAAAGTGCTGATGATGAGACAGTGAGCAAGTTGGCGAGAACCTGCCAATCGCTCCATGGCGGCTGCTTATGTGAGGCACTTCCTAGATCACATTTTCTGTACTTATCTCTTAACACATGTGAGACACACCTCGTGAGCATAGGACATGCTTTTATACACACACATGGGAGGATTCAAAAGTAAATACTAGACCCTTCCCAGTGGAATGAAAGCTGTGGAGCCCATGAAATAGTTATATAATGTGTATGGTGCAACAAGGACTTTTTTGTATTAGGTAGAGTTAAGTGGAGGGTGTCCTTGTTTACGTATAGTTCCCGCTAATGCTCCTTTTTGAGGATGAGCCATCAGTTACCTGCCAGACCCAAAGCCCACTCTACAAGGGGCAAGGTGACAACAGCGGCCCTATTAAGACATGTCCCCATCTCCGAAATCTGCAAAGCTACTACTTGGAGTTTGTTGCATACTTTCACAAGGCATTACTGTCTAGATACAGAAACTCAAGTAGGGCAGGCCTCCTTAAGAAATCTATTTCGATGATGATTACAGCTGCTTTTGTTTGCTCTTAATTCGTCCGCAGGTGTGTGGGATGGGCGTGCTACTCTATTCATTGCTTATGACTATTGATGAGGATCCCTTGGAAGAGAAGGATAAGTTACTTACCTGTAATCCTAGTTCTCTTCCAGGGGAATCCTCAATAAAGTCATAAGCAACCCGCCCAACTCCACGGATGAATCTTTCATGCAGCAGTTCATACATGTCTTTGTTCTGGTCTTTATGTCACCGTAAAAAAAGTACTGACCAAACTGTCACCTTTGGGGCATGATGGGATACAGGCGGTCCTGGAGGTCTTAAAGGCACGGTGCCAGTATTTACTTGTAATGCTTTAAATGCAGTCTGTTGGCTAACTATGCCTTTGAATTCCCATTCAGTATTTTCATTCAATAAAGACCGTGTTTGCACCTTATGCTCTCTTTTTCTGATGTACCGAAATTCTTGAGTCTGGTGAGAGGTTCATTAAATGAAAACTCAATATACATGGGGCATTTTTAGCCTTGAATATAGGCTGCATTCATATATGTAAATATATAGGTCTAGTAAAGTAGTACGTACATTCTTCATGATATATAATATGTACTCCAGGGTCCCCGCACGTAGGCAGGAATATTCTTTGCTCATTACTTTGAGGATTCCCCTGGAAGAGAACTTGGATTACATGTAAGTCATTTATCCTTTTATTTTGCTCACTTACCTTTTGTCCTGAGATCTGTATTGTTGTTTTAGATTGATTTCACAAATTGCTAGTAGGCCTCAGGGATCTTCCTCCAGTCCCACTCCCCAGTCTGGTAATGTCAGTAGGGAGGACTTCAGCTTTAATGACTGTCACTGCCAGGGCAAGGTTCTCTGAGGTTTTCTTTACTAGTGAAGGCAATGCCTACCAGCTCTTTCACTCTAATACTTTTCAGAAGCACCAGGTGGCAATTTCAATGCTAAAACAGGACTACAAAGAAGGAGGCATGAGTTTGAAGGATTCCCTTGCCTTAGCTGTCAAGGTGTTAAACAAGACAATGGATGTTAGTAAGCATTCTGCTGAGAAAAGTAAGTAGATCCGACAAGAATGGTGGTACGAAGGAAGTATGGTAGGAGCAGATGCCAAAGGTAGGAGGGGGATAAAGTGGTTAGACGAGAGAGGATGTTTAACACGAGAGTTTGTAGGAGGGAGCAGATTCAAAAGAGTGAAAGGGGCCACAACAGGCTAGGAGAAGTTGAATGGGGGAGGAAAAGATATAGTGTGGGATATGGTTATTCAAATGAGTGTTAGGAGGTGGCAACGCGGGGCTCTGGATTAGAAGGTTGAGAGGGGAAGAATAGCACATAGAATTTGCAGTGGTGTTTTGGGTACACTTCTCCTTTGCTCTTTGGTGCCTTCTGTTATTATTTGGATTTCCGTGTCTTTCCCGCCGCCCTGAATACCGGTCCTTACCGGTTTTCCCCGCGCTGCTACGCTGCCCCTCCCACCTCCCAGGGCTACTTAATGGAGGCCGATGTGCGGCCGTGCCGCTGGCGTGTCAACGCCAACCCGGTCTGCGTCCCGACCGCACCCAGCGCCAGAAACCTTGGCCCCCCGAACACCCTAGCTACACGACAGCCGAACTCCATGTCCTGAAGTCCATTTGTAACAACAACTGCTGCCTCGCATCAATGCACACTTCTGAAGGACCGTTCGCCTGCTCCCACTGCCAATTTGACACAAGCCTTCCCGAGACAGTCACCACTGCGCCTACTGACACCAATCCACCGGCGCACCTCAACTGCATACTTTTGAACGTTTGATCACTATGCAAGCTTGCCACCGAGATCTGGAACACCATCGCCAGCCTCGCCTCCGACAAAGCTTTCATCACCGACACCTGGCTCATGCTGACATCAGCCCCGACATTGCAACGGCAACCCCCACAGGATACATGCAGAAACACTGAGACCGCGCCAACAAGCCCGGAGGAGGCATTGCTATCATACACAAGGAATCCATCACCTACACTACCACCATAGACGACGCCCCACCCACCATGGAACACATGAACTTCCAGATCCACCCAATGCCAAAACCACCATAAAAGGCACTCTTGCATACAGACTACCTGGACCGCACACAGGCATCAGCGACGAGCTATCCAAATTCATCACCCCACACGCCAGCTACATCTTGACCAACAGAGTACTCGAAGATCTTCTGTGATCCAGGGCTTATGTCTGTCTGACAGCCATTCTACCAAACGTGAAGGGGCATCACTTAAGTCTGTGCAGCTTGCAGGAAAGCTGTGGCTATGACTAGTACCTAGAAGCATGCATGAATAGAGATGGGAGGAGAGTGCCTGGCACTGCAGGAAAAGACTGTCCAGGAGGAGAAGCCCTGCTTTTTCCCTGTAGTATAAAGCACCCAGAAGAGTTGACTTGTTACGAGGAGTGTAACAGGCACTGACCCGAGCTGTGAGGGTTTGCCGATTCTGCCTGTGAGGTTCATGTAGTGAACTGCATTAGATACCAAAAAACCCCAAAACAACAGCATCCGGCTTCACTGTGGCATGACCAGAGTGACATTTTCTCCCTCTGCACCTAGAAGTGAAAAATTGTGTAATCCATATGAAACTTTGGTAAAGGAAGCTAGAGATGGAAGTGAGACCAACCATTTGCTAACCCATAAACTGCAGTCAGGACAGGTATCTTAGCTTAAATGTTTGTGCAACATGTTCCCAATACCTGCAGTCTGGTATAATAATAATAATAATAATAATAATAATAATAATAATAATGATGATGATAATGTTGGGGGCATAAGGATACTGTCACTGCTGCAGGGTTCTCAGAAACAGTACCTGCCACACACACACCTTCTTGCTGCACCAAGTCTGGTTATTACTTTATGAATTACTTGTATAGCTAGACGTGGGAAGGGTACTGCTGGGAAAAGAGATCTGGAACGAGATGATACAGCCGGTTACTATTGGATAAGAGAATTACAGTAAATCAGCTATAGATATATCTATCTTTCTTTGCACAATGCCTATTTTCTCTCTAGCAAGTTATTATGGAATTCTGGTACATTACAAAATGACGTGCTATTGAACAGTATTGCTTGCAGGCACGGCCCGTGGTAGGAGTGCCGGTCGGGCGGTGACGTGGGGCGGGGGAGGGGCAGGGTGGGGGGTAGTAAACTACGGATTAAGGCCGAATACAGGTAAGTGAACATTTAAATAAATAAAACAAATTTCGTTGTGAGCGCTGCATCGCCAAATGCGATGCAGTGCGCGCAACGCCCAGGTTTTTTCCCTCGTTCATAGTGGTGCTTTTGAAGAGGAGCCTGGGTACATTCAATGGGCTTTGTGAAGAGGGAGTCAAGAGAGAATTTTGTCAGCTCGGGTGACCTAATTTGGTCCAAAAGTGTTCCACACAATTTCTATTGAGAGACTTGACAAAGGATTAGAGTCTGGATTGTTTCTCCACTGTACTACTTGTATTTTGAATTATCTTCTATCATTAGGCCCCCTGTCAAAGATTTTCTTGTTACTCTCAGCATCTCTGTTGATTGTACAGACCCCGTTTTTTCAAAATATATGTTGTGATTTGCCCTTGCGAAGGAAGCTTGTATTTAAATACATTCATCTCCCAAGGTCGGTGAGCCAGGGTGATGAGGTCAGTCGTGGCTGCAGGAGAGGGGTCCAGTAAGGTATCTTCTAGTAGTTTGCACCCAAGAACATCTTTCTCAAGGGAGCCTATTACAATAAACTAGTCTATTCTTGATTAGAAAGGAAGATAAATCCCTTTTCCATGGGTTGCAACAGTCTCCAGAAGTTTATCAACCCATGATTGCTTAATACACCCCATCAATGCTTTGTCATTGGATGAGTTGGGTGGGCCTGTGCATTCCAGAAGAAGGGGATCATGTGCTAGATTCTAGTCTCTGCTGATTAGTGTGTCAGTGTATCTGAATTTTGTCACTATTCCAGAAAGGCAGGTCTGGAAATTGATCTTGGCTGCATCTGCTACCTAAAGAGAACCAATAATAAGTGGTCTGTTGTAAAGTGACACCTTAGCAAATGCACTTCTACCTTCTGGTTCAGTCCAAGTCTTTAGGTTCCTGCATGGCAGCATTTTTCTCTGGAATATGGCCACTCCGCCCTTCTTGGTGGAGTCAGAGGCTGATTTGTGGAAAAGAAAGGGTGGTGTTTTAGGGGGCACTGGAAGTAACCTTCCTTACCAAGTTCCTTTTCAGCTTGTCCAATTCTTTCTGACTGAGGTGGATCGCCTGCAGTAGGGAAATGTTGGCTCACTTGGAGGAGAGGTATGAAAGTAACATTTTCCTTTTTATATAATGTCCCATTCTGGGAGCGTTCAGAGTAAGGACATTGAGGGGTGTTGAAGGTACCCTGATATGTGGCACTATCTGGTCTCAACTGGTTAACATAGTGAATTTAAGTGCGAAGAAAGGAGTATGTTGGACATTGTGGTATGGGGGTGTCACAAAACCTTTAAACTTATTAATTAGAAAAAGAGGATGATGGGGAAAAAACAAATTATACTTCCAGAGATCTCAAGCCCAGCTCAGATGACAATATATACTGGACAAGAGGCAAATCAAAAACTGTTGTCTTGCTGAGATGTTGTTCTGGATTTTTGTCAAATCCTCATTTAGATGTGAACCTAAACATCAAGCATCTGGATAGCCTCTGGGTGCCAGTATGATAACCAGCGTCACCTCACGGATATCTGAAAAGGCAGGGAACCCCAAAAGTGTATCCAAACTTTGTGTGGGCCCTGGACGTAGGTGAATTGGAAATATCCCAAAGTGATAAGCTGAAGTGGGATGCCACACTAAGACTCCCGAGAGAGCAGGCACCCATGGAGGGTAGAGGGGGTAATTAGAGCGGGAAGTCTTGGCATATTTATAGGGAAGAAGGGAGCTTCGATCAAAGGACTCTTTAACATTCAGACACTTTACCAGCAGGCTTAGTAGTCTATCTGACTATCTTGCAGCTTCAAGGCTTGCACCCAGCCCTTCTGTCAGCAAAGAGTGGCGAGGCAATCACTTCTGCAGGAGCTCTCTGAGATCAGAATGTTGCACCAATTTCTTACCCACAGTGTCTGCCAACTTCTTGCCATTTTAACTATTATGGTCTTCTGATCTCCCTGCCTTAGTTGTGGGTGATGCTGCCGTCTCAACATCACGTAGTCACCAGCTCCAAAAAACACCTGGGATCCCACAGCTTGCAGGTGCGGCCCTGGTACCCCCACATTGTGCACACCTCTTGTGCAATGCTCTACAGTTCTAGCCGAGTCCGGTGGTGCACCCAGCCCACGTTCCCAAAGTGCACTCATCATGTTCAAAATAGTTAAGCTCAAAGCATGTTTGGGCCTGAAGTAGCTGTTCAGCAGGGCACGCTGCCCTTTTCGTCCTACCCTGATGCTGTCTATCTGCTTTGTTGGCTTTTTTAGGGATCTGAAATACTCTCGTTTTCAGATTTGTTCTTAGTTTCCTATGTGCCAGTGCATGGTGGCTTAACCATGTGAAGATGCTCTTGCTAAACATTAATCACAACTCATTTGAGAATAACCTGCAAAAGTCCTCTTATTTTTACATGCAAACCAAAACATTTCCCACAGAGGACATCTGAACAACTTCAAAGAGTACATTTTATAAACTATGAAAGTGGATTGTGGCCTTATCGGTGTCCTGTGATAGCAAATCCAGTTCATATTTTTATCTGCTTGCCTCCAGGACACTGGACTGTTTCTTTTAAAATAATGTGGCTCAAGAAAGACCTGGCCCCAGTGATGAGCCAGGTGATACCAGTAAAACAACCCACTGTGTCTGCAAGAAGGGTACAGAGTAAATATCTAGATTGATGCAGAAGGTCACTTCAAAAACATGCTTTGTTATTGGCTCTATATATGCCCCAAATGGAAACAAACTGAACTTTTTCTTCTATGTTAAACAAAATTATAACATAAATTGAATACAGAGATGAGACTGGAATATAGCAAAAAAAAAAAAGGGAGGATACTGAAAAATAACATCTGACCCTATATTAGACTGATTAGGGCAACCTGAAAAGAGAAGCAGCACAGGCAGATGTCTGCTCACAGTTAATGGCCTGCCATGCTATCACAGAACCATGGCACCCTACATACCTGATGGATTGACAATACACCTTTTTAGGTCGAGCATTCGAGACCTCTTGTATATACTATCTTGCAGCTTCAAGGCTTGCACCCAGCCCTTCTGTCAGCAGAGAGTGGCGAGGCAATCACTTCTGCAGGAGCTCTCTGAGATCAGAATGTTGCACCAATTTCTTACCCACAGTGTCTGCCAACTTCTTGCCATTTTAACTATTATGGTCTTCTGATCTCCCTGCCTTAGTTGTGGGTGATGCTGCCGTCTCAACATCACGTAGTCACCAGCTCCAAAAAACACCTGGGATCCCACAGCTTGCAGGTGCGGCCCTGGTACCCCCACATTGTGCACACCTCTTGTGCAATGCTCTACAGTTCTAGCCGAGTCCGGTGGTGCACCCAGCCCACGTTCCCAAAGTGCACTCATCATGTTCAAAATAGTTAAGCTCAAAGCATGTTTGGGCCTGAAGTAGCTGTTCAGCAGGGCACGCTGCCCTTTTCGTCCTACCCTGATGCTGTCTATCTGCTTTGTTGGCTTTTTTAGGGATCTGAAATACTCTCGTTTTCAGATTTGTTCTTAGTTTCCTATGTGCCAGTGCATGGTGGCTTAACCATGTGAAGATGCTCTTGCTAAACATTAATCACAACTCATTTGAGAATAACCTGCAAAAGTCCTCTAATTTTTACATGCAAACCAAAACATTTCCCACAGAGGACATCTGAACAACTTCAAAGAGTACATTTTATAAACTATGAAAGTGGATTGTGGCCTTATCGGTGTCCTGTGATAGCAAATCCAGTTCATATTTTTATCTGCTTGCCTCCAGGACACTGGACTGTTTCTTTTTAAAATAATGTGGCTCAAGAAAGACCTGGCCCCAGTGATGAGCCAGGTGATACCAGTAAAACAACCCACTGTGTCTGCAAGAAGGGTACAGAGTAAATATCTAGATTGATGCAGAAGGTCACTTCAAAAACATGCTTTGTTATTGGCTCTATATATGCCCCAAATGGAAACAAACTGAACTTTTTCTTCTATGTTAAACAAAATTATAACATAAATTGAATACAGAGATGAGACTGGAATATAGCAAAAAAAAAAAAAGGGAGGACACTGAAAAATAACATCTGACCCTATATTAGACTGATTAGGGCAACCTGAAAAGAGAAGCAGCACAGGCAGATGTCTGCTCACAGTTAATGGCCTGCCATGCTATCACAGAACCATGGCACCCTACATACCTGATGGATTGACAATACACCTTTTTAGGTCGAGCATTCGAGACCTCTTGTATATACTTTAGTATATATTTATATATGTATGTACTTTGTGGGCTCTGGAGATCAGCCCTAGGATTTGTCTGCTTCTGCTTAGGGACTTTTTTTTCTGTTCAACTGCCTCTATTTAACTGTCTTGATAGAAAACGACCAGTAGAGGTCAGTAAAATACAAGAATTGCTTTCTGCTTATTCAACGGCCTCTATTTAACTGTCTTGATAGAAAACGACCAGTAGAGATCAGTAAAATACCAGAATTGCTTTCTGCTGAGGGACTTTCTTTTTTTAATTTTTCTGGCAACTGCCTCTATTTAACTTTCTTGATAGAAAACGACCAGCAGAGGTCAGTAAAATACCAGAATCACTTTAGCATTCTCTAGATTCCAGTCCATAGAAATTGTCTTCCACGAGCACCCGTAGGCAATAATATTTTTTTCAAAGGCCCTGATTTTATATTAAAAACAGAACTGTGGACTATACCATTTCCCGCTGAAAGGCAATATTTCTCTCCATGTGCTCCCATACCTGGTGTGTCCCGCAGTTTGGTGCTTACTTTCCCTCCATGTTAAAGAACAGTAGATGTTTCAGCACCCAGGCTAATGTGCTGCATAGCTAAATACATAGGAGGTCCCAAAGGCGAGACTGATTGCATTGCAAATGCTTGTAATCTTTTGTTCATAGTGCAGGATTACAGATTGAATACTTCCTCACTGTCATCTCTCTACTTTCCAACAAATCCCAGTGTTCAATAATTGACCATGGAGTATCTGAATGCTCCTTAACTTGACTAGATCTTGAATTCAAACCACAAAATCCAACTGCATGTAAATGCAGAATGCCAACTTTAAAATACAGCAATCCTAACAATTAATAGACTACAAGACCAACACACACTTTTTAACCAGACATGGGTAATTTTTCAATATCCTAGGAGAAGACGAATGAGCTACACTATTTAGAACCATTGACAAGATAACTTCTTGAAATCCTAAGAAATAGTTAAAATTTATGTTAATAAGTCTTATAATAAGTCATTTAGTGTCTTGATGCAGACTGTGTGGTAGAGCTGATTTAGTAGGTCACCTATGTTGTTTAAATGCTACAAGAATAAAGATAAAGAAGTTAGAAGCACAAAACAATTCCTACATCCCTATTTATTCAAACTTACTGATGTTTATTCATAAACTTTGACCTTCTTCTCACTTCTTTTTCTTCTTCATCTCTTCCATGTAATATTTTTCTTACAGTGTTGTTTAGTTGGTAATATAGCCTACCAGACATTGGAAGAGACTATTACTTGAGTACATGCACCCTGCCTTGTTATTATTAGTAGAACAGAATTTCTCTCACTCTTCTTTTCTCTTCTCATCCATCAGTTAATTCTAGATGCTAATCTCTTTACATGTTATCTAATTATTTTTAGTCCTGCTGTATTTTATTGCTACGATTGACCTGGTGACGTATAGTAAAAACCATGCTTGAGGCTGTGTTGGCTCTGAATTTCAACGAAGAGCAGGAAAATTGACAATCTGAGTGAGTGGGAATTCCTTATATTGCATTGATTTTACAATTTTATTTTTAATGGCAGGCTTCTAAAAATCATTCTGCAGTCTCATAAATCATACATTGTTAGTATTTAGTGTAAATTAACTCATTCCCAGATTGATCTTTGTGCCAACTAATGCATGTATGCACAATTTGCTTTTCAGTTGAAATTGCAACACTGACAAGAGAATGGAAACCAAATAAAAATAAAAGTGTTAAAGCAAAAAGAAGTCAAAGAGTTGATAAAAAAACATGAGGAGGAAGAAGCTTAAGCAGAGCGGGAAAAAAAGAAAAGGAACTGAAAGAAAAAGACAAACAAAATACGTACATTGAGCTTTTTGAATTTTTTCTCACCTGGCTGTGTATACTATTTCCTTGCAGCGACTAAGAACTACTCTTTAAACAGTTTATACATTTGAATTTGAAATGATCCCTCAGTTGTCTCTATTTTTAATACAAAATAAAATAGAAAAAAAATAATCTTTTCTTTTATTTATCGGTGCCTGTGAGAAAATGTTTCTTTTTGCTTGGTCACCCCTGTTTTTTTTTTGTGCTCAATTTTACTGCTGTTTTCTAGACTCTCTACGCTGGTGCACTACTGTCCAGTATGTGCTCTAACCCCTAAAACATGTAGAAAATGCTAATTCCTGATTGGCATATTTATCTCTTCTATAAGGCCATGGTACATGGTGTAGAAACTGCACCCATGGCATAGATAGTTAAATGTCACCTGTCGACTACAGCTCTTATTGTGCCATCCACTAATATGATGAGGAGAACATGGACGGGCACCTGTTGTGCGACCTGTAGTGCGACCTGTTGTAGTAACTCTGTTTGGATAGGGAAAAGCATTCCATTTGAATATTAATAAGTCACCCCTGTGCATGCGTTGTAGCCTAGTAGGCAAGGTGCTTGGTATTTAAAAGTGAGAAATGTAGAAATGTAATGTTACCATGCCCCTATGTGACAAGGCCTTTAAAGCTATTTTCACTGTGGAAGGCTCTTGCTCTCCCATGAGAAAACTAGAGCACAGATTAAAATATTAAGTGTGCTGTCTGTAGACTCGGACCAACTAGAAAACAAATTAAACCACTGCGTTCTGAGGGTTTGGGGGGGGGCATGGCTAATCGGTGAGGAAGATGGCGGCGGCACCTTAGCAGACCTCCCTCAGGACCATGGGCTGAAATAAATGCAACAGGGTGACCACAAGCCTTGCAAGCACTTATCAGATTGCCGGAACACTCAGGGGCTGGACAGACCAGTCAAATTGCTTCCCGTCTCATGAATGTAGTCTGGAAATACAAGGGCCTGACAGCTGCGGCTGCAGGTGAGCAGCGGAGCGGCATTGAGCTCCGAGGCCTTAGATGTGCAAGCTGTAATCTCCCAGGTCTACCTAGGCCCGGTAGGAAAGGGGAGAAACTACTCCACATACAAACACTTGACATTTTCCCCATTTATCTAGGCACAGTGCAAACATAGAGGGTATCCTGTTCCACCAACAACTCCCTCACCACCCCTGATCATAACACACTACAGTGGTGCCAGACCGGTGCTGCTGGCCTGTAGAAAAGCAAACCAATTCTCCTGTTCCACTAACCACTCCCTCGCCACCCCTAATCATAAAACACTACAGTGGTGCCAGACTGGTGCTGCTGACCTGTAGAGAAGCAAACCACTTAAGATCCTTTGAGGACTATTAATCATCGCAACATTGATATAGGCCCAGTTGAGATACTGGAACTCTGCTGCAGATCAAGGTAAAGCAGTAATTAGCATTGTTGAACACATACAGAATTGTCAGTCGCCTAAGCTGCATTGTGGAGTCAAACGGGAAAAGTTGGGGGTCGACTAGCACGGAGGGGCCACTCAGCAACTGATTGTCGATACCAGCCTGCCATCTTCTGTTCACTGAGTCTTTCATGGGGAAACCGCAAAAACACGCCAAAGAGCAGGACACCATGGACACAATGGCTCATGAAGCAGCACTATAAGCCATCCTCTGTTAATGGACAGGACTGAAAGTGTTGATGTCTGCGATAGAGGAGAACACCTCAAAGTCTTCCTCTGATGTTTCCTCCATCAGAACAGATCTTTCAGCCTTCAACTTTGCCTCACCGAGAGAGAGAGAGAGAGAGAGAGAGAGAGAGAGAGAGAAAGAGTCGGATAAGTGCATCAGACCATAACATGATACGACTGCCTGGATATGGGTATTTCTAGACCACCTAGGCACTAAAGGTGGTGCACTACATCTAGATGTAAAATGCCAGATGCTACACAGAAGTTATAAGGGTTGGTTAACAGATACGCAGAAGAAAGCCAGTACTCTGTGACTTCATCACACATCCTCTGTGAGGCAGGTAAAAGCCAATTATAAAGGATGTGGAATTAAGCCATCCTCAAGCGCTCAAAAAACAAGTAGACTAAGAAAACCAAATAATTCTTACTACTTAGGGCCAGATTACGATGTCGGACGGACCGGAGTACGCCGACATCGTTCTGGAACAGGAACCGAACGACCTCCTATCGTCGGTTTCAGCCCAGCAAGTAGGATGTGACCGAACCCTGTTTGGTCGCAATCCTATACTTTGCAATGGGAGCATGCATTCCAAACGGAATGCATGCTCTCATTGCAAAGAGCAGACGTGCAGTTCATCCCTGCACCCCGTGGCAGGCACCTCAAGGTGCCTGCCACGGGGTGCAGGGATTAACAGGGCAGCCTTGCACCCATGGGGGCCCTGCTGGGGGCCCCCAAAGACAGATTCCCAATGCCTTTCTGTGTCGGAAAAGCCGGCACAGAAAGGCAGTGGGAATCTGCCATCGTAATCCCTCGGCCGGAAAGAGCCAGCCGGCGAATTACTGAAGAGTTTCCAAATGGCGGACGGGCTCTCCGAGTCCGTCGGAAGCCATTCGGAAATCCGATTCAGATTCCCTTCTGACCGACCCCATCAAAATGGGTCGGTTGGAAAAGAATCCGACCAGCCGATTACGATGCGGGCTAGAGGGCTCCGACCGACGGTCGGAGCCGTTCCAGCCCACATCATAATCAGGCCCTTAATGTAACACCTCCCACACCTGTGAGATCGTCGCGTCAGTTTTAAGAAGTTCGAGCTGAACGAGTTATACACATCTACTGTGGAAAAAGCCCTATTCCACCTGCGACAGAGGCAATATGAAAGAGGGGAAAAGGAGGTTGCCTATGGGCCCATCCAATTAAAACAACAAGAAGCCCTATGAGATTTCACTGCTCTTAAAATTGACCAAGTAATCTGGCAAACACACCCTGATGATATAATGTCTTCATCGAGCACAGTCCTATACACAGCAGAATACTCTAATACCCAGACAGAGGAAGACTCCATTCTCTCTAATATAACTCTACTCAGTGTAATTCCAGATATGGTGGGCAGATTAGATAACCCAATTATAGAGGAGGACAAACCCCATGTTATAGATGAACTTTTATACTCCTAGGGGTCGGGATTGGATGTTTACCCTGGGGAATTTTACAAATTCAACAAACCTTCTTTTACTTCTCTCATGTGTAAGTTGTTTAATGGCATACAGGATGGCTCTTCAATGCTACTGGAGGCAACGAAGGCCAAGTTAAGAGGTCTCCTTAATCCGAACAAAGATCCATACAGTTTACGAGTTACAGACCTATCTCTGTTAAACGTTGACATGAAAATTTTAACGAAGTACTCTCCGATAGATTAAAAATGGTACTCCCTGAGATAATCCACACATAAGCCCTACTGTACGCAGATGACATTCTTCTGATGTTGTCAAAACCAGAAAGTTCTATTTCACCCCTCATAACCCTAATTTCTGCTTTCTCCACATTCTCCGGATATCAAAATAATTCAGGAAAGTGTAAAGCTATGCATCTGACAAGGACAACAAGGGCCACATTAGGGACACACCAGTTTCATTACAAGGAATCAAACCTTAACTATTTGGGAATCTTCCTTAATAGAGGTCTGGACCATATGGTGGAAGACAATATCCGTCCCATTGGTACAGAAACTAGATTGCAAAATGGCCAGATGGTTGGCCTTGAACTACTCCCTGTGTGGCAGGACGCTGATAATTAAAATGAACATAGCCTTGCATCAATTATATATTTGCAATGCTGCCTTTGATCATACCCAACACATACTGATGGCCCTTTTGAGCAAGATAAAACTGTTTGTGGTTGTAGGGAAGAAACCCTGACTGAAAATGGCCAAACGGCATGCGAGGGTGGGAAAAGGCGGAATACGACTACTATACTTGGAAATGTAGTTTGTTTTGTTCCATGTTATATATATATATATATATATAGATTCTAACACAGGAAAAAAAGAGAAAAATTGCCCAGCGCTACTTCTCAGATCCCCGTTTTCCTTCCAGGGAATATCGTCAATTGAATCATGTACTGAGAAAAATACAGATTTCAACAGACAAAAACAGACAAAAGGTAATTGAACATATTTATTGTTCAAAATTTTTACTTTGCATGATCACAAGTTTCCTCTTCATTGTGTTCATTCTTGAAATTGATACAAACATCTTCTTCCACTAATACAGGGAAATTCAGCCAAGCCTTGATACGAAATCTTCTTAAACAGCTACACAGAATTACAGCCAAGCCAACACGTGTTTCGCGAAAAAAACATTCGCTTCTTCAGGGCTGTCAATAGGAAAATGCATTATATTAGAAAAAATATGTAATTTGCATGCAGACAAACTACAGATTGAAATTGACCAACATTTACAATACCCAAGTTTCATGCATGTTACAAAATACATACATTTTGGGGAGAAAAGAAAGGGGGGAGAGAACAGAGGTAGGAATATTACACATAAGGGGGACCAAAATTATATACTAGTACCTGTAGCTGTCCATTATATCTAGACACATCATTTTTAATACTCAACAAAACACATTGCCTAGTTTAGACTCTTAGGCCAACATACCATCCTACTTCGGAGAAAATCCTCTCTTCCACAAAGCTAGATGTCAAGCAACAAAAAAATGAAAAAACCAATGCAAAACTAAAATATATCTACTTGCTTGAGGTCCACTTAATGTTTAATGGACTGAACAGATTCGTACATGTGACATAGGTAGGAAACATTAAGATGTATATACCTATATTTTACATTGTGATAAGGATTTACATAAAATATTACCTGCTAAACCGCATATTACCTATAGGAAGGCTCCAACTATACGTAATATTCTTAGTCCTAGTGACACCATCACATTAAGTGGCCCTCAAGCAAGTAGATATATTTTAGTTTTGTATTGGTTTTTCATTTTTTTGTTGCTTCACATCTAGTTTTGTGGAAGAGAGGATTTTCTCCGAAGTAGGATAGTATGTTGGTCTTAGAGTCTAAACTAGGCAATGTATTTTGTTGAGTATTAAAAGTGATGTGTCTAGATATAATGGTCAGCTACAGGTACCTGTATATAATTTTGGTCCCCCTTATGTGTAATATTCCTACCTATGTTCTCTCTCTTTTCCCCCCTTTTTTTCTCCCAAAATTTATGTATTTTGTAACATGCATGAAACTTGGGTATTGTAAATGTTGGTCAATTTCAATCTGTAGTTTGTCTGCATGCAAATTACATATTTTTTCTAATATAATGCATTTTCCTAATGACAGCCCTGAAGAAGCGAAGAACACGTGATGGCTTGGCTGTAATTCTGTGTAACTGTTTAAGAAGATTTTGTATCAAGGCTTGTCTGTAGTTCCCTGTATTCGTGGAAGAAGATATTTGTATCAATTTCAAGAATGAATACAATGAAGAGGAAACTTATGATCATGCAAAGAAAAAATTCTGAACAATAAATATGTTCAATGAACTTTTGTCTGTTGAAATCTGTATTTTTCTCAGTGTATATATATATATAGATATATATGAGAAAGGCTGCTGTGTCAGCCGAAACGCGTCTCTCCTGTCTGCTGGTTCGGAGGAGGCTCAATGAAATAAAAAAGCCTTAATCCAGTAGCCCTCGTGTGCGTGATCTCTTCCATGTGGAGTAGGGGTTATTTTGTATATATATATATATATATATATATATATATATACATATATATATTATCTACTGGCGGTCGCCAGTAGATAGTTATAGTTAGGACCTATTATCCATAGGAAATCCGTGACATTCTATTTGAAATAACGTTGGCGCCGGTTGACGAATCTTCGCGAAAGCTTCCAACTTGTTGGGGCGCTCCGCTCCGCTCCTACCCTGAAAGTCTCGGGGTGATACGTCAAGCGGGGGCCGAGAAAAAAGGGGGGTCCCAAAACGCTTTTTCCCCATTCATTTTTCCATAGGAACCTTTAGTCGCAGCTACAGCCCGAACTGCTGAACGGAATTACACCAAATTTGGCAAAGAGGTAGCCCTTGGTTCAGACTGGTGCCTTTGGCTTAAATGGTGTAAATCCGTTCAGTAGTTCCTGAGAAATTCACAAGTAAAGTCACATATATATCTATGGCCGAGTAGGGTCCGCGTACCCTCAGCGCACCCTGCGCGCACCGTCCCGATCACGAGCTGCATGCTAATTGGCTGTCAGCTGGCTGTCAACACTCCAAACCAGGAAGTGTTGGCAGCCATTTTGATCCCTCGGTAGAACCGAGGCACAAAAACAAGTGCGCAAAACGCACAAAGGGGGCAGGGTAGAAACACCCTGACCCCCTAGGTCTGCTCAGGGGTCCCACAAGGACCCCTGGGCAGAAAAAGCATTTAAAAAAAAAAAATCGGCAGGATGCGCTCAGGGTGCGCGGATCCCGCCGAGAAAAAAAAAGAAACAAGTGCGCAAAACGCACAAAGGGGGCAGGGTAGAAACACCCTGACCCCTAGGTCTGCTCAGGGGTCTCACAAGGACCCCTGGGCAGAAAAAGCATTTTTTTTTAAAAATCAGCGGGATGCGCTTAGGGTGCGCGAATCCCGACGAAAAATAAAAAAATCGAAGCGCGGTCTCCCGCGTTTCGATGTTAATTGCCCCCGGGTGGGCCAAGTCCCGGGGGCATGGTTGGGGGGTTTAAATTTAATGTGGGGGGCCTCTAAGGCCCC